>JAUMJK010000344.1:0-648697 GCA_033558105.1 Coccyzus lansbergi | reverse complement strand
AAAGAAAGAAAGAAAGAAAGAAAGAAAGAAAGAAAGAAAGAAAGAAAGAAAGAAAGAAAGAAAGAAGTGGGGGAGTGGAGAGGGAGAGAAAGGAGAGAAGGGGAAAAAAAACAAACCACATTTTTTTTGTTCTTAGAAACACATCTATTCTTGCAGCTTCCTTGAGTTTCTCTCCTGGCAATGACCCCCTAACCGCTCTCACCTCTTGCTGAAAAATTTCATGGAAATCACTCACTCCCATCTCAAGCCTCGCAACTCATTTTAACCTTCCTCAAACTGCCCACCTCCCTGCACACTACTAGCCAGACTCTGCCCCTTGAAATCTTATTGTCTCTTGTTTTCTATGACCATTTTCTCGGGGGTGCACCTCTTATGCCTTTAAATATCGCCCCTCACAGCTCTGAGGAAGCCATCAGCTCGATTACACATCTATTGCTTCCCACAGGATTGGATCCTTCTCTCTTGAATGCTGAAAAATGTATGTGAAGCATGATCATGACTGCTGGACTTTTCAGATTTCTTTGCAATTTTTGGCAACATGACTACACCTTTCAGTGAATCAGACAAGAAAAGCACATGTTCTGCTTGTATCTCCTCTCTGCGGCTACCATAACATCAGCTCCCTTTGATCCATTAGTAAGCTTGTCAACAGTGTTGTACAGGTGCAGTTAGACAGTTAGAGCCAATATACCAGTAAGAAATAGAAATTCAAATTTATCAGCCTTTTCTTTAGCAGCACTTCATTAAGAAATAAAATTTTACAATGCCAGTTGTAAAGAGCATCACTAAAAGCATCTCTTCCATGACCTTGAGATTTTATCACAAGACAGGAAAACAAATCTTTGAGAAATATTCTGCAAAAAAGTTCTGAATAAATGACATAAGTTTCTGTGGAAGGGGTCTACATGGATAATGAACATAAAACACAGACTCTCTTGCTCTAATAATTATACCAGCTTAATATTTAATTAATTATTTGGTTGCAGCAAAACCTCTTTTAATTATTTATAAAGGTTTATTTTTATTGTGCCATATTTCCAGTCCCTGGCCAGGACAGTATAAAAACACAAAAGAGTACGCTTGGCAAATGTGTTCTGTGAGATGGTTCCTGTCTGCCACAAGGCAAGACTAAATCAAATAAATAGTGTGGAAGGACAGCATTATTTTCACACCCATTTTGAGCATTGAGGGTTTGAATTCTCTTCTTTTTTTCTATGGAAATCACAAATGGTCATATAGAAAGCCAGTAACAGAAGTAGAAACAGAATGCAAAATTAAATCCCAGCTCATTTTTCTAACCTCCCTTCCTTTTACACTGACTTTTAGGATACAAATTATTCTATCAAAAAAATGTGACAAAATGACACCACAAGAGAAATAAGACACTGAATACTTTCAGCAACTTGCAAAGCTTTATAAATGCAAGATTTCCTTAGCTCTTCCCTGCAGACTTCCTCCCTGGAGGCCTGTGCATGTTCTCTCTGGAGGTCTCACAGAAACACCAGGTTAGAAAAGACCTCCAGGATCATCGTGTCCAACCATTCCTATCAATTACTAAGCCATGACACTCAGCATCTCTTCCACCCATCTTTTAAACACCGCCAGGGAAGGTGAATCAACCAGTTCCCTGGGCAGCTTGTTCCAGCACCCAATGATCCTTTCTGTGAAAATTTTTTTCTGATGTCAAGCCTGACCCTCCCCTGGTGGAGTCTGAGGCCATTCCCCTTGTCCCGTCCCCTATTACTTGGGAGAAGAAGCCAGCTCCCTCCTCTCTACAACCTCCTTTTAGGTAGTTGTACAGAGCAATAAGATCTCCCTACAGCCTCCTCTTCTCCAGGCTAAACAATCCCAGTTCCCTCAGCTGCTCCTCATAAGACTTGTTCTCCACACCCTTCAACAAATACTGTGTTCGGTTTTGGGTCCCTCATTGCATGAAAGACATTGAGATCCTGGAGCTTGGCCAGAGAAAAGCAACAAAGCTGAAGGGGCTGGAGAGCAAGTCTTATGAGGGGCAGCTAAGGGAACTGGAGTTGTTTAGCCTAGAGAAGAGGAGGCTGAAGGGAGACCTTATCACTGACTACAACTACCTGAAAGGAGGTTGTAGAGAAGTGGGTGTTGGTCTCTTCTCCCAAGTGACAGGACAAGCAGGAATGACCTCAAGCTGCATCAGAGGAAGTTTAGATTGGACAGTAGGAAAAAGGGTTATTAGGCACAGGCATAGGCTTCCCAGGAAGGTGGTTGAGTCCCCATCCCTGGAGCTTTTTAAAAGACAGGTGGATATGATTTAGCAGTGGGCAAGTACAGTTGAGCTTGATGATCAACCTAATGATTCTATTCTATGCTTCTTGGAGCACACTTTAAACCTCTTCCTTCATGCATGCAGTTGGCCCCAGCTGTCTTGGTCCAAGTTTTCTCTTAGGTCTTAAGCTGTGACACATTTTGCATATTAGCTCCTTACCAATCCAAAGGGTGATATACTGTACTTCATTGACACATTTCTTATGAGAATGCACCATATTCCCTGTGATGAGCAATACAGTGCATTTTTTATCTGCTAGGTGCTCTCTTGAAATATAGGAAACCTCTACATTCTGAAAAGATAGTGACCGAATTCAACTGCTGCCCAAGAAAGTCATCATACAGTACCCATCATCTCTTAATTTCAGTAGCGTCAAAATGCTTCCTGACCACAATTCTCAAAGGATACTGCTCTAGGTAAATTTCCAGAATGCACACTCAAGACAAGAAAAGCACACTGCAAAGATGCAAGTGTTATTTTTATTATCAAAATTGATAGAAGTTCACTGATAGTTTTATATATGGCCTGTTAAAATCATAAAAACAGAACGATGTGGGGCAGCTGTGTCAGTATTTTGTATATTCCATGCTGTGAACCAAGCAAGTATGGTACTACCCTGGTCTCAACACTCACTCCAAAATAACATCCTACAGAGTTATCTGTCAAGCTGCAAATACTTCTTTTGCAGCTGCCCTGAAGAGGAGCTTTTTCTCATTCATTTAGATTGAACTCAGGTGTGGGTGTGCTTGTAAGATTGTGTAGTGGCTTGTTTTACCACCTTGGTTTAAGCAAATGCTATTGAGTTTGGGCAAATAGATTCTTTACTAGGCACAATATTATCTTCCTAAAGGCATGTATATCTGTTCCTGAATTTTCTTCATAGATTAAGGACAGAAAACACCATCTGCTATGCAGCCACTGCATATGTTGTTTCTGATGGGTGCAGGTTACTGCCTTTCTTTGCTGCTTGAGAAAAAAATGCAATGCATATCATAAAAAGTTACACTGGGTTCTTTGTAGTTTGTCCCACAGTGCCAGTGTCTTCCAGCAGGTGTCCTGCTCACCAACAGCCAGTAAAATGGTTTTCCAGTTATGTACAGCATGGTAACCTAACCAGCAGTAATGGTTTCACCAAACACTGGTATTTAACAATACCTGCCAACTGCATGGCTACCTGCTGTGCTGCCAGAAGCAAGTGCCTGTGCAATTCACCTCCCTTCTGAGCTTTGCCTTGCCTTTTTGGTCCAGAACGTAAGCGGGTGAGAAGGTCCAGAGTCTCAGAACTTGGAGTGCTCTCTGCAGGCAGCCACCCCTTTGAGGAAAAAGCACATGATCATGCACATAGTACTGGAAGAACAATAAAAGCTTTTACCAACTTGGCTTGAGAGACTCTAATCTTCTGCAGAACTCCCATCAAGTGTACATGGCAGTGAATAAATACATCTAATAAACCAAATAGTACTGCTTTAGCATAGTCAGACATAGTAGTGAATAGCAGCAGTAAGGGCATGAGAGTGAATTCGATCTCTTTTTTTATAAAAAAAAGTTCAAATGCTGCTCCAGACCACATTCTGATCTTATACCTTTTTATGGCCACCCATCTAGAATTTCTGGTCATCATCACGAGGTAAGAGAGGAAGAAAATAATACAAGGCAGCTATGAATATTTCAGAAACATAACTAAAGCTGGTGTCTGGAAATGGGATGGGCAGGGAGGGAGAACTATTTTTTTCTAATTAGTTTCCTATCTCCAGTGACTGTCTGAAAATCAAGCCTCTCCAAACTGTCTCATGGAGAGCTTTGCAAATCACTACTTTCAAAATCTTGACCTAAAAACCAAATGTGCATTTTTAAATAATTAATATCATTCTCTAAATGGAATTTTCCAGCCCCAAATGAAATGTACAGCTGAATTCCCCTGAGAAGATGTATTTATAATGGAAACACTGACAGAATCAAAATGATAATGCTCTGAGTAGAAATAAAGTTTAGCCTATGCTTAGTCATTTCATTCTTCCTGTCAAATTGGACCTGATCCCACAAAACCTCACAGCACGTCATTTGTCTACTTGACTTCAGTTTAAACACCTCTACAGCTTACATAAAAACTTTGCCAGTCCAGCTGCTTTCGAAGTCTAATATTAATAAAACTTACAACTCTATGCATACATAAAAAGCAAGTCTTACACCCAGCAAAAAAAGGTAGTGTTTAGGTTGCGTTTGGTACAGGGATCTGGGAATCTTCCTCTAGAACCATCCAGCTGCTCTGCTTTGTTTCACATGTTGACTAAAACATGCACTTCCAAAAGATGTAGCACTATCCCTTTCAATAAATGACCTTTATGTATTCAGAGCCAAAACCTGCCTTTTGCCACGTATATAAATGCACACATATATACATACACACACATAGCTATATAAATAAAGATGTTTGCAGTACCAAAAGTAGCACAAAGCACCTTTTGGAAGGCCATGAGCGGTCAGACACAAACCTGGACAGCATCACCACATTTTCTGTAGCCCTGTAAATGTCTTCATGGGATCTGTCCTGCATGTTAGATGAGTAACTTGGACCCTTATTAACTGAAGTTGCTTTTGAAACTGAATCTCCTACCTTTTATGCTATGCTATCCTACCTGAATCTCTTCTTTTATGCTATCTGGGTCAAAGCTGGACTAGGAAGTCCCTGAAAAGACATAGATGCTACAAAATGTATAAACCTACTTTTAGGACTGATCAAACAGGAGAAAGTGACAAGGAACTGGGAAAAGATCCAGGGACGAGAAAACCACAAGCAACAGGTGACGAAAGCATGTAATTACTTGATGTAAGTTATAGAGATAAATACATAGAAACATCTTCATCCTTGCAAGAAACAGGATGTTTTCATTGATTTCCAAGAGATCAGGAACCTATTCTCTGTATTTTGTCCTGACACAGACACATGTGAGGAATTGGAAATGGTGATAAAATTTGGAAAGCAGAAGAGAGAAAGTTTCCACGTTAAAAAAAAAAAAAAGTAAATTTTTCAGCCAAAATCAAAAAATACTCTAATTCAAGCCATTAACAGCATGTACACTGCCTGCATTCAGGAACCAGAGAAGGAGGCTTAACACCTTGTGTTAGCCATGCTCCCTGGTTAAAACATCTCAACTATCTGAGACTCATTATTATGTTCTCAACTATGCACTAGGTTTCTGGGTCAGACAACTTCTCATAACAAAATATGGCTTCCTTGTGCTGACAAGAAAAGGCACATCCTGAGATACCCACTGACTGATTCATCATATCCAAGATGAAATGATTTCAGAGACAAATATCTCACCCAAGAAATTTAATAGCCTTCTGTGGATAAAAGATCAGGTCACTGCAGAAGTCTGTCTAATCATCCATTCCATTCTCTTCCTAGTAGAATATACGCAAAAATTTTACCTTAGCTCTACTAGGAAGATGAGAAAAGCAGTTTAGTATCTTAAGTATACTGCTGCTACTTTCAGGAAAAGACTCTCCTTTTGAATGGAGCCATTCAGCATTTCAAAACCCAAAAGCACAGACTCACCTACTCTGACAGAGACCACAAGTCAAGTTATTAACTGAAAAAATATCACTGGTTTACAGTAGCATATTTGTGTAATTTAATACATTGCAACAATAACTCTTTAATGTCTATCACACTTGCTGTAGGCAAGAAATTCCCTGAGTGTCAAAGGAATGGTGAAAGATGAGTCAGGAAACTTCTACATCAGCATCGTCTTGAATAATAAAATACATCCTGTTACATTCGCCAACAGTAATCTGAAGCCAGTCAGAAGAAAAAAAAATACCCACATTTTTAAGTTCATTACATCAGTCTTTAATACATCATTTAAATTACATTACTGCTGCATGGTGTAACTGAATAAACAGAAGATTTTAAAAGCTTAGCCAGGCAGGTTTTATTGTGAGGTAAAGCCATGATGTTTTATTTATCCAATGAGAAGAGAAGCTTGCAACTACTCAGAGAGAGCTGGAGAAGGAAAAAGAAAGAACACAGCTCAGTGAAGCTGTTAAGCATCAGGGATGCAGGTAGGGGGAATGGAAGGGGACCACTAAAGGTTCAGGTGGCTTCATTGGATATTCACTAATTAATTCAAGAGCTATTTATTCTGGACAGCGGAATATATTCCCTGCTATTTATTCCCTGGCAGAGACTGCCCCGAGGCAGTGTTGGCATCCCCATCCCTGGAGGGGTTCAAAAGCTGGGTGGCACAGGGAGTAATCATGGGGTTGGGCTGGTGGTTGGACTGGATGAGCTCGGAGGGGTTTTCCAACCTCATTGATTATGTGACTGCTGAGATCAAACCCATAGATGCCCCCAGAAGGGTTCAGCCTCTCCAGCTGGCCCTTCTCATAGAAAGGATCGTTGGGCACTGGCAGAGGCTGCCCAGGGAGGGGGCTGAGTCCCCTTCCCTGGAGGGGTTTAAGGGATGGGTGGGTGAGGTGCTGAGGGACATGGGTTAGTGATTGATGGGAATGGTTGGACTCGATGATCTGGTGGGTCTCTTCTAACCTGCTTGTTCTATGATTCTATGATTCAGATGGAAGGAGAGATGGCTGTGCTGACAAAAGCAAAATGAGGGACACTTCGGATGATGCAGGTGCCTGTTTCTCAGCACAGGCGCATGGTGTCCCTAAGCAATGGCATTATTCAGCCCAACAGAGACCAATTGGACAGCACTGGGGCCAACTGCTTTCAGTTTTGTTGGAATCTTTGCTTTCTGAAATGCTTCTCCAGTGGTGGGGCAGGGGGATTCCAAGCATAGCATTTACCCCTGTGATGGATCCTGACAGCAGCGCTATCTTTTCTAGAACTACTCCAAAAGCTGCAGACAGAGCTGAATTTACCCTGTATGCACAAGTATGCAGCATTCCATAGAAAACTGCTACTACAAGTGAAGACAAGCATCCTTTCCCGTGCCATTTATTCTTACAGGGTCATTTGCCCTTACTTCCTCTAGAATAAAAAGGTATTTTTCAAACTGACAGAAATTTCAGACATATTTTTTAGGCTTGTAACATCTGCATGAGTAGATGTAAGACCAGCACCCTACAACCAGATCACTGAATGCTATTTGCTACACCAGGAGATGCAGGCTTGTGAGTAGTCACTACAGCATTTTTCCCCACAGGGAATTTATATTTAATAAAATAGAGCATACTTCTGTGACATAAGGCATTATAACTTCTGTAAATTAACACAATTTCAGAAATGACAGGCAGCAAAACTTCCCATTGAACTCAAGAGCAGCTGCTAGCTCTCAGCACTTCTGAGAAGCAGGATACACTGCAAGAGCAGTCATGAACCTTTGGAGATTCAAACATCCCAACTCATAAGCTGAAGAAAATGCAAAAGTTATTAATAAAAAGAGAAATAAGCAAGAAAATCTTTGCTAGTAATAGAAGACTATAAGGAGTTCACTGATCATTACAGCATCAACTAATGTCCCTTGTGAACCAAAAGCAATATTATTCATAAGATGCAGAGAAATATAACTGTCTCCATTGACCTTTTGTTCCAGCTCACTGATAGTCCATTTTGCTTACGCTAGCCACACATGGGTGTAATTGCTTGTGGGAACTTATCAGCACAATTTTAGAACAAAGAAAAACAAAAGGAAAAGAACTTGGGGAAGGGAAGTAAATGGTCATGTTACCTCCCAACATCTCTACAATTCATATTCACAACCTCCTATAACAACAGGAGACCATGAACTTTTATAGGAGTTCTGCAAGAATATGAACTCCAACTGCTACTACACCTAAGTGGAACTTTAGGGTTTCCTATGGCAGCTCAGAAGCAGAGAAGAAAGAAATCAATCAAGTCATCTGCTTCATTCAGGGTTGGCAGATTCTGGCATCACAGATCACCTGCAGGGAAGAGATAGCTTACCAGGATGCCCCAGAGGTACGGACTTTGTATACCCACCTCTCCCATCTTCCAGGCTGAAAAGACAGAATCTTCTTAGTCACTCCTCTCAGAAGTTATTCCATATTTCTGGTAACACTTTCATATTTTTTGCCCTTCTCTGAACTTTCTCCAGCTTTAATATATCCTTTAGTAATGAGGGATACATTAATTAAGGTATGTGTGAATCAGATCCATACAACAGCATAGTGACATTTTTAAAAGTTTACTCTCTATTCCTTTCCCAATCATTGCAAACATTTGATTTGCTTCTTCAACTCCTGCCAAGATACAGATATTCCCAAATCAGTGTTGTGAAAAGTTTTATGCTATGCCACTCTTAGAGTTCATCATGGGCTGTGCTGCAGAAAAATACTACTGTTTTAAAAAAGGAATATTTCCAGGCAGATACTCTCCTGCCTCCCTTTGGTTCCAAGTATAAATCCCTGGCTATAAGCTAAACCTTGAGGATGGGGGAGTGGTGTGAACAGGCAGCTTAAACTTGCATTACTAATCACAGTCAAAGCAGAGGAAAAAAAAAAGAAAAAGTGATGTTTGGTGGGGCTTCATTCTGTGCACTCCTCTTAACTGGTTTGTCCTGTTCTCTGCCTTTCTTTATATCCATGACTCCCAGTCCATTACACTGGACAGCAGAGCTGTGACTCAGGAGACTTATACCCCAGGCAGGGCAGAGCAGAAGAGTGTCACATGGGCAGTGCGGTCATGAAGGCACATCCCAGCAAGACTGGCTGGGAAATGTTCACTCCAACATATGACACTCCAGATCTGGCATTCAGCTTCATGCACACAAGAAACAGCAGCGTTCACATTAATATTCACACCTGCAACCCTCCACCTGTGCCCTTCTGTATGAAGCATTGCAAGGCATGCTATGATCTACAGAGAAAAACTCTAAACAGGTACATAGTTGACTACAAGTGTCCTTATGCTACTCATATTGTTATCATCCCCCAGGAGTCACAGTCACCAAGGTATGTGGCAATTTCCAGACTAGCCAATGTTAGGGTCCAAAACATTTTGCTAAGACGACAAGGCAGAGTTACTAGCAACAAAAATGTTTACTACCAATTTTAAAGATAAATGCGCATAAGATTTCATAGCCGATCGATCAGCGGTCACCCCATGGCCAATCTGGAGTGAACCCCGAAATGAGAATTCAAACCCTTCTTATAGGAGCCAGACTTTAAGTTAAACAAAGACTACACGATTCTTTACGACCTAGATAACAACATCATGATGTTGGCACATTCCAAAGGGGGCCTTTTGTTTATAGATAGGTCTTATCTGCAGACTCTTAAGAATCCTGTCTCCCCTTGAGGAAAAGATAAATCCTGTCAGTCCCCCCTCTCCCTTGAGGAAAGGATAAATCCTGTCACCAATACTATGCCAATGCACTTCATTTACAAGTTTCCTGTCTCGGTACAGTGTGGATTTGGTTCCCTGCATCTGTCTTTCATTGATAGACCAATAGAGCAACCAGGGAGTGCTAAAATTTGGCAATGCAGAGGCAACATAATAAAAGAAATTAAGAAGCAACTGACAGAAAAAAAAAGTTATCTGCTGAAACATTTCCCCTTATTGCACACAGGAAGAAAAAGAAAGAGAGAGAAACACAGAGAAAGAACTCTCAGGTGATTAAGTCCAGGAACTAGGTGATGAGAGCAGCACCAACAGGGTGATCTGAGAAACATCTCATTTCAGATTTAAGCATATTAATATTTTTGCAGTAATTGTCCTGTTTTGCCAAAGCAGCCGTAGGTGACAAGTAATTTTCTTTCAAATATCCTGGTTTGCTAGCATTGCACCTTCCCAAATGTCTGACACTTCCCACTGCTCAGGAGGTCAGGTTTCTGGAAACAAACAACCACCATTCAAATTGTCCTCCATTCCTAGGACACCAAAGTCTGCACTGCCAGAGGACCAGCAAGAGGCAGGTGAATGGATTGCCCCATGACACTGTCCTCTGGTGGTCCTGTAGTTCACTCCGATTGGATTTACTTCCCTCTGAAGGGAATTCAGAGAAGGAAAAATAAAATCATTTTTTGCAAAAAAAAGTTATATATCTACATGTACCTTAGCCCTGAGTAATGCCATTGAATCTTTCTGCTTGGTTCTGGTGAAACCAGGTTGGAAAAGACCTCTTAGATCATCAAGCCCAACCATTCCTATCTACCAGTAAACCATGTCCCCTGAGCACCTCATCTACCCAACTTTTAAATACCTCCAGGGATGGTGACTCAACCACATCCCTGGGCAGCTTGTTCCAGCACCCAATGATCCTTTCTGTGAAAAACTTCCTCCTAACGTCCAGGCTAAACCTCCCCTGGTGGAGCTTGAGGCCATTCTCTCTTGTCCTGTACCCTGTCACTTGGGAGGAAAGGCCATCACCCTCCACTCTACCACCTCCTTTCAGGTAGTTGTAGAGAGCAATAAGGTCTCCCTTCAGCCTCCTCTTCTCCAGGATAAACAAGCCCAGTTCCCTCAGCTGCTCCTCGTAAGACTTTTTCTCCACACCCTTCACCAGCTTAGTTGCTCTTCTCTGAACTCACTCCAGGGTCTCAACATCCTTCTTGTGCTGAGAGGCCCAGAACTCAACACAGAATTCAAGGAGTGGCCTCACCAGTGCTGAGTACAGAGGGAGAATCACCTCCCTGGACCTGCTGGTCACACTGTTTCTGATACAAACCAAGATGCCATTGGCCTTCTTGGTCACCTGGGCACATTGCTGGCTCATGTTCAGTCAGCTGTCAACCAACACCCTCAGGCCTTTCTCCTCCAGGAAGCTTTCTAGACAGACTTCTAGTCTGTAGCACTGCACTGGGTTGTTATGCCCCAAGTGCACGACGCAGCCTTTGGCCTTTTTGAACCTTATGCCATTAGTCTCAGCCCATCAGTCCAGTCTGTTCAGATCTCCTTGGAGATAATCCTTACCTTCCATCAGATTGATATGTTGCAGGAAAAAAACTATTCCCATTTAGGAATCAGCGATACCAAGGTAGACCTGTTTGATGCCTTTGACTTGGGGTCCTTGAACTGACCTTGGGTTGTAAGAGTGAGAAACTGAACAAAGAGGTGAACATCAGAGATGCAAATCAGTGTGGAGAGAGCATTTAGGGGCAGCCTGTGGGGTTTTGGAGGTCAGCCAAACAAGTGTTGCTGCTGGTGATTGCGAGCATGTGCACAATAGGCCTGGGCCAATCAGGATGCTATGGGAAGCACGTGGACAGATGAGCAAAGGTATATAAACCTGTAAAAGTCTCCGCTTTACATCTATGTGGAGTCTGTCTCATCGTTTCATTCCCGCATTCCCTCTGTGTGCTGTGTTCCCCATCTGCAAGGCAGGCAAGATGCATCACAGAGAGACTACAAATTGAAGAACTGGTGTTCATAGTAGCAGAAAGACCAACAAACTGTTGTTAATATTCTTTAGAGATCTTTTGTCTACCTAGCAGCTGAAACATGACCAGACTCTCAGTGACCTCATCTTCATTTATGTTAGGGTCCCATATACAACACAGAAGTACAGATGGACCATAAAGTAGGAAAAATTACATTACTTGCAGTGCAGGCTCCCTTTAAAACAGCCTGAGTGATGTAAAGGGGCTTTTCTGTAAAGGATAATCTGGTCCATCAGTCTTCTTCATGCCCATAAGCAGGTGATAACAAGCTGCAGTGCACTTTACAGATGACTAGCAGCACTTATTGCAGAGTAACACACTGTAAATAGAGTCACTATGTTGTTAAGGCATCACAGGCTGTGAATTGTCAGAGGAATAATGCTTTTAGCAACAAACTTTAACATGGGGTTCAGGTTATGTATTTACTCTGAACTTTCACATAGGAAACCATTCCTAACAAATACAAGATTGTAACTTGGCTTTAAGCGAGTATAGGATCATAGAATCATAGAACAACCAGGTTGGAAGAGACCCACCAGATCATCGAGTCCAACCGATCCTATCTAACACTAAAATATGTCCCTCAGTACCTTGTCCACCCGTGACTTAAACACCTCCAGGAAAGGTGAATCAACTACCTTCCTGAGCAGCCCATTCCAATGCCCAATGACCCTTTCTGTGAAAAACTTCCTCCTAATCTCCAGCCTAAATCTCCCCTGGTGGAGCTTGGGGCCATTCCCTCTTGTCCTGTCCCCTATCACTTGGGAGAAGAGGCCACTCCCTCCTCTCCACAACCTCTTTTCTGGTAGTTATAGAGAGCAATGAGGTCTCCTCTCAGCCTCCTCTTCTCCAGGATAAACAAGCCCAGTTCTCTCAGCTGTTCCTCATAAGGCCTTTTCTCCAGCCCCTTCACCAGCTTTGTTGCTCTTCTCTGGACTCTCTCCAGAGCCTCAACATCCTTCTTGTGCTGAGGGACCCAGAACTGAATGCAGTATTCAAGGAGCAGCCTCACCAGTGCTGAGTACAGAGGGAGAATCACCTCCCTGGACCTGCTTGTCAGGTCATTTCTGATACAAGTGCAGGACCCAGCATTTGGCCTTGTTGAACTTCATGGCATTGGACTCAGACCAGTGGTCCAGCCTGTTCAGATCACTTTGTAGAGCCTCCCTGCCCTCCAGCAGATTGACACTTCCACACAGCTTATTGTTGTCCGCAAACTTGCTAAGGGTGCACTCAATGCCCTCATCCAGGTCATTGATGAAGACAATGAACAGGGCCGAACCCAGCGCTGAGCCCTGGGGAACACCACTTGTGACTGGCCTCCAGCTGCATTTAACACCATTTACTCTCTGGGTCCAGCCATCCAACCAGTTTTCCTCCCAGAAGAGTGTGTGTCTGTCCAGCCCAGAGGCTGACATTTTCTGAAGCAGACTGCTGTGAGAAACTGCATCAAAGGCTTTACTGAAGTCCAGGAAGACAATGTCCTCAACCTTTCCCTCGTCCAGTACTTGACTCTCTTTGTCATAAAAGGCTATCAGGTTAGTTTGGCAAGACTTGCTTTTCATGAACCCATATTGACTGGGACTGATCACCTGGTTCTCTTGCATGTGCTTCATGATAGCACTCGATCACCCATTCCATGGATCCTCCCTGCCACCCTTCTTGTAGATGGGCACTACATCAGCCAGCCTCCAGTCCAGTGGAACCTCCCTAGTCTTCCAGGACTGTTGGAAGATGATGGAAAGGAGTTTGGCCAACACATCCACCAGCTCCTTCAATACCCTAGGTTGAATCCCTTCTGGCCCCACAGACTTCTGGGTGTCCAGTTGGGCAAGCAAGGCTCTGACCACCTCTTCTTGGATCACTGGAGCCTCATTTTGCTCCTCTGTTTCCTGGGTATCTACACAGAGGGAACAACTTTCTTTACAATTAAAGACTGAGACAAAGAAGGCATTAAGAACCTTAGCCTTTTCCTCATCCCCTGTCACTGTTGCTCCTTCTGCATCCAATAGGCACTGTATGGTCTCCCTAGTCCTCCTTTTATTATTTATATATTTATAGAAAGATTTTTTGTAATCTTTCACAGACTTTGCCAACCTGATTTCTAGTTGAGCCTTAGCCACTCTGATTTTTTCCCTACACAACCACACTTCCCTCCTGTAATCTACCCAAGAGACCTGTCCCCTCTTCCAGAGCCTATAAACATTCCTCTTCTTCTTAATGTCACTTAAGATCTCTCTGTTCAACCAAGCTGGTTTTTCCCCTGCCAGCTTTTTTTCCGGAACACGGGGATGGTTTTCTCCTGAGCTGCTAGGATCTCCTTTTTGAAGAGCTCCCAGCCCTCATGGGCTCCCTTACCCTCAAGAGATTTTGCCAACCAGCCTTCTGAAGACTTCAAAGTCGGCCCTCTGGAAATTTAATGCTACTGTCCTGCTAAGCACACTCTTCACTTCGCCTAGAACAGAAAACCCTATCATCTCATGATCACTTACTCCTAGGCGTCCTCCTACTGCCACATCCCCCACAAGGCCTTCTCTATTCACAGGAGTGCACCTTCCCTTGTTGGTTCATTCATCAGGTGTGCAAGGAAGTTGTCTTCCACACACTCCAGACACAGAATCACAGAATCACAGAACAACCAGGTTGGAAGGGACCCATCGGATCTTCTAGTCCAACCATTCCTATCTAACACTAAACCAAGTCCCGCAAGACCTCATCCACCTGTGTCTTAAACACCTCCAGGGAAGATGACTCAACCACCTCCCTGGGCAGCCTGTTCCAATGCCCAATCACCCTCTGCGTGAAAAACCTCCTCCTAATCTCCAGCCTCAATCTACCCTGGAGGAGCTTGAGGCCATTCCCTCTCGTCCTGTCCCCTGTCACTTGGGAGAAGAGGCCAGCTCCCTCCTCTCCACAACCACCTTTCAGGTACTTGTAGAGAGTAATGAGGTCTCCTCTCAGCCTCCTCTTCTCCAGGCTAAACAACCCCAGCTCTCTCAGCCGCTCCACATAGGGTCTGTTCTCCAGCCCCTTCACCAGCCTCGTTGCTCTTCTCTGGACTTGCTCCAGAGCCTCAACATCCTTCTTGTGGTGAGCGGCCCAGAACTGGACACAATATTCAAGGAGCGGCCTCACCAGTGCTGAATACAGAGGGAGAATATCCTCCCCGGACCTGCTGGTCACACCATTTCTGATACAAGCCAGGATGCCATTGGCCTTCTTGGCCACCTGGGCACACTGCTGGCCCATGTTCAGTTGGCTGTTGACCAACACCCCCAGGTCCCTCTCCTCCTGGCAGTTTTCCAGCCAGGCTTCTCCCAGTCTGTAACTCTGCATAGGGTTGTTGTGCCCCAAGTGCAGGACCCGGCATTTGGCCGTGTTACACCTCATGCCGTTGGACACTGCCCAGCAGCCCAGCCTGTTTAGGTCCCTTTGCAAAGCCTCCCTACCCTCCAGCAGATCGACACTTGCACACAGCTTTGTGTCATCTGCAAACTTGCTAAGGGTACCCTCAATGCCCTCATCCAGGTCATTAATGAAGACATTGAACAGGACTGGACCTAGCACTGAGCCCTGGGGAACCCCACTTGTCACTGGCCTCCATCTGGACTTAACACCATTTACCACCACTCTCTGGGCCCAACCATCAAGCCAGTTTTCTACCCAGGTTAGGTTCTACCTAACCTCCTAGGCTGCTTCCTTTCTGCTCTATTGTACTTCCAGTAGATATCAGGGAGACCGAAGTCTCCCACAAGGACAAGAGGCATTGATTTGGAGATTAACCCCAGCTGTTTATAGAAGAGCTCATCAACTGCTTCTCCCTGGCTGGGTGGCCTGTTTCAGACTCCCATCACAAAATCTAGCTTCTTATGGGCTCCTCTGATTTTAACCCACAGGCACTCAATCTCCTCATCACCACAATCCATCTCAGTGGTGTCCAAGTCCTCCCTTACAAAGAGGGCTACTCCACCTCCTCTCCTACCCTTCCTATCCCTCCTGAAGAGTTTATACCCCACCATATCCGTACTCCAGTTATATGAGTCATCCCACCATGTTTCCGTGATGGCAACAACATCATAGGCTCCTTGCCGTACGACAGCTTCCAGCTCTTCCTTCTTATTCCCCATGCTGCGTGCATTGATATAAATGCACTTCAGCTGAGCTGCCAAGCCTTCAGCCCTCTTAGAGGGAACAGTGTTTGTTCCAAATTGCCAGGTGACTGGAGAAACTTGCACCAGAGTTCCTGTATCTCCTTTACCACTCCGAGGTGCACTCTCCCCCACTTTCTGTGTGGTGATGTGCTAATGGTCCTCACCAGCACACCCTCTCTAAATCACCAGTGCCCCACATCCAGGCTCGCTCCTACCTAGCCTGGTCTCCATCCCCTCCCCCTCCACATCTAGTTTAAAGCTCGATTTATGAGCTTAGCTAGGTTTTTAGCAAGGGCCTTAGCCCCGTTAGGAGACCCACGTGTCCCAACCTTAGAAACAATGTCAGGGGGTGCATGAGCCACCCCATGATCAAAGAAGCCAAAGTCTTTTTCTTCACACCAGGCTCGGAGCCAGGCATTACTCAAGTTCTTTGTAACTTCCAGGTCCTCTCTATTTAGTCTTGGGATGGAACAGAACACCATCTGTGCCCCAGAACCCTCCATCACTTTCCCAATGGCCCTGAAGTCTTTCTTGATGACTTTGGTCTTTCTTTTTACTAAGTCATCATTACCAGTTTGGACTACAATCAGAGGATAGTAGTCTGTCTCGTGGACCAGGGAACGAAGTTTTCTAGCTACTTCCTTCACTGATGCCCCTGGTAAGCAGCAGACCTCTCTGTGGAGTGGGTCAGGTCCCTCCGTTCCTTTTAGGAGGGAGTCCTCTACAATAATCACCCTCCTCTTCTTCTTAATGGAGGATGTTATTATCTTTTTCTGAAGATGGTGTGGCCTAGGGAAAGAGTCTAGGCTATGGGAGCCATCATCCTCAGGATTAGATTCCATCTGCAGCACCTTATACATGTTCACAAGAGGGATCTCAGGTTTTGCTGTCTGATTGAGGGGAGCAGGCTTCCTTCGTCTAGAAGGAACTTGCTGCCATTCCCCATCTCTTATAACCTCAACCATGCAGTTTCCAGGTGGATAGTGTTTGGACATACCAGGTCCAACAGGCTGCTGAATTAGTGAGAGAGCACTGCTCCACTGGTCTATCTACCTCTCACATTCCCTGATAGTCCTCAGTCTCTTTACCTCCTCCCTTAACTCCTCCACCATACAAAGGAGTTCACCCACTCAAGCACAGCTTTCACAAGTGGAGACAGTAACAGTAACAGGGGCATGAGCTGGTTTGGGAGGGGGGCACTGCCTGCAGCTTAGGGTCTGGGTAGCTGCATGCACCCAGTGCAGCTCCATCTGGGTGGCAGCATCCATCCTGCCTGCTGCAGCACTCGGAGCAGTTTTAATCCTCTGCTGGGTAGCCATCATGGTCTTTGCTGTCTTCTGTCTAGTCTTTGGGTTCTCACTGCACCCTGCCTTCATGCCCTGCCTTCTCTCCCTGCCCGCTCGAACTGCCATTCAAACTGCCCCACACCTCTTTCCCACGCTCCTCTTCGCCATGCTCCAGATCAGATGTTAAATTAGTAAAAGGTGTTATTTATGCTGTTTCAAAATTATATTAGTAATTATTTTGCTGTAGCTCTTCAGCTTTTAACCTGTTCTGAACATGAGTGCAGTCACGATAAAGAGATGTTATTCAACACCAGAGAATCCTAGTACTGTTGTGCCTGAGATCTCATGCAGATGAGGCCATTGGATCATCCAGTGATTTCTTTTTCTCATATTTTCCAAGCAAGGATTATATTCCTGTAAACACTCAAACTGTGCAAAGAAAAGTCTGAGCAAAGTACCTGAGGAAAGCCTGTACATAAACCCCATGCACACATACAAAGAGACACCAAACAGCTCCTGGTGTTTCGATGGACACTCTCACTTTCATTTAATCCACTTCAGCTTGACAGGACAAAGTACTGTGGCTTCAGGTTATCCATGTATTTCACCCAGAATACTAAAGGCAGTATACCCACTTGCTTTAGAAATGCTTAACTGCTTCAGATAAACCTGAAATAGCCAGTTAATCTTGAACAACAGCTCAACTTCAGCATAAAAAGCCAAGCATAAGCATACCCAGAGAGATAAACTAGTGAGATAAGATGGGGGAATAGGGTCCACCTTGTGTGTTCTCCAAAGAGATTGCTGGTACCTTCAGCAAATGCCAGCACAGCTTCTTTTTGCCTCATTGTGTTTTCCACATTGGTTGAGTTACAATTCTTCCTGTCACAGGGAAGTTTTCTCTGTTGCTATAGCAGAAATGGCTTTCAAAAAAATCAACCATGACAAGTTTTTACAGTAACAGGACCTTTGTTTTATGAGCTTAAATTTAATCAGTTAATCTTACCTACTGCATAGGTACATTCTTATTTCAAAGCTTTAATTGCTTGCAGTGAGCTTTAAGGCTCCAGGACTTGTGTTCAAAGCTCACACATCCTCAATTTCAAAAGCCCCTTACTGAGTAATCCCACTATAAATAACAAGACAAATATTTTACATTATTTGCTTATTGGAGGCCTCTTTCCGTGGGTTTCCACTATACTGTAGAGTTCACATGAACCTCAGAAATTAAGTGCATCTACAGATCCTCTTTCTGTCATCTGTGTGTTCCATTTGGCACTCTCCAGTGCATGAAGACACAAAGAAAGCTCTTATTTCACAAATAGACCCAAAATCTCATCCAAAACAAGTGAGACTCAACTTGCATGATGTAAAGAGAAGTGATCTGCAGCTGGTCTTTGAAGCCATAATAAACATTATGGTTTACGTTTGATTGCAGAGGTAATGATAAAGGACTGCTGTGATCCCCAGGAAATTTCTGGTGGTGCCCATTGCTCTGAACAATATTGATATGATAAGATACATGGCTGTGCTGGGCATTCTTGCCTTCTCTTTTCAGTAAAGTCAAAATAAATTTTGACTCAATGTTCACATTTCATCCACATGTGTGAAACCTGGCAACAGATGAGGACTGGTATGGCTAGTCCTCCAAGGAAAAAAAAAAAGCCTTTCTGATCTTCTCAGTTCGAAATCAGGTTGACAAATGAGACATAGCTTCCTGAATACACGATGTAGTAATGTACAATTTTCAGAAGGTACTTTGTCATTTGAAATTCTAATTCCTCTTGACTTTTGGTGGAAATTATCATCAAATTTTCATTAGCACTGACGTTTTTATGTACCATTTTTATAAGTTAAATTATTATGATCTTAAAATGATGTGCCATCATGTGGGTCTATAAAACTGAGTTTCTTTACCACTGCTGAGAATGGAGCTGAAGGGTCCAAAGCCATAGAAATATCTGTAGAAAAATTTACACAAGAACCTATCAGACTAATTACCTCAACCATTTGAAATATTTTGTTCTCCTAATTACCCTGTATAAAACTGACCATAATGGGCAGGTCCGCACAAATAAATTGACTTAGAAATCAGAACGTAGTAAGACAGATATCCATAAAAGCCCTTAAGAAGCTCACTTTTCAAGCTCCATCTCATAATGCTGATCTGTCAGCTCTACCCACCATTCCACCACTGCTTTCCTAGTGAGACCTTACAAAGCATTTAGAAACAGCAGAAAGAGTTCCTAGAAAACCTATTTTTTGATACCATTAGTTTTCAATGTTATAAATGAAGTATTTAATTAAAACAGAAGAACACTGCAAGTACTGTGGAGTACCATGGCAGAAGGGCACATATTAAATATTGGTCCATACTCTAGATGGTTCACAGAATGGAGATGCCTGAAGATGATAATGAAAAAAGACCTGTTAGGTCACATTATAATTTTTTTCCCCATATTTCACCATGGACAAAATCTAATACATGCCAAGTACTTGCAATTCCCATTTAAGCTACCTGTCCACTCAGTCAGTGGCAGTCAAGGGCAGACCTGACATGTACACCTGAACAGACTGTGCAAGTTATGCAAACAACTGAAAGAATCATGGGTAGCAGAATCTCCCTTAGCCACAGCCAAGGGGAAACAGAGCTTTTCAGACACAGAGTACATGACTACCCAGACTGATTTTCTAGTGATTAGTTTATAAAGTTAAAAATATCTTACGCTATAGCTTCAGATTAAACTGTACTCTTGCCTTCCGCTAGACTTCAGCTGTTCTGATAAGATAACAAATTGGGTCAAAGTATAAATATGCAACAGTGAAAGATAAGTTGTTGATAATAAGAGTACTTCAGTTTTCATTCCTATGCTGCATTTCTAGCTCACATGCGGGGGAAAAAAATAATCTTCTGGGGCAGGTGCAGCTGAGCATACGTATCTTATTTAAATCTGGGTATTAAAAACTTTCTGGTTATCAGTACAGTAAACAGCAGTGCTTTGAGTCCTAAATCTTATTGCAGATCTGTTTTCTATTGCTACGTTTCTTCATATCATGATTTTCCCCATCTGACTTTACAATAAAACTGATCTTATCAGGATCAAAACAATACTGAAAAGGTGCCTATATTGAAATATAATGTATTTCAGAGCATACTTGGGAGAAAAAACATGTACTTAGACAGCTCTCCAGGGACTAGGAGGGGATATTTGTTCTGAATCTACTTGCCAAATAGGTGATAAAACACATTTTCACTGAACTGGTAAACTCATGCCTAGTTGGAGTTGAATTCATTTAATCAGTAGTACATATATTTTACCACCAAAAAAATAAATAGAAAATGTAGTTAAAATCTGCACACATTGCTATTCACTATAGTTCTGTTTGAAAAGATCTTGATTTCAAATCTAAAGTGCTCTTAAAAGCATGGGTTACCTTTGGCTTACTTGACAGTTTCTGGCCATCTTTTACCTCTTTTCTTGCACCTTCTTTAACCTCAAGCTCCACTCTTTCTTCCTAAAATTAACCATTCTTAATTTTCTAAAATTTGCCTGTTTATTTTCATAAATGTGCAGCCAACTTAGCCTCTCAAATTCCTAGCTTAGTGCCTAAACAAGGTCAGATTTTTAAAGGGCAAACCATTCAGCTGTTACAATTGCTAGAAAAATCCAATTGCTGTCAACACCACTTTTTAAAATCTTCACCTGTGGCTAAAGATCACAGAGGAGTTAGTAACATACCTCTAAGCTTGTGATATAATTCAGTTTTAACTTGTCATTTCTTAAAGTAATTTGTCTGTAATCCATGAAAATCCGTTTCATTACAGAATCAGTCAAATGAATGTAGCCACACAGTGACAGTGTGGAATTTTAAATAGCTCTGTTTCTGATCTATACAAATCTCACCAATCAAATTTGAAGGCACCACTATGGACCTGCTCTAAATTCCTGCAGCTTTGAACGACAGAAACACACTGGCCTAAGTGGCAGTAAATGAAAGAAATTGTGATCACAGCATCCTTTATTGTTTGGTCCCAGATTGACATAAACTGGGGAGGCAGGAAACCTCACAAACCACAGATCAACTACTAAGACTTGTTTTTTTTCTTTTTTGGACATTTCAGTTAGTTTGGATTAGTACCTTCACTAGTCTCACTGTGAAATAGCAGTCTATTATGTCTTAAAAACCCAAAAGCACCATTGTAAACCCTTTTAAAATTTCAATTATCCATCCAAGAGTAGGATAGTATAATTCTTCACTAATGTAGGATCAACAGGGTCATCACAATTTCAAACAGTGTCAGAGGCTGAGCCTGTGTTGGGTTTTTTTGTTTTGGTTTTGGGGTTTGGGTTTTTTTGGATTTTTTTTTTTCCTTAAATTGGAGAAAAGTTAGCAGAGAGTCCCTCTACATTAGCTAAACCTCCAGGCTCTCATTTAAATAACTTAATTAACTTTATTTAGGAATTAGACTGGATAACACCACTGGCTCCAAACAGACACAAGATACTAAAAAAAAAAAAAAAACGTTATCAACTATTACCTACCTGCATTGAATTGGATCATGCAAATATCTAGATAATCTTATCCGATTTATCCACTGCCTCTACTTGATAAGTCTTGTGTGACAATTTCAAGCTAACCAAGCTAGAATCTCAAAGTAAAGTAATATATAGAGAACTTAATACTACATAAAGAAAGATGCAATGTTTCCAAACTAATATTAACTCCTTATCAGGAAGACTAGAACTGTTTGAGCGAGAGTACAGATCATTTACAGACAGAGACTAAGCTACTATCAGCCTTGTAATTAGAAATCTTATCTTATCTGATATATCTAATCAAGAAAGTGTCTTGCTGGACAGAGAACCCACTTATGTGGGGTACTTACCTCCTGTACTTAAAACCTGTACTTCAAACTGCGGGATGTTTTCAGTACCACTCTCTTCTTCATTATCATAGAGTTCTGCAAGTGCACAGTGTGTATCTCAAAGGCATTTTCTAGACACAAAATTCAGGAAACAAGTATTTCAATTCTCCTCTCTGCCAGAATGGAAGACATTTGTACCACCCCTATTTTGGTACCTGGTAGACTTCCAGCAGACGAGTTCTTTTTACAGTCTCACCTACTTGGCGTCATTAATCCCCCAAACTATCTATGCGCTCAGAAGCCTCTGATGAGGAGAGCTCCCACTGCACACCACACCAAAATAAAGAGTGGGATTTAGTCACTCTACTGAGGAGCATGAAGTCAAAACAACAGATGAGATGCAAGAGCAAGTTAGGAAGCAATTCACCAAAGTTCATGTTGCCATTATGCAGGAGAGACAGGACTCAAACCTATTTCTGAAAGCTCCAGTCCCAGCTTCTAACCACTTCTTCATCTAAGCCATCTGTTTTGGAATAGACCCCACCATATTTTTTTCCACCTCCCCATTTAAATTTCAAATCCTTTGCTGCACTTCATTTGAAATAGTCCAGTTGCTTTATCACTTCCAAGGTGCACTTTAACATGTATGCATTTCGTATCTCCTTTATCTCACTGTGATAGCATAGGCTGCATTTTAAATACAAAGAAAAACCCATGAAAAACAGAAAGATGGGCTTCCTTCTCACTTGCTTGAAACACAGTAGTTCCTGCACATGGTGTATAATAAAGACAACTGTTTCCTGACATCATGTCTTGTGTCATATGGACACCCAAAATAGCATAGAAAATTGTGGGTTGCTATAGGCATAACAAAGAAAACTGTAAGTGACTGTCAGGAGGCAGGGGGAGAGGTGTCTTAAAACATGAGGTGTGAGAGGTCCTATTTTCATGCTGCCCTTTTCCCCATCACTTCTATGTGACTTCTTGTCCTGGCCATAAGTAGCATTCTGATAAAGTCAACACTATGATTTCCATTGACTTACAATGCCAGAAGATAGTTTGCTGAAATACTATAAGAAAAGCTTCTCTTACAGCCTATCCTCCTTGACCTGAGACATACTAACAAGCTACAAAATTTGTTCTAGTGGGAAGTAAATATTAAATCCTGTTATCTCCTTCTGGATTTTCATACACTTATGACATGACTCTTACAGTCATCTTTTAAAAATCAGAGTCCTCTGTCTCCACGCTGTTTTCTCACTATCATAAATAAAAGTAAAAAATAATTCTTTAGACTAGTATAAGAAGAGTAATTTGTTAACATGTAAAAAGGCTATTTGGCAATAATCTTAGCAATGAGGCAATATTTGGGGAATTTTTTCTCATTAATCACTATGATAAACAATAAATAAACACAAATCACCCTGAATTTTTTTGCTTTACACTGCAAAAGGGTAAACAAGCCAATGTGAAACACAAAAGGCTAATCCAAAATGATAACCTAACCTGATGAATCATGGCAAGAGTAATTTTTAAATGGAATTCATTCTCCAGTTACCAGACCTGACACATATCTGACACACCCACTATCATTTTTCTTCCCCATCTCCTTGGGTGTGGTACACAGTATACAGTAAAAGGAAGGCAACATGATGTTACACCATAGACCAAGAGGAAGAAATTTGGCTTTTATAGCATCAATATTTTTCCATAGCATTTTTGATCCAAGGTTCTCAGATTATTCTAATTGTTAAATGATGGATGGTTACAGGCCAGAGCCATTTGGTGAGCATCTCCAAGCACTGAACAACTTATGCTAAATGAAATAAAGACGTAAGGCTTTGCAGCTCTGTATGCATAGTTTTGCACCGTGAATACAAAGGCTTATAGAGTCTCAAAGTTTCTTCTACAACTTTAAGTGACTGTTCTGCTGCAATGGTTCTCTTGTTTCTCACTAGTAACTTTTCTTTGGTAGACCTTGAGGTGTTACTTTGTAGTCTATCGAGTTGTGAGCTACAATACTCACACAGCTGTTTCTCATGGGAAAGCAAAAAATTCATGTAACTGATTGCTTGTTGCTACAGAAGAATTGTCCAATCAGCTTGCTAAACAATAGCCCGTATTAATCGCGTAAGGTATAAGAATCCCTTATGAACTTCAATAAACTGGCTCACTTGGATCGTAATGGTCTCTGCATGATGTCCCATTTCCTCCATCAGTTAAATATACTCAACTTTCAGTTAGTTATAAATATACCACTTTTACTGTTTACATCCCATTTTCTCAAAAATAAGACAAATGTTCTTGTAAGGCACACACAATCACAAGCTACTCCTAGGGTGCAGGAATACATAGGGCTGGCACTCCCAGCTGCTTTCTGTCATGCCAGATGCAACTTGCTTTGCAGGGGGACCTGGACAGGCTGGACCCCTGGGCAATGTCCAACGGCATGACGTTTAACACGGCCAAATGCCGGGTCCTGCACTTGGGGCACAACAACCCTATGCAGAGTTACAGACTGGGAGAAGCCTGGCTGGAAAACTGCCAGGACGAGAGGGACCTGGGGGTGTTGGTCGACAGCCGACTGAACATGAGGCAGCAGTGTGCCCAGGTGGCCAAGAAGGCCAATGGCATCCTGGCTTGTATCAGAAACGGTGTGACCAGCAGGTCCAGGGAGGTGATTCTCCCTCTGTATTCAGCACTGGTGAGGCCACTCCTTGAATATTGTGTCCAGTTCTGGGCCGCTCACCACAAGAAGGATGTTGAGGCTCTGGAGCAAGTCCAGAGAAGAGCAACGAGGCTGGTGAAGGGGCTGGAGAAGAGGTCCTATGAGGAGCGCCTGAGAGAGCTGGGGTTGTTTAGCCTGGAGAAGAGGAGGCTGAGAGGAGATCTCATTACTCTCTACAAGTACCTGAAAGGTGGTTGTGGAGAGGAGGGAGCTGGCCTCTTCTCCCAAGTGATAGGGGACAGGAGGAGAGGGAATGGCCTCAAGCTCCGCCAGGGGAGATTTAGGCTGGAGATTAGGAGGAGGTTTTTCACGCAGAGGGTGATTGGGTATTGGAACAGGCTGCCCAGGGAGGTGGTTGAGTCACCTTCCCTGGAGGTGTTTAAGACACGGGTGGATGAGGTCTTGAGGGACTTGGTTTAGTGTTAGATAGGAATGGTTGGACTAGAAGACCCAGTGGGTCCCTTCCAACCTGGTTGTTCTGTGATTCTGTGCTTTACACAGAAACAGTATATAATCATCTGTCAAAAAAGGTACAGTCACATTGGAATATGTCATTATAATCAGTTAGATTACTATTTGCATATGCCAGTGCAGTTGTTCAAATCTAGCTTGCAAGGATCATGAGGAACTATTTGATTAGAATCTAATTTTGATTCATGTAATTACAAACAAGGTGATATCTATTGCATAACTATAGAATCATTCAATAGTTTGGGTTTGAAGGGACCTTAAAGATCATCTAGTTCCAAACCCCTTGCCACACATCCCACTAGGTCAGGCTGCCCAAGGCCCCATCCAACCTGATCTTGGACACCTCCAGGGTTGGGACATCCACAACTTCCCTGGGCAACCTGTGCCAGTGCCTCACTGCTCTCATAGTGAAGAAATTCCTCCTTATGTCTGGTCTAAATCTGCCCCTCTCCAGTTTATACCCATTGCCCCTAGTCCTATAATTACAAGCCTTTGTGAACAGTCTCCCCCCAGAATATGTCGTATCTTCCAAAAGAGTGGTGAATTTAGGTCTATTTGGAATTTTCTTTGAATTCTTTGAATTCAAACATTGCTTTGAAATCTGAAGTTTCAAATCAGGTATACTACATGTTTGCTTTTGGTTTGCTTTGTCATGCACCATACACTGTGCCCTGCAGAACTCTGGAGCTGACCAGCTGACCCTGTAAAGCAGTGCTCTTTCAAAAAAATGATATGACTGTATCACTGAAGATCCCTTTATCTTCACCAAAGCAAAACACAAGATCTATGTTTTCTCGAGTGTCTGCGGTGTCTAGACTGCTGCCTGTCTCTTTTATAGAACACCTTAACAAGATTTAGAAAGAGCATAAAGGGCAATCTTACTCATTATCTGTTCTACTCCAACAGTAATTGCATCCATTAATTTTTTTCCCCTCTTCTTAAAACTATATATTAGTAGTTTATGTAGCCTTGCTGTTAGCCTTTCCAACTCCCCAATACAGACTTCTTTCAGAGGAGTTTAAACCTACTCCTTCTTGTGCTATCTGTACCGCATATGGAGCATACCTCCTTCTCCCAGGTAGTTACTTTATTTTATGAAGTCCAAGGGCTCTGCAGTTATATTGTCTTTAAATTAAACAAATTAATTCCTCCAACCTTTCTTCACTGCCTCTGTCCTCCAGATTTCTGATCTCCATTCAGTCCAAGTCTCCACATGGGACCCAGAACAAGACAAAATGCTTCAGCTGTGGCCATACCAGTGCCAAACACAGCAAAAAGGTTGCTTCCAGTGTTTTGCATGGTATGTCTCATTTATGCATCACTATGACTGCCTCAACTAATGTTCAGTTTGTTTTCTGCTATAATCCCACAACCTTTCCTGAGACACCCAGTTAGCCATTCACTCCACATCTTTTAACCTTGCAAGTATTTTATACCTCAAAGGACTCCGTTCCTGTCCTTGAAACAAATCCCACTTAACTCAAATGAGTTCTTCTTCCAGTTGTCAGGATTCTTTTGAATGTTAATCCTTTCATCCAAATACTTTCAGCCTTCCTACTGAGCATGGCCTAGAAATGAAATACATGTCTTCTAGTTCCTCAACAAATTATTTCTCTGAAAACCAACATATAACAGACCCACTACACTCTGTAAGGATTCCCATACATTGTATTTTCCACATTTGACAGAAAGTCACAAATAGCTACTCTTCAAGACTTTTTCCACTATACTACTCTTACTTCAAGTCACTCTGTGCATCTTTGTCTTACTTAGGAGAATGTCATTCAAAATAGTATCAAGAAACTCCTGTAGCGAGGATATAAGTTGCCTCCTCTTTATTGACAATCTGCTACCCTAATGTGGAATGAATTTAAGATTATTGTCATGATTTGATGCTGTTGGCTGTTCATCAACATCTCATCATATTCAGGATGGTTTGTTTTAAACTTTTATGTTTATGTAATGTTTAATGTTTATGTTTATGTAATGTTTAATGTTTATGTAATGTTTAAGCCTTTCATGCTATTTCATTCATCAATGAGCAGATTGTCAAAATTATTTTGAGAAGTAATTGTAATTAGAAAACAATTTTTTTTCTAATTAAACCTTTCTCTCCACTCCATTTTAATCCTGACAAATGTGAGATCCAAAGGTTTCAAGAGCCTCCTTGTCTTTCCATCTGATGTAACAATCAATCATGACACCACTGATACAAAATAAATAATTCTTGAGACAAACTAGGTAAAAAGCTGTAAATTTTTAAGAGAAAAAAAAGTTAAAGGAGTTAAACGAGTGCTTGGTGCAGCTACCTTTGCCCTCCTTTCCCACTATTATTTAATCTTATTTTAAATTAAGTCCTCCCTACTAGCAATCACATCTAGGTGTCTGCCTCTAGGAATACTCACCCAGAGTACAAAAGGACTGCCACAGTTACAAATCCTTGAGTATAAAGCATTAGTACCACACCCATTTTAAAATGAGAAGTTGGTGTTTGTTTTGGGGGCAGAGCCCTTAGCTACCATGGTTCCATATCCACAGAACAACCACTGAGGTCTGCTGTCACCTCTGAGGAGACACAGCACACCTCAAAGTATCAAGGTCTCTGTAAACTCCCTTTGCAAATGTACCTTTTCAGTATCCTCCCATGAGGTTCCGTGTGGCTAGCATCCTTGACAGCATCTTTCCTCTGCTGCACTAAACGGACCTCCTATGCCTCTTCCTTCAGCAAATTTTACTTCTAATAGCGGTTTTTATCAGGAAAGAAAAAGTGTAAATTGAAATGGAAACACTGCTGTACTAGAGCATAGTTAAACTGAAAATTTCTGTGCCCCTACAGCACCCCCTGGGAGAGTACGTCCTGGTGGTTTTTGCTTCTGAGCAGTGACTTGCAGTGAGGATCACATACTGGAGCTGTTGACAATAAATCCTTACATTAATTGTACTGCAGGACCCTAAACTGGAAGGGCCTCGAGCACTCACTAGTGCCTGGACAGATTTTTATAGCTCCATCTGTGGGGGGGGGAAAGCTGCTTGTACCATGACTATCTACTTCCTTTTGACAACAACTACTGCTTTTGTGAGAAAAAGAGATCATTGAGTGAGACTGTCTTCATTAACAGCATTTTTTTTCTTGCCCTGTGAAGAATTCAGTTTATAAAGAGTGAAATACATCAGTTCTGGCTGGGATTATTTCCTGCACATCTCCTTCTACTTCCACATATTTCAGCTACAGTAGCGTTTACATTCATAGGTCTCAAACAATTGCAACTACAGACCTAAAAAAGCAGCATACATTTACAGTCACCACTCCTGGGGCTCAAAGTACCCCAGTGATAGTAATCATCAAGCAATTAATAAGCAACTCCTAAGCAGAAATGGAACAAACACAATTACTACATGTCAACTGTCTGCTGTTACCACCGTGCATAACTACAGAGGGGTACCTGCTCTCAGTTTCTCCAATCTTCACTCAGGAATTTTATTCTGCTTTGAAGAGAGGAAAGAGTTATAAATTGCACTCTCACTGCACACACTTCCTCAACAGAGGCCTCACCTACCTCTTCTCCACCAAGACGGATGAGAAGTAAATGAGCTATAATAGGAGATCTTGATAAAGGATTCAGCAACTCCTTGTATTTGTCCTTGTCCTCACATTTCAAAAACATAAACATTACACAGGAAAAATATCCATAGTCCAATGGAAGGCAGGAAGTTATAATACATGGCTCTGTTTAAATCCATGATCTATTTAGTTTGTTTATCCCACTGACAGGCTATAGAATATTTTTTTCAAGTAAAACGGGAAGGTGTTGCTGCATTTGGATCTTTAATAAACATGGTTACAGTGTGCACAAATATAATTAAAGCTTGGGCTTTGATTTGGCAAGCAGCTTCTATAAATATTCTTTGTGTAACACCATGCTTCATGAAAAATCAGAGAAGTCTTTCAGCTCCTCCCCCATCCCTGAGATGATCAAATGTATTATAGCCCTGCAAACCTTAAAATAGCCAAACACTACAGCAATAATATTCAGATAATTCATTCTGGGAAGAAAGGGAATTATCTTTAAGGTGCTTTTCTCTCATCAGCTTCTTTCATTTTCTTGCCTGAGGTGGAGACGCTTACTATATAACCAGAGCAAAAGAACAGGGCCCCATTCCAGAGCACAAAATAAGAACAGCCTCAATATCATGGCTCCATCCAAGTGGTGATGCATCTTCTAAGTGGTCTATGGGAAAAGGAGACAATATTGAATAACTTTAATACTGGAACTACCTAGTTCTTGCCAGATGATGTATTTCATCTCAGTATTTCTTAAGAGAGATATTGTTCTGCTAATTGCATCTAATGATTTTTTTTTTTTAATGGTAGACATTTTTCAAAAGATCTTACTTTCATTCTCACAGTACTAAATAGAACCTGTCATGTTGATCTAAGCCTGAATTTAAGCTTTGTAGCAAATAAAGAGAGCATGAATATGTTTTTTAAAAATCTGAGGATTAAAGGACCTATGTTTTCTTTTCAGTTCTGCAAAGACAAATCTTTGTTTTCCTTTGAAAACTGTTGCTAATTGTTTTTTTAAGTGCTCTGGCCAGGGCATTGTCAGCCAACTCACAAAAGTGGTGAATGACACTTATGTTAATGAAGTAAGCCTGCACGTGGGAGAGACAGTTGTACCTTGTATGGGATGGCTGATTGCCAGATATAGGCATGTTACAAGGACAAAGTGATCAATCAGTATTTGCCTGAAATTCTGGTCTGCTGGACTATATAAGGAAGCGTGATAGAATTAATAAAGGTCTTCATTTTGAAATCACATTGATTTGTACGCGGAGTCCATTTGGCCCCCCGTGCAACAGAAAACTTCCTCCCACTACACCATGAAGTACAGTGGACTAAAAATATGACCCCTTTTAAGTATTCAATAAACTCAGTAAACAACAAATATCAGGAAAAGTAATACCAGCTGCATAAACAACAAGAAAAATAAAGCTGACATCTAACACTATTTATTTTAATACTCAAAACAGCATCCAAGGTCAGCATTTTTAAAACAGTCACTCTGTGAACTAGAGTACAGGAGTGTCTCCTTATAGCACCCTATTGCAGGAAAACAAACAAAAAAACCCTAAATATTCTTTATTAATAGAACAGTTGGCAAATCAATTCTAGCAAAAAGGGTATTTGAACAGAGCAACAACCCTAAATGAATATGATCTTTGCAAAACTCTCACAATTCCCTAAAAATACCTGGACAAGATCAAAAGACAGCAACACCACCAATGAGACAAACACCATGAGATCTTCACCCAGAAGGATTTAAAGATGGGGGCAAAAGACATTTACAAGTGCCTTTGTATGATTCCAGGTTATTAGCACCCGCAGAGTGCAAGTGGTGCGAGTGAACTACTACCAGATCCAAAGTCAGTAGCTTTTGTCAACTTTCCTTACATATCAGTGGCTCCAACTTTACTTCCAAAGTGTCTTAAGTTTGCTTGTCCCTAATATGCCCTGCAAGAACACAGCTTTTCCCTGCCTTATTCTAGGGGAAATAAAAATTCATTCCAATACAGTCAGTGGTTTCATCCAAGCAAAGGGAAAGGGGAATTGAGCTTCTCCTTTCAAATTTGACAACATGATTTACAAGCTGTAATGGAGTACTCCTGATTCCCATTACTGGGGCCTGGATAATGCATCTGCACACAGATTATCTGAGAATCTTCTACTCACTTCTCAAAATTCACTGCTTAAAAATTACTAATCTGAATCAATAATGACACAACCAATTCTTTATTTGCTTCCAGTGGCTGCCCTTGTCAGCTTAGAGTGTGCTATATTTCTAAAAATCATTTGGTTCTTTGTGCTTCCAGAGAAAACATTTATTTCAGATAATCTTGACTCCACAAAGTTATTTTACACTTTTCTTTGGTCATTGCTATACCTGCAAAAATGTCTGATTATCTACAAAATGCCTTCTGACAGCTCAAATTTATTACTAAATTACTACATTTAAATTCTTTGTGTGAACAGGGCAATGACTTTTACAAATAAATGCCAGCAACATTTCACTAAATCTGAATTAAATATTAAAGGATTCAAATTGCCACTTAGATGCCCCTATAATTCTTGTTTTAAAAGTTTTCATCTCTTTCAGTCCTAGAGTAACCTGTGTTCAACACAGTGTTCCCTCTCACATTTTATATCACTGAAAACTGTTTAGGTGAGAAACAGAAATTTGAAACTGGTGGTGCTACATAAGCAGTCAGACAGCACAGTAGAAGTGATTCATAGCCTAAGCCTTGAGTATGAATAATTACCTGTCACCCTCATTTTGAGCTTTTGCATCATGTTACATTATTCATTTGGGTTTTGGAAGGGGAAATTAATGAATACCAGACACCATTTTTACAGACACCTTAAAAAAGCTTTAGATTTTTCAAGGAGTTAGGCCAAACTAAACCCTTAATATGTCAAAGGAAAGAAAAAAAAAGTGCACAAAGAATGTTATTTTTTTTACTGCTGCAATTAAAAAAAGCAGAGATACAAACAAGCATTCAGAGAGGATAGATAATTACACTGCTAAGACAGGTTGGAATTCTAACTTATGTCCTGGTGAAGTGCCACCAGGAAATTTAATTAACAGTCTAATTTTTACGTCAGAGTTGTTAAAGTGATAAACAAGATCAGAACTGAACTAATCATTGATGAATTAGACAACAAACTCCAGCTAGACTCTTTAAAGTGCGACAATTTGTGTCATGTTCTTCATCTAGGTGCTTGTCCACTTTGGAGTTTTTTTCCTCTTTCCATTATCACTATTTCCTATCAGTTTGTGGAGAGGCATAAAATCAACAGTTGCATTGAAAACCAGATTAATTAATGGTCCTTCATTTCTTTTGTCTAAGAAGTCAAGGATCAGGTTAACAGGAAATAAACAGAAATGTTTATCTACTATATCTTCCAAAAGCTGTCATGGGTTTAGTTTTGAAAGCAAACTCACCTGCTGCATTAATAGCAAATATGAAGGCAGAGCCAGTTAGACCTAGCATTTTAGTACATCAAGAATGTTTGTTCAGGTCATCTACACAGTGCATGGTACAGATTTAGGCATAAAATAGGGGACATCCCAGGCAAGACATGGGGCAAAAAAGGAGTCTTATCAATGACAGAATTACAGCACTGAAATTTAAACACAGACAAAATTAAGCCAGATGCAGATCCTAAAACAACTCACAGATAAGCAGCATACAGAAGATGGGAGGTTTAAGAGAGATGTTTGAATAAAGTCTTGTCAAAAGAGAGATGTTGAAAACTAGCCTATGAAAAACAGCTTCAATTTGTTGAATTATGTACAAATTAAAAGACCCATCACACTTCAAGTCTCATATTGACTTACTGATCGTGTCACTGACTGACTGCAGAACTATTGGCAGTCCAGCAAACTTTTCCATCTCACTGCTTCCATACCCACTTCTGTGAAGATTTTCAAATCTGCAGATTAATGTGCTGCAAGTTGTTTTATGTGATGTCAATATTCCACACCACCAACCTATTTCACTGCAATCCTCACTAAAGCTCAAAACTTCTGAGGAATGGTTGCCAGCAGTAAGTTACACTTCAGTATGCAGCTTCACACAGGATCCGAGAGAAGTTTTCATCTGTATCTAAACTCTAATTGGCAACTCTCAAAGCCACATTTTATAACTTTATTCCAACATTAAATACCAGCCCTTAATATTTTCCCATGTGTTACTGTCAAAAACCACACACATAGATGAAGAATTGCTTTAAAAACGTGACTCCAGCAAAACCTGCCACCTGCGAGAAACTCCATTGTAAAAGAGAAAACAACAAGCCAAACCTGGTTTGGCTTCAACCAAGAGACCAGTAAATTGTGAATGCTATTCCCTGCTTCCCAGCAGTCTCACTGATCTTGTTTACAGCAACCTAATCAACCTGCTCTTCTGATCAGCTCCAATAGAGCTCAGATGGGCTCTGGATTCAGCATACTGGCATGTTTTTCATAGACTCATTGAATTACCAGGTTGGACGAGACCCACTGGATCGATTGATCAACAAACCAACCAACCAATCAGTCCAACCATTCCTATCAAACACTAAACCATGCACATTAGCACCTCATCCCCCTGTGCCTTAAACACCTCCAGGGAAGGTGAATCAACCACCTCCCTGGGCAGCATCTGCCAGTGCCCTTTTACCCTTTCTGTGAAAAATTTCTTTCTGATAACTAGTCTGGACCTCCCCTGGTGCAGCTTCAGACCATTCCCTCTTGTCCTGTACCCTGTCACTTGGGAGAAGAGGCCACTCCCTCTCTCCACAACCTCTTTTCTGGTAGTTATAGAGAGCAATGAGGTCTCCTCTCAGCCTCCTCTTATCCAGGATAAACAACCCCAGCTCTCTCAGCCATTCCTCATAGGGCTTGTTCTCTAGCTCCTTCACCAGCCTCGTCGCTCTTCTCTGCACTCGCTCCAGAGGCTCAACATCCTTCTTGTGGTGAGGGGCCTAGAACTGAACACAGGATTCAAGGACCAGTTTCACCAGTGCTGAGTACAGAGGGAGAATCACCTCCCTGGACCTGCTGGTCACACCATTTCTGATACAAGCCAGGATGCCATTGGCCTTCTTGGCCACCTGGGCACACTGCTGGCTCATCTTCAGTCAGCTGTCGACCAACACCCCCAGGTCCCTCTCGTCCTGGCAGTTTTTCAGCCAGGCTTCTCCCAGTCTGTAGCTCCGCATAGGGTTGTTGTGCCCCAAGTGCAGGACCCGGCATTTGGCCGTGTTAAACCTCATGCCACTGGACACCGTCCAGTGGTCCAGCCTGTTTAGGTCCCTTTGCAGAGCCTCCCTACCCTCCAGCAGATCGACACTTCCAACCAGCTTAGTGTCGTCTGCAAACTTGCTAAGGGTACCTTCAATGCCTTCATCCAGGTCATTGATGAAGACATTGAATAGGACTGGACCCAGCACTGAGCCCTGGGGAACCCCACTCGTCACTGGCCTCCATCTGGATTTAACACCATTTACCACCACTCTCTGGGCCCGGCCAGACAGCCAGTTTTCCACCCAGGAGAGTGTGAGCCTGTCTAGGCCACAGGCTGACATTTTCTGAAGCAGACTGCTGTGAGAAACTGCATCAAAGGCTTTGCTGAAGTCCAGGAAGACCATGTCCTCAGCCTTTCCCTCGTCCAGTAGTTGAGTTACTTTTTGTCATAGAAGGCGATCATGTTAGTTTGGCAAGACCTGCTTCTCATGAACCCGTGTTGACTGGGCCTGATCACCTGGTTCTCTTGCATGTGCTTCATGATAGCACTCAAGATCACCTGTTCCATGACTTCCCCTGGCACTGAGGTCAGACTGACTGGCCTGTAGTTCCCAGGATCCTCCCTGCCACCCTTCTTGTAGATGGACACTACATCAGCCAGCCTCCAGTCCAGTGGAACTTCCCCAGTCTTCCAGGACTGTTTGAAGGTGATGGAAACTCATGTTGGAGTAAGGAGCAAACTGGTTTATAAGAGTTAGACAGAAGATCAGGGATGTCATCAAATGAACTGTTAGGGTAGACTAGCAAAATCCAGGGCAAAGCCAGACACAGGGAGAGAGTTACAAAACATGCATTCTTCTATACTCCTAAGCTAGCAAAGTTCATTCTGACCACTGTCTTTCCTGTGGAGATCTGGGACAACTCATGTCGATGTATATGAATGCCCAAGCACTACTGCAGACACTTTCTTCTACTCCACACAGCTAAGGACAGATCAGATGTTGTAGCCATGTGACTTGCTGTGTGTGGTTCAGTGCTTGCTAATTTCCTATGCAAGTGGTGGTAACTGTAAAGGCTCTTTGTGAGATGTTTTCCAGATGCTGCCTGACTCTTCTACAGAGTAGGCAGCTCTTTTTAATATTTTAATAAATTGGGTTAATAACTGCACTCCAATGGTTCGATCCAGTGCTAAGCTGAAAAAAGACAGGGAAGAGCACTTGTCTGGAGTGTTAGTTTGTCAAGACCTGCCTTTCGTGAGCCCATGTTGACTAGGCCTGATCACCTGGTTCTCTTGCATGTGCTTCATGATAGCACTCAAGATCACCCGTTCCATGACTTTCCCTGGCACTGAGGTCAGACTGACTGGCCTGTAGTTCCCAGGATCCTCCCTGCGACCCTTCTTGTAGATGGGCACTAGATCAGCCAGCCTCCAGTCCAGTGGAACCTCCCCAGTCTTCCAGGACTGTTGGAAGATGATGGAAAGGAGTTTGGCCAACACATCCACCAGCTCCTTCAATACCCTAGGTTGAATCCCTTCTGGCCCCACAGACTTCTGGGTGTCCAGTTGGGCAAGCAAGGCTCTGACCACCTCTTCTTGGATCACTGGAGCCTCATTTTGCTCCTCTGTTTCCTGGGTATCTACACAGAGGGAACAACTTTCTTTACAATTAAACACTGAGGCAAAGAAGGCATTAAGTACCTTAGCCTTTTCCTCATCCCCTGTCACTGTTGCTCCTTCTGCATCCAATAGGCACTGTATGGTCTCCCTAGTCCTCCTTTTATTATTTATATATTTATAGAAAGATTTTTTGTTATCTTTCACAGACTTTGCTAACCTGATTTCTAGTTGAGCCTTAGCCACTCTGATTTTTTCCCTACACAACCACACTTCCCTCCTGTAATCTACCCAAGAGGCCTGTCCCCTCTTCCAGAGACCATAAACATTTCTCTTCTTCCTAATGTTACTTCAGATCTCTCTACTCAACCAAACTGTTTTTTTCCCCTGCTGGCTTTTTTTCCGGAACACAGGGATGGCTTTCTCCTGAGCTGCTAGGATCTCCTTTTTGAAGAGCTCCCAACCCTCATGGGCTTCCTTGCCCTCAAGTACTGTCTCCCAGGAGACTTTGTCAATCAGCCTTCTAAATACTTCAAAGTCAGCCCTCTGGAAATTTAATGCTACTGTCCTGCTAACCACCCTCTTCACTTTGCCTCGAACAGAAAAGCCTATCATCTCATGATCGCTTAGACCTAGGCGTCCTCCTACTGCCATATCCCCCACAAGGCCTTCTTTACTCACAAACAGCAAGTCCAGGAGGGCACCTTCCCTCATTGGTTCATTCACCAGCTGTGCAAGGAAGTTGTCTTCCATGCACTCCAGGAACCTCCTAGACTGCTTCCTTTCTGCTCTATTGTACTTCCAGCAGATATCAGGGAGATTGAAGTCTCCCACAAGAACAAGAATACAGTTTATCTGTGTACAAGTGTTAGTTCTACTCAGTAATAAAATAGGCTGTGTTTTGTGGTTGTTGTGTGTTGATTTAAAATAATTTCAAGTTGCTCTGAAAACTACAAATGTACAGAAAGATTTGGGCTTCTTTCATTTGAGTACTACGTAACATTTTCAAAGATCCTCAACATTTTGCAAATCAGAACTCTATCTAAAAAACAGAAGAGTTTGAAGAAGCTACCACAAGACATTCTCTTGCTTGTACTCTTCTCCAGCTTCCCACTTTAAATCCCTCCCAGATGAACAGTAATGAATGGCTCCCCAAAAGCTTTGATGGCCCTGTGTCCTGTCTTGTCCTGAGAGGAAATGTCTATATCAGAATGAACAATGTTGGTGCTAGTTAACATCTTGTTAACAGTCCTAATAAAATGTAAACTCTACAAAGTTTCCTGGGCTTTCACTGAGACATAATTACAATGGTATCTACTTGAAAAACAGAGGCTATTCCTGTCAATCGTGTTGCTCAGACATTTAAATAAACTGCATTCATTTATTTTTTAATACATTGCAATGGCAAGAAAATAATCTTCCCCAGAGGAAGATCATTGCTAGCCTGAGAAAGCTAGGCAGAATGTTCTTACTGTGCAGCTGTTCACAGCCACTAGCCTCAGATGCAGCTGACCAACATCCTGCATCCCCAACCATTTGTTTCCAAGCAGCTCTGACCTCCAGGATCTATTCTCACTTCCAGGATCCAGCCAGAATCTTCACCACCACTTGTAAAAAGGCCACTCCTTTTTACAAAGACACCTTTTGGGTTTCTTTCCAGCACCTTATGCCTCTGATTTTCCCAATTTAAACAGTATAATGCAGAAGCACACCACAACATTAGCCTCATTTTTTTTTCTCTCTCAGGCCTATTTATTAATTGAAGGATTTGGGACATTAATTGGAGGATTTGGGACATGCCACTACTTTTTTAGTCCACTCATTATCAAATTATACAACCACCCCTTACCAATCCAGGTAGCGAATAGCAGGCTTGTGCTTGAGAGTTCAAAAGTTCAGTTTCAAGCATTCACGCACGCACATCCAATTATTTGCCAGCTGTTTGTGCTCACAGTTTAAGCTATTTTTTCACTGAAGATACAGGCAGATATGTTACCCATGTTGAAACAAACTGAAGCCTGCAGATCAATTACACACAAGAGCCGTCTCTCCCAAGAGACTAACACCGTAACCAGATTAGGTAATGTGTCATCCTCTAGTCTCAGTTAACTCCCACCACGTGCTCTGGAATCAGTTCAAAAGAAAGAAAATTGCCTCCATTCAAAATGCACTGAAGCCTATGGATGGATTTCTCTATTGAGAGCAACTGAATCAGGCCCTGGGCTCAAACTGTCATACTGTTTGTGCTTTTGCCTAGCCTGTTCGCATGCAGCAGCAGAGAAGTATTGGCAAGGCAGCACAAAACTGGGAGCCCAGATTCATCTTGAATTTTCATCTCTCAGTAGGAAAGATGCAGTTCAAAAAATACCATAAGAACATTCCCAAGTGGATATTTGAAAGTTTTGAAGCTGGTTGAACTTTTTTTTCAAAACTGACAGTGGTTATTTTTAATACCTTATGGTAGGAAGGTTTAATGACTTATATAAGACAAATCACACAGTGAATAAAAACTAGAAAAGCTTTAGGCCTTCTACAGGATCTATTTTGTTCTGGCTAGATCAGTAAACCTAATAAAAATTTATCTGTCTCATACCCTCAGGCCATCAAAGCTACAAGAACACTATATTCTTAATAACTTAACATCTCACTAACACCAAGAATTCAGCTTCCCAATCACGTTTACTTTTAGAAAGGAGACAGAGAGAACCATGCTCTGGAAGATCCAACACACCATTTCTACTTCAGGAAAGGTATTTTCTTTCCATGGGAACTCAGAACTGTTCAATGGTATTAAGTTTACAAGAAAAGGGTAATTTTAAAGTTCTTAAAAATGACAACAGATAATATAGCTAGTTAACTTCTTTTCCCCCAATAAATTAAAGGAATCAATCTCTTGGTTATCGGTAGCAAAAACTTTCATCATCATACAAATAACCACATATTGTACATACACTCAGAGAAAAAGGTCACTTTACTCTGCAGCTTCCATCCATCAAGCTATGGTCCTAGTATGGCAATGCCTGAGAAGAGATCTCTCAGAATATAACTCATCTTGTTAGAAGGAAAGGTATTAAGGCAGAGAGATGTAATGATCAGTCTGAAAATACCCGAGGTCTACAGAACTGCTGCAATTTAAATTTCATTCACCTGTGCCTCAAACTGATGATCTGAATGGTCCCTCTTGGGGGATGCCTGTTATCCTCCACAGTTCACTTTGCCTGGATCTGTTCCTACATAGCTGACAGAACTACTATCCATCCATTGTTTGTCTTCTGTTCACCACAAACAGAAAAAGCTGTCTTCAAGGCTATAAATCCCCCAAACATGATTATATACATCAGGGAGAGTCACAGATTGATGGCCGTGAGACTACAACAAACAAGACACAATATTAACAACATGGAAAAGAAAAGATCCCTCTCAGTGCAGAGATGGACTGCTGTCTCCTCTTTTTTAAAACAGCACATCCCCATCTCTAATTACAGCAAACAGTAAGTGAACAGATGCTTACTGCATCCAGCACCCCAAAGATTCAGGCAAAATTTTAGCTGTTAGCAAATCCTTTAGGTAGCTGACTCAGGCAAACAAGATGTGCAGATTCCCCCTAACTGATTAACCACTGTGTTTGCATAAGTTTGGCTTATTAGGCACAGCTGTTGAAGATACAGATGTTCTCAGCTAACAGACCTCTTCTCAGATTCATCATTGTTTTGAGTTGAAGAAAATATCAGCATTCACTGACACGTTGTCTGAGTTGGAACAAAAACCTCAAATCCATATGTGAGGAATTCCTGCATTAAATTAATCACAGGCTGAAGTTATTCAAATAATGAAAAATAAAAGCAGAGGACAAGATATGGACTAAAGTGATAGCCACCCTGCAGTTAACTAGATAAATCCTATGGATTTATGCACTGCTTACAGACATCTCAGTTATAAGGTCTGGCTCTGTAACTACCTCTCAGGAAAACAAATTCCACACAGATTTTCAATGATAAAAAACAGCATATTAATTCAATTTCTTTAATAATAAATCCTAAGTCCCCAGCAGTTCTTGCTCTCATGTCCACTTCTAGCTTCTACAGGCACTTCATCAGTCTTTACTTCCAGAGCTGATGTTCACACAGCACATCCACTGGTTACTGCTGCAAAAACGTCTAGAATTCCACACCTTCTAGAAAGGAAGTGCCTTTCCAAAAGTCCTGTGCCACAACATGTAGATGCCTCTTGACAGCCTTTCCAGCAGCAAAGCAGGCACAGTTCTAGTAAAACAGACCTGATTTAACAAACATTCATCTCACATCACATCTATCTGTCTGTCCCTGCCACAACATTTACACAGCCTTCTCCCACTACAGGTTTTCTCTTATGCATAGAAACAACCCTCTCTTTGGTAACTGGAAGACTTTCATAACTCACTCGCATATGAAAAACAGAAATGGAAATAAGCACAGATACCTTTTCTCTTGTTTACTTTTAGGATGCCACAGAATTTATCTTCAGTTCTGATTGGACGGATCTGAACACTGGAAGGATACTGACAAGCTTTGGTGTTCTGGTTACAGAAGCACTTACGTTTTGTGTTAAGGTGCTGGAAGAATGAAGTCATATTCACAGTTGAAGCTCAAATTCCCCAGAGTTTTACAGTTTTTTAAAGCATCATAGCTGATTATATCCAAGTTCCAAACTTTCACCAGACAAATACAAATATGTAGAAAAGGTGTCAAAATTTAACTACATTGGTTCCTAAAGTTTGATTCACTTTCAACTTCATGGGTTCAAACTGTAAGTGTAGATTCCCCACCAACAAGAAGCTACCTGCTGTTCATTAGAAATTTACCAGGTGGAGAGCATCTCTGCAAACTTCAATCACCTGTGAACAGTCAGTAAAAGAGATGCAGAACACAACATGCAGGACAAAGGTGAGTTCCAGAATAAACAATTATCCCAGACAAGAAGTCTCTTTCTAAGGACATAGTAGGAAGGTTTTAGAAAAGATACAGGGGTCAAGGAATGTAGGAACCCCCTTCACTCCAAATCTATTTCTTTTCCAAAATTGTTCTTATGAAGCAAAAAGTCACATGGCCCTAAAGGCATTTGTGAGTCACTAAAGCCAAAGTCTTGTTCTTTAATTGCTTAGAGAGCAAACATTTGCTCTTGTTGGTGAAAAAGAAGGAAAGGGCAAGATGAGAAGAAAGTTCCTTTCCTACAGGACAATTAATTGCTCTGAGTTAGTAATGGCAGTAAAAGATAAATCTACGTTGCTAGTCATGCTCTCTCCAGGAAAAAAAAAGAACAGAAAAATCTATATTCTCATCTTGTACATGCCAATACGAGCCTGGGAGTGACTTTTTGGCTTAGCATATTGTAGTATCACTATACTCACTTATCAATTAGCCTCCAAATCATAGAATCACCAGGTTGGAAGACACCCACTGGATCATTGAGTCCAACCATTCCTATCAAATACTAAACCATACCCCTCAGCAACTTGTCCACCTGTGCCTTTAACACCTCCAGGGAAGTTAAATCAACCACCTCACTGGCCAGCCTGTTCCAGTGCCTAATGACCCTTTCTGTGAAAAACTTCCTCCTTATCTCCAGCCTAAATCTACCCTGGTGGAGCTTGAGGTCATTCCCTCTTGTCCTGTCCCCTGTCACTTGGGAGAAGAGGCCACTCCCTCCTCTCCACAACCTCTTTTCTGGTAGTTATAGAGAGCAATGAGGTCTCCTCTCAGCCTCCTCTTCTCCAGGATAAACAACCCCAGCTCTCTCAGCTGTTCCTCATAGGGTCTGTTCTCCAGCTCCTTCACCAGCCTCGTTGCTCTTCTCTGGACTTGCTCCAGAGCCTTAACATCCTTCTTGTGGTGAGGGGCCCAGAACTGGACACAGGATTCAAGGAGCGGCCTCACCAGTGCTGAATACAGAGGGAGAATCACCTCCCTGGACCTGCTGGTCACACTGTTTCTTATACAAGCCAGGACGCCATTGGCCTTCTTGGCCACCTGGGCATACTGCTGGCTCATGTTCAGTCGGCTGTCGACCAACACCCCCAGGTCCCTCTCCTCCTGGTAGCTTTCTAGGCAGACTTCTCCTAGTCTGTAACTCTGCATAGGGTTGTTGTGCCCCAAGTGCAGGACCCGGCATTTGGCTGTGTTAAACCTCATGCCGTTGGACACTGTCCAGCGGTCCAGCCTGTTTAGGCCCCTTTGCAGAGCCTTCCTACCATCCAGCAGATCAACACTTCCACCCAGCTTAGTGTCATCTGCAAACTTGCTAAAGGTACACTCAATGCCTTCATCCGGGTCATTGATGAAGACATTGAACAGGGCTGGACTCAGCACTGAGCCCTGGGGAGCCCCACTCGTCGCTGGCCTCCAGCTGGATTTAACACCATTTACTACCTCTCTGGGCCTGGCCAGCCAACCAGTTTTGTACCCAGGAGAGTGTGCACCTGTCCCAGGCTAGAGGCTGACAGTTTCCATAGAAGACTGCTGTGAGAAACTGTGTCAAAGGCTTTGCTGAAGTCCAGGAAGACCACATTCACAGCCTTTCCCTCATCCAGCAGCCGAGTCACTTTGTCATAGTCACTTTGTCACTTTGTCAAATACCAGTACTATATACAACACAAAGATTTTGAATTTTATATTTTATTCTGGTACCATTTTCCCTCCTTCTGAATGATTGTGAGGTTAGGTTAGTAGGTGGAAAAAGACTCTTTTAAGATGATAAATCTACAGGAGTTAAGGGCGCTTAGCACTCCAAAAAGTGCAGATAAATGATAAAGCAAACAGACTCAAGGAAGAAATTGAATTTATTATTCAGTCCTCACCCAGTCTTACTGTTATCTATTAGATTTTCACCACAGAAAGGCAGAGCAAAGTCGTGACAGGATTTCTCCTGAAAAGTGCCAGAAGTTGCAGTGCTAACAACCAGAACTATTCTCTTATGTTGCTACGTTCACTGTGACTATGAACCTCTGTCACAAGCAAACCTCCCAATGTTATGCCCTGTACAAGCATAAAAGTAGTTCCTATCTCAAACAGAAATTAAACTGAACACATCAAATGAGTATGAACTTTAGAGAGGAAAGTAAGGAGAATGTACTGCATATATTGACACGCTGTCATAAGACACCAGCAGTATTGCTTGACCATTGTAGACACTAGTGAACAAAGAAAACTTTAAGGAAGTTTATTAAGGGAAATAACGAGTGTTTATGGAAAGCTCCCCCTAAGTATCAGAACTAGCATGAGTCGAAATTCCAAGAGGAGCATGGGGAGCTAAGTCCAGACTAAGTGGGAGGCAATTCTGACATCTGCATAACAAATGAAAGAAGAAAGATGAGTGATAGTAGGCTAGGATGAGCCTTCAAACTGAAGCTGGGCAATTTAACATTTAACCAAATGGACAGCACAGAGATAAACACAGGGCAAAATAGGAAAGTTAGTTTGACAGTAGAAGTTAAATGGAAAAAGACAGGGAAAACCATTGGCCAAAGAATGTTGCTAACCAAGAAATACAGAGCTGTGTTTGTTGGGTAGGACAGGGCTGGAAATCGTACACAAACAGAACGAAGGCTTAGTCACAGACCTGTCTTTCTTGGTCACGCTCAGACTGGGAAGAAGCCCTAACAAATTGAAGGGAATCACCCTGCAAAGGGATCAAACCCAAAGCAGGCCACAGGCCAAAGAATTTGCAGGGGAAGATGAAAATCTCCACATAAAAATTGTTCCACTTTAGCTAGCGAAGACTTGTATCCCTCATAGCGTGACCATAACCGCAGTGTAAATAGAATGAGCACAAAAGTAAATATATGAAAGCACAAAATTCACTGGTTTTGGAATGTATACTTCTTCTTGGCCACATACAGAAAGACAGAGAGAATAAACGTCTGTGGGACTTTTCTAGAAATGTAGAGCATGTTGCAGAAGAATGATTCACTCACACTGTCCTGTAACTGAAGAACAGAAATCTCCAGTGAATGTGGAGATGCATCCAAGAAGCAGATGTTCTGCACAACTAAAAAGCACTAACCTAGAAGCAAATGGGGTTTGAAATGTTTCTATTTCCTTTGGGATTCACCAGTGCAGTCAAGACCATGTAATGATATTATGTGTAAATCTGAAGATTACTCTTAAAACTTACCATCTTTGACCACAGCAACACTCCTGAGAAAAAAATCAGTCAATTAAAAAACTGAACCTAGCCATATTTTCCACAGCCAGCAGCAGAGCAGACCAATATGCTTTTATTTTACAGCAGAATCCTACAGAATAACAAAAAAGAAAAAAAACAAACAACAAAAAACAAACCTGGGACCAACCTCAAGAGATTATATAATCCATATTCTGCCCCAAGGAAGAATAAACTGTCCCTTCTGACAAATGTTTGCCTAATGAGTCTTTTTTGTCCTCCTATGACCTCCACTGCCTCTTCATGCAATATGCCTGTTTGCTCCATTTTCTTAGTTATACAGTACCAGTTCTAAGTCTTTCTTATTGCAGATTAAGGGCACAGGTTTAAAAGAAGGGAGTAATCTCTTCTCTACAAGAGTCGTTATTTTCTCATTACGTGGATGTCTTGTACTCTGCCTTTATTCCTTTCTCAGCAAATGTCTGGATAGCTGTGTTTGCCTCAAATTCCCTTATCACCAACCCTGTGCTTCAGAAAATCCCACAAATCTTCATCTATCTGATCTTCCTAGTGTGGTAAAACAGAGTAGACCCTTATCACAATGTTATTAATGTTCTTCCCTCTCTCCACATCCATGACTATAACTCATTTCATATTCTGGATTTCAGAGGAAGTATACATACAGTTGATAAAAGGGAAAAAAACCCCAAACTCTTTTGTCACATCTGACTTCCCTGAGCAAGTGATGTTCCCTTTTATCCCAATTCTCATATCCTTCTCCCAGTAGGTCTCAAATAGGTGGGTAAGGCATACTCTTTATCACATATCAGAACTTCCAACACCTTTATTTATTCCCTCATTTCAGTGTAGTCTTAATTTCAGAGATCATTAGTCCTAGACATTATTCCTAGCACGTGTCATACTGACAGAACTTTTCCCTTGGGATCTTCAAAATCCTTTTAAAGAGCTTTATTTCTATGTGACTTGATTCAGAGAAAGATAAAGGTTTAGAAGTGTTCACCTCCAGTCCATACTGCATAATCAATAAGTTATAAAAAGCCTTATTTACACACAGTATTATTGTCTGCCTGTTCGGTGTCATTATAATATCAACACTGCTGTTGTAAAGTGGGTGTTGCCAGCAATGGGCTAAGTAGAAGCATTAATGTGACAATTTATTAATCAATTCTGCCTCAGAAACCCTAACATAACAATAAGAAGCATAAATAAATGACTGATCTGTTAAAGTAATATATGACCTTCACATACATAGGCCTACTTTACTTTTCTTGGAAGTTTTAATTCAGGCTGCTAAGTCTTTGGAGGATAAGATACCAGCTAAATGCATTAACGGTTTAAGTTGGGTTTGTATTTGCATTTAATTTTCAGTAAAATTCAGTACTGTTGAAAGATGCTGGACCAATTGTGTTTATTTTGAGAGTATTTATTGTAAACTTTCCCCTGTAGTCTTGTCAGCTCTCAGATGTGAAACAGGATTCAGCTTAGCTGGCTCTTAGTTAACAATTACTGGTTTCTCAACTTCTGAAGACCAATCCTAATTAAAAAATAATGTGGAATATACTGGGCATGAAATAGTCTGTTGACTAGAGAGTAAGCTCAAAAGTGATTTTTGTGCTTTAAGCTGACAGTTTTTACAGCTCTGTACCCCCTTGCCCCAGCCATCCATTCTCACTCCCATGGTGTCCACTCCCTTGTGCTGAAAGAAGAGGCTGTGCCTGGGGTAGGGAATTAGACGAGAGAACTGAGTTGAAAGAAACCTGTTTATCATATTTGTATTGCCACAGGGCAAATGACTGTATAGGAAGGAAGAGTGTGGAGGACTCGACGATTTGATGGGTCTCTTCCAACCTGGTTGTTCTATGATTCTATGAGGGGTCCAGCTGCTTCTTTCCATAGCTGTGCAGGCTTCCTCCCTGATTAAAGGCCTCATGAAACACTCATGTCCACTTAACACCTAAAATCAGATAGGATTAATCCAAATCACCCTCGTTTTTCTCTTTCATGTACATACACAGACTGAAAAGGAGCCGTATCGTTCAGCTTGGACAATGCTTTCACATGGGGTGACAGAGAACTGAGTGAGATAAAGCCTGTCACACTCCTTGTCATAATCATGTACAGATGTTCCATATTAAAAACGAATGTCTACTGAAATACTTTCAAAGTTGCATCAGAGCTCCTCAGACCATGTTAAAAATAAGCACATACAAAATATTACATTTAGCTGGGAGGCAGATTCCTTCACCAAACCTGGAGACATCTATACAACCATTTCTCTAATAATACAATGAGCCAAACCAATCCCTTCTGTCTGAACACCTCTGAACTCTGGGACTGGTTTTATCTGAAACTATATTTGACCAAATGATTGTTAGCTTACAGTGAGTACAAGACCACAAGAAGTTCACTGCATGATCAATTTATTACATGAAGAACTGTAATAAACTGTGATTTAAATTTAATAGCCTTGGACAAATTTGCCTGTTTGTTCAAGAGAGTGAACTCTCAACCTCCGCTCATTCACAGATATCCAAGATTCCTCTCCTACACAGCAATCCAAATTGCCTCAGCAATTTGTTAAGAAGTATTTTTCCCCTAATGATAAGTAGCAATAATAATAATAAAACAGGACATGTGGTTCTGATAAGAATGAGATAAATCAGATGGCCTCAAATTTCTATCTGATTAAGAGACCAGACCATCATATTACAAATCCAGCAGAATCAAGTATCTTCCTGAAAAACAAGGAAAGTTCTTGATTTACAGCACTAAGTGGATGTCTGCCATGATTTTCACAGACTCTGCTATCTTGGCTGACCTCTTGCAGACTTATTTTCTGCACACCAACAGATTTCACGTGTTTTTAAATACAGTGACAACCAGGAATTCACAAATAATATATCTCCACTGAAATATAAATGCTATGTCTGAGCAGTTCCAGTTCCAGGCTTGATCTGCAGCAAAAGCCAGACGGCTTAAGTTTATAGCAGCTTTCCTCTTTCTGCAGTTACACTACTAAAATTACTGTACTTGTACTCAACTTCCCAGATGTAGACAGCTCAAGCCAAGGTTACCTAAATACAAGTATGACATATTGCCTCTTCAGGAAAAGTTACAGTCACACATGACAAATTTGTGTACGTAGAACTGCAGAAAAGAAATGCTTCAGACAAAATGTATACATGAATGTTTTATTTCAAAAAGCAAATATCAACTTGCTGAATTTGTGGGGTTTTTTGTCAATACAAAATCTTCTGCACCATTCATGCCCATCATATAGGAATGTCAAAAAGATTCATGTACTGGAATATCACTTCACTTCCTGCATGCCCTGTCCAGTAGTACTTCAGGGAAATCAAAGTACAGAGGTGTGACTTTCAAAAAGACTATTAATTTTCTGTTTAGGTGCTAAATGTAGAAGTCTTGCTTGCTATAAATCATTCTATTCTTTCTTGCCTTTCAAATTCTCTTAACGGCTGTCCTGGATTAGAAATCCTGGGAGAAACAGGATTCTCTCTAGACTTCAAATTTGCAATTCTAGAGTTCAGTATGAAAAAGGAGACATAAGAAATAATGGAGAAATAATAAGAAATATAGTGGAATTTTCACAAAGGCAAGTACACTTTTATAGATATATTGATCTTAACACCATCTGCCCTAACCTATTTAGATTTTCCTTCTAAATTTTTTTTTCTGTTTCCTGAGCAACTATACTAAAGGCTCTGTATGCAGTTTGGGATATTTCAAAAGATCCTTACTGATCTCAGAATCACAGAAACACAGAATCACTAGGTTTGAAAAGACCTCCAGGATCGTTGAGCCCAACCATTCCTATCAAACACTAAACCATGTCTCTGAGACCTCATCCACCAGTCACGGAATCAAACACAGAGATCAATATGATCAGCAAGTGTTCAATTTATTGAGCTTAGCAGTTTCTTTATAAACCCTTTTTGGTTACATAACTGGGTGCCCACAAGGGTATCTACGGTGTATTATTGGTTAAAGGTAACTATCCATAAAGCTAATACTAACATATTATTGGCTAAACTACTGCACATGCTAAGAAACCAAGTTACACTAAAATTAACTACGTTGATAGTTCTCTTTAATTGTTTTTCTTTCAGCTGGTACTCGTTCCCACCGAAATAGCTGTTGTATTCCTTTCTGCTGACCTTTGTTTATCTTTCAATTCTCTGTTTCAAGGCCTTGTAGAATTGCTCAGTATCAATCAATCTCACAGCATTCAGGCCTTGTTTTCTGTAAAATGTTCCCACAGTTAACTCTATTTACCACCACTCTCTGGGCCTGGCCATCCAACCAGTTTTCCACACAGGAGAGGGTGTGCCTGTCCAGGCCAGAGGCTGACAGTTTCCATAGCAGAATGCTATGAGAAACTGTGTCAAAGCCTTTACTGAAGTCCAGGAAGACCATATCCACAGCCTTTCCCTCATCCAGTAGGTGGGTCACTTTGTTGTAGAAGGTGGAATAGAAATCACCAGTTACAGACTGACTGATGCTAAAAAAAATTCCTTCCCACCCTCTACAAATCAGAAGCCATCACGTTCTGTCTGATTACAGTCATAGGGCACCATCTGAGATGGTACCTGAGACCAGACTACCTTGTTAGTCATCCCAGATTCAATGGATTTGCAAATATAAAGAAGTTCCATTTCTCTTCCCTGTAAGCCACACAAACACAGCTCACACAAGGAAAGCCACACAAAATGCTAAATCACACGGCTTCAAATAGCCACAAAGTGGCCACCAAGGTACCTTTGCATGCAAGAGCCTGGTATTCCATGGATAAGATCCACAGAAGACAACTGAGACCTTTTGGCATAGAGAAATGGAGTCCTGTTACTTTCTTTACTCAAATATACAGTCCTTAAAATGAGAGATGAGAAAATCCAAGTCCATCTCCCAGTCGAACAAGAAAGATCATTCCCCCTGGACTTATCCACCTATCACTTTCCAATTACTCAAGCAGTAGATTCTTCTACCTCATGTCCCAGGAAAGTATCTGTTGGTATAATTAATCTTACAGCTACACAAATTTCCTACTTGCTGTGCTGAACTTTTCCTTTCTGTTGTCTTATTCCACACTCCTAAATTCCACTCTTAGAATACCTTCTTCTACAAGGAGCTGTTGAATCCCTTTCTATACCTTCTAAATATTACATTTGCATTTCTAATGAATCACATGGTACTTTTCTACTGTTAGCATTGTAATTTGGCCCTTTTAATGTTTTATTGTTATTACAAATGATGTGATCTCCAAATCCAGCTAGGGTGGAACTAAGATGGAGAAAATTATGTGAGAAAAAGTAGAAAGACAGAGGTTGCTGGTCCTCAGACAGTGTAAATTATTTCGCTTTCTTAATACTTCATAATGAAATAAGAGTGCATGCTTCCAAGCCTCAGAAAAATCCTAAACACCAGACACTGAGGGACACAATCAATAACCACTTCTCAAGTGCGTCCCCCTCAAGGGTTTTCCCTCCTGCCTGCTCCAGATAAAGATTTTCTCAGCACCACCTCTCATCTTCAAGTCCTTTCCAGAGCACCAATGGACTGACCTAAGAGTTCCGAAGAAGACTACACCTGTGCAATTCAAGACATCTTTTCCACAGGCTCACTGAGACAGTAAAGTTAGTGTGCTGGTTCCACAATAGCTATTGCATTGGCTTAACTACACCAGCATAGTCTATGGTAGAATTTTGGTTCAGAAGGGCAAAGGCACACAATTGTAATACGCTACTGTCAGCACTGTAGAACCTAAGCCCTTTCTCACCAGTGCCAATGTATCCTTCCTGTGGTTTGTCCTTTCATCCTGTTCCAGAAAGAGCCACAATACAGGAGACGGTTTTGTTTCGGTAGAGTTAATGATCTTGTTTCTTTCAACATGCCCCTTAGTGTAGGTATGTATAAGTCAAGAAAACACATAGAACATAGAAAAAAAACATAGAATCACCAGGTTGGAAGAGACCCACTGGATCATTGAGTCCAACCATCCCTATCAAACACTAAACCATGTCCCTCAGCAACTTGTCCACCTGTGCCTTAAACACCTCCAGGGAAGATAAATCAACCACCTCCCTGGGCAGCCTATTCTAATGCCCAATGACCCTCTGTGTAAAAAACTTCCTCCTAATCTTCAGTCTAAATCTACCCTGGCGGAGCTTGAGGCCATTCCCTCTTGTCCTGTACCCTGTGACTTGGGAGAAGAGGCCACTCCCTCCTCTCCACAACCTCCTTTCAGGTAGTTGTAGAAAGCAATGAGGTCTCCTCTCAACCTTCTCTTCTCTAGGCTAAACAACTCCAGCTCTCTCAGCCATTCCTCATAAGGCCCCTTCACCAGCCTCATTGCTATTCTCTGGACTTGCTCCAGAGCCTCAACATCCTTCTTGTGGTGAGGGGCCCAGAACTGAACACAGGATTCAAGCAGTGGCCTCACCAGTGCTGAGTACAGAGGGAGAATCACCTCCCTGGTCACACTGTTTCTGATAAAAGCCAAGATGCCATTGGCCACCTGAGCACACTGCTGGTTCATCTTCAGTCGGTTGTCAACCAACACCCCCACGTGCAGGACCCGGCATTTGGCCGTGTTTAACCTCATGCCACTGGACACCGTCCAGCGGTCCAGCCTGTTTAGGTCCCTTTGCAGAGCCTCCCTACCCTCCAGCAGATTGACACTTCCAACCAGCTTAGCGTCGTCTGCAAACTTGCTAAGGGTGCACTCAATGCCTTCATCCAGGTCATTGGTAAAGACATTGAACAGGACTGGACCCAGCACTGAGCCCTGGGGAACCCCACTCGTCACTGGCCTCCAGCTGGATTTAACACCATTTACCACCACTCTCTGGGTCCAGCTATCCAACCTGTTTTCCACCCAGGAGAGTGTGAGCCTGTCTAGGCCACAGGCTGACATTTTCTGAAGCAGACTGCTGTGAGAAACTGCATCAAAGGCTTTGCTGAAGTCCAGGAAGACCATGTCCTCAGCCTTTCCCTCGTCCAGTAGTTGAGTCACTTTTTGTCATAGAAGGCGATCATGTTAGTTTGGCAAGACCTGCTTCTCATGAACCCGTGTTGATTGGGCCTGATCACCTGGTTCTTTTGCATGTGCTTCATGATAGCATTCAAGATCACCCGTTCCATGACTTTCCCTGGCACTGAGGTCAGACTGACTGGCCTGTAGTTCCCTGGATCCTCCCTGCCACCCTTCTTGTAGATGGACACTACATCAGCCAGCCTCCAGTCCAGTGGAACTTCCCCAGTCTTCCAGGACTGTTTGAAGGTGATGGAAACTCATGTTGGAGTAAGGAGCAAACTGGTTTATAAGAGTTAGACAGAAGATCAGGGATGTCATCAAATGAACTGTTAGGGTAGACTAGCAAAATCCAGGGCAAAGCCAGACACAGGGAGAGAGTTACAAAACACGCACTCTTCTATACTCCTAAGCTAGCAAAGTTCATTCTGACCACTGTCTTTCCTGTGGAGATCTGGGACAACTCATGTCGATGTATATGAATGCCCAAGCACTACTGCAGACACTTTCTTCTACTCCACACAGCTAAGGACAGATCAGATGTTGTAGCCATGTGACTTGCTGTGTGTGGTTCAGTGCTTGCTAATTTCCTATGCAAGTGGTGGTAACTGTAAAGGCTCTTTGTGAGATGTTTTCCAGATGCTGCCTGACTCTTCTACAGAGTAGGCAGCTCTTTTTAATATTTTAATAAATTGGGTTAATAACTGCACTCCAATGGTTCGATCTAGTGCTAAGCTGAAAAAAGACAGGGAAGCGCACTTGTCTGGAGTGCTTCCAACTGTTACACAGGGTCACCTCTGAACTCTGTAGGGTTTGTACTTATAAAACCAGTCAAACTCAGTCTAAAGGTCATATCCATCCTTTTGAGAAATCCCATTAGAATGCAAGCTGCAGTTCGCTGGGGACAGGCATGCTTCATGGTTTGCTCCCAGCAAATAGTCAGTGACTGAACTGCTCTAGAGAAACCGCTGCATATGGGTAAAGGCAGGCAGCAGTCCTGGGTTTGCAGCAGGCATGTACACCCCATCAGTATGGTTGCAACAGGCAAATCTCAAGAAGGACCAGTAAGTGGACATGTGGGTAGGCACAAGGGTCTGCAAGGGCAAGGCCATGCTCTGCTGTGATCCTGTGATGGACCCCAAGAAAGAAAGACAGACCCTAAGTCCCATGTTTCTCTTGAGATAAACTACTGAAGGTAATTAAACATGATAAATTCTTTCCAACATTGTAAATCTTTCTTTCTGAAGGAGATAGATAAAACATACCTTTTGAAACAAAATAGTAATTGTAGCTGTTTGAATTCAAGCCTATCCTCCTCCTTTAAAGGAGTCCCAGCATAGGTAGATAGGGCAGATACTTCTAAAATACAAATAATAATATCAACATTGGCTGGGAAGCTGCTGGTAACTATCTGTCCTATCTATGCTTCTTCCAACAGCTGTATTTTGTCTTGTTGGACCGGCAAATTAGCATGTCCAGTCTTCTCTCTGCTCCTGTGTGTCGCTGAAAAGGGATCATGAGGAATGTAAAAGCTTTGAATGTCAGGCCACACAAATGATTGTGTCTACGGGCTAACACCTCATCACCAAACACACTCTTCTTTGCTTGAGGGAATAATATAATTATGTGCAATTAAATCTGATGTCATTATGACTAGTTAATTGGGGAAATTATATAAGATTTTATACAGTACTGCATCCCACAGAATAAGAAAATTAGTCTTTTTTTAATATGGGTAGACATTTAAACTTTTTTTTAAAATTTATTCTTCATAAGCAAATCTCTGCCACTAGCTTGTTTCTTCCGTTTTCTCTTTTTTTCAGGTTTAAACTTTTCTGTAAGAAAAATAACTGCTGGTGGAGTAGTCCTGTTTTCTGGGAGGCTATTCTAAAGGCATACAGAGGAGGACCTGACCAGTTAAAGGTGTTAAAAGATGAGATTTACACTTACACGTTCAAAGTCCACTATCAAACTACACAACAGTTCATCTTACTGTTCAGACTATCAAACATCTCCTCTCTGAATAGTTTAGGTTACAGAAACAGCCAGAGGCAGCCTCTGCTGTAGATTTGCAAGATTCCCACTGACGTCTCATTGTAAATAGGAGCAGAGTTCAAACTCTTTGAAAAAACAACTAAAAAATCCATCTGACAAAAAAATGTCACTTTTCTAAGTGTAGACAGATACTTCAGAAAAGGTAGCAATAATTATGACATCTGATAAAGAGACTCCTCCTATCAGGTAAAGAGTTTAAAATAAAATATCATACTATTCAACATCTTGAGTATCTTCCTCATTAGAGGAAAATTTCTCTGCTTTAAAGCATCTGATGAAGCCTGCTCTCCTTTCCTTGTCTGACACGTGCTCTAACATTCTGGTATTTCTCATTTTATTAGTGTGAGACAAACTGTATTCCTTGGCTGCATCGGAATAAATCTTATCAGTAGGGTGAAAGAGGTGATTCTGCCCCTCTACTCTACACTTGTGAGACCTCAGCTGGATTACTGCTTTCAGTTCTGGAGTCCTCAGCACAGGAAGAACATAGATCTGTTGGAGTGTGTCCAGAGGAGGCCACGAAGATGTTCAGAGGGCTGGAGCACCTCCCATATGAGGACAGGCTGAGAGAGTCGGGGTTGTTCAGCCTACAGAAGACAAGGCTCTGGGAATACCTTATAGCAGCCTTCCAGTACTTAAAGGGGTGCTACAGGAGAGCTGAGAAGGGCCTCATTATAAGGGAATGCAGTGACAAGACAAAGGGTAATGTTATTAGATATTAGGAAGCAATATTTTCCTGTGAGGGTGGTGAGGTCCTGGCACAGGTTGCCCAGGGAAGTCATGGATGCTCTGTCCCTGAAGGTGTTCAAGGTCAGGCTGGATGAGATTTCGAGCAGCCTGATCCAGTGGAAATTGTCCCTGCCCATGACAGAGGGGGTGGAACAGAATGATATTTAAGGTCCCTTCCAACCCAAACCATTCTATGATTCCATGACACTTAGTTTTTGACAAAAACAAAGTCATCTTTTAAAGTACCTTTAAAGAAACTTACTCCTTCCATCAGGGATAAATCCTAGCATTCACAGGTATGACTGTAGTGAATTTTCACCATCATAGAGTAAGAAAAGTGCCCTTAAATGAAACCCTGACTTGGAAATTTGAGTTTAAAAGCAGGCTTGCCTCTCTGCAACGAAAATTTTATATCCACAAATACATGCAATTTACAGAACGAATGTGAAGCAATGTTTGTTGGATTTTACTTTTACATAAGCTAGGACAAAAAAGGGAATATAAATTGAAGCCCCTGAAAACATCAATGACAAGAATAAAAACAGATCAGCTGACAGTGATGAAAATGCCATGTAAAAATTCAGAACATACTTAACCAAATATTTCACTGTAGCAATGTCATGATTGTACTTTTTCTTGACAGCTTACCAGAGATGGGTGCAAACTCTGGTTTTATTGGTGGTTTTTAATTATAAGGGGTAATTGATAAAACAATGTGGTATAAAACTTATATATGCTTACATTCCTTCACACTGGGTCACAGATAAATTCAACTCCAGATTTGGACTCTAAGCATGCTAAAACTTAGACATAACCAGTGTTGATTTTTTCTATTCATTCTACTTTTAATAAAATTATTTCTAACTTCTGTTCCACTTCTGGCTTCTGCTGGGAATTGGAAGAAGAAACCCCAGAATAGGTATATGCTGTACCATCCATTTATACATTTAAACAGGAAGGGAAAATAACTAAACTCTGCAATGTGCAACAGAACTGTTAGTAAGAATTGCAACTGGAACCTGAATTTTGTACTTCTGGACCTTTAGCTATTTTAAACATGCAGTCTTAACACTGAGCTACCATAAGATTTTTCATTTCTAATCAAGTACTCAATTCTCAAATACAACTCTACTTCCAGGAGTTGTGTAAGGAATCAAAAGTTTTCATGTAGCCTTACTACTACTGTCTGCCTGTATTTGTTTTGTGGGTAGCTAAGTAAGAGATGTCTGACCAGGGAAGTATCTGTGCATTGCAAAATCAAAAAAAAATAGGTGAAAGGGCAAGGAAATTAGGCTTCAGGCTTTTCTTCTAATTTAATAAATACTTCCATGAAAGTCTCTCTCTCCTTTCCTTTTCCCAGTCAACTCCCCCCCTCCTTTTCTTTGCTTTTGACAGATAACGAAAAAGCTCTCTTTTCCCTGTGGAGCTCTTCTATTAGCCTCAGCATGAAGTAAACCCCATCTTTTGGGTAGGATCCTGTTCTAAGCTAAGGTTTTTGCACTTGGCTCTGCTAAAGCTATGCTGCAGCAGCATCACAGCCATGTCTGTGCCTGGCCACATACCCCACTGATCTGGACCCTGACACTACCCTGTAGACTTGATCTCTCAGGTTGACCTTGGTCATCCCTTGCCTCCATAGACTAGTCTGGCAATCACCACACTGTCTGACCTCAGTTACTCTCCTGACCTGATCCTGGCTCTAACTGTCTGGCTGACTGCTTGGAGCCTGACCTGTAGACCTGCCTCACTACTGCACCAATTCACTGGATTGGACTCTTGCCTGCCATTGGTTGCCATCACTAGGACCTCTGACATATCACTCTCTTTGGAGCTGCTCAAGAGGGCTCTTTGCTAAACTGCGACATGGAGAAGAGCTAGATAAAGGTCTGGTGGCCACTCCGCATCAGCAACTATGTCAAAGCCCATGTGTGCAGCAAGGGTGTGAATGAGCTAGCCATTATGTCTCCACTGATCATCTGCCTATCAGGATGACCAAACTGGCCCCTGGTCACCCCTTCCCGCATATCTGTCACGAAGCAGAGGCAGAGATCAATCTGATCAGTGAGCAAGTAGTAGTTTATTTAGCTTAGCCCCCTTACTATATACCCCACCACTGTTACATAACTGTGTGTCCATGAGTGTGACTACAGTGTGTCATTGGCTAAAGGTAGCTGTCCACAAACCTATTACTAACACATTATTGGCTAAACTACCGTGCATGCCAAGAAATCAAGTTATACTAAAGTTAGCTATGTTGACAGTTCATGTCCATTGTTTTCCTTTCAGCTGGTACTCGTTCCCACCGAACTAGCTGCTGGGTTCCTCCCAGCTGGCCTGTGCTTATCTCTCAGCTCTCTGCTTCAAGGCCTTGTTAGAGCTGTTCAGTATCAAGCAGTCTCACAGCACCCAGGCCTTGTTTTCAGCAAAATCTTCCCACACATATCAACACAGGTATGCAGAGTTACTTTATAGCCACAGGACAAAGAATCAGAAGTGATCCTGAAAACAGAAGTATTAATAAGATTCATGAATAGAAACAAACATATGTTATACTTGGATGACTTACGGATGTGGAAACCATGAGTTTTGTGTGTTAGAATGGCTTGATGTATGACCCTGGAGTTTTCCTGATCTCTACACATTGGTGGAGGTTGCACTGGCAGAAGGGCCAAAGCAAGACACTATATCCCTTACCAGCAGTACCACTGACTAAAGATAAAGAAGATAAGGAGCTGGGCCAACTGGTATGCCCAGATGTTATCACTCCAGAAAGGACTATAAGAGAATGAGAGGAGAGGGTCATAATTAGAGTTCCCTCTCAGCTGATTTGAGACCTCCACCTATGTCAACATAAGATCATGGATCCAATCCCTCTGAGCACCGCAGTGCAAAAACTTCACCTGCAACAACCTCATGGAAACATCTAAGAAGAGGTTGTCACTGAACTCCACATAGGTCTTCTAGTTCCTCACAAACACTTATAGGATGCTAATACTGGTCTAGACTTAAGTTTATACTCTTGACTTAAGATTGTAATGTTATAGGTAATAAACTAAATGTTCAGGTGTAGTTCTGGGTCCTACTCTGTCTCCCTCAGCGTATGACAGCTTCTCAGCTTGTATCACCCCTTCACTGCAGAGCAGCGCCTTTGCTGGTAAGGATCCTTGCATATGCCAGTCTTGCCACCATGCCTCCCTTGTCTCTGCTGCTCTCTGGCACTGCTTGTGGGCTTGCACTGCAGCCCCACATCTTTCCACCAGACCTCTGACCTCAGCTAATCCCATACAATGTGAAAGGTCTAACAGGATCTTGGTATAACAGCAGTGTGGCTCAGGAGTCTTGTTTTCATCCATTAGTATTTCCCAATGAATTTACTTCTTCTCCATGTTATTAGAAAGGAGGAAGAATGCAGCAATTGCAAACAAGGTTGTCAAATTCTGTATTTATCTAAATCACTGTTACACTGAGTTTAAGAGCTGAAAATCTCTCCATTACTGTCTAGAATAGGACATCTTATTACTCTTTTTCTTTTGTTGTCGCTTAATAGGATCCCTTAATGAGCAAATACCTCAGAGACCAAACTAACTATAAGCATGGGTGATAACAACACAGTCAACAAGACCATCTCACACCACTCCAATCTCCCTGTTGGCATTAAGACCACAGTATGTTCTATCTTTTAAGGACTGAAAAAAAAATAACAACAAAAATTCCAAGCACATTACTTTCACACTGGATTTGCATAACAGATGAAGGTTTTAAACAAGATCATATCAGTAGCCCATTACTAACCACTTTAAGACACTGGGAGGACACACTATGAAAGGAAAAAAAGTCTTATTTTTCAAATATATGTCTCTCAATATATCCCTGCCTACACTAGGCTGGAGTAGAAGAGGCATGAACAAACAGTCAGGAAGCCAAAGCAACCAAGTATCTCATTACATGCAGCAGGCACTCATCTCCGTTCATTGAGTTTCTTTACATCCACCCAAATGGTGTCTAACGGACAGGAACTGGCGAGAGGCAAAAATGATCTGACAACTAGGATCAGTGCAGAACACAAGACTTTATAGCTAGGTCCTGTCTCCTGAGATATCTATTAGCACATTGAAACACGGCTTGTTTCTAAGGAGCTGGCAGTGTTCTCAGTGATACACAAGCTGTAAGAAAATATAAACAAACTGTTACAAGTCAGCATAAAAGCTCTGCTGACTCAATGGCTGAAAATTTGCCACAAAGATTTTGTTAGACAGACAACCAAAAGGAAGCTAATTAATCTAGTACCACAGGAATTTACAAGACTGAGCTGTTTTCAAAGCCTGTTCCTGATCAACATTTTCAATTTTTGGTTTATAAATTATCTGGCCCCCTCCATAACAAGCCGGACTGTACCTGTCTTAACCTCTGCTTCTTCTCTAATAAGTTTAGCCCAGAGAAGAGAAGTTACAGTAGGTTCCAGTACTTAAAGGGGGCCTACAAGAAAACTGAGGAGGGGCTCATTATGGGGTGTGCAGTGACAGAACAAGGGGTAATGGTTTTAAGCTGAAAGAGAGAAGATTTAGGTCAGATACTAGGAAGAATTTTTATACTGTGATGGTGATGAGGTACTAAAACTGGCAGTCCAGAAGTCATGGATGACTTATCCCTGGATCTGTTCAAGGCCAGGTTGGGTGAAGCTTTGAGTAACTATACATAGTGGAAGATGTCCCTGCCCAAGGCAGGAGTTCTGGAACTGGATGATATTTAGGGCATCTTCTGACCCAAAGCACTCTGTGATGCTGCGATTCTCCAGGTTTGATAAGCAAAATAAGACAGTTGATGCTCTAAGCACATACAAACAACCCCGTGGTTACAGTGCTCTCAGTATTGGTTGTATCAGACCTCTTAGTATTTTTTCAGACAGACATAGCTGATAACATACCTGTTCAAACTCAGTTTGCAGCCAGAACATTTATAGATGTGGCCCTAGATCTCTGAATTGCTATGACAGCATGATGATAATCCAGGCTGCCCCTGTGACAGAGGTTTCTGCTCATTAGTTCTGCTGCAGTGGAGAAAGAGCGAGCTGATTTCATCTAACTGGTTATCCTTAGAGCTATTTATACCAATACTGCTCCTCAAGTATATCTCCCAGGGTTGCCTACCCCACAGATTAGGTTTACAGGACTAAAAGAAATGTCTGCAACTACTCTATCTCCCTTCTCCAACAATTTTATTTGTATTTGTACTTATAGAAATAAAACTATAAAAAGAAAATAAAGAGGCTATCAGAGTAGCAAAGTAGATGCTGGGAAACTGTTTCAAGTAGTGCACAATCTTTGCTTAGTGTTTGCACCTTGGAAAAACAATTTCACTGTGGAGAAGTGCACGAACAATATGCCGATATGCTTTCAGTCTACAGGAGACCTCAGTCCTTAGCCCGCTGTAGAAGGTCTGTGCTAATCACATGGAGCAAAAGGAGGTATAGCTATCTTATTCACCATTGGGAAGGGGAAATCACTGCTTGGCTATGGCAAGTACATGTTTTGCTGAAGCAATGAGGCTATTTATTGAAACAAAAGTTGTCTGGAGCATCAGCTCATCTTGCAGTCTGCTCTTGTAATCCAGCAGGAAAACCAGAGCAACCTTGAGGTACCTTTATATGATATGACTCAGTTGTGGGATTGTAACAGATTATCCCTTCTGTCTGTGACATGCTTAACCAGGTTAGTGCTAATACTTTATGTTAAGAGAGGATGTTTTACTCAGAGGCTCACAATACACTGCATGAATATTAAATGCAAAGCCCTGTTACATGTCTCTGTAATGGAAAATTCCTTTTATTGCACAAAACTGTATGGGCATGAGTGAAGGAAAGTCCAGTTGTAAACAATTCATTGAATTAATGAAGCAATCCCACAAACTGGTTACAATGCTTCATGTGCGCTTGTTTCATGAAAAACATAGCCTTTTTTCTCTTTTTTTTTTGCAACACAGAGACTTTTTTTTTCCTGAAGCAATGACATATTTTCTGTCAAAACACCTCCCAACAATATTGACAGTCAGCTTTTCTTAACCAACCAAAATGCTATTTTAATGGCCCACAGAAACACTATCTTTGACTGACTTTTCTGAAAACCTTTGAAGAAACTGTTTGCCTTCCACCTCATCCACTTGAGGAATAGGTGGGCAGGTCAGCAAGGTATCCATTGTTTCTTCTTCTCTCCAGCTTCCCACCACTGGTGTTGCTGCACTGAGAACCATAGTGAGGCCTTCAGTTACATGCAGAGCTGAGGGAACTCACAGGAAATTCAAGGGTAGCTGGAGTGTGTCCACCCTGCTGCTTGCCACTACCAGGTTGACAGCAAAACTTGCCTCCAATATATTAAAATTTGGGCTCTGTAACACCAAAGTTCATAGATTCCAATCCTTATAGTATGCCAGTGAAACAATATAAGGATTTTACAGAACTGAGATCCATTTCAGCCTTCACATGCTACTCCAGCAATATAGTGGCAGCTACAGAGCAGCACAGGGCCTGGATATATTTTCACACTGTCACCATTCCTGTCCTTGGAATGGGGGCAATGTCAGGGATGTGGATGTGAGTAAGCCGTTCTGTGCTCCAGAAACAGAGGCAGCTGGATAAAGCATCTGCAAGAGCACCCAGGGGGGCTGCTCTAGTTTAAACTGGCTCCTGAGCAGCTGAAAAGCTGAGGAACAGAAGCAGAGATGGCCTCAAGCCACTGTTGTACTCTATTCCTGAAACTGCACTTTCTGAAGCACAGCAGAAAATAACAACAGATTGTAAGAGTGAGGAATGAAGCTGGGCAGAATAGTCTCCTCATTCAAAGTCTCTTTTACCCAGACATCAAAAACACCCCAAAATTGCAGTGCTGCATCTACCCACATCTTCCCTGGGTAGCCAGTGCCATTGCTCTGTCACCTTCACAGTAAAGAAGATTTTCCTCATGTTCAGGTGGAACTTCCTGTGCTCCAGTTTGTATTCACTGCTCCTTGTCCTGTCACTGGGCACTGTTGGGAAAAGTCTGTCCCCATCCTCTTGACACCTGTTCTTTAGATACTTATAAGCTTTGGTCCCATCTCAGTCTTCTCCTGTCCAGGCTAAACAGACCCAGGCCCCTCAGTCTTTCATTTTAAGAGAGGTACAGTCCCCTCCTCATCTCTACAGTCTTTTGCTGGACTTTCTCCAGTAGTTAGTTCACTGTCTTACTTGGACTGGGGAGCCCAGAACTGGATACAATACTCCAGATGCCGCACACTAGGCCAGAGTGGAGGTGGAAAATAACCTTCCCCAACCTACTAGCTATGCTTTTCTTAATGCACCCCAGAATACCATTGACCTTCTTGGCCACAAGGGCACATTGCTCATTCATGGTTAACTACTTGTCCTCCAGGACTCCCAGGTCCTTCTCCATAAGCTGGTTTCCAGCAGGTCAACCCTTAATCTGTACTGGTGCATGAGGTTATCCCTATATGCAGGACTCTACACTTACCTTTGTTCAACTTCCTTAGGTTCCTCTCCATCCAACTCTCCAGTCTGTCCAGGCCTCACAGAACTGCAGCACAGCCCTCCAGTGTATCATCCACTCCTCCCAGTTTTGTATCAGCAGCAAGCTTGCTGAGGGTGCACTCTGTCCCTTCATCTAGGTCATTGATGAACATGTTGAATAAGACTGGGCCCAGTACTGACCCATGGGAATGCCACTAGCTACAGGTCTCCAACTAGATTCTGGACTGATACAAGGTAGACAACATCAATCACTCTCCCCTCATCTACCCAGCCAGTTATGCCATCATAGAAGGTTATCATATTGGTCAAGCGTGATTTCACCTTGGTGAACCCACATTGGCCACTCCCTGAAAAGTTACCATGTTCCACACAAGCTGTAAGAAAATCTTCTGGATGCTCAGCCCAGGGGTGGAAGACTCAGGCAAACCCACAATAGAGAAAAACGTTCCCTTCTGCCACCGCTAACTGTTGTATATTAGTGGGGCCCAAGCACTAGGTTACCAGAGTTAATTTCACATTTGGATGCATTTCATATTGGAGAACTAGAAGGAATGGGACAGCCTCCAGGTATATCTCCAGATACAATTCAGGTTCAAGGACATGGAAAGGTCAGCATTTTATTTCAAACCAAATCAAAATTAGGCTTCTCCTGTAAATTCAAAAGTGATTTTCTGGAGATTCAGGCTTGTAGAGCCTTCTGTGATCCACGATACTTCTGGGAAATACTGAGTATTCTTGGACCTAATTATGGACAGGTTCAAGCACACAAAGAGATCTTTAGTATATGGATTATTTTTAAAAGAAATGCTTGGTTTATTGAGTTTGCATTGGCTGTATTATGTAATTGAAAGAATTTCTCTAACCGCCTCTCTTCCCTTTAGTTATTGGTCACCTTTCTTCCCTTTGCCAGCACTGAATACAGATCATTACAAAAGGGAATGAAAACCTAGTGCTAGGCTGAGTTTTCTTTTATGGAAAGCCAGCATCCTCAAACCCTCTGTGCTGGCCAGCTCAAGACAACACAATGAGAAGGCACCACTAAGCTCCCTATTGAAATAGGAGCTTTGTTGAATCTATTACAAAGTACATGTGCACACTTGGCCTGGGAATATGAGGGATCTCATGGTATCCAATCTCCACCCTCCAATACCCCACCCCTGGGCTATCTCTTAGCAAGTTTTTTCAGAGTTTCTCCGCCTCAGGGAAAGGTAATGAGCACACAGGAACCATGAGGCATGAAACCAGTACTAAAGTAGCTTTCATGCAGCTTGTGAAAGTCATCTTCTCTTACACGACCTTATTTCTCTTTACATCCTCCCATTGCTAGTACAAGGGTAACCCCATTCCCTGTCTCACATGGGTCTTGTGAGAGGAAGTGTATCAAAGCTTGGAAGTGCTGTGGTAATAAAGTAAGCAAGTTTTAACTACATGAAAGACAACAAGGCTTCTTTATGAAAGTGGAGTGGAGCCTTGTAGATTTATCATAACAAATAGAAATCAAAGAAAATAGTAATGCCAGGTTTGGAGTTAGAGTGTGATCAGTCTTCTTGCAAAGACAAGGAAGACAAGAGAGCTATATTTTTAGCCTGATTAATCATAACTGATGAGCCCCTTTATGTTTCTCTCAATCAGTATACTATCAGCAGTGATGCCATACTCACCTTTTTCCATCAAAGAGCAGGCCATAGGCCATCTAATGAGTGACTCATAGTTTCTCCATAAAGTCTGCCTAAGTTTCCAGACCAGGTGGCTGAGCTGTGAGACAATCAGTCAGATGGCTATGAAGTGTTTAATATAATTAACAATATGCAATCTGGAAATGTCCTGAGTTCAGATGATTTGTCCACAGATTTCTGTAAAGCTTTCAGAAACAAATTTGCACTGCCTCCTTCTGAACAAGCTTAATGATTTCTCAGCCAACAGCAAGGGAATCAGCCAATAAGGGAAGCAAACAGAATCCCTTGCTAATGCCTTCTCAACCCCATAATGAGCAAGACAGCAAAGGAACAGAGCATCAACTGCTGACAAACATCATTAAATGGGATCAGTTTCTCACCAGTAAACACTTTGTATGCATAGTGCTTTTCATCTAAGCAATGGCAACATTCATTCTCTACACTCCAAAAAGCCTTGCAACTGCACCTACTGCATGGGTAGGAAAACTGAGGTGCAATGCTACATAGATTGTCTCCATCCAAGAGAAGGTGAGAAACAAGCATGTACTGGCCCCTACCTGCCCTCTCCTCCTTATTCACCCTTTTCTCCCTCTCTTCACTTTCCATCTGCACTACCATCAGCCTAAGGAAGCAGCTAACAATTTCCCAACCCCCTAACAATTTCCCAAGCTCAGGAAGACAGCTTGCCTTTAACACCAGGAGAGACAGGTGATCCCACTGGAGGGGACAAGCTCACACTTCTCACTTCAAAACAGCAGACCTGAGTGGAGATTGACTGTGAACAGAACCTCTCCAACACATGTCCTAACTACCCTTTGTCAACCATCACACCAATAAGGCACCAGGAACAGGAGTATCTGGTAGCAATTATCTCACATGTGACTACTCTTACATAGATATTTCATTTATTGCTGAGTGAAGGGAGAGACTTGCTAGCTAAAACATATGCCCACAGAGACAGGAGGAGGAAAGGAAATAAAGGCATGGAAGAGAGGCAAACTAAGAGGTTGAGCTGCCATAACACAAAGCTAAAATCCAGTACCAATGGGTGAATTCAAAATATCAAGTATCCAGCTGTGCTTTATGATCTGTTAAAGGGCAGCAGGGGTATGACCACAACACCATAGTAAGGTAAGTCAAATCCACTCCAAGCAGCAATTTGTCTTTTTTGAACCCAAACAGAAATACATGAAAAGCTTGAAAGAGCTCACCAATACCTTGAGGTACACTACACATAAAGCATACTATATTTGTTTCCAAAACAAGCAGTGAAAATCCAGTATATTCAATTTAAAGTAATCAAATTCTGTTTGAGTTGGACAAACACAGAGAATAATTGCGTAGCTACAACTAAAACCTGTATGTATAGAGTCAGGAGCTGTGGTTCCATGATTATTTTAAGCCAATCTAACTATCAGCTGCCACCAAAAAAAATTATTCTCCCACTTCCCACTCCTGTGGCTCTTTCCTACTCGTACCAGCAGCTGGGAACTCCATCAAGCTGCATGGGTTTTGGAATGCTTGTGCCAGCACTGGTAGTGAGATCAGAGAAGCAGAGGTGGGACTGGAAGGTTGGGATTGATTGTGGCATTGTCGTGCCTTTAAAATATAAACATGATTTCTTTTCCTACCCCTCATACTGACCTTGCAGCCCGGAGGCCTGACTCTTCCTGCCAAAATGATGCATGCTGTGCTGCTTCTCCCAAGCCCCACGGCCTCCTCTCTAGGCTAAGCTTCGCTGCACAAAACATTTCCTTTGAACTGTGCAGCTCATGGGAGAGGCTGTCGTGTAGCCACACAAGTTCCACACTTACAACTGCTCAACAACCAGAAGGGAAAAAACATGCAACTGCATAGCAGATAATTCTACTGAGGACTGTACCTGTTGCTCATACTCAGACGGAAAAATTAAGGCCTTACAGATTAGTTTCTTTTGTGCTTCAGGTTTTCCTTTGTGATATAACTATGTGTACGTGTAATATCCTCATTGTTGTGCAAGATTCCTAATGTAGCTATTACTGGTTAAATGCCTGTGCACTACGCTACACACCATACCTAAAAACAAGTGAAAATCTTCTTATGACATGTAATAAGTGGAAATTATGCCTGTAAGCATGGAGGGGGGAAGTTGATTCCACAGCATAGTTGAAGAGCAAACAGGCTATAGAAAGTATTGCAGGGTGGAAGAACCCATTTACCTAATGACCCAGAAAGTCAGAACTCAGTTCAATAATTTTATATTTAACAAAATAGCATTGCCAATCTTTAAAATGCAAGTCAAGAGGACCTTATAGCCTTTAAAACCAGGGGTTTGTGACAGAATAAAACTATGAAAAAAAAAGCATGAATTGCTACGTTAAAAATTATGTTTTACATCTCAGAATGCTGAAAGGACATGGCATAACTGTCAGTGTTTAAGGTGTTATGCTTACTGTTGAATGCAAGCCATGTGCACAGGGATGTAACAGGAGCACTCACTAGGAGACTGCACACCTCCTTGTATTATGCTGCACAAGTCCACATGAATCAGTCACTAGCTGGAAACCTTACCAGCTCAAGGTGAATTAAAAGATGTCTCATTCAAAGACTGCAAATAGTACGAGCTCCCTTTCAGTTCCTACACAACAAATTCACAATCACATTTTGCTTAAGCTGACAGGTGCAGCAACAGATGGAAGAACTGCTAGAGCCATACCAGTTGAAATGCCACTGTTCCCACCAGAAAACATTCCTATACTTCTCCTTGAATCATTGTTGTACAAGGCTGGCAGATATATGGAGGTGAGAAGTGACCTGCTATGACTCTACACAAGAGCAAATGACCCCATTCTTTAGAAGTGTCATGCAGTATTAAATGCATAGTGTTCTTATGCAGATTGTTTGCAAATGAATTCAATAGATATCAGAACTATCTTTAGTGTTGCATAGGCAGGTGACAAAACTTGAGATTGAGATAAATTCTCCAGTTGCTCGAATGCATGCTTATAATCTTCTCGTATGACTCATTTCACACATTGCTTGTGAGCTCCCTGTGCTCCACATTCTCACCCCTCAAGGTGTCACCCTGCACTTAACTAGGGTGTGAAGGGGGAGGGGATTCAGTCCAGGCTAGACAACTGCGTGCCTGGATGTAGGCCACTGGAGTTTAGGAGGGGGCGTGCTGGTGAGGACCACCAGCGTGTCACCATACAGGTAGTGGGGGAGAATGCAGCCTCTCTCAACAAGGGAGATATAGATATTCTGGCATCAACTACTCCAGGAGGAGTAGTCCCCTCTAGGAGGGCTGAAGGCTCAGCTACTCAGCTGAAGTGCATTTACACCAATGCACGCAGCATGGGGAATAAGTTGGAAGAACTGGAAGCCGTTGTAGGGCAAGGTGCCTATGATGTCATTACCATCACGGAAACGTGGTGGGATGACTCTTATAACTGGAGTACAGCTTTGGTGGGGTATAAACTCTTCAGGAGGGATAGAAAGGGTAGGAGAGGGGGTGGAGTAGCCCTCTTTGTAAGGGAGGACTTGGACACCTCTGAGATGGACTGTGGCGATGAGGAGATTGAGTGCCTGTGGGTTAAGATCAAGGGAGCCCATAGCAAGGGAGACTTTGTGATGGGAGTCTGTTACAGGCCACCCAGCCAAGGAGAAGCAGCTGATGAGCTCTTCTTTAAACAGCTGGGGTCAGTCTCCAAGTCACTGCCTCCTTGTGGGAGGCTTCAGTCTCCTTGGTATCTACTGGAAGTACAACACAGCAGAAAGGAAGCAGTCTAGGAGGTTCCTGGAATGCATGGAAGACAACTTCCTTGCACAGCTGGTTAATGAACCTACGAGGGAAGGTGCCCTCCTGGACTTGCTGTTTGTCAACAGAGAGGGGCTTGTGGGGGATGTGATAGTAGGGGGTCGCCTAGGTCTTAGTGATCATGAGATGATAGGGTTTTCTGTCCTAGGTGAAGTGAAGAGGGTGCTAAGCAGGACGGTAGCACTAAATTTTCAGAGGGCAGACTTTGAAGTCTTTAGAAGGCTGGTTGGCAAAGTCTCCTGGGAGACAGCACTTGAGGGCAAGGGAGCCCATGAGGGCTGGGAGTTCTTTAAAAAGGAGATCCTGGCAGCTCAGGAGAAAGCCATCCCCGTGTTCTGGAAAAAAGGCCGGCAGGGGAAAAAACCAGCTTGGTTAAGTAGGGAAATCTTGAGTGAAATTAGAAAAAAAAGGAATATTTATAGGCTCTTGTAGTAACGCAGATGCAGAGATCAATCTGATCAGTAAGGAAGCACCTTTATTCAGCTTAGCTGTCTTTCTATATACCCCATTCGGTTACATAACTGTGAGCCCACGAGAGTGACTACAGTGTACTATTGGCTAAAGGTAGCTGTCCATAAGGCTATTACCAACATATTATTGGCTGAGCTACCGTGCATGCCAAGAAACCAAGTTATACTAAAGTTAGCTATGTTGACAGTTCATGTCCATTGTTTTCCTTACAGGAAAACAGGTGGTACTCGTTCCCACCAAACTAGCTGCTGGGTTCCTCCCAGCTGACCTGTGTTTATCTTTCAGCTCTCTGCTTCAAGGTCTCGTTAGAATTGTTCAGTATCAAGCAGTCTCACAGTATCCGGGCCTTGTTCTCTGTAAAATCTTCCCACAATTCCCCCTTTTTGTTTTTCGATGACAAAAGTGTTCAGGTGAAACGTATGATCAACTTGGTATTATGTACACTGTAACACACAGGATAATTGTTAAAGCAATTAGCCCCATTAAAAATAACAGTCCTTCTTGTTCCTGTCGACTGCTTTCGTGGCTGAGGCTTTAACCACTGTCATGCAGCAACATGGGTTTGATCCATCTCACTGGTGCCCAAAAGTGGTCCTGTATCTGTTAAAACACAAGCATAACCTCCTCCCCATGTTAGTAGCTTAAACAGACCATAGTAACTGATTTTTAAACTCTCTCTAATTTAAATGATATTCAAGTGCCTTAGCATTGGTACAATCTAGTCATCTCCTGTGAAAATTCATTTAATATTGAACCATTAATCTCTTTTGTGATTCCCCTGATTCCCCCCCCCTTTTTTTTTTTTTTTTAAGTGTCAGCTCAATCATCCCAAGAACGTTGAGCAGTAGGATCCAGCAGCCGCTGACTGCTGGAATGCAGGCACTCCCCTAGAGAGATAATACAGTTAATTCCTCTGGTCCTCTGGGCTTCCGCAAAGCTGAAAGAAAAATGGAACTTAGAGGGGGTTGGGGTGGGGGGTGGGTTAGTCACACACATGCAACTTCAAGGCTAAACTTTTACCTTTTTCTTCTGAAGCCTTTCACTTCAAAGATCCCAGGTAAATCTACCTGTTTGCCAGCTTAGTGGACATTTGAGATTGAAAGGTCCCAGAGATATATTTTCAAGATTAGTCAAAATTAATTTGTAAGTCTTACAAACGTTTGAAGTACTTCAAACACATACACACATGACCACTCATTTCAAGGCTAGTCAAATACAGTCATACAATGTTGGTTATTGCTAGTGGATCCACAATTTTCGATGCTACGAATGGTCTTCCTTTTTCCAAGGGCAAACCCATTTTGTAGGAATCCAACAAACACCTTCCTCTGTAAGTAAGCATGTGTATCCTCTGTCTGTTAGTTGCACCTTTGCCAGAAAACCTTTAACATAGCCATAAAATTTCAAACTGTTGGTTTTGTCGGGAAAACATCAGCAAAGCCATAGAATTTCAAACCGTCACTTTTGCCGGAAAAACATCAGCAAAGCCATATAATTTCAAATTACAACTTTTTGCCGGGAAAACATCAGCAAAGCTATAGAATTTCAGGCTGCAGCTTTTTACCGGGAAAACATCAGCGAAGCCATAGAATGCCAGCCTGCACTTTTTGCCGGGAAAACATCAGCAAAGCAATGAAACTTCAAATTGCAACTTTTTGCTGGGAAAACATCAGCAAAGCTATAGAATTTCAGGCTGCAGCTTTTTGCCGGGAAAACATCAGCAAAGTTATAGAATTTCAGGCTGCAGCTTTTTGCCGGGAAAACATCAGCAAAACTATAGAATTTCAAACCTCAGCACTGCCGGAAAGCCAACAGCAAAGCTGGAATCCCTTGGTCTGACCCTGGTTGCATCTGCACTGGCCAGGCCCTCTACATTTGTGCCCCAGCGCAGGAGGGCATCGTGCTCAGTCTGTAGTTTCCCTGATTTGACAAACAGGTAGGTACAGGGTGAGGTGGTGTAGATGTAGCAGGCAGAGGTATTCCGGAGGAAGACATTGGTGCAACAGCAGTGTTAGAATTTGAGCAGTCTCTATCCTTCCCAAGAATGGCAAGTTTCTCCGTCGGTTGCTCAATTGTAGTTGTGGACAACTCAAGTTGATCTATTCTTTTTACTAAGGTTTGGAGGATATCATCTGTTGTATCCTGTGTTTCTTTAAGTGAAGAACTTGGACCAGAGCTGGGGAGTGTCGAAGTTGGTATACTTGGGGGTGGAGGCAATAGCGCTTCTGGGTTAGGGCCTCCCTCCGAAGGTCCCGCAACCACAACTCCTGGTTTATCTTCAGTTGGTGCAGGCATAGTCACAGTGCAACTTCTGGATTCCCCCTGCCCCGTCAGGGTTTTAACAATAGCTCCAGGACCAGATACAGCAAGATGGTGAATTTCTGTGATACCATCTATGATTTTTGGTCCAGGAGGCGCCTCACATGCCTTAAAAGGTTTAGTGAGCACAGAATGGAGCAAGTCAGGCTCGGCGCAGGGTGGAAGGGCGGGGGGAGGGAGGAGGGGTTTAGAAGCTTCTGTACCTTTAGCATTATTTTCAGTTTTTAGTGGGTTGTTTTCCTCATTCGGTTCTGGACCCAAGTTCAATGCTGCGAACACAGAGGCCGCAGCAGTTTGCTTAATTCTTAAATCTTTCAAGGTTTCAGATATAAATTTCCATAAAGTAGCAAATTTGGTGGCTTCCTTCCCCTCAGCTTCCCCGTTGCTGTTAGTATCCTACAGCTGAATCCCTATGGCCTTCCAAGTAGCTTGGTAAAACATCAAACCAGCGTCAGGAATAAGTCTCCTATCTCTGCTCCATTTCAATAGTTCGATTAGACAGTTTTCTGTCATATTTAATTCCTCTCTTGGAGAGAATGTAATGTAGGAGATTTACCACCGATTGCTTGTCCTTGGAAAGCATGGAGACCATGCTCTATAGAGTCAGCTTGGAACACAGCTGCTTTGAACAAAATTAAATACATTATCTGGCTATTCTTTGGTATTAATACTAGTGGAAATGGTGTTCACAACATTAGTGAGACAGCATCCATAACCTTGCTTGAATGATTCCAGTACAGTCTGCATCAATGACCTCAGGTAAAACAAAAATTCCCAACTGAATTATTGATAACCATTCTAATTACAAGGTATTAAAGTCAACTCCAGTGGTCCTTTTACATTTCATGGTATTGTGTGAAGCGCGGACGTTTGTAGCACTACTGCGATGATGGTGATCACATCTATCTCGGTGCTATCTCCGGTTCTTGCTCTGAGGTGAGAGCTGGTGCTTGCCGTGGAGGCATCTGTGTCGGGACAAGCCTTTGAATCATGCTTTGCTCTTGGTTTTCTGACAATACAGTCCCATTCTTGTCCCATTTTTATACACACCAACTGGTAAAATGTTTACCCTTTCCACACCAAGGGCAGATTTTAGGCCCTCTATCCTGGTGTTGCATGTGGCAGTCTTTTAAAATGTATCTCCTTGCCGCGATTCTAACAGAACGTATTTCTGTCTCAGATTACAGTCAGGGCAGCAGCTACCAGCTGAGCTTGATAGGGATAGGTAAATGATCCCAGCTGTTGTTGTAGGAGTTTTCAGACTGCACTGTATCTTTCTATATTTGCTGTTAGGATTTATTGTCGTGGATTGCAAAATTAAGGCTTCTGTAACTGTTCAGTTGTCTGCCTGCTTGTCAAGCACATCCCCCATATATATGTCACACCTTTTTTCAGCTTCCCAATGTCCAGTATCTTTAAAAGTGTTTGATAAAACAAAAACCACATTTGTTGTAAAATTGCATTATTTAAGCTGCCTTGATTCTTGAACTGCTACCAACGTTGCTTGAGGAGTTTCTTACCATATCTGTTAATAATCCCTTCTGTAATGCGAAACTGTCTGGGTTTAGCAGCAGCAGCTGTAGCAGCAGTGACGATGAGCAGCACCTATCTCAGTGAGCCGCTCAGTGGGAGCTGGACGGGTGGGGGTGTGGGAAATGGGGGTGGAAGCCCTCGGCCAGGCAGCTTGGCTCTGGAGGAGTTAATACGTTATCTTTTGCAGCCGTTGGAATCTCTTCTATTGCTTTGTAACTAATTAGTTCCCAGCACGGACTGCCGTGCTGCACACAGATCAAAACTTGCAATATTTCAACTTCTCCCCGCTGATGAGCCTCCCTCCTAGTTTGTGCCCGTAGGTCTGAGGGATGGGGGGGCAATGAATAAGGCTTCTTCTCGTGGTCTCTTGGACCCGGATCAAAGGGTTTATCGGTTTCCCTGTCGGGGGGTGCAGAGGCCAGCACAGCCAGTTTACAGGTGTGGGAGGTTAGTGCACTCGGCTTAGAGTGATCGCTTTGCTTTTTAGAGCTGACGTGTGCCTTTAACACTTCAAAAACTTTCTGCCAGGGACCAAGCAACTTAGTAGCTGATTTCAATAGTTCAGTTAGACAAATCTTGTCATATTTCATCTTTCTCTTAGAGAGGATATATATTGGGGGGGCTTTATCACTGCTAGCTCGTTCTGCGAAAGCGTGAAAACCCATCCTCCCCCCATCGACCGCCGCTTGCCTTATAGCAGATCCAAGACTCCTGGAGTCTTCTTAAAGTGGATGCGTGACTCATTCAAATCTGTATTCGTTCAGAGAAGCTTCAGCAGGTAATTCGAATGCCCCACACTTGGGCGCCATTTGTAGTAACGCAGATGCAGAGATCAATCTGATCAGTCAGCAAGCACCTTTATTCAGCTTAGCTGTCTTTCTATATACCCCATTCGGTTACATAACTGTGAGCCCACGAGAGTGACTACAGTGTACTATTGGCTAAAGGTAGCTGTCCATAAGGCTATTACCAACATATTATTGGCTGAGCTACCGTGCATGCCAAGAAACCAAGTTATACTAAAGTTAGCTATGTTGACAGTTCATGTCCATTGTTTTCCTTTCAGGTGGTACTCGTTCCCACCAAACTAGCTGCTGGGTTCCTCCCAGCTGGCCTGTGTTTATCTTTCAGCTCTCTGCTTCAAGGTCTCCTTAGAGTTGTTCAGTATCAAGCAGTCTCACAGCATCCAGGCCTTGTTCTCTGTAAAATCTTCCCACAGGCTCTGGAAGTGGGGACAGGCCTCTTGGAGGGACTACAGGAGGGAAGCGAGGCTACATAGGGAAAAAAATCAGAGGGGCTAAGGCTGAGCTAGAGATCAGATTAGCTAAGTCTGCAAAAGACAATAAAAATCTTTTTATAAGTATATTAACAGTAAAAGGAGGACAAGGGAGACCATACAGTCCCTTTTGGACTCAGAGGGAACAGCAGTGACAGGGGACGAGGAGAAGGCTGAGATACTTAATGCCTTCTTTGCCTCAGTCTTTAATTGTAAAGAAAGCTGTTCCCTCTGTGTAGATACCCGGGAAACAGAGGAGCAATACGAGGCTCCCATAGTCCAAGAGGAGGTGGTCAGAGCCCTGCTTGGCCAACTGGACACCCACAAGTCTATGGGGCCAGATGGGATACATCCTAGGGTTTTGAGGGAGCTGGCGGATGTATTGGCCAAACCCCTTTCCATCATCTTCCAGCAGTCCTGGAAGACTGGGGAGGTACCTCTGGACTGAAGACTGGCTGATGTAGTGCCCATTTACAAGAAGGGTAGCAGGGAGGATCCTGGGAACTACAGGCCTGTCAGTCTGACCTCAGTGCCAGGGAAAGTCATGGAACAGGTGATCTTGAGTGCTATCATGAAGCACTTACAAGAGAACCAGGTGATCAGGCCCAGTCAACATGGGTTTACCAGAGGCAGGTCCTGCCAAACCAACCTGATCGCCTTCTATGACAAAGTGACTCGGCTGCTGGATGAGGGAAAGGCTGTGGATGTGGTCTTTCTGGACTTCAGTAAAGCCTTTGACACAGTTTCTCACAGCATTCTGCTACGGAAACTGTCAGCCTCTGGCCTGGACAGACGCACACTCTCCTGGGTAGAAAACTGGCTGTCTGGCCGGGCCCAGAGAGTGGTGGTAAATGGTGTTAAGTCCAACTGGAGGCCAGTGACAAGTGGGGTTCCCCATGGCTCAGTGCTAGGTCCAGTCCTGTTCAATGTCTTCATCAATGACCTGGATGAGGGCATTGAGGGTACCCTTAGCAAGTTTGCAGATGACACAAAGCTGTGTGCAAGTGTCGATCTACTGGAGGGTAGGGAGGTTTTGCAAAGGGACCTAAACAGGCTGGACCGCTGGGCAATGTCCAACGGCATGAGGTTTAACACGGCCAAATGCCGGGTCCTGCACTTGGGGCACAACAACCCTATGCAGAACTACAGACTGGGAGAAGCCTGGCTGGAAAACTGCCAGGAGGAGAGGGACTTGGGCATGTTGGTCGACAGCCGACTGAACATGAGGCAGCAGTGTGCCCAGGTGGCCAAGAAGGCCAATGGCATCCTGGCTTGTATCAGAAACGGTGTGACCAGCAGGTCCAGGGAGGTGATTCTCCCTCTGTATTCAGCACTGGTGAGGCCGCTCCTTGAATATTGTGTCCAGTTCTGGGCCCCTTACCACAAGAAGGATGTTGAGGCTCTGGAGCAAGTCTAGAGAAGAGCAACGAGGCTGGGGAAGGGGCTGGAGAACTGACCCTATGAGGAGCGGCTGAGAGAGCTGGGGTTGTTTAGCCTGGAGAGGAGGAGGCTGAGAGGAGACCTCATTACTCTCTACAAGTACCTGAAAAGAGGTTGTAGAGAGGAGGGAGCTGGCCTCTTCTCCCAAGTGATAGGGGACAGGAGGAGAGGGAATGGCCTCAAGCTCCTCCAGGGTAGATTTAGGCTGGAGATTAGGAGGAGGTTTTTCACACAGAGGGTCATTGGGCATTGGAATAGGCTGCCCAGGGAGGTGGTTGATTCACCTTCCCTGGAGGTGTTTAAGGCACGGGTGGATGAGTTATTGAGGGACTTATGTTTAGTGTTGGATAGGAATGGTTGGACTAGAAGATCCGATGGGTCCCTTCCAACCTGGTTGTTCTGTGATTCTGTGATTCTGTAACTTCTGACCAAAAGCCTGCATACAGCTCAAGGTCCACTCTCAATCTGCTATTTACCCTCTCTCCTAAAACTCATGAAAAAAAGTCAGTGGGATGATGAAGACATGTAATAAAAGACAAATGAAGTCTTTCTGCATCATGCTATGGTCTTTGTTTTGCTGTGCAACCTGCAAAATGTTGAGCTTCATATTGTGTGGGACCCAGTGGATTAGTGACACCTGACATTATCAGTTGCCTAGCCCTGGCTGAACTATTGGAGAAAGGCAGACGGGATTATATAGGGGAAATACTTACTTGGCCCCTGTGAGTAGCATGTAAGCAAAAGCATCCTGCTCTAAACCTGCAAGATGTGTCATTTTGGCTGACAAGGCATGTCTCTCTATTATTTTTTTTGGTAGCAACTTTGGACAAATTATCATATGAACAGTTTTATATGCTCCAGCTCTGGCAGTTTCAGATGATGTCCTTTACTGCACAACAAGGACAATTTCAGTCTCAACGTGTAATTCATTACTCATAATTTCATTGGTCAATTGCAGATCAGAGCTCTGAAAAGGTCTCACTTCCTTCCCCCTGCTTCTGAGGCAAAAATGAAAACCAGAAGGGAGCACTTGATGAAGATTTTGCTGATGGGGTCACCTACAGTTTGATACTGATCACAGTTTACAAATTCAGACAAAGAATTATTTTTTATAATATAAATAACCAGCTATGAGAGACAGAAAGGATGTAAAACATAAGCAGTCTACTTTAAAATGTCAACACCTCAGCAAAAATCAAAGAAGCATAGAGTGGTTTGGATTGGAAGAGACCTTAAAGATCATCTAGTGCCAGCCCCCAAGAATGTTCAGATACTAAATTACACAAATCAAATTGTAATTTAGATTCATTGCCTTAGATTGTCATAGGGTTCAGATTGTCATCTAGCATAGATTAGAACTATGTAGTATAAAGCAAGATCTAGACTTCACAGTGCAAACACAGTACACAACCTACTCCAGTTAGCCCCTTGAATAAACAAACTATATGCCCATCACTTCTTCTCTTATCTGCTATGCAACTTGTATGAACTGCTCATCCTCCACCAAGTATATTGATTGGATATACTGTAGTTCTGTCTCCAATACAGGAACTATTTGAACTAATCATCAGCCAGAAGAGCTTTGAGAAGATCCACCTGCCATCTTGAGTAAGACATTCCACATCTATAATGTAGTATAATTCATACTTCCAAGAGTTAAAATGCCTTCACCTGTCACACAAGCACCCAGAATTTAGGGTACACCCACTGGGGCCTGCAAGGAAGCTGCTGTCAGGTAAGGTGATCATCTGTAGCTACATGCAAGCATAAGGAGAATTTAAGGAAGAAGCTTCCTCAAGGGTAAAGCATTGTGGGTTTCCACTGGTGAGTACTCATTCCATAAATATGAGAACTCCTTGCAACAACTGGTGCCCAGTAGCAGCAAGTAAAACTGATGATACAGCTTCTAAAAGAGATGGAAGGGCATACAATCTTGCAAAACAGTGTTCCAGCCTCTAAGGTTGTATTCAGGTACTGTGTACCAAAACAATATCCATGTATCAATCCAACCTGGGCTACAACACACTGATTCACAGAAAAATATCTGTCTCACTGATGGTCCTTTTCCAAGCAATGCTTAAAGAGCACATGAAGTATGACCTTCCTTCTATTGCACCACAAAGAGATATTAAAATGGAAACCGAGAGAATGAGCCTGAAGAAGGCATTTAACAGTATAATCCTAGGTCAGAGGGTTGAGATAAAAGCTCTGAATTGGTTCTGACAATTCATCTAAACAACGCCGTGGTCAGGGTTCAGGGACTTTGGGATTTGCATCTATGCAATATTTAAATTTATTACACTGGTGAGTTTTCAGGGATTTTTCTCTCTTGGCAAAGGTATGTTTGTAAAAGGAGTATTCCAAATGAGGTGGAAAACGCGGTGCCTCCCTTCTTCATCTAAACACACACAGAGGACACTAAATGCACACTGCAGCAGCCAATGGCTGGTGTTATTGGTATTTTCTAGGTGGAAAGGGTCACTCTGAGGAGTCTTTAGCTGAAGTTTGATTGATCAGCTCTTACTGAACCTAAAAGTTTCTGTAAGTGCTTCTGTAAACAAACTAATTAACAAGCCCCTGCTACACTGTATTTAGTTTATGCATTTAGCAGTGGTAGCTGCACTTGCTATATCAGATTGGAGCAAGCATAGTATCTAGCAGAGAAACATATTAAACTTTTTGTTCACAGTTTTTTCTCCTTTCCCTCAAACCCTATGAACCTCTGTGAGAAAGATTTATAGAACTAGCAGTGTAGAGGGAGTCATTGCAGAGGAGGTAAGTGGAAAATGAAAGTGGAAGAGGCTACTGGAGATTAGCTTAAACCTTGATTCATGTCTTACAATTATCACTGTAAATTCAGGAGTTCAGAGGACACAGCAATGTTCTATTAGCTCTCACTAAGCACATCAGAGTGATTTAGAACAAGTGACCATCCGTTCAGCTGGAAACAACTTAGTCTAGTAATTACTTTGACTTGCTACATGCTGCTCTAAACATGAGCTGTGACAGTGCACCTTCCAGTCTGCAGTTCTCGGTTCTCATGTGCAAAGACAGCAAGATCTGAGATCTGTAAAAAGATCCCTTTGCTGGGGCTGCTGAGAAAGCTTCTCTGGGGAAAGAAAAGGAGAAATGAACACTAGAGAACAGAAAGTCTCTTTGCATTGATTTATTCTCCAGTTCACATTCTTAGGCATTGAATTACCCATCTTCCATAAAAGATGATGTATTTATTACTATCTGTTTTCCAGACATCCCAAAATATATACCAAGAATTCTTCTTACAGAGAGTTCTCAGTCCAAGGACACGTCTAAGGGGTAGGGTAGAGGTAAACTCACACTGTTTTGCCGTTTCTTCTGAGCCTACTGCACTAAGAACTTGTGTCTCTCTACTCTTTGTTCACAGGCTTGTTCAAGGGCTCCAGATGTTAAACACATATGTGAGGCATAAGAAATTATTTAGGGCTGACTGCATACACTCCATGCTGATGCAAAAGTATCTGATGGACTGGAAATTAAAGTAGTGCTCCTGCATTACTTCTTCTTTTTCTATTCCTCAGAGAACTTTAAAAGTGAGTATATTTATTCTGGGAAGAATCAAACAATTTTCATTCACTTGTCCTATAAAACCCCAATAGCTTAGTCAGTCTTTAAAGGATTTCTTTTTACAGTATTGTTTCCTTCATATAGTATTTATTTATTCATGATAACTAGGAATGGGTTAATTTTTATTTGCTTGAAGGCATGACCATGTTCTTTTGCTCAAACTATTTGAAAGAGAAAACTCCTAATCATAATCTCTTGGACCATATTAATTGGCAGAAGTGCCTTTGACCTTGATGCAATTCTGTTTCATCTGTAGAACTAAATGAAAGGTTAATTAATATTTTTTATAGGTAAACAAAAATCCACCACTGCACAGATTGGTCCCACTGCCAGGATTGATTCCACCAGAAGAACAGCCAATTTAGCAGAAGGTGGGTGTGATTTTCAGTAAGCTTTTGCTTAGAGTTACACTGCTGGAAAGGTCACCAGAGCCGGGTCCTCTTAAGGCAAGAGATATCTTTTCTTTTGTGGGATTTTTTTTGAACACTGATACAGACCAGGGGAAATGCTAACAGTAAAACAAGAATGCATCATAAATACACCCACAACACAATCCCACAAGCCAATAGTGTTTTAATGGAAAGAGTAAGAACTTCATAGATATGTTGCTAAATTATTTCTTACTTTGTAATGCAAATCATACTTGATATATATAGCCACTGTAAGACCTAAAATTACCAAGCAAAGCATATAACATGTAATCTAAATTTTAATTGTCCTCCTGATAGGGAATGTGGTCTTAACACACTGGGTTTCACACACTGAGTCACAGTAGATGACCCAGCACTGTTTCACAGCCCATGCTTCAGTGAACAGAATGACTCTGTGTTCCTCTACTCATTCTCATTGGGAATGATTGCAAAGATTAAAACAAAAGAAAAAACAATGAGCAATGAGCACCGCAATATCCATTACATGAGCAGGCCTATGAGCAAGTAGAGCTGCATGGAATATGATTGGCTTTACATATCCCTTGTGTGTTCTGTCACTTTTCTGCAGAAAAAGAAGAACTGAATTTTCACAAGTACCTTAGTCCCTGCCTTCAATTCAGAGCCACACAAAATACTGTTAAAAAGTCAAGAAATATTTTTGCATGTGATAATGGATGTTTGTCCAAAACAAGAGGACTGAGACCACCAAAGTAATTTTCAAAGGTCACTGTATCTGTTGCATGTTTGAACTTCTCACCCAAGGAAAGCAGAGTGTTGGAGAAGGGAAGGGTGCCCACCAGTATCTCATGCGAGGATGGAGTAGGGCTGCAAGCAGTGCATGATCTCAAACCTAGAAACAGACTTCACAACACCTTATCCAGCCTCTTAAAAATGGTAAATTCTAGTGGAAAAGTCACAGCAGTTTAATTTTTGCTGAATTTTTACCTAGTTCTAACTTGTAGCAAATGTTTCAAGGACAAATAGATCATTCCCATGTAATTTAAAGAATAATGATTTTTAGAAGGATTGGGTCAAAAGTGCTGAGCAACAGTACATTTCCTCCATGATCCCCTGATTTTAATAACATCTGTAGCTCAGAAAAGTACCTTGTTTTTGTGACAAAGGGATCCCTCAGAACTTACCAATTAAAATTAATATATTGAATTCAGACACGTTTAGGTTACTACAGAGTTCCTTTAAGAAACAAACCCAATAGTATTGAATCTGTCAAACAATTAAAACCCACAGAACATCTCATTCCATAAAAAGACTGGAGATGTGCTTCAAGTCCTTTCCCACAGAGGATGACAAGGAAAGGCAAGCATGACAGACTTGTTGATCTGTACTTCTGCTGTGATAATTCCAGGTGCTCTAAGCTACCTCAGGACAGAAAATCAGATGTGAAGGGAACAAAGGTAGGCAAGCCACCACACCACCACTTTTGCAGAGAAAACTGTCACTGCTACTTATTTCATACTGCTGCAGCTGGTAGCTGGTTTTTGCAACGAGAGACTGAATGCTGCATAACACCAGTAAAACTGAATTTGGCAGAGAACTGGATGGCAAGCAGGGCAAAGGGGTTCAGAAAAGAGACTACTGTAGTATAAGAGAATTTCTAGGGATAATTCATAAACAGTCACTGGTTTGGTTTGCTTCTCCTGTTAACATTTGAACACAAGACATGGCAATAAGATCACACGGAGTATGCGTGAGATAGTTCACTGCTCTTATCGAGACAAATGTAAATTTACAGCAACATGGTTGGCATCAGTGGACTGATACCATCTTTACATACAGTTAACACATATTTGTTCAGTGGAGCCATTAAGGACAGTCAGGTAGCTACTCAGGAACTATTAAGTCAGTTTTTAATAACAGCCTCAGTCCAGGCTGAGCACAAGACTACATCTATTCTTAAACTAGCCACTCTGTTTTTCAGCTTGATGTCTATCCTTAGTGGAGAGAAGATTTAGGATGTGTCTTTGAAATCCTGTTCCTTCTTAACAGCACTCTTTAGCTAGGGGGAACCTTTCTGCATGCAGCTCCCAATAACCTTCAGCATTCCTCCCTAACTTGGGAATGTCTTACAAAACTCTCCTATATGAAAGAAAAAGCCAAATGTGTTTTTCCCAGCAAAGCAGAGGGGCCTGTCTGATTGCTCTCACTGTGCTTTTACTAAACAGCTGCTATTAGATCCCCACTTTTATCAGCATTAATTCACTGAGCCAGATGACAAAAATAAATGCTTGGGAAAACACTGACTTGGCAAGGGGGACACACAACGCATTTAGTCTTACTGTAAATCAGCAGAAATTTTAAAGAGCATATATGAACATGGATCTTTACATGTTTGGTACCTCTTTAAGGGTAAAATGTCCTAAATTTTTTTTTAATTAATGTTCTAAAAATTTACTCAACATTTAAAATATGCTAAACGTTTTCCTCATCTCTTCAGGTAGTACTTAGGTTCCATCTAGTGGCTTTCAACAGCAATAAATGGAAGACTACAAAGGTATTTTATTGCGTAAATACTTAGTCTTCAGAATCTGATAGTCTACTTGCGGATATAATCATAGTGTCCTCTTTAAACACATAATTTATCTTGCTGTCTCCCTAAAAATTCTCTTGGACCCCTTATGGGAATTTCCAGCTACTGTCATTCTAATTTAAACATTGAAAGCAAAAAGGTATTAAATTAACCTAAAGCTTATTCCTTGTGCAAACAAGACTGAGAGGATGGGCTGGCAAAGAGCGTTAGCATCTTGCAGACAGGAGCTATGTAGTGCTGCTGTGCTTGTTAAATAAAGCAGCTGCTGTTTCCTTCGCCAGATATGTCTCACCAGCAGGGTATCTGCTCAACTGGCCAAAGTTATTCAATATGAGTGTGTTACATCCAGTCACATCTGTCTCACTTAATTTGTGACATTTTCCGTGTAGACTCCCTTCACAGTCAACTGAGAAACGAGCACTTCTAGGTCATGATTCAGATGACTTATTTTAGAGTCTTACCCTCAGGTGAGATGAATTGTGTCCTGGAAGTGTCTCATTTCCATTACAAAGAAAAGCTAGAGGGTTCACAGATAGCATGCTACCTTCATCCCACAATTTGAATCCCATCCAAGATGTCTAACTAAGACTCTGTCTTCTACATAGCAGTTGAAGTATAGCCCACCTTGCAGTGACCTCTAAGCAGGAAGTAAAAAGAATTTGGAAGCAGGGAAGCCACACCAGTTATAGACCTTACACCCAGCTTAAAAAAACAATAGTGACAAGTAGCCATACTACCACAGAAATCTTGATTTCAACACTGTTCATTTCTCAGAATACATCTCATCCTGTTGCTCAGCTCTGTTAGACTGATGAAGGCGGATTTGTCTTAGAGCAGGGAAAGTGTAAGACAGTTCTGCCTCCACCTACGTTAAGGTTATAACAAACTATGCTTATAATTTAGTTCCCTGAGGCATTAGCAGAACACACATCACAGACATTTTAGCCTTCTTTGGAAGAGCTTTACCAACTCTGAAGAGTCACTATCTTCAAAGGTAAGGGGGAGAAAAGCAACCTTCAAAGAAATGTGAAATGTTACAAATTTCTCAGCTGCCACATTAGAGGTCAAAAGCAGATATTTAAAAAATTTTTTAATGTTTTACATAAACAACAAGACAGGACTCACCAGAACTGATCTAGTTTATCCACAGAGATATGTGCATTTAAAGAGAAGGTGAAATAAAAGAAAATAAAAAAGAATTTGACCTAGTGCATGATTTATGGAATGTGGGATGGATGAAAGGTCTTTGACACCTTGATGCAGCTTTTTCCATTTATTCTCATTTCAAGACACCTTACTCTTGGTCCCACATCATTTGAGACTTGAACACAGCAAATCATGTCTGCTAGTCTAGACTGTGACTCCAGCAGGCAGTAGTACTACTCTGATTTATTACTCCAGAGAGGTGTCCCTCAGTTTCTTCTCCACAGCTTACCTTTTCACCTTCACCTAAACTTCCATGAAGGAAGGCTACATGTGCAGACTGGACTTTTTTATGAAAAGGAGAGAATCTTCAAAAGTTTCAAGCTTCCTTGCTCTGTGAAAATGACAAGAGAAACTAAAGCTGCACAATGCCTGTCTTGCTGTTGGGTTCATAGAATTATAGAATGGTTTGGCTTGGAAGAAACCCTAAAGTTCCAACCTCCCTGCCATGGGCAGGGACACCTCCCACTGGATCAGGGTCCTCAAACTTCATCCAGCCTGGCCTTGATTACCTCTGGGGATTGGGCATCCAGACTTCTCCAGGCAACCTGTGCCAGTGCTTCATCACTCTCACAGGAAAACATCTCTTCCTAATATCTCATGTATATCTCCCCTTTCAGTTTCAAACCATTCTTCTTCTACACTTCCTGATAAAGAGCCCCTTCCTAGCTTTCCTGTAAGCCCCCTTCAATTACTGTAAGGTTTACCTGGCGCCTTGTCTTCTCTAAGGTGAACAACCCCAACTCTTTCAGCCTGTCCTTGTATGGGAAGTGCTACAGCCCCCTGATCATCTTTGTGGCCCCCTCTGGGCTCACTCCAACACATTTATGTCCTTCCTGTGCTGAGGACTCCAGAACTGAATGCAGCACTCCAGGTGAGTCTCACAAGAGCAGAGTAGAAGGGCAGAATCACCTCCTCTGTCCTGTTGATCATGTTTCTGATGCACCCTGGGATAGGGTTGGATTTCTGGGCTGCAAGCTGAGCATTACCAGCTCACGTTGAGCTTCTCATTCACCAGTACCCCAAGCCCTTCTCTTCTGGTCTACTCTCCATCCATTCTCTGCCCAACCTGTATTTGTGCTTGGGATTGCCTTTACCCCGGATGATCATATCCTAATCAACATAAACCTGTGGGTTATTACCAAGATAATTGAACCCATTATTGTGCAACAGATACTTCACAAAACCTGAGAAGCTTTACACCACCAAGTTGATGATCATCTCTCCATTTAACCTGCTGTTCCCACACACACACACACTTTGCACAAAACCACATAGTATAGCCTGACTTGGCAAAACCTTGAACCAGCTCCTTCTGTGGGGAGCAACTAGTCCCTCCCGACAGCACAGAGGCCCCTGCCAGGCAGCCTAGGGCCACAAGAGCAGGGTTGTTCTCAGGGCTGAGACCTGAGGCAGGTGGCTCTGTCCGCCGCCTCACACTCCTACAGTAAGAGGGATGCCAAGCCCCGTGGCCGAGGTAATACAAGAAGTAGTTACTATTACAAAAAAAAAAAAAATTTTTTTTATTTAAGCTAAAGTGGAGTTAAGTCTTGTTAAGTAATTGGGGTATTTTTCAAAGAATGTCCCTCTGAGATCATGTTTTCTTTCAGCATTTTTCCAAAGACTATTTGGAGACAATAACTTCTTGTGTGTGGTGATCTGTGCTGAGCAGCTGTCTGTGCTTCTGCCATCACCTCTGTTTGCAGCCCTTCCCTATCTCAAAGGCAAGGTCATACAGAGCTGTAGCCAAAGCTCCAAATCAGCAAGAGCGTTGACTGTTGTGGAGGTCATAATAACATTTAAATGAGTCCTTGTGCATGTGACTGGGAAATCCATCCTGTCCCAGGTTGTCTCGCTGCACACGTTTTCCAGCCCTGATAAAGGACGCTGGCTTTTTGAAACGCCACAAAGAGTCTAAGCGAGTTTCTCTGCCGACATTTTCAGTACCGGGGAGGCGTCTGATTAATAGCTATGGGGCATTAGGAAAACTGCAATGTGTGGGTGGCTCTATAGCTCAGTGGTTAGAGCACTGGTCTTGTAAACCAGGGGTCGCGAGTTCGATCCTCGCTGGGGCCTCTTGTTTTTACTCAAAATCTACGTTTTGCTTTTTATTTTGATATGGGTCCTGTTTCTTTTTATTTTTTTTCCTTTCCTTCCCTCTAGCAGCTGAGACTTCCGCTTCCCAGAGTCGTTCCCCACCGCTGTCAGAGCAGCACCTAGAGGGTGGCAGTAGGAGATAAGCTCTCCAGAAGGACAGAACCCAATCTATGTTTGGGTAGAACCCAAGTGACAGTTCACTCCAGTTCTTGGCTGTAACTAACATTTTTGAGAGCTTTGTTGTTTTCTGTTGCTTTGGGGTTGTTTGGTTTAAAGATTTACTGGGTGTCCCCACCCTTACTGAAACCTTTGGAACTTGCAGGCTATCCATATCTGGAAGAAAATACCACTTTAAAAAAATATCTTCTAATTTCATTGCCTGAAAGATAACCACTCTAAAAATATACTTCAACTAAAACAAAACGAAAAGGACAAAAACAAAAAAAGAGAACGTTCTGGTGACTGACATGTCTATTCCTTGTTCATGGATTAAACATGTAAATCTAGAAAGCTGGAGGCACTTGGACTTATTAGAAACACATTCACAGCCAAGTCTTGCCAGTAAATGTTCAAAACCCCTAATAACTACTTCTATCAGAAGAGATTCTCACAGAAGGATCTGCAAAGCATTTTAGTATTAAGAGGCTGGTGCTGTTGAGGTTTAGTAGAACACAAACTGCTAACAAACACTGATATCAATGGAGCCACACCTGGGAGTACTGGCATAACAAGTCAACTGATACTCTTTCATAGAATCATAGAACAACCAGGTTGGAAGAGACACATTGGATCATCGAGTCCAACCAACCATTCCTATCAAACACTAAACCATGTCCCGCAGGACCTCATCCACTCGTGCCTTAAACACCTCCAAGGAAGGTGAATCAACCACCTCCCTGGGCAGCCTATTCCAATGCCCAATGACCCTCTGTGTGAAAAACCTCCTCCTAATCTCCAGCCTAAATCTACCCTGGAGGAGCTTGAGGCCATTCCCTCTCCCTTCTCTTGGGAGAAGAGGCCAACTCCCTCCTCTCCACAATCTCTTTTCTGGTACTTGTAGAGAGCAATGAGGTCTCCTCTCAGCCTCCTCTTCTCCAGGCTAAACAACCCCAGCTCTCTCAGCCGCTCCACATAGGGTCTGTTCTCCAGCTCCTTCACCAGCCTCGTTGCTCTTCTCTGGACTCGCTCCAGAGCCTCATCATCCTTCTTGTGCTGAGGGGCCCAGAACTGCACAGAGGATTCAAGGAGCGGCCTTACCAGTGCTGAGTACAGAGGGAGAATCACCTCCCTGGACCTGCTGGTCACACCGTTTCTGATACAAGCCAGGATGCCATTGGCCTTCTTGGTCACCTGGGCACACTGCTGCCTCATGTTCAGTCGGCTGTCGACAAACACCCCCAGGTCCCTCTCCTCCTGGCAGTTTTTCAGCCAGACTTCTCCCAGTCTGTAGCTCTGCATAGGGTTGCAGAACCAAGTGCAGAACCCGGCATTTGGCCATGTTAAACCTCATGCCATTGGACTCTGCCCAGCAGTCCAGCCTGTTTAGGTCCCTTTGCAGAGCCTCCCTACCCTCCAGCAGATCAACACTTGCACACAGCTTTGTGTCATCTGCAAACTTGCTAAGGGTACCCTCAATGCCCTCATCCAGGTCGTTGATGAAGCACTGAGCCCTGGGGAACCCCACTTGTCACTGGCCTCCAGCTGCATTTAACACCACTTACCACCACTCTCTGGGCGCGGCCAGACAGCCAGTTTTCCACCCAGGAGAGTATGTGTCTGTCTAGGCCAGAGGCTGACATTTTCTGAAGCAGACTGCTGTGAGAAACTTCATCAAAGGCTTTACTGAAGTCCAGGAAGACCATGTCCTCAGCCTTTCCCTCGTCCAGCAGCCGAGTCACTTTGTCATAGAAAGCGATCAGGTTAGTTTGGCAAGATCTGCCTTTTGTGAACCCATGTTGACTGGGCCTGATCACCCGGTTCTCTTGCAAGTGCTTCATGATAGCATTCAAGATCACCCATTCCATGACTTTCCCTGGCACTGAGGTCAGACTGACTGGCCTGTAGTTCCCTGGATCCTCCCTGCGACCCTTCTTGTAGATGGGCACTACATCAGCCAGCCTCCAGTCCAGTGGAACTTCCTCAGTCTTCCAGGACTGCTGGAAGCATCTGCCAGCTCCCTCAAAACCCTAGGGTGAATCCCGTCTGGACCCATAGACTTGTGGGTGTCCAGTTGGGCAAGCAAGGCTCTGACCACCATCTCTTGGATCATGGGAGCCTCATTTTGCTCCTCTAGTTTCAGGGTTTGTACACAGGGGGAACAACTTTCTTTACAATTAAAGACTGAAGCAAAGAATGCATTAAGTACCTCAGCCTTCTCATCATCCCCTGCCACTGTTGTTCCATCTGTGTCCAAAAGGGACCGTATGGTCTCCCTTGTCCTCCTTTTATTATTTATATATTTATAGAAAGATTTTTTGTTATCTTTCACAGACTTAGCCAATCTGATTTCTAGTTGAGCCTTAGCCCCTCTGACTTTTTCCCTATACAACCTCACTTCCCTCCTGTAGTCCACCCAAGAGGCCTGTCCCCTCTTCCAGAGCCTATAAATATTCCTTCTCTTCCTCATGTCGCTCAAGATTTCTCTGCTCAACCAAGCTGGTTTTTTCCCCTGCCAGCCCTTTTTCTGGAACACAGGGATGGCTTTCTCCTGAGCTGCCAGGATCTCCTTTTTGAAGAGCTCCCAGCCCTCATGGGCTTCCTTGCCCTCAAGTACTGTCTCCCAGGAGACTTTGCCAACCAGCCTTCTAAAGACTTCAAAGTCTGCCCTCTGGAAATTTAATGCTACTGTCCTGCTAACCACCCTCTTCACTTAACCTAGAACAGAAAACCCTATCATCTCATGATCACTTACTCCTAGGCATCCCCCTACTGCCACATCCCCCACAAGACCTTCTCTGTTCACAAACAGCAAGTCCAGGAGGGCACCTTCCCTTGTTGGTTCATTAACCAGCTGCGCAAAGAAGTTGTCTTCCACGCACTCCAGGAACCTCCTGGACTGCTTCCTTTCTGCTCTATTGTACTCCCAGCAGATATCAGGGAGACTGAAGTCTCCCACAAGGACAAGAGGCATTGATTTGGAGATTAACCCCAGCTGTTTATAGAAGAGCTCATCAGCTGCTTCTCCCTGGCTGGGTGGCCTGTTTCAGACTCCCATCACAAAATCTAGCTTCTTATGGGCTCCTCTGATGTTAACCCACAGGCACTCAATCTCCTCATCACTACAATCCATCTCAGAGGTGTCCAAGTCCTCCCTTACAAAGAGGGCTACTCCACCTCCTCTCCTACCCTTCCTATCCCTTCTGAAGAGTTTATACCCCACCAAAGCTGTACTCCAGTTATATGAGTCATCCCACCACGTTTCCGTGATGGCAGTCTCCTTGCCCTATGACAGCTTCCAGTTCTTCCATCTTATTCCCCATGCTGTGTGCATTGCTTCTCAGTAAAATTAAAGCCTAAGAGCTTACTTGCATATGGAACAAATGGTGTCCATTTGCTCTTCACTTTCACTGGAACAGGCCTGTATTTACACTGACCTAGCAGAGCTGGCCTTGAAAAATACAAAGCCATATGCAGATATCTGAGTGATTGTTAATGGTTGGGGTTTTTTATTTCAGAGGCACACATCAATCGCCCATTGTCATTTGTGTCTGCTGGAGGAGGCATGAAATCACTTTAGGCACTCAGAGTGCAACATAGGTGGAATTCAAGAGCCTAGCTCAGGGCTGCAAGTCATAAAACTCCTGTCTGAATGGCAATAACAGCTGGAAGGCCACAGCTTCCCTTCTCTCACCCTTCTGGTCAACTTTCTGCCATCAGACAGTCAGGACTGTCTCTATGCAACATCAAGAGCTTTTTTGTTTCTGTGTGGGACACTGTCTTGCCTGCATGAAATTGTAACCCACCACTGAACTCAAGGGTGCAGATTAACTATACTGAGCTACACATTCTGCTGCTGAAGGCACAGCACAAGGCTGTTTCTAGAAGCCTAGTGGTTGAACTTCAGGATATCGGTTACTTTGGGCTGTTCTCACCAGTACTGGCTTGTGCATCCCACCTTGAAGTGAAGTCTCATTCATGCACTTTAGGCTTGTTGTGGTACAATATAAGGATCTCTATACACCCAGCAGAACATTCCCACACAACCCCACTCAAGTTAGCGTCACTTTCAAAGGGCACCACTTCAGACACAGCATGGTGCTGCAGCAAGAGGGGTGAGAAAGGAAAGGATCAGGCAAGGAGGCAGGAAACAAGAACTGCAAAGAAAATGTATCCACGTTCCTCTCCTGCCATTCCCTGGCAACTTCCCCTGTACAAAACCACCTAAAAAAAGCACATTATCCCTGAGGCAAAGCTGTCACATGTTAAATGACAGGAAAGGGGTTACAAAGAAGAGCAACACACCTGTGTTCTCTGCTCTCCAAGGGAACTGGTAAATGAGAAATAATAGGTTCCTCCAATTTGGTATGCAGCGCAGAGCAAAGCGCAGAGCAAAGCAAATCATAGCCTAAGGCATCACATCTTCTCACGATTAGCATTCTCCTTCAGATATGGGCAGCAGCCAAGTTCTTCCTCTATACTATTTCAATTGAAAAAAAAAAAAAAAAGAATGGTTCCTAGAGCAGAGATGCTGGCATTCTTGTGGGTTTGTTGTTGGGTTTTGGTTTTAAAGCATTTTCAAACACTTCTTCCCTCTGCTCCTGACTGAGGGGATTTGGTGCCAGTCCAGGCAGATACGCTTCAGCCTCTTTGGTCTCTCCAAGACCATTGGTGGAAAGGCAAGCAGTGTGGACACTGCTGCCACCCATTCTCCTGGGAGGTTCTGAGGTAAAGTTGCCACCCTTAGGCAAATAGCAGTGGTCCTACCAGCATTTTGGATCAGGCGTTTGCATGGTTTGCTGCCCCTGCCAATGTGCTTGCTGAAGTTTGGGCAGAAAGCAGGGAGCGTCCAGGATGGACAGACTGGCCTGTACCTATCAGAGGTGTCAGAAGAGGCAGTTATCCCAGCCACCACTCACAGGGGGGCAGAAGCAAAAGAATCCTATGAACAGCATTAAATTGCAAAGCAGATTGGAAAAATCCCCACTCATTATACGATCAGAAGACCCAGGGTCTAGAGGTGTTGGGACTCCCTTGTCCCAGCACCCAGCAAGCTCAGCCTCCAGGGGACCAGTCAGTGCTTTGCACACCCTGGACAAGCTTGCAAAGTGCTTAAGCAAACACACAAGGACAAAGCTGAGCAGGTCAGCATCCGGACTAAGGTAAACAAGGAGAAACAAAAATCACAAGAATAAATTCCAGTGAACTAAGGGAATAAGTGTCTGGTCCTGCTCCAGATGAGGTGGATATGAATCTCCAAAAGCACAAGGAAGAGTTGGCTTCTTTCCAGAAAGCCCTTCTAAGCAGTGAAACCATCACACTCCTGGCAGGGACTTGCTGCCCCCTATGGAGTCATCATAAGGTCATTCAAGCACAGCACTTCTCAGACTGGCAGCCTCCTGTAAAGTCTCCCATAGGCTACCCATGAAACAGAAAGCTGCATTTCTCCCTTTCCAGCAGGAGAGAAGAGAGGATTTATCATCCTGTTATTCTCATGGCTCATTAAGGAGTGACATAGGAACTGTAGGACTATTTTTCATAAAATAGAGGATGCTTAAACTCCTGATATTTGTATTAGTACACTTTTTTTTTTCAATTCAAAATATTGAAGGTTGGTCAGACACAGTTAATACAGTTCAAAGGCTTCTTGGCAGACAATAAACTGTTAAAGGCAGGATTCTCAACTATTTACAGCAAGTAAAAGACTCAAGTTCCTATTCTCATCACCTTGGTACAAAGTTTGAGTTAACCATCTAGCTTTGGATTTAACTTTCCAAGAAAGAATATCTTGGTTTCTTCATTAATGTCTGAGATCTCAGCAACAGCACAGATGCATTAGTGTTGCATCAAATTTGCAGGGCAATTTGAAACTCTTCTAATACTTTTTAGGAAGATCCAAAAGCTTGGCAGAGGTAAAAATGACATAAGCATGCCTAGTATTGTAAAAATAGACATGCAGGCATAACTGCTTGATGGGGAAAAAACATTTTGCCTGAGAAAAGTCATGTTCAGGCTTCAATTATTATTTGAATACTGCATGAAACATCAGGTTTCACTCTTCTTTGTTAAGAAAACTGATCTGTTGACTGCAATTTATTTCTTTATATGTTAGTGCATCACAGGTATTTGACATTATGAATTTAAAGGCTATGGACTGTCATCTTTGAAAAACCACTGTGCTATATTTCAGATATGCAGCCATGGAGACATCATTTCCATCTTTACTGTCCCAGACCTTTTAGGTATCTGAACTCCGTCTGTTTCTGGGTGCACACATACAATATATGAAGAATAAATTCACTAGACTTTAGTAAATTTGCATGAGATATAAAAACAAGAACTGGATGTAAAGGTCAGTGAGATAGTATATTAGCAGTATTTAATCTTTTTACTGTGATAGCTGAAGAATGTATGGTAATTTTAGAAGAATTTGGCATGGAAAAACATCTTTAACTACTAATCTTGTGAGATCAACAAACTTGTAGAGCGATCCATGTGGCGCATATACACTGGGATAAGTAGCAGGTATGAAATAGAAGTCACCTAAGTGAAAGTGAAAAGAGAAAACCTGTCGCAGATTCAAAGGCCCATGCTGAATCTTAGTTCCTTATATTCCTCTTTCCTGGGTCTTTGCTAATTAGCATGGTCAGAAAATAAAACCCCTTCAGCCACTCCCTCAGTTGTGTCTTAGTTCAAGAAGCGGGCTTTGGTCTCACCCTGGTCTGTACAGGTGGACTTCCAAGAACACCAAGTGATCTCTTGGTTGCAGCAGCACTCCATGGAGAACCAACAGCCCTCAATCAAGCACAATGCCTGAGCAGGACCTTCATTACCTCATGTCAGTGGCCCTTCAAAAGGTTACTTTCCTTTGTATAATTTTTTTTCATTTGTTTGTACAAAAGAAACTGTGAGAAGCTGCAAACAGAGGAAAAGACCACATAAGTATTTAGCCACCTTGAGGTTCTACCAAAAAGAAAAAAATCCAGTAAGAGCTAAATTGGCTGATCCATGGAAGACACAAGCTTCTTATTCCTGTATAGCTGCTGAAGAGAGCAATTATTAGTCACACCAAGCACCTACCAGAATGTTAGCCAGGCAAATTATAGTAGCCTGCAAAAGAGGCAAAACTGTTGTTGTCTTTCAAATTACATGATGACATCATCTTGATTTCTTAAAGAACAAGCAGTAGAAGATACATTTCACATTCACTTACTCTGTGTGTTGCTAGAACACTTAAGAAACTGTACATATTCCACAACTAAGCCTGCATCTCCCCTGCATCTTTGATAGAATATGCTAGCCAGATGGTTTAGGATTATTTCATTACAAGCATTAGTCCACTATTAACAAATTCTTCTCCACAACTCAGAATTAACTTCTTTTTTAGCAGATGGGTGGGGGAGGGCCACATGTGTCAGATCAAATGAACGAATAGTACTGTAGTGAAGCATCCTTTCTCTCCTACAGGATAGAACACTTCAAGGCAGATACTAATTCCACAACAGGTATAAGGCTGTTACTGCCCTTTAGAATGCATGAGCACAAGACAGAGTGATGACAACCTGGAACCCCTCTTGGGCCCTCTTTTTTGTTTTGTTTCTAGTTTGCTGTGTGACTTTGAATCAACCTGTCTCTGGTAGCTTCATAGCAGGACAGTCACACACCTGAACCAGGGCGACTGTGAATGTACAGGTTCTGCAAGGCGGAAGGACTGGAACATAGAAAAATAATTTCTCATTGTGACATGCAATAGCATTCAACATGAGCTTTTACCTTTCCAGGAGCGGATCAGCTTTGTTGACATCAAATGCTAAAACCTGATCTTTTCTACTTGGTTCTTATCCATGTGTGAGTAGCAGATATAAAACTCCCCATTGTGCTTGTACTTAGGATGTAAAGCCATGACCACAAAGCCTCTCTTATCTGCTATCCACAGTGTAGCCAGCACCATACTCTTAGTATCTAGAAAGGGGTCCTCCACCCAGCTGCCATCAGATAAATTAGACCCAGATCACGCCCACTGTCTCAGCTACAACCACGCAATGGGGATGGGCATTCACACGCACCATGGACCCCAGGTTCCTCAGACCATTAGCAATCTCAGTCAGACAGAGCTGGAGGCAGCCTTTGCAGTCCTCCACCACTGACCCCAGGCTGTGTCTGAAGGATGCATTCGTCACAATGGGGAAGTTATAGTTCTCATCGTGTAGGTGAAGAAGGTTGTGAAAGCGTGTCTTATCTCACAGCACTCTTGGGTGTGCTTATCACTCCTGAGCAGTCTGATGGCAAAGCAGCAGTTGAAGTGAAACTTAGAGCAGTAGTCAAAACAAAGTCCTGCAAGGTTTCTTGGAGGTATCTCAGGGTTTTCTACATCATAAAGATGAGAATATTCCTAGAAAGTAAAAAAAAATGAATATGCAGCTGTGTACACACATCCAGGAGAAGCCAAGACACTTTCATGGAAGCAAAACAGTTAATGAAAAAGAAAAATTAGTAAGGCAGAAAACAATGAGTCATCTTTGAAGTGGAGTAGTAGCAAGTCATTCAGATCATTGTTAAGGGGGATCTAGGGGCCAGTAGTTGTTTCCTCAGAGGGTTTTAAGGAAGGGACAGGCAATTTCTTCTTACCTTTTCTTGTAGAAATCCCCCTTAGCTTCTTCCCTTGTTAAGTTAATTTTTGGTCTGATGCTGTACAACTTCAATCATGGAAACTTCAATTAGGAACAATTACTCCATCAGCCAACTTTTCCCTGATCCCGTATGTCTTCTCACAGGAACATAGCTAGCTATAAGAGGCTCTCAGATTCACAATCAACTCCCAAGTCAGCCCAAAGCAAAGGATACAGACACTGTTTTTCTGCCCTACCTGACCAATTGAAAAGGGGGTTGGAAAGATGGCCCATAATCCAGACAGTGAGGATGCCCCAGCAGACTTCCTATCGGGTACAACAAGGAGAGGCAAAGACAGGCATGTGGGCAAGAAAAGGAAACTTCAGAGCTGCTGCTGCTCTGTCAAGTCAAGGCCAAACATTCTCTTCTTTCAGTGTTTGTTCCTTGAGGTCACATGTACAGAAATCCTGGACTACTTCACAGTATGGTTCATTAATCTTCTCTCCTTTATTAATTGCCAAACACAGAGCTCATCATTCACTGAGGTTTGCTTACATTCTCTCGCCCTTTTTTGTTCTGAATTTTACTACTTGGCAGGAAAGAAACCCTCCAAGCTGTCTCTTTGTTATTTCATACATCACGTAGCTGAACCCTCCCCTCTGGACACTTCTTAGGCCCCTAGAAGAACTTGTAAGCCTAATTTCCTGTATCTGACTCTAAGTTGGCTGAGAAATCCTTCACCAAGAAATACAAAAACCAAAAATATCAAATACAATACCTATGTAAAGGACTTGATAATCCCTCCTCATTTACAAAAACAGAAGACATGGATCTTTTTGAGCAAGGTCAGAGGAGGGCAATAAATATGATCCACAGGTTGGAGCATGTCCCATACAAGGACAGGCTGAGAGAGTTGCAATGTTCAGCTTTGAGAAGAGGAGGCTCCAGGGAGACCTTAGAAGCAGACTTCCAGAATTTAAAGGGAACCTACAGGAAAGCTGGGGAGGGACTCAGGGAGTGCAGTGATAGGGCAAGAGGTAATAGTTTTAAGCCAAAAGAGGGGAGATTTATATTACATATTATGTCCTCATAGACCCTAGGAGATTATGGCCAACACACAGGCACCCTGTGTGCTGTTCATAGTGGCTTCCTACTTACCGTTTTCCTCCATGGGACACAGGAGGACAGTGGGGAAAGGGAATCTCATAGACAGGGACCCCTCCACTCATTCAAAATTCTTTCACCTCTCCCCACACACCACTATTTACTGCTGGGGTCTATCTGCATGTGGCTCAGGAGGAACTCAAAGCTCCCAGTCCTAGGTTCTCTGTACATTAACGAATGTAATATGACAGCTGAGAATACACTGTGATCATAAATTGCCTCAGAGTCTTTATTGAGAAATGATAATTTTAAAAAGCTGCTGGGTTTTTAACCATTGCCTGTTTCATGGTGACTAACTTGTGGCACCTTGACTGTCCACCTGCTTGCTAATCCTACCATCTCTGCTTAGGCTTCATGAACTAGAAACACATCAATCACAAGATTCAGAACTGACATGAGGCAAAGCATTTTTAAATGCAAACATTTATATCTGCTGAAGTACCAGCTTACTTCAGTTATTGCTCTCATACATTAGAGACAATCACTGAAATTGAGGCATTACTTTGGCGCTCCCTGGTAACTGACATATTTTGAAAGCACAATAAAAAGAAAGGATAAGTGAGGTTATTTGCGTACTCTTGATTTCTAACTACAGCCTATAAATTCCCTATGCTTTTAATTCCTTTAGCATTACTGAGCTCTTTGGGATAACTAACATTATCCACAAGTTCAACCCATTCATGTTAAGAGAACTCTTAAGCGCTTCTCTCCCTTTCCTGGATACATGCAGATTGTAACTCAGAATACTAACCTGTGTGGAAGCTGCGCTTCCCAGTGTAAGAGTCAGTCAAAGGATGGATTTCTGTCTCAACATTTTCTCATTTTTAGCCTCAGAACTTGACTGTATAAATCAAAAATTCAGGCCTCAGAAAATGGCCAGAGCTGGTGCAGAATGAATGCTTTGTCCCTAACTACCTGCACCTGCCTCCTTATCTCAAAAATGTTTGGTACCTGTCCTCAAGCCTCCTTGCTCCCTACCATTATGAAAGATCCATGAAGCAAGGAAGGAAAGATAGGAAGATTAATGACAGGACTTACCACAGACCCATAGCCAACAGAGCATGCATGCAAGTTGATCATGATTACTGGCCTTCATCGGGAGACTCCAGGTCAACCACCACCACCAAAAGGAGCGCATGCACAAGGAGAGACCTGCAGACACTCCTCTCTTGGCATGTGTGACCTGCTAGGTGGAGATTGGCACATCTCCACAGGCAAAGGTGGGTCACAGGTGTATTGACTAGCATAAAAGACAGCTCCAGAGCAGCTGAAGTGGTGGGGGCAGGGTAACAGAAGAAGACCCCTCCACTTTGGGATCACCTCCAGCAAAGACCAAAACAACGAAACACCTTCTGGACCAGGATTCCCAGAGACGCTGGACATCTGTGGACCCCTCTTCTCTCCATCTCTTTCCTTGTTCTCTTTCTCTTTCTATCGTAAGTCACTTTATGGGCAAAATTAATAAAGTGCCAGTTTAGATCGAAATTTGACTCCTTTGACTCTCTTTGAGTTGTTTGCACTCTGAAATCATAAATGAAATGAACCATCATGCCTCCACTTACAAGTGGACCGTGATACCCAGTTACCAGATTCTTTGGACTGGGAAGCAAGAACATTCCTTGACACTCTCTGATGAGGGCAGAAAAACTTTACTTGCACTTGGCAAGAACTCTGCTTTCATTACCCAAGGACTCCTTGCAGCAGACAGTGGTTTTTATTTGGTAAACAGACCACTTCCAGCCATTCTTAAATTGCAACAAGACAATACTGAGTGGAACTCGCCATTTACCAGATAAGAACACCAGTTCCAGAAAGCCCTGCAGAACTGAATTCGAACCAGTACAAGGCTCATCAATCCTCTCATTCTGTAGGGACTGCTCCGATAGTAACATGTGCATCTGTCCAATACTGACAATATGCTCATATCACTCTGAAAGCTAAAGCAAGTCCTGCCCACGCTTCCAGTAGAAGGCATCTGCCCAGAATACAGATAACATGGTAGGGAAAAAGAGGTCAAAACACATGGATTGATGCTCTTTCAAGAGCAGCTCATGCTTCATTATCTGGCTTTTCTTGACCAGAAGTAAAGACATTGTTAGAACAGGAAAGCGCAAGCAGGAGCATTGAAAACATGAATGGAACAACAGGGAAAGCAGAGGCTAGACATGAAGTAAATTGCTCTTTTCCATAATCATTATGTTAGGTTTTAATATAAGCAATACTAAAAGAAGAAGCAGAACAACAGAAGGACAACAGACGCTGGGTCTGTGAACCAGAAGATGTGGATTCCTTGAAGAAGCTCCTTGCCTGTGTGTAAAGGCAATCAGCTGTTTCACAGAAGAAAGTAAACTCACAGAAGTTTTGCACACAAGATGAAGACGAGAAAAAATTAAACTTAGACCACAGAATTTAGAGCCAAAGCAGAATACTCCAGTCCTCTAAGAGCTACCATATTCAAAGTACAACACACAAGCTTGAAAACACAGTATGCTCTAAGTAACTTCCGCAGGAAATTCTACTCAGGACTTGTAATCTGCAGGCTTGTCTCAGCTGTAAGAACTATGGTGTCAGAAAACAGCAAATCTCACGCAGGACATGAAAGAACAGTGTTGAAGATATATGTGAAAACTGGGACTGTGCTGCTCTCCCACTTGCTGACTGCACCATGGTAGTTCTAGCACCAGAACACAATCCCTAGCAGCAACCTTGCTTCCAAAGGTCATAGGAGAAAGCTGTAAACACAATGGATTAAGAGATTTTTTTCAAAGATATTGAACTCCATTTTGTCTTCTCATCCCCCTAACTGCATCCTTCCTGACTCCATCCTAAGGAACACAGGCAACAGAAGGGGGAAAGCCCAAATAATACCCCTGCTGGGATGCACCCAGGACTGTCTTAGAAGAGTCACCATCTCATCATAGGCCAATTTTTGCAAGTCCAGAGGAGCAGAAGGCCACAATGGCAAGCAGGAAACCAAATGAAAGACTCCAGAGAAGGGACACGCTGTCCAGTTGCCTCCCAGGGCTGTCCCAGGACAGCCCCACTGTCTAGGTGTGAACCCCCTGAAGAGGAGTCATTGGGAACAACAATCTTGAATCCCCTTTCAGACTAAGGCAGGTTGCTTCCCAGGGTTGTGGGACACGCTCCAGGAGGCATGCAATGGAAGACTACTGAAACTTCACAATCTAAATTAAAGCAGTCAAAATCCAGTTGAAGACCTCCAGCAAAAAAACTAGATTATTACAGAATGACGCAGCCACTTTCTTAGTGAGTCAGAACTAAACTAACACACAGGTCTAGAATGACAGATAACTGCCTTTTTTTTTGATAGAATATATAGTTATGAAAAGCAGCTCACTTTATTTTTAAGATACGTTGTATTAAGTCATTTATCACAAGACCTATGTTAATCCACAAAATCACTCAGCTTTTAAAAGCACAGCTGTACCTATCCATACACTGCTAAGCTATTAAAGACCTCTTTCCTTAATTCCCAGAGGTAATTCAAGTAGTTCATCCACCAAAGTTCTACAGACCTGTCGTTACAACAAAAACAGTATTTGAAAACAGTATTTTGTTGTTGCTTTCAAGCACGTAAATGTTAGTTTGTGACAACACATTAACATTTGCTCTCGTGACACAACAGTGCATATTTCAGCTTATAGGCAAGACTGCGAAAAGATTCTAGACACTGGACTCCACAAGGCAGAGAGGTTTTCAGTACTTCCGTGCCTTTGGTCTTTTAAAACACTACATGACTAGCTTTCCCCTGAGGCCTTGCAGCTACTGTAATCTTTCAATCTCTCCTACCAATGATGTGAAAACAACTCCTGAACTGTACAAAAAACCATTTAGGTATGACATGGGAAAATATCTTTGAATATATTGATGTGCATCATCCACTTAAACAGGATGCAGTAGAACTTGACAACCTGCAATTCTTCTCAATATACAATGCCAAAAACGGTGACACATGATACATGCCATAAGATACAGGTACATTCAGCTCAGATATTTGGACACTGAATTAAGACTTAAGCAAGGTCAAGTGCCACTGTTTGGTTATGAGGGAGAGAGGGAGGGAGGGGAAAGAAAGAGAAGAAGGAAGAGAGGGAAGGATAAAGATATTCTGCATGGCGCTGCAGCATCCCACCAGTTCGATGCTCAGTCTGGTGAGAGAACATTCTCAAAGTGCTCACCCTTGCTTCACCCCTTTATATCCTCAGGGTCATGCCTTGCTAATAGGCTCATTTCACTAACTCGACCCCTTATTTTCCTGCCAAAAACATGCACCTGTTCCAGGCATTGTCTAGCTCCTGGCAGTTGTTTTGTCCAGTAGCTGCACCCCTAACCAGGGTGAATCCTGCAAGACAGTTCTGTTTAGTGCTGCAGTCCACGTGCAGTTGTCTGGGTGATGAGATCTTCAGGTTAGGTGTGATGTTGAGACAGATCAGTTCTTTCTCTGGTAAACTACACCCATGCCTCTTCTTTTTCCCTGTATTTCAGGAAACAGTAAGTTATAAGCAGCAAGCTTTACAACATTTACAGTCTGAGAATGCATTTTCTCAATACATCTTAGACTGTCCCTACGTTAAGACACTCCACCTATTATGAATGCCACCACCAGACTTGAATGGATTTTGGACTGCATTCCAGCAGGCATTTATATTGCCATCTGCATGTCTAAATGTGAAGATGAACCCTAAAATACTCCCGATACAAAAATTCCATACCATAATTCTAAACATTTCTCATAATATATTTTAAATCAGTCTGTATTACACACAATATAAAAGAAATTCTTCAACCTGATAGGTTTGTTTATATTTATTTTATTGAAAAAAACATAAACACTAAAACATTTTTGCAGAAGTATATTTAAAAAATGTAATACTGAGTCAGTAAGGTCTGCCTAGAAGTTTTAGAATAGTACCAATAGAGAAATCAGTTTCATGGAGAGGAAAAAAATGCAGCAAGAAGGATGCCTTCTAATCAAGATTGTACAGAGGAATCTGAAAGACCAGATACTCTCAGGTGGACAGGACTGTGTTTATTCACAAATTTCTTCAGTTTCCGAAACCTTTTCACCTTAGCTTTGCAGCCTTGGTGTGATACATATCTAAAGTACTTGCAATCTAAACAAAAAAAAAAAAAGATAAAAAGCATTGTAAATTGTATCGTGATACAAGAAAATACAAAATGCTTTCACAGTTTAGACAACATGCAAACATCTAAAAGTTTTCACTGATGAATAATAAAACAATAAAAAGACATGCACATTAGAAGTAACTGCAGCATCAAATAATCTTTCCTCATTTGACCCAAAAAGCATCCTACATGTATTATAACTGAATGCTGTGACTTGCAAAATACTTTCTCTTCTTTTCTTTTTCAAATAGATTAAAAAGTAAAATTTCAAGACTGTAAAGCAGCACTGGTTTAATATATTAACTTATTGTGTTGGATAAGGAAAATAGATGCTCATATGGACACCAATAAGCACAGAAACTTCATTAAAGAAAATTAGAGCTGGAAGTCCAATCTGATGTATGCGCCACAGGCTCCATGCTATGCTCTCATTAATTTAGCAGCTGTTTCTTGGTCTGATATTCCACTTCATTTTGGCAGTGTTTTAAATAATGCTACTGAACAAGTCATGATATTCCCCTTCTTATCAAATTGTTGACAGTTTTCACTCAATATTCCCCCATCTCCTCTTTCCTGCATTACAACACCCCCACAGTCCTTAAGGATCAGTTGCTCTACAGATTTGCTAAGGTAAGCAAACTCTCCTCAGTCCTTCCAGGACCATGTTGCACACTTTCAGAATTCTGTTTTGAAAGTAAAACAAGATAAATTATATTGCAACTGCTCAACAAGGCTAGAAGAAATAGAATTCTAAACCAGAATAAGTTGTGCAAAATATGCATCACTGTCAAATGTCAAACCAATTTAAGCATTTTTCTCATGTTCAGCTTCAAAGACAACAAATCTCTCCTAGAAGTAAAACTGCATTTCTTCCAGGGAGCAGATCAGCTGCATCCCATCTCATTAGAGTTAGAACTAGACATTATTTCAGTTCTATGTAGTGAAAAGGAAAGAATATTTAGCATTACCCTTTCCCAGTATGATTCCAGACACCAGAGCTTTTTCATATGAAAGGCTTTCATTTTCCTGCCAATTCTTTTTTGCCAAGTAAAGGCTAAAATGGAAGGGTGGCCACCAGTTCTTTCTGGAGTTCCACTCTTGCTTGATCCAGTCAAGGTGCTTCTCAGAGCTGGAAAACGTAAAACAAGTGACAGAAAAGCTTAAATTGGGATGAAAAGATTATGAGGAGACACTGAATTTTATAACCAACTTGCTACAAGTCTCACATACAGTTAGCATAGACACACTGACCTTACACTGCAGACTGGAACACTGATCTAAACAGAAATAATCTCTTATTTTTTTATCCCTGGCAACACCAGTGAGGCAGGAGGCAAACTCCAACAATGTCATTAGACTTGGCAATAACAATTATAGTGTGAAACAAAGCAAGCCTTTGACTTTTGTGCCAATCTGTCAACAGTAGTAAGAAAGTTTCTTCAAGTTTGTCAATCAATTAGTAGTACGAAAGGATTTCTTTGGTTTTAGAAAGACTTTTTTACTCTACACATACTCAAAGACTAACTTATCCCAATAACTGTTAAGCCATAAAGACCTTAAAGCAAGCATTTCAGAAATATAAACCACCTGCATCAGGGAAGCAATATTCCCATAAAATTACAAAGATGCCCAGTATATTTCAAGATACTCTGAAGTCATCTCTTCAAACACAAAAATGCAGGCAAAGTTAGAATATCATTAACAGTTTTACTAATTCTATACAACAACACTCCTGGCTTTAATCCACTTGCCTCTGGACCTTAACAGCAGATACTGTGTAGGTGAAAGTGGTACTAAAACAACAAACCTGGTCAACTTAAGTACTGAATTAATTTACTGTAAATATATAGGACTTTAAAACCCCAACACTGTCAAGTAAAATGAAGTCTAGCCATTAGAAGCCTTCTGGGCACACATAGCCTTCTGGGCACACATAGCCTGAGATGGCTCCTTCTGGAACTAAAGGTCACGTCTGTCAGAGTTAGCAAGGACATGAATCCCCAGGCACATTGGCTCAGCTGTTAAGAATACACTGGCTGCATTCTGCAACAGCTATCACCATTACACCAGTCATAACCCTAAGACATCCCAGCAATTCTCAAACCAGCTTCAAATCATGTACATGAATTAACAGATCAGAGGACTCAACAACCTGCTTTCCCTGTTCCCAAAAAAGGTGGACATTAGTGATGCACAGAAAATGCTACCCAAACATCTGAATAATTCTCTTTATATAAGCATGTAATCTGATAGGAAAAAAAAAATAATTACTTTTTTCAGGGGATGATAGTACTGGAAACCTGGAATTATCCTCAGTGATTATTTCTTCTTTCCTCCCAACAAAAGCACACTGCAGCCAAGCACTGCCACAGAACTCAGGGTGGGCCAGAGGACAGTTCTGCTCCCCAGCACATAAGACAAAGGCTAGAGTATCACTTGGTCAAGTGTGCAAATCTGGAGAATTGACATGTTGTATTGGAGATACTTACATTACAATTTGTTTCAACTGTCTTGCCAAACGGTTCCATGCTTTTACATTTTCCTTCCAGCCAGCATAATCCAAGACTGCAAAAATAACTTCTAGTCCCAGACGACGCTTTTTTCTTTTCTCTGGAAAAAGATCAGGTTTATTAATGAATTACTAATGAGTTTAGCCTGATCTAAATAAGCAATAAGTGAAATACAGTTCTCCATCTTGTCTGCATCCAAGTGCTGCTAATTTCCCTATTACTCAGAGTTCTCCCACTGCCTTCTGCCTCTTCCAAGAGGAATACTTCCAGGCTTTAGAGAACACCTCATACCAGAGACATTCTGTCCCTACTCCCACCCTGCTCAGATACTGCTGGCTCAAGATGTACACATAACACTACTCACTTAGCCCACATTGCCTTGTTTACAATAGTTGCTTTTTCCAAAGCTCACTAATCATTCCTTCCAACACTGTTCAACATGTTCTTCCCATAAGAAGGGAACGCAGCACCTCTCAAACATTTCAAAATCTGAGGCGCTATTAAAAAAAAAAAAAAAAAAAAAAGAAACTCACAAAATAAAATCTGGGACCAATACGAGTAAAACATACATTTCACATCAGCAGTTCTGTATCAGCAATGTTCTTAAAATACCACTTAACCTATCACAGCTGCTTTCATTTATCACTATAAATTTCTTCAAAAATCAGATTGCCCTCATTAGCTATGAGAAGTTAGCAAATGTGTCATGCATGAACAGAAAAATGAAGGTTTCAGCCAGGAGGTCGTTTTTTCCCCCTCCCAAAGAGGAAAAGAAGAAGAGAGAACAATCTTGATTCAAGGACATTTCATCAATCTGCTGACCTGCTGGAACATACCAGGTCACAAGCAGACTGGCAACTGGGAATAACAATTGTTCAGCATAGAAAAAATAGTCTCTGAACTGTAAGAGTTTTCTACTAGCTTGAAGATAAAACTCCCTTGAAGAGGAGGAAGATTTTATTCTTTGCTCAATAAGAAGGAACTAAAACATAGACCCATCTCAGATCCTTGAGAAGAATAAACAGATAAATTGGAAGCCCCAAAATGGGAATAGAGACCCTGGAATTCAGTGTAGGGTATCTCAAAAAAAAAAATTAAGTTATTTTTGAGATCCTGGCTGTGCCTTACAACAGTCTGCTTTAATCAACCTTTAAAATGAGAAAGGCAAATGTTTAGAAAAGTTTGTAAATGCCTGCTCAAACATCTACCTTAGAGGTTCCTGTGATTGGAAAGTCAAAGTTTGGGGGGTTTTTTGTTTTTTTTTTTCTTAACAAAACTAATTCCATAATCAGAAAGAAGGCTGCAGAATAATTTCAGAATATTATTCCAGATTAGCATAAGGGAAAAGAGCAAAAATATTTAAAGACTTACTTGATTTGTGAAGCATGGTATTAAAATCTATCATCAGTTCATGAGAAGGCACAAGATCATGCAATATCTGAAAAAAAGACCAAAACCAGACACCTTTTAAGGTGAAGTCTTCTGAAGACTTCTACCTGATCAAGAGAAGCACACGCTTCAGGGTATGAGGAGTTTTTGTTAGGAAAATTAAGCAGTGTGGTACCTTAGTGCCTTTATATAAAGAACAAATACCTAGATCATTTTTGTACATCTGTAACACTACTCTGATTCAAAGGATTAAGAACCTTGATGGCTGCTGAAAAACACTTTATGTGACAAATACAACATTCTTGAGGAACAGCCCAAATCCATATCCACTGAACCGCGTTTTTAGAAAGTAACAACATTTCCTTTCTAGGCCAGTTCTAGCTTCCCCCTCTAATGTTCTGTGCATTAAGCCAGATTCTGCACCTATCCAATCAGCTCTTTGATTTGTACCTTGCAAGCGACTACTGTAAATCACTAAAATGACTGCTAAAAAGAACTGAGAAGGTGGATTTTTTTACATATATGCCACAGTTTAAAAGTCTAAGCTTTACAAAATGGTTTTAAAACATCTGCCTTAACAAAAGCATATTGCTGCCATCAAGAGGCAAAACATCATTTGCAAGAAGCTACTAAGACCAACAAGCAAAGGCAAGGAAAGCAGGAAAGTAAATACGCAAAAGCTTAAAATAGCATGGCCTGGTCTGAAAACAGCTACTTCATTTTATATGCATGGTTTGTTGAAAACAACCAGAAAATCTAATTGCGAGACAGGATCAATATTTGAAAGAGCAAACATTTAATCATTTCTTCAATAAAGATCAAACTGTAACAGAAACTAATGGACATTATGTACAAGACTGCTGATACAGACTTTTGTAACCAAAGTAAACACATTCTTTGAGCTTATTTCTGACTTGAAATTATATGACGTATCAAACACAAAACAAAGACACAAATTCAAAACCAGTAAAGGATCTTTGTTGCTCCACCCATTAGCATCCTTCTCATTAACTTTCCCCTAACCTTCTGCTTCCCAGCAATAATATAATAGGGTAAATAACATAACAGGAGTTCAACTGAACCAAATTATTACACCATTGTGTGAAACAAATGACTACAGGCTGCATTTACTATATAATACATACCTTGAGTGCAGATATGAGTGATTTTTTTGATTCACCGCGTCTCTTCAGGAACTGATAGAGGTAAACATGAGCGTTGGGATTAGCAGGAAACTTTGAGTTGTAGGCATATTCACTTAGTACTTGGCGGGCTTCTTCATCATCTCCATAGAACTCCAACAACTAAGAAAAGTTATATCCATCACTAGATTGCCATATAGAATCATATAAACATTTAAGAATCAAACACTTACAACTAATTTTGAGCTGCCACAGAACTATCTAATAGCACAATCTTGTATCTAAGAATGCAGCATATTAGATAAGATAAACACTTGCATATTTTCAATTTTCTGGCTGCTCTTACCACAGACAGACAAAAACTCACACACAGAAGACACTATAGGAGAATATTCCTTTAACATTTGTTTACTCGTCAAAGAACTACCAGCACTTGCTCACTGAGAAGCACTGAAATAGCTTGCCATGTCTTTAAAAAGAACTTAATGAGAGAAACTGACAGCTGTCAGTACCAAGTCCATAAGATGTACTTAGAGAAGTCAAAGCTTCGCTTATCAGCTTTTACAAAAAAAGTAAATCATTCCAAAGAGATTAAAACTCATTTTATTTCTTAAGAACAAATTCTAAGCAGATACTTATAAAAAGAAAAAAAACCCCAAACCAAACAACAAAAAAATCCAGAATACAGAGGAATTGCACATTTGTTGTCTTTAACATTTAGGGTACCTAAAAAAAAACATTGTCCTGCCAAGAAGAGATAGCTTGCTTTCAAGAATTTGAACAAAGCAGCTGTGTGCCTATTTCAGTACTAGTGCCATAAAAACAAAATATGCAAGTTTTTTGCCTATTTCCTTTTCCTGGTAACGCACATATTAAGTCCTTTTTGTGCTCTGTACAGGCTCTGCAGTTCTAATATGAGTATACTGTGCTCTAAATCAAAACCAGTGAGACACATGTACAGATACAGTTGCTTTAAAAAACTTTGTTGTCACCCACACATACATAACAAAGTTGCAGACAGGCATATTAATGTCTGCTGTTTAATATCTTAATCTTCATGAATGATATAGACAGTGAGATTGAGTGCATCCTCAGCAAGTTTGCAGAGGACACCAAGCTGAGTAGTGCAGTTGCCACACTGGAAGGCCAAGATGTCATCCAGAGGGATGTGGACAAGATAGAGCAGTGGGCCTGTGAGAACCTCATGAGGTTCAACAAGGCCAATTTCAAGGTCCTACACCCGGGTCGGGGCAATCCCCGAGTTCAATACAGGATGGGGGATGATGTGATTTATAGCAGCCCTGCAGAAAAGGACTTGGGGGTGCTAGTTGATGAGAAGCTTGACATGAGCTGGCAATGTGCGCTCGCAGCCCCGGCGACCAACTGTATCCTGGGCTGCATCAAAAGAAGTGCAGCCAGCAAGTCAAGGGATGTGATTCTGCCCTTCTATTCCTCTCTTGTGAGACCTTATCTGGAATATTATGTTCAGTTCTGGAATGCTCAGCTTAAGAAGGATATGGAGCTCTTGGAACAGGTCCAAAGGAGGGTTAGAAGGATGATTAGATGGCTGGAACGCTTTTCATATGAGAGCAGCCTGGAGAAGAGAAGGTTCTGAGAAGACCTTACAGCAACCTTCCAGTACCTGAGGGGGTGAGAGGAAAGCTGGGCAGGGACTTTTTACAAAGGCATGTAGTGATAGGGATAGAGACAATGGGTATAAACTGGAGATTTAGACTATACACAAAGAGGAATTTCTTCACGATGAAAGTGGTGAGGGACTGGAACAGTTTGCCCAGAGAAGTTGTGGATGCCCCATCCCTGGAGGTGTTCAAGGCCAGGCTGGATGGGGCCTTGGGCAGCTGGGTCTGGTGGGACATGTCCCTGTCCATAGTAGGGAGCTTGGAACTAGATGATCTTTAAGGTCCCTTCCTAGGCAAACTATTCCATGATTCCATGATTCTATGAAATTAGACAGGGAAACACAAAAGCAAGTTATCGGTAAAACATGCCCTTACGTCCACGTAGCATTTCACAAAAATATCCCAGACTCCAGGTGTTTTAATGATCTCCTTCAAGTTCACTGCTGCCTTCCGAAAGTAACTGTGCATTTCCTGTTCTACAGACAAGTCTTCAAGTCCATCCTGACCTACCAAAACACACGAAAAAAAGCCACAAAGTTAGCTCTGCTAATCAAAAGGGATCTTGAAGAACCAGTGCACCTAAGAGATCATCACATTGTACCATGCAAGGACTCCAGTCAGAGAGTTTTTAAGAGAAGGGTCACTGCTTTCCTCAGTATTGAAACAAGAAATCTCCACTGCTCTTTATTCAAATTAATCATCACCCAGTTTCAACTCATGGTACACAAAAGGTAGTATTCCAAGACAAGATGCTACCAGACAAGGTCCATAAACCAAACTCAATACTTAGCTTTCTCATAAACAAGTAGAGATCCAATGTAACCGACAATACACAGCCGGCGGGCATGCGCACTTTCAAATACCATACACAATCAACAACTTACAGATCTTTAAAGAAACTGTTTAATTTAAAGTTTGGGGGGCTCTTCGTAGCACTCAAAAGTCTAGCAGCAGTCAAGTGCTTCTGGATGCATTAAGCCACTGCAATAAGAAGATACATTCTTTCGACATATTTTAGGTGAAGTTGGCTGAATACTAGAAACGTGATTCAGTGAGAAGAAAAAAAGATTCAGAATAACATTCCAGGACACTTCAGAAAAATGCAGGTCAGTGTGCTGTTTTGGCACCAGCATCACTGCTGATGCAGAATTATGTACTAACCACACCATCAAATGTTTAAGTCTAGCATTTCCCTTTGGTGCCTTGATATGCAAAAAAAGGCAGAAGAGCAGATCACACATAAAACATGTCAAAGCAAAGCACGGTGTCTACACAAACAAGCAAGCTGAAGCATACACAGTCCATCAGGACTCACCACGCTCTAACAGGATGTTCTTCTGCTTAGACCAGCTATAGTAGTCCAACAGTCCCTTGTAAGCCTGAATCAGTTTAAATTCCTTATCCTGAAGGGCTCTTTGTTCTCCAAATCTCCAGCTTTCTGCCAGGGACAGGTTTTGGTAAGCTTCATGTATTAGTCCATTACAAAGGAGATGAAAGGAATGTTCTAAACAAACCTGCAATTCAAATAGACAAATAGCTGTGATCAGCGTTTCGTATCACAGAAGTTGAGAACCTCAGCAGTACAGGAAAGTTCTACATAGACAGGCAGGGAAAGAAGAGTCATTACCAACATACATATGAAATATTGCAAACACAGTGAATATTTTAACAAGAGGAGCATCTTACACATTCTTTTATCCATACAGAATCTTTACAGGGAATATTTGAGAAAAATGCTGGAACAGGAGAATACAAACGTCACTGGGGGCAGGGAGACATACTGAGAAACTAGGTAATTTTTCCTGTGAGAAGGTGCTGAAGATACATTAGTAATCAAAAGCATATCTGATATACAAAGGAAGAGGATGGGCTAAAGCTCTTGCAATCTGTCAAGCAGAAAGTCACCCACCAGGTGGTAGAAACTCAGTGGTACTTATCAAGACAGCACAAAGCAGTTGTCTTAAAAAACTGCTTGTCATTAACAAGTGCTGTATCTATTAAAGAAGGTCCAGAAAGTGTCTTGAGGAAATCCCACTAGGCTACATTTGCTGATTTTTCATTTGGCTACGTAACTGCTGAACACCTGAAAAAGGAGTTCCCTACCATGCTGATTAGACACCGGATAAAAGTATAAGCCTTCAGTACACTCTAGTAAGCTCTTGCATGGAACTTCTGTTGAAAAACTCGAACAAATGCAACAGAATGAGACAGAAGCACAAACAACTGAGAAACAGACAAGGAAACAAAAACAATACAGGTTTGAATGTAACACCACAGGATAAAAAAACTACAGCTGGGTGAAACAGATCCACAGTAGGTGAAATACTGTTTCATAAATATAGATTAGCTACCTGAAAAGTGAGCTGATAACAGCAAAATTTAAGTAGAACTGTTTAGTGACAAGCACAGTGGCCAAACTAAGAACTGGAAACATGACTTCACAGGTGTTAACATGTAATTCGATACTACTGGGGCTTGCACAAAAGACGTTAACTGTTTCAAATTAGAAGATGAACTAAAGGATCTAGGCACTCCTAAGAACTGACAACACACATCTATGACAAAATATATAAACCAATACGATATGGTTAGGGGTAGAATAACCCTTTCATTATCATGCAATTGGTAACTCGGATGTACTATCTTTTGTGACACTACTGTCAATAACACACTTCAAGAGAAGGGATTCAGAAACTAACACTGTTCAAGTGAACATGTGGAAAAATATCAAGACTGCATTAAGGACACTCACCTTCAAATACTTTTTCACTCTTAAAGTTTTCATCTGTTCTATGAAAGAGCTGAATTCTTTCATGCTGCTGTGGGAATGATGGCACAGGATTTCAGTTCCTATCCTCCAAATTATCTGTTAATGGAGAGAAAGAAAGAAATTTAAAAAATAACTTTAGTACAAAGTGGAAACAGTCACCATATATGCAGTCTTATCAAACGTGTAGTTACTGTAACATACGAAAACAACATACATTTGAATTGCAAATAGAAAATGAACACTAAATCTAATCTACCGCTATGGTCACCTAGATGTTGATCTAATAGTAGTTTTACAATCATTTAGTGGGTACTTCACAATTGCTCATTACAAACACAACACTCCAGCAAAGCTTACAAAAACTGCATTTGCCAGAATGTTCCCCCTCCTCTTACCAAAAGCAAGATGTTTCAAAGTTACTGAAAACTGATGCTCTCTTTGATATGCTTCTACTGAGGTGCATGGTATACATAATTCTTTCAACTTTGCAGTAGAAGCTACTTCCAGTTAGATGTAGCTTCCTATCTACACATGCTTGTTTTCAATGTCTCCCTAGAGAACACAGTCAACTATTACAGCAGGATAGGAAACATTCAAGTAGTTTACTTCATTTATTGAACAACTCCAATCCCTTTCCTCCTGCTCCTATCTTGGTACCTACTCAGAGTTTTAGTAGAAGCTGATGAAGATCTAAATAAGCCACTCATTTTCAAACAGACTCTGATGGCATGCCAGTGGCAAACGCATCTACTGCTTTTGCGTTTTAAAAGACTACATTAAGAAGACTATTAATAGATATGCTCCTGACGAAATGAATTTATACCAAGCCAAGCTGTCATCAGTTATGTCTAGGGCTTCTGTAAAAATAACAACAAAAGCCCACAAAACCAGCCTGCAAGCCCAGAGAACTTTTCAGAAGGACTGACAACTTTACCAGGAAAAACATCAGGCAGCACTGCATATTCTCAGCAACCCTAAAAGTGAGAAATCAGCAGAATTCAAGCTCCAGACAGACTTTCAGTGAGGAACTAGACATCATGATGCCTTGAGCACTACCAATGATGAGCTCTGGCGTACTGTCTGCAGCCTGCCATCCAAGAGTTCCTACATCAGTACATGAAGAGTTGCTTGTTTGCTTTTAAAAGCATCATTGTTTCATTTTCTGTTTTTCTTTTTTTTTTAAAAAATACACTAGTTTGGATTATGAAAGTTGACTAACTTTTCAGGTCTTAACCTCTAATACTTCTTTTTAAATTTAAAAAAAATGAAAACAACAAATGAGCCTATGATTAGGTAATTAAGACAAATGTTGATCTTCATGAATTAACAGATGCTTCTTGCAAGTATTTTTTAAACTTACCTCTGATGGACCCATGTATTCCCTAGAAAAGTCTTTCTCTAGTGCCTCGGCATAGAAGGTCAGAAACTCCGCAGCCCTTTCCCATTGCTTTTGTAGCATGGCATCCTGAATGAAATTTAAACACATTTCCTTGCTCTTCTTGAAGTTTAATCTGTGTTCACGGGAAGATACTAAACAAAGAAACAAATCAAAGAATGAATCAAGCCCACAACTATTACAGATCTGCTTCAGATAACAGTGTGTCTACCATTTCAGCATCTCTTTTACATGGTCTTTCTCAGACACTGCAGAAAGGGATGTTAGGCTACGTGGTTTTGAAGTTAAACACACCTACTACTCTGCAGGGAAGCAAGATAATGGAAAAATCTGGAAATATAATATGTAATGGCATTTTCCACAAGTAGCACACAGCTGAACACACCAGAAACAATGAAGAGCCAACAATACACACTATGTCCCTACTATAAGACCATAGTGCTTTGACAACTTCACAGTATGTTTTCTTATATTTTGGGATCCACTCTCTTTCCTTACTAATCATCACCTAAGTTTGTGACCCTACTGTACAGATTTGCATACTCACATACAAACACGCTATTCCAGTATCCAAGGATGAGCAATTCCTTCTGAAAACAACTGATTGTAGAATCATGGAATGTCCTGAGTTGGAAGAGACCCACAAAGATCCAATTCCTGTCCCTGCACAAGACAACCCCAACTTTCACACCATGCATCTGAGGACAATATCTGAATACTTCTCAAATATCATGCTTGGTGATGGGACTTCTTCCCTGGGAAGCCTCTTTCAGTGCTCCACCATCCTCTGGGTGAGGAGCCCTTTCCTAATGTCCAACCTAAACCTCCCCTGGCACACCTTCCTGCCACTACTTTGGGTCTTAACATTGGTTGCCAGAGAGAAAAGAAATCAGTGTCGGCTATTCTCTTTGGAGTACAACACTGGAAAGAGGTCACTTACCCTTTTTAAATGCATACTGGTTAATTCCTGCTACAGCACAAATCCAAAACCTCACTTCCACATCTAATTAAAGTTCATGGTTGTATGACATCATCTAATGCTCCCCTACAACACTGTTCAAGCCACAGGAGTCTTCTGTGAAGGACATACACAGAGCTCAGAGAACCACCTCCTACATGGATGCAGTAGGTAAAGGAGTAACTCAAAGCACTGGCTTGAAGCTGTTATATTACAGTGCATTAGGCAAAATTACCTTTAACTAACCCACCTACAGGTCCAGTCTTCACACCTATTCCTAACCTCACAGTTCCAAGTACTAAGAAACTAAACCCCACAGGGAACAAACACTACAAGACTAAACACAGCAGTGCTGCCAAGGGTGCTGGGAACCCTGGCTACCCCTTGGCAGCAGGCCAACAGCAAAGCACGCAGGGTGGAGGCACAGCAGGGCAGAGGACGACACTCTTCGTGATACCAAAAATGCCAGCAAAGAAACTAAGATTCATTTTGGAGTTTTAGAAAGCAAGGACCCTTTATCAGGGCTGGGCAACACAAGGGAGTGATTTCCATCCACTGTGTGCAGTGAGACAAGAACTGGAAAAGGCTGTATATTGCACTTACATACATGTGTATCATTTTTCCCAGAAATCTTCCACATATTCTATTACTTTCCAAGGGCTCATTTTAATGTTATTATGAACTTCATAACAGTCAAAGCTCTTGCTAATTTGAAGCTTTGAAGTCAGCTCTGCCTGACCTTGCCTTTGAGATGGGGAAAGGCTGCAAATAGAGGTGATCACAGAAGCAGAGACAACTGCTCATCACGGAGCACACAAGGCATTATCATCTCCAAAGAATGAACAGTGTCTGGCAAATCACTGCTTGAAAGAAAACATGCTCTCAGAGGGACATTCTGCCTAACCTTAAAGAAAAAAAAAACCAAACTAAAACACAATTACTTAGATAAAACTTAACTCTACTTTGGCTTAAAACAAAAATATTCCACTTCTTGTATCAAAGCCCCTCTGCTATGAGGACAGGCTGAGAGTTGGGGCTCCGAGGAGACCTTAGAGTGACCTTCCAGTGCCTGAAGGGGCAACAAGAAAGCTGGGGAGGGACATATTTTACAAGGGCACGGAGTGATGGGACATGGGGGCACGGCTTTAAATTGGAAGGCGGAAGAATTATACTGGACATCAGGAAGAAATCCTTCACGATGAGGGTGGTGGTGAGACGCTGGGACAAGTTGCCCAGGGAAGTTGTGGCAACCGCATCCCTGGAGGTGTTCCAAGACAAGTTGGATGGGGGCCTGAGCAAGCTGATCTGGTGGGAGGTGTCTCTACCCACCACAGGGGGCTGGAACTGGAAGGGCTTTAAGCTCCCCCCCAACTCCGCCCCACTCCGCGGATTTAGGACGCGTCCTTACCCGGCTGGCAGGGCAGGCGCAAGGGCAGCAGCGGGGCGCTCCCCGCGGCCTCCACGGGGCTTTTCGTCCCTGCTGCTCCCTCCTCCTTCCCCTCTTCGATGTCGTCCATGGCCGGGCGGTAAGGCGACCCGCCCCACCCGCTCTAAGGACGTCGCGCCGCCACTCCCGACCTCACCGGCCGAACGGCCGCCATCTTGGGGGCGGCACCCGCTCACCCCCTCCTCCGGGCCAGCTAATGGCATAGCTCGCGCCGCGCGCGTGGCCGCTGCACGTGGCGCCCCTACCGCCATGATGGGAAGGCGCACTCACGGTCACGTGGGCGGGGCCGCTGCAAGGCCTCAATGGCAAAGTCTCGGAGAGCTGGGGCCAAAGCTCCAAATCAGCGAGAGATTTGACTGTTGTGGAGTTCATAATAACATTAAAATGAGTCCTTGGAAAGATATGCATAACGTTTCGGGGGAAAAGGTATAGATCTGCATGTAAATGGGGAATATATTTTTGGTATCAATAGAGTATTATGAAACTTTGCAACAGTCAAAACTGCTAATTAGATGACTCTGGCTCTCTGCCTGACCTTGTCTTTAAGACAGGAGACTCCAAACAGAGTTGGTTAGAGAAAAGACATCTGTTCTACCCTAGCGTCCACCAGAAATACAATTTTGTCTTCCCCCAGCTTGGTTTCAACTAGAGGTTCTGCAGAAAATTCCGCTGTTCTCCTTTAATCCTGTTCTGCAGAGACCACGCTGCTCAAGACCCCATCCAACCTGGACTTGAACACTTACAGGTAGGGGGACATACACAATTTCCCTGGGCAGCCTGTTCCAGTACCTCACTACCTTCATTTTATCCTAATGTGTAGTCCAAATCTTCCTCCTTCCAACTTAAAGCCATTCCCCCTCATCACTACATGCCCTTGTAAAAAGTCCCTCCCGAGCTTTCTCATAGGCATAAATCAAAACAAAAGAGTACTTTATGACTAGAAAGCCAGAACTGTTGGCTGGAGATCAACCTTGCAGAGGGGACATGACATCACCTTAACTAGGCAGAGTTGGACAAAAAAGATACCTTGAAGCAATTCTGAGACCCACCAGAGAGGCTCTAGTAAGTATGCCATTATTAAGAATAGTTCTGAGAAATAGTTTGAATATGTAAAGCTTTTCTGAGAAATAAGATGCATGTAATGAGAAGATAAAAAGCTCTCGCACTAGTGTCTGGGTGTGTGTGTATCAGTCAGACCTAATTTCCCTGTGCACCCAATGCTGAATACAGAATGTTTACTTTCTAAAACTCAATAAAAGCATCTTAGATAATTTTATTTCAACCAACATTTGTGGCTACAGCAAGGTTTAGGGATGGTGTGAGCTCTGGAGAGGAGAGCACTGGCAGAGGAGCCATCTCCTGAGCCCATGCAGCTGCCAGAGGCAAGGTTCGTGGGCTCATCTGCCTGCAGCAGTGTTGAAATGAGAAATGCTTGTGCAGGGTGAAGCAGGGGGGATCAGGAGGGGCACTGGACACCAGTTGGGTTTTGTCAGTACAGTAACACAGAGCCGCTTAATCTTAAAGGTAGTACAAACAGAGTATTGCTACAACTGTGACTAATGCAATGATTACTCTGAATGTGATAGCTAGATCCTGTTGTCACTTTCCATTAGCTGTATTGCTACTTTCCTGTTAGATTGCACTTTAGAACATCCTGTTCTAGAGGAAAAAAAGGCTTCCAACTTGAAATCTTGCTCATTGTAGAGCAGTAATATTGCTTGCGCTCTTGCAGAGCACCTAGATTCTCAGAAATCTGTCTCTACCACAGAATTTGGTTTGTACAAATTTGTGTTTGAACTTGTTTCCTTAATTCATTTTCGGCAACCAACTTTGCCATGGCGTGTTTTGGTACATGTAAAGACCAATATTCTAAGTAAGAATTTATGGACTTTTCCCGAAGAGCTCTGCCGTGTGAGAGTGAGTAAATAATAAACCGGCTTAGATTAAAGGTTGATGTAATCCAGTATCCTGGTTCAACTGTAATCAATAATAAGCATCAAGGGAATAGCACTAGGCAGAATGCTTGTTTTGTATCATCTAAACTTGTAACCTCAGTATCATATCTTAATATGATACTTAATAAATCCATGTTGGCACAATGGAAGTCACTTTTTTTTGTTAGATCTCATGTTCTTCCAGTTGCTGTGACCAGCATTTCAGTTCATAACTGTTCTATATTAATTGATGGTTAAGTGACTTGATGATAAATTGCTATATAGCACCACGTCTTTAACAGTGTCAACTTCTTTGTCCTTTATAACATGTACCTTGTATGAGTGCCTCAGTCATTGGCTTTCCCCAAGTGTGTTGTCACTTCCTACAACATTTCTGGTATTTTATTAGGTCAGGAGTCTAATTTCACTACCCAGTTTACCCTACTTTATTTCTTAAAGTTCACATGTCTGCTTAGAAACACATTTGCATTTGGTTTGTTATTTTGATCTTTCTGTGCCATTCATTCATGAGTTTAGTCTGTGCTGATTCTTATATAAACTTAGCCACCTGATCTTGTTACTGGGTATTAGTTACTTTTAGTTCAGGAGAGGTGGGAGAATGGCTTTGTAGCCATAGACACATACAAAATATTAGATTCCTCATGTACAGTGAGACTACTCTCATGGCTGAATACATCTGTTTTTTCCAAAACTAGAATTGAAGATTGATGGAAATTTTGTCTGAAATATCTAACTTCAACTAAGTGGAATATTTGTCTTTTTATTCACACATTGGGGAAAGCTGGGTATGTTAGTAAGTGGGTACATTATGAAATATTTGAAGTTGTAGAGTATGCTGGACAGCTGCAGTGGCAAATTTGTGTGTATGTATCGACTGTGAGTTACTTGTTGTTGCATAATAAAGGCAATAACTTACACAAAAAGTACATGATCTTGTTTGTCTTCACATCTCCCTGTCTTGTCTATTTATGACCAGAGTTGCAATTGCCTTTTATCTTAGTCTTCATTAAAAGATAAGCTTCATAACCTCATACTGATGAGAAATTACCAGACAGCTTGGTCTTCACAAGCAATTGGACCTAAAGATCTGGCTGGGCAATAAGCTACAAAAAATGTTAATAACAAGGAAAAAATTACTCATCTTTCATTCATACAGACATCATAAAATGTGACTTGAATATGTTCACTTCTATATTACAAATTGTGATAAAATTCACCACTGAATATTATGAGTTAGGCTTTTTAGAACTTTTGATCAGCCATTATCAGCAATGGCAAATAGGTATCACCTCATTTTATAGGAAGTGAAACGTGAAAATGTCAACAGAAGTTGGGGGAGGCTGCCATCAATGCTGTGCTACAGCCGCAAGATTGCACTGGGCCTGGAGAGTATATGTGGGCACTGGATGAATGAACTGCTTCATTCCTGTAGTGTGTGGATGTTTCTTTGATTTTAGGAGGGACTTGGCTGTAAGAAATGGCAGGATGTCCAAGGTACTTTTGGCAAAGCAGTTACCAAAGTCGTCAATGGCAGCACTGAGGAAGCTACCTGTTTCTATTTTGATGCTTTTTCATAATGTGATTAAAATATCAGAATTCTCTAGATGACATGAGCCTATGATGTTGTTGCCATCATGTAAACATGGTGGGATGACTCATATAACTAGAGTACAGCTTTGGTGGGGTATAAACTCTTCAGAAGGGATAGGAAGGGTAGGAGAGGAGGTGGAGTAGCCCTCTTTGTAAGGGAGGACTTGGACGCCACTGAGATGGATTGAGGTGATGAAGAGATTGAGGGCCTGTGGGTTAAAATCAGAAGAGTCCATAAGAAGCTAGATTTTGTGATGGGAGTCTGTTACAGGCCACTCAGCCAAGGAGAAGCAGCTGATGAGCTCTTCTATAAACAGCTGGGGTCAATCTCCAAGTCAATGCCTCTTGTCCTTATGGGAGACTTCAGTCTCCCTGATATCTGCTGGGAGTACAATAGAGCAGAAAGGAAGCAGTCCAGGAGGCTCCTGGAGTGCATGGAAGGTAACTTCCTTGCGCAGCTGGTAAATGAACCAATGAGGGAAGGTGCCCTCCTGGACTTGCTGTTTGTGAACAGAGAAGGTCTTGTGGGGGATGTGGCAGTAGGGGGACGCCTAGGAGTAAGTGATCATGAGATGATAGGGTTTTCTGTTCTAGGTTAAGTGAAGAGGGTGGTTAGCAGGACAGTAGCATTAAATTTCCAGAGGGCAGACTTTGAAGTCTTTAGAAGGCTGGTTGGCAAAGTCTCCTGGGAGACAGTACTTGAGGGCAAGGAAGCCCATGAGGGCTGGGAGCTCTTCAAAAAGGAGATCCTGGCAGCTCAGGAGAAAGCCATCCCTGTGTTCCAGAAAAAGGGCTGGCAGGGGAAAAAACCAGCTTGGTTGAGCAGAGAAATCTTGAGCGACATGAGGAAGAGAAGGAATATTTATAGGCTCTGGAAGAGGGGACAGGCCTCTTGGGTGGACTACAGGAGGGAAGTGAGGTTGTATAGGGAAAAAGTCAGAGGGGCTAAGGCTCAACTAGAAATCAGATTGGCTAAGTCTGTGAAAGATAACAAAAAATCCTTCTATAAATATATAAATAATAAAAGGAGGACAAGGGAGACCATACGGTCCCTTTTGGACACAGATGGAACAACAGTGGCAGGGGATGATGAGAAGGCTGAGGTACTTAATGCATTCTTTGCTTCAGTCTTTAATTGTAAAGAAAGTTGTTCCCCCTGTGTACAAACCCTGAAACTAGAGGAGCAAAATGAGGCTCCCATGATCCAAGAGATGGTGGTCAGAGCCTTGCTTGCCCAACTGGACACCCACAAGTCTATGGGTCCAGACGGGATTCACCCTAGGGTTTTGAGGGAGCTGGCAGATGCTTCCAGCAGTCCTGGAAGACTGAGGAAGTTCCACTGGACTGGAGGCTGGCTGATGTAGTGCCCATCTACAAGAAGGGTCGCAGGGAGGATCCAGGGAACTACAGGCCTGTCAGTCTGACCTCAGTGCCAGGGAAAGTCATGGAATAGGTGATCTTGAGTGCTATCATGAAGCACATGCAAGAGAACCAGGTGATCAGGCCCAGTCAACATGGGTTTACCAAAGGCAGGTCTTGCCAAACCAACCTGATCGTCTTCTATGACAAAGTGATTCGGCTGGTGGATGAGGGAAAGACTGGATGTGTTCTTTCTGGACTTCAGTAAAGCTTTTGACACAGTTTCTCGCAGCATTCTGCTACGGAAACTGTCAGCCTCTGGCCTGGACAGACGCACACTCTCCTGGGTAGAAAACTGGCTGGATGGCCGGGCCCAGAGAGTAGTGGTATACGGTGTTAAATGCAGCTGGAGGCCAGTGACAAGTGGGGTTCCCCAGGGCTCAGTGCTGGGTCCAGTCCTGTTCAATGTCTTCATCAATGACCTGGATGAAGGCATTGAAGGTACCCTTAGCAAGTTTGCAGATGACACTAGGCTGGGTGGAAGTGTCAGTCTGCTGGAGGGTAGGGAGGCTCTGCAAAAGGACCTAAACAGGCTGGACTGCTGGACAGTGTCCAATGGCATGAGGTTTAACAAAGCCAAATGCAGGGTCCTGCACTTGGGGCACAGCAACGCTATGCAGAGCTACAGACTGGGAGAAGTCTGGATGAAAAACTGCCAGGAGGAGAGGGACCTGGAGGTGTTGGTCAACAGCCGACTGAACAAGAACCAGCAGTGTGCCCAGGTGGTCAAAAAGGCCAATGGCGTCCTGGCTTGTATCAGAAATGGTGTGACCTGCAGGTCCAGGGAGGTTATTCTCCTTCTGTACTCAGCACTGGTGAGACTGCTCCTTGAATCCTGTGTTCAGTTCTAGGCCCCTCACTACAAGAAGGGTGTTGAGGCTCTGGAGCGAGTGCAGAAAAGAGCAACGAGGCTGGTGAAGGAGCTAGAGAACAGGCCCTATGAGGAATGGCTGAGAGAGCTGGGGTTGTTTAGCCTGGATAAGAGGAGGCTGAGAGGAGACCTCATTGCTCTCTATAACTACCAGAAAAGAGGTTGTGGAGAGGAGGGAGTGGCCTCTTCTCCCAAGTGACAGGGGACAGGACAAGAGGGAATGGCCTCAAGCTCTGCCAGGGGAGATTTAGGCTGGAGATTAGGAGGACGTTTTTCACACAGAGGGTCATTTGGCATTGGAATAGGCTGCCCAGGGAGGTGGTTGATTCACCTTCCCTGGAGGTGTTTAAGGCAGGGGTAGATGAGGTCCTGAGGGACATGGTTTAGTGTTTGATAGGAATGGTTGGACTCGATGATCCGATGGGTCCCTTCCAACCTGGTTGTTCTATGATTCTATGATTCTATGACATCTAAAAATTAAAGGCTTACATATTTTTTTGAGATTACGTAGCTGTAACTAAGCTTGGATATTAGGGCCTTTATGATGGGGCTGTGGCAATGACAGTATGTAAAGCAGAGATCAATAATCATGAAGATACAATTTTAACACAAGTTGTGCCTCTAATGTAATTAGTAGTGGTGATGATTGCTTACTGTTGTGACAGTAAGTGGAGCACTGGGACCAACTGCTTCTACTATACTTGCAGAACAAACCCCAAACAGCTGAAACTAAGAGTGCTTGCAAATTTATCATTTAAAATGGCTCTTAAAAATACCTCAGTTCTACAGAGTTGTCCTTTGCATGCAAAAAAAAAAAAGCAGAATCCTTAATTTTGACCATCAATTTTGACAAATCTCTCTTCATTTTGGGAGCAGCTTCAGAATTTGCCCTTTGGAAAGTCATTTTTTAAATTTAATAAACCAGCAGGAAGACCCTTTTATATTATCTATCCCTTCTTGGCTGCATCTTTTATTCCCTTTGTCCCGTGAGGTGTTGTGCTTTATGAATCATATGGGTCTGAAAAGAAGAGGCTACAACAATGGTCAGTGGGCTGGAGCACCTCCCATACAAGGACAGGCTGAGAGAGTTGGAGTTTTTCAAGGTAGAGAAGTCTCCAGGGGCCTTATAGCAGCTTCCAGTACTTAAAGGGGTCCTACAGGAAAGATGAGGTGCTCTTTATCAGGGAGTACAGGGATAAGATGGGTTGTAATGGTTTTGAGCTAAAAGAGGGGAGATTTAGATTAGATATTGAGAAGAATTTTTTTCCTGTGGGTGTGGTGAGGCACTGGAATAGATTGCCTAGGAAGGTTGTGGATGCTCCGTCCCTGGAGATGTTTAAGGCTAGGTTGAAGTGTCCCTGCCCATAGCAGGGGGGTGGAACTACATGATCTTTAAGGTCCCTTTCCACCCAAGCCATTCTATGATTCAGTGTTTTATTCATTTTCTTCCTGTGTGTGACTGTTGTGACTTCTGCAGTTGTTCTAGCATTTTCAATCTCTAATGCAATATAAATGTGATAAATGAAAAGAAAAGCTAATGAAAAAGTGCAGGCACACATGTAAGTAGCACATCTTTTGGTTTGCAGACCTTCATAGCTAAAATGTAGCAGCAAGTGGAAGCTGAAGGGCATAAATAGGACTGTTAGGGACTCTGCACTTTCAGCAGCTGGGTGTGAAACCCTTCATTTGCCTGCACTTTCCTTGATGGGGCTATGGGTGAGCACATTCACCATCTGCCGTCTCCGCAGCTTTAACCTCAGTCTCCCATGAGGTCACCAGAGGTCACATTCTGGCTTCTCAGGCAGGGATGTGAACTTTGTGGTGGGGCAGGATGGAGAATAGTAGGATGGACATATGGATCTGTTGGATACCTGTCCTTGTTGAGTGGGAGAGAATGCTGGGGGAGGAATTACACCTTCTCTACACCATGGTCAGACCGCTGGGCTATTCTTAATGCTTTAGTGATCCTCTGTTAGTGAAAACCACTATTCATAACCACAAATAATCATATCATAGAATCATTGAATCACTCGGTTGGAAAAGACCTTGAGATCACCTGTCCATTACTGAGTCAAATGCCTAAACACCTAATTTACCTGTCTTTTAAACACCCCAGGGATGGGGACTTGACCACCTTCCTGGGCAGCCTCTGCCAGTGCTTGAGAATCCTTTCAGTTAAAAAATGTTTCCTAACATTCAATCTGAATGTGCCCTGGCACAACTTGAGGCCGTTCCCTCTCATCCTGTCACCAGGGAGAAGAGCCCAGCACCCATCTTGCTACAACCTTCTTTCAGACAGTTATAGACAGTGATATGGCCTCCCCTCAACCTCATTTTTTTCTCTAGGCTAAAGAATCCCAGTTCCCTCACACACTCCACATAAAACTTTTGCTCCAGCCCCTTCACCAGCTTCATTGCCCTCCTCTGGATGCACTCCAGGGTCTCAATGCCTTGCTAGTATTGAGGGGGCTTAGAACTGACCTGAGTGTGTCAGCTGACAGCTGGCTGAACGCGAGCCAGCAGTGTACTCAGGTGGTCAAGAAGGCCAATGGCATCTTGGCTTGTATCAGAAGCAGTGTGGCCAGCAGGACCAGGGAAGAGATTGTGCCCTTGTCCTCAACATTGCTGAGGCCTCACCTCCAATACTGTGTCCAGTTTTGGGCTTATCACTTATCACTGTCTACAACTACCTGAAAGGAAGTTGTTGAGAGGTGGGTGTTGGTCCCTTCTCCCAAGTGATAGGACAAGGGTTAAATGGCCTCATGCTGCATCAGGGAAAGTTTAGGCTGGACATTAGGAAATACTTCTTCACAGAAAGGGTTATTAAGCACTGGCAGAAGCTGCCCAAGGAGGTGGTTGAGTCCCCAGTCCTGGGGGTGTTTAAAAAAACAGCTGGATTAAGTGCTTAGGGATATGATTTAGTAGTGGACAGGTACAGTTGGGATGATCTCAAAGGTCTTTCCCAGCCTAGGAATTCTACTGAGGGACATAGAATCATAGAACAACCAGGTTGGAAGGGACCCATTGGATCTTCTAGTCCAACCATTCCTATCTAACACTAAACCAAGCCCCTCAAGACCTCATCCACCCGTGCCTTAAACACCTCCAAGGAAGGTGAATCAACCACCTCCCTGGGCAGCCTATTCCAATGCCCAATGACCCTCTGTGTGAAAAACTTCCTCCTAATCTCCAGTCTAAATCTCCCCTGGCAGAGCTTGAGGCCATTCCCTCTTGTCCTGTCCCCTGTCACTTGGGAGAAGAGGCCAGCTCCCTCCTCTCTACAAACCTCCCTTCAGGTAGTTGTAGAGAGTAATGAGGTCTCCTCTCAGCCTCCTCTTCTCCAGGCTAAACAACCCCAGCTCTCTCAGCCGCTCTCTCAGCTGCTCCTCATAGGTCTATGGTGATTCTATGATATGATTGTATGGTTCCATGATTTTATGATACTTTGGTTCTAGGATGCTATGATTCTATGGTTCTGTGACTCTACAATTCTGTGATTCCATGATTCTATGATTCCATGATTCTAAGGTTCTATTATTCCATGATTCCACGGCTCTATGATTGCATGGTTCTATGACTGTATGATTCCCACTCTGTGATTCCATGATTCTAGGGTTCTAGGATTCCATGGCTCTATGATTGCATTGTTCTATGATTCCACGTTTCTATGACTCCCAGGTTCCGCGGCTCTACGACTCCACGGTTACCCGCCTCTCTGCCCTCAGCAGCCGTCCCGATCCCGGTACCCGCTCGGCCGGGCTCGGCCGCGGGGCGGGGCGGTCTCGGGCCGCCGAGGGGTGGGTCCTGCCGCTCCCGCCGGCGTTGCTGACGTGTCTGCTCCCTCCCCGCCGCCACCATGGCCGCGGCGCCACCCGACCTCCGGCTGCTGCTCGCCCTGCTGCTGCTGCTGCCGCCGTCCGCCCGCCTGCCCCGCGCCGCCGGCGCCGACCTGAGCCGCCGCTTCGCCGAGCGCAAGCGCTGCGCCGACCCCGAGTGCAGCAGTGAGTGCGGCGGGGAGCGTGGCGGGAGGCGCCCCTTGATCCGGGACCGGCCGCGGGGTGCATGCCAGCGCCGCATGCCACGCGGAGGAGGCATTTCCCAAAGGCACCCTCCTTTTCACTCTCCTTCCCATCCACCCACCCTCCCTGCCCCTCCTTCCCATCCTCCCTCCCTCCCTCTCCTTCCCATCCTCCCTCCCTCCCTCTCCTTCCCATCCTCCCTCCCTCCCTCTCCTTCCCATCCTCCTCCTCCTCTCTTCCTCCTCTCCCCCCCTCTTGGTTCTTTCCTCCCTCTCTCTCCCTTCTTTCACCCCTGCCTGCCTCCCTGCTTCCTTCCCTCCTCTCTCCCCTCTCCCCACCCCAGCTTTGGCACAGAAATAGAGGAGATTCAGGAAAATGGAAACATGATGCTGACACACATTGTCCTTCTTCTGACCAAGTTTTCAGATCCCTGCAGCTCCTTGTTTGTTGGTTTTTTTTGTTGTTGTTGCTTTTTTTTCCCCCTGCAAAACCCTCATGTAATAAACTCACTTTCTGGATGGTGTTTATGCATTGGATGTTGTCAGGACTGATGCACTAGGACACAGAAGGAATTTCTCAGCCCATCTAATTTAATACTAATAATTAGCTTCATAGCTCATTTCTGAAGTGTGATTCTCAAGTGCTTTGTCAAACCCTTGTCTTGATCAGCGAACTTGCTTTTTTATAAGAATAATCTCTTAATTTAGGTATACTTTCGGTTTTAGTTTCTTATTTCTTGACTTAATCTGCAAAATAGGAAACCGGCATGTAGAGGGAGGTCTCTTTTTCTGCCAGTTAGCAAAGACACTTTTTATCAATCTGCTTTATTGTTGTTGTTATTAATGTAATACTCTTTTTGTTGTTGTTTGTTTTCTTTAAACAGTGTTAATGTGCCGAGGGAAGGCCATGTTGGATTTTAAAGGTCCAGATTGTCGCTTTGTAAATTTTAAGAAGGGAGAAGCAGTGTACGTGTATTACAAACTAGTAGGAGAATCAACAGAACTTTGGGCTGGAAGTGTAAGTACCGTCAGACTTTTGTTATTCTTTCTCTTCTCATTACTCTCTGTTCGTAATCTTTTTTCCTTCCCTTTGCCTCGCAGGAGGATGTTTAGGGTTTTGAGAATAGCTAAATAACATAATGAATGCCAGTTCATCTTGAAATCTGTATGAAACGGCATGTGGTTTGATCAAACCAAAGTCATTAAGTGCTATCAAAAATGGGCAACACTAATGTGTGCTAAAAAACTGTTGCAAAACTGCCTTTATGTTGAAAACCTGCCCATGTAGCACTGTAAGTCGTGGCCTATGAGCCTTCCTCCAGCTTCCAAGCTGAGCCTCCCGTCCTATCTTCAGAGGCTTAAGCCTGCTTTTGTGTTTACTTGTGACGTGGTTTCCTTCTGTGCTCTGTAACCCTGCTAAAGATCGTTTCACATCCATGTTTTAGTCACATTTCTCTTCCTACTGTTCAGCTTCTGTCTTTTCCTTTTTATCTAAGCTGCATGCAGATTTTGGGAGAAAAAAAAGATAGTAAAACTAAACAGTTAAGATAAACTTGGTTTTTAAAAAGTCTGTCTCTCACCTGTAATGACACATTATAGCAGCTTGTGGAGCTGTGGCCTTGACTGAGTCCTAGTCTTCAGGCAATCAAGAGAGATTTAAGAGGAAAGAACGGTCCCTGAACTCTTGTTTTTCGTGATAAACAGCTTATTTGCCTGACAGAAGCACAACTGAGGTACACTGGAGGAAGAGCTTGTTTTGTGGACTTCCCTTGAAAATTCTGGAGGTTGCTTAGACCTAGTCCCTGTTGCCCCCTCCTTGTGCTATCCCTACTTGTGTCCAAATTGTTTACTCCAGCCTCCTTTCTTGCTTTGACAGTTTCCTGTGACTTTGGTGTAGGCTGCCTGAAGCCACAGCTGGGTGTTGACTGTGGGACTCTAGTGGTTTAGTGAAAAGCAGGATATATCACTTTCTCTAACCTGTTCAGTCTGGGTGTGGACAGCCAAGCTCTCAGCAGGACCTGAATCCAATTAGAATAATACAGAAGAGAGCAGAAAACTGCAGCGCATGGTTAAATAAGAGTTTGTAATTGTATCATGCTGGTAATTCCCTTCTGATGTGTACTGTACCATAAATAATCTGGTTAATTAGCCAGTCCAGGTTTCCAGGGCTGCCAGTTCTTGAGACATGGAGTAGCAGCATGGGGCCAATTTTGCATGTTCTAACAAGGTGTATGCAGGCTGCAAGAGCAGACAGCAGGTATATGGTAATTGTGGAGTTAATATTCAGTTTACCTAGTCACTCATAGGAAGCTCATGCAACAGTTAGGTGTGTCTCCAAGTTAAAAGGATGTTTGCATTGAGTTTAGCAAGTAAAAGCAGAAGTTGGTAGATCTAAAAGAAATGTAAAGGTCCATTTTATTTGTTGTTATTTTATAATTGTGTTACACTATTTTCTGTGTCCCCTTAGGACAGTGGTGACAGATTAATTCCTTTCGGTTGCTGTCTATAATCCTTATGTTTCCCCCCCAGTTTGATTAACCAATTCTGCATTAATTGAAATATTACAACAATCGCTTTGCAAATGCTGCAGCATGGTTGGGATTGCGCTTTGAGTAGGGCATTGGCATGTCTGACCCTGACTTGCCGATAGCGCTGGGGTCTCTCTCATGCATTGTGATGTCCCATGCCAGATTCAGCTGGGCAACTTGATTTATGCAGACCAGCTGTGCCTGCTGTGTGCAGTCTTGGAGCTGAAGGGAGGCTGTTGCTTGCTAATTAAAAGTAGCCTACCTAGTAAGGCCTGTGATCAAACAAATTCCAGTGGAAGACGTGTTACCTTCTTCCCTAGCCCTTTCGGGTTCTCATGGCATGACTTTGTATGTACTCCCTACTTATTTTAGCATAACTGTTTTCTTTTTTTAATTTGACCTTTAACTGAGTGCTCTTCCCAAACAAACTCTTCAAGAAGGAGTTTGCTCCTAAAAGCAAACATTGGGGAAATGACCAATGCTTTTTTTAGGTTTGGTTTTGTTTGGTTTTTTTTTTTAACCCCCGCATATTTTGGTTGTCTAGGAACTCTGTGCCTTTCTGGGTGTGGCCACCAGACTCTAATTGCCTGATTATCTAATCTGGACAGTGATAGTATGCTATTAATATTGGCTTCTTCACAGCCTTTGTCAGAACTCTTAAGTGAGAGCATTACTGTGCAGATCTTATCTGGTAAATGATAAGAGATTCTTGTCTTCTACTGTTTGCTTTGGCTTGGCATGTTGACTCAATTGAAAATAGACATCTGCAACTGATCTGTGCTTGTATTGGTCACTGAAGATCACTTGCAGAGGGGGAGTATATTTTCCACACGGGTTTTAAAATAGGTTATTACCTCAGGTAGAATTTTGCATTTTCCTAGAATCTGCTTTAAGAATATTTTTTTTCTTAAGCTACAAAGTGAGTATATTTTGGGCTACAACATTTTGCCTGGATATAAATCTTATTAGTCAAAGATTCTCTTCCGCTTAGTACTTGAGAAAATACTTGAGGCATATTTGGTATAGCGATTAAAGCAGAGGAGTCAGAATGCCTGGGCTTCACTCCCAACTCTCCTAATAATTTGTCATAAGACAGACTTTAAAATATGAACAGTAAAACATAGCAACTTCACAAGGATATTGTGAAATGCAAGTATAAAACCTGAGTGAATACTCTTGCATAAACAAAGTATCACTAATCTTTTATTCACTGTTTTAGACTTCATGTAGAAGTATTTGAGAGTGAGTTTGACGTGGTTGTTACTGGTGTCTGTAATTAGGATTTTAACATAGTCACATGACCTTGAAAGCTGTTTTACTGATTTTTCTTTGCTTGTGTTTGTTTTCTGGCAGGTTGGAAGCGATTTTGGATATTTTCCGAAGGATTTACTTGAAATAAATCATAATTATTCCAATGAGGAGCTAGAATTACCAACAGATGTAAGTCTTATTTGTTATTTTTCACTTGGGCTTCTCACTCTTTCTCACCTTGGCATTCAATAGAATCCTTGAGAAAGAGAATGGGAACATCACTGATCCTTAGTTGCCTTTTGTTAGTGAGCAGCTACTTGTGAGTGGAGATGCACATACATGTTGGGGGTGTGGAGCATTCATGCAACTGTGTATATGGCTGAGTGTGTAAATATCAGCCCAAAATGTGGGCATTGATCTTTATTGAACATTCTGGTTTTCTTCTTCAAAATCTCTTTGAATGCTCTAGAAATGCTAGAGGGCTTGCACATAGGCTGTTTGGTATGTATTCAGAATTGGTTCTTTTCCCCAACTTTTGAAGTTTTATGTACTATCAGGAACAAACAAAACACGTATATTCAGCACTTTAATTCTAGAATTGTTCCTTCAATCCTTACACACGTAAATAGCTTTCATGGACTAATAGCTAGTAAGTACAGAGTTTTGTAAAGCCTGTTTGGAGTTGCAGCTTCAGACCCATGTGAAATCATGTTCAGTGGCTTGCACCACTGTTTAATTTTTTTGGTGGTTTGGTTTTTTTGTTTTATTTGGGTTTTTTTGTTTGGATTTTTTTTTTTTTTCAGAAATTGTGTGACAGGCAGCTCCTCCTTGGAGGACTTGGTTGTTTGATGAGAGACCAGCTAAAAGAAATTGTGACAAACAAGCTTAGCAACATTAGCTTTCTTCCTACTGGTGTTCAGCAATAGGTTTGTTCTCATTTCAGGATATATGTCATGAGAAAAGCACAATACTGTCTGCTCATATGTTGACTTTTGGTTTGTTACTCATCAAGAGGTCTCTGACAAGGCTAAGCTGTAAACTTTTCATTTAGGTTTTAAGAGCCCTTGGGCAAAACTTTGACTGATTTCTATTAGAAGAGTTTTGGCTAAGGACTCAAGGGGTTAATTCTGCACGATTAACATGATTTACTTTGCTGCTGCATCTTTTTCTAACCAACCAAATAGATTTGGTCATATCAATGTACTAAGGGAAATATTTGTGACTACATATTGATTTTCATTTCAGGAAACAGACTTTGTCTGCTTTGATGGCGGAAGGGATGATTTTGATAATTATAATGTGGATGAGCTTTTGAAGTCATTGCAAGTGATGACAGCAAATGAAGGGGAAACTGAATCAAGTGATGGACAGACAAAACCAGCTGAAGAAATTGAACAGGCTGACACAGTAAAGTTCCTTGATGCTCTGGAGACAGGCAGTCTTGAGCTTGACACAGAATTAAACAAGGAAGTCCTTGCTATGACAGAAGAAGTAGACAGTTCTCTTACAGAAAGAACTGAAAATACTGGGGGAGACTCCAGTGTCAATAGTCATGAGGAAAACTCTCAGGGAGATAAAATTGCACATGAGCACTTGAAAGGAATGCTGCATGGGAAACTAAAAGGGCTAGAAAGTGAAAATACCAAAAACACTCGTATTTTTCAGGGTGAAACCAGTCAACTTGACAAAGAGGATGAAGAAGTAAATGCCTATACAGTTTTAAACAGAGAGCTTTCTGTGAACTTGAAAACAAAGTTTGGCTCAACTGCTGATGCTGTTGTTTCAGATGATGAGGTGACTCGCCTTGTTACATCGTTTGAAGATGATTTTAATGAAGAGTTGAGCATTGATACTCATTATACAGAGGAGGAGCCAGACTTTGCAAATCAGTCTGAAGAAATCCCTTTGCTGTCTTTTATGGCAGAGGAAGAAACTGCATCCCCAGCAGATTTAGGTGATGATGATATTGAGTCACAAAATCATGAACTTGATGAAGGTGCAAAGGGTGCTGCAGAGCTAAATAACCAAAGAGACAATGAGGAAGAACACGATTCTGATGCACCAGTTCTTATAGGTGCCTTCAGTAAAAGCAAGAGGTCAGGGGACAGTGTAAGTGTGGACAGGTACAAATCTCAAGAAACAAAAGAGAAACAGGATGACGTGATGCTAATTAGTAAAAGAGAAGCACCAGCAGCAATTCAGCCTGAGGATCTGTCTGAAGAACTCCTTCGAAAGGAACCTATAGGTACAGATGATCTGGGTTCAAAAGAAAAAACAAACAGAACTGAACAATTTAAAGAGCAGCTCATGGTTGATGAATTGCATCCTGAAGAGCTAAAAAGTAGCGAGTCGCGAACTGAAGAGCTGAAGAGTACAGCTGTTCCTGATCCTCATATTTTGCCTAGTCCAGGGGATGATCTGAAGTCTAAATCATTTGTTAAAAGCAAACAAGATGCTTTTAAACCATCTGTTGGTGATCTCAATAGAAGTCCAGAGAGAGTGCCATTTGCTCAAATAGAGAATTATGAGCAAAAGTTTGAGCCTGACACCTTGGAAGAGATCTTAGAAAGTGATTTAAAGCACAAAATGTTATGGGAGAAAACAAAGGAGAAAGGAAGAGCTGAGGACAAGCCTTCTGTTGGTGTTCCAGCCAAACCAGTGGAAGACGTAAATGCTGTATCTCAAAGTGACTTAGAAGATATTGACCTTTTAAAAGAGAAACTAGAGCACGAAGTGCCCACTGTGGAAAAAGACCTTTTAAGGTATGAAGAAGATTTGAAACAAACAGAGGAAACTGATCATGAGAATCAAAACCTCATCTATTCTAACAAAGAACCTGAAATAAAAGGTAGAAACATGAAAGAAACCTCTGCAGAACAAGGAGATCCAAAGCATACAAGAGCTGTCGAACAACCTGGGCCATGGGAAAATGAGTATTCAGAGGTGGATAGGAAAGAAGAGCTTTCAAGAAATCTTGGCAAGATGGCGGTGTTTAAAGGAAGCATTGAGAACTCAAGCTCCCCTGAAGAAAAATCAAAAAGCACTACACAGAATACTAAGATGGGGAGTCTTACTCAGCAAGAAGCTGTTCATACTGAGGATGCCAATTCAGACAGAAATCTTGGCACAAATTTAGCTAAGGAAAGAACACTAAGACCAGAATTGCAGTCTGAAGAACCAGATGCTGAAGATGACCCTGACCTGAAACAAGCAGAGAAAGAGCTACTGGAAGATGAGAATGCCGCAAGTGCAAAGCTGTCACAAGCAAGGCCTTCAAGCATACATGATGATACACCATATACTAGGGGTACAAACCCTGAATTGGAAGCACTAAGTGAAGCTGTTTCAGGAACTGCAAATCATACTTACAAAACAGGAGAAGAAACAAACTCATATTCTAAGGAGGGTAAAAAACCAGTCATCATGCAAGGTGCAAGTGAAGCCTGGAACCAAGAACGCGATGTACCTGTGAGTGAAGATGCAAAATTGGATGAGATGGAAGATATTGTAGAAGCTGAGGAGTCTTCTGAAACTAAGGAACCACCAGTCGTGGATGAACATAATTTCCAGTCTCCTGACACAGAAGACAACAATGACTTTATCCAAAGGGAAGACCATCTCCCAGAGAGCATTTCACAGAAAGACTCGGAAGAGGTGCAAAATTTGGAGCATACAAGAAATGACCACCAGCAATCTGCACATTTTCCCAGCCATGCTGACAGCTCAGCAGCCACAAATGATACTATAACAGACTTCAATGAGTCTGTGAAGCGGCTTACAATAATGAGAGATTTCCTTGATGAAAAGCGCGTAACACGTCTACAGAAGTACCTTGGCCTTCAACACATGTTTAGGGTAGAAGCTATGTTTCATGACATGAAGGTAGAGATGGAGCTTGCTCAGAAGGCAAGCCATAATAATGAAGATACAGAAAAAGCTTTGGATCAGATACTTGAGTTTTCAGAATCAAGCATTATGGATGTTGTGGGGAAAGTTCTGGATTCCAGAGTGGAAGAAAATAAAGAGGAGGTGGTGAAAGAGATGGATTTGTACGATGAGGAGAGTGCACTGATGGATGACATTCAAGAATTAATATATTCTTTAAGGAGTAGATATTCATCTGCTAGTGAAAGTGTCCCACTTGCATCTGTTCCCGAACAAGAAGATGATCAGCTGCATATTCAAGGTAGGATGTTAATGAATACATGGAAAGAAAAAAGTAAAACACTATTCCAGGCAGTACTGTACCTAAAGAAGCTTTAAGAAGAAGGTGAGGGAGAGGAATTGAAAGAGGCCCTTTAGAATCTGCTGGGATTTTGCTGATTTTTAATGCATAATTCAGCTTTGTGAAGGGAAAAATCCTGAGATAAGATGTTGAGTTCAGCAGATCTGTTCATAAGGCTGTGTTCTGTGCAAGTAAGTGGGATCTGTGCATGGATATGGCTAAGAGGAGCTATTCAGGTCATGTCTATCCCTCCCATCTTTAGAAATGGCAATACTCATACACCAATGTGCTGAATTTTATAGATTTTTTTATAGAATTTAGATCAGTCTGTTTGCTGAATGAACTAGCAACCAATTAGAAGGGATCCAATGATTAATGTGAAGTCCAGGCACTAAATCTATGCCTCTAAAATCTCAGTTATCCTACATTTTTGCCCATGTTCATAAAAGGGTGCATAAGTAGAAATACTGAACAAACAGATCTTTTGATGAGGGAAGAACCAGAGGTAGAGTCTGCTGCAGACTTGCTGATTTTTCTAATTAATGTGCAATATGGTAAGCTATGCTCTTAGCAAAGCTCCTTTCACAGTAGTACCTATCAAGTATGTAATTTCTGATAGCGTCATGAATGAGAAAAATATTTCAACTTGCAGTGTTTCATTGCAAAGTCAGTGGTTGATACCATGCGTAAATTCCATATAAACATTTAATTAGATGTTACTGAAAGTTGTTTGAGAATATGTTGGAAGCAACATACAAGCTGAAGTGTCAAGAAAGCTTTGTTAAATGCAGTATTTCACTGGAGACAGCTGCAGGTACTAAATAAACAATAGCTCAGTGCTTAATTCGTGTTTCCTTGTCTGTCACAGATGTTGCAAAAGAGGCTGAATATGATGGAGTTCCCATCAGAAACCCAAATGCCATTGATGAGAGCAATCAGAAATTTCAGCAGCTCGAAGATAAGAAGCCAGAACAACCCATTGAGGAGGAGGAGAGGGCTGTTAATGCTGCACCTCAGCCTGAAGAGGCCAACTCACTGGGTAACAAAGAATCTGAAGAGGGGTACAATAGTGAAAGAGGATCTCTGCTGGAAGATACTTACTTTGGGTCATTTGATTCAGAACAGAGTGCCAAGGAAGATACTGCTGCAGGTAATCTTTTGGAATTGAGTTATTTTGATCTTTTGCACATAAGGAGGAACGTGGTTGAATTTTTGGTGGGGGGGAAATGCCAAGGTTTTCCACTAATATTTTCATTGCACTTTGCTGTAATCCAAATGGCTTTCACTAATTGTGACAGTCCCTCTAGGGCAGCATTGTCTTGCTATGACTCGTTTTTGCAGAGAGGTTTTCCTACTACTTTTTTGCATTATAGAAAAAAGATCTCCTGTAAGCGTCGTAGCTGGAGCTTTGTGCTCCGGCTGGTGGACTGTGTCTCAGAATGGTAGTGGATAGCAGAAATGGTGGCTGAAACCACTAGAAGGGTAACATCAGCCTAGGTTTTCTTCAGTTTGTAGGAGAACTGACAGTCTAACCATTAGATTGTAAATCATACACTCTCCCTTCTTGCTTATTTTAACCTGTGACTCTGGGCTTATATTAATTTCCAGGAAAGATGTAGTGTAGCTTCTCTCAAGTAGTTCAGCAATTTCTGGCTAAGGTGTTTGTTGGGGCAGGAGAAATGTTTGACTCTGTTTTGCTGATACCTTCTTCCTCTGGAGCAAGTATGCTGACTGGTCATTATGCTGCGGAGGGATCCTGTTACACTCATCTTCCCCAGCTGTGTTTCGGCATGAAACTACCTCTGACTCCATTCTCAGTGCTAAGCTTAGCTTTGTTGTTCTGCATTACACTTAATAAATCTGTCCTTACTGAGCATTAAAAAAAAAAAAACAGTCAGGCACATCTTGCTTAACTTTTTTTATGCTGCTGAGGTGCTCTACCATCCCCATAGACAAGCACTTTTGAGCACCTTCTAAGTTCTGAGGGAAACTCTAGGTTGAATGCAAAGGCACCTAATGAATTTTTTTTGTCTGGTAGATTACTTGTGTGGTTTAGCAGTCAGGTGTTGAGTTGTACTTTAGACTGTCTTCCATTCCTTCCTCAGCAGTGGTTAAATGCTGTTTGTCAGTAATTGTGAGGACTGCTAGAAGGACTGAGAAGAAACAAGGGCAGATGATTGTAGAACTGCTGGTCACAGGGGCTGTTCCACAACGTAACAACAGGCTGGGCAGTGGTTATTTGAATCTGTTAACCTGCCTTCCTGGCTGTTAGTGGCATGAGAGGAGGTATTAGCCTTCAGATCACTGTAGAAGTAAAGGTGGTTTAAAGCTTGTGGCATGTTAACAGTGCTATAAATTTATTAGAATCATAGAATCAATTATCAAGAAGACATAGGTTTATTGATTATAAAGTGAAAAGTACGTGATTTTGTTGTTGTTGACTCATTGCTGAAATTGTACATGCTCTGTCTGACGCTTGGCAAAAATGGCTTTGTATACTCGTGCCCTTCTCTGCAGTGCCTTTTCTAAACTAGCCTATGAAATATCGCTGTCCTTTCTAACCACTTTTGCCCTGGCTCTGATGCCCTCCTGGAGAAGCAGGGACCGTGATTTGAGATCTCACCTCACATGCCACAGAAACTGTATTGTGTGGGAGAGTGGCTGCGGGGTTCCCGGTGCGGCCCTGCCTACTGCATCCCTGCCGTTGGTGGCAGGGGGGCTCCTGCTGCATCCGTGCCTGCTGCATCACTGCCCTTGGCCGGTGCGTGCCTGCCCTTGGCGCCGCGCGGGGCTCCCGGCGCCGCCCTGATCTCGCCCCCCTCTCCCCGCAGGCCCCGCGGAGGGCGTCGCGCGGGCAGCGTGGCGGGAACTGCTGCTGCGGGTGAGTGGAGAGCGCTCGGTGGGTCGGTCGAGGCGCGGCTGCGCGCGGGCGGTTGTCGCGCGGCGATGACGCGGGCGGGACTGGAGGCGGCGGGCGGCGCGGGTGTCCCTGAGGGCTGACGTGTGCCTGCCTGGCGGCGGGGCTGGCGCCGCCATGGGCCCCAGCGCGCGCTTCCAGGAGTCCCTGGCGCGGCGGCTGCTGCAGGTGCCGGGGGAGGGCAGGGGGGTTGGGCGGGCTGCCCGCCCCCTCATGGGGAGCCGGTACCAGGGAGGGGGGTTGTTCCACAGGGAACGGGAAATGAGAGGGAAAAGGCTTGCGGGCTGGGGAGTAAAATAGCTTTAATGAAACGATAACGCCGCTGCTGTTAATTAGGGAATAATTGCGCCTCCCCTGTGAGGACAGGCTCTTCAGCCTCCGGAAGAAAAGGGTCTGGGAAGACCTGGGAGCAGCTTCCAGCACCTGAAGGGGCTGCAAGAAGGCTGAGGAGGGGCTGTTTACGAGGGCATGGAGTGATGGGATGGAGGGGAAAAAGATTTAGATTGGATATTAGGAAGGAATTCCTACCAGAGTTCAGCTAGCTCAGTTTGCTCCCTCTCTAGAGGTGTTAAAGGCTGGGTTGGAGGGGGGTTTGGGCAGCCTGGTCTGGTGGGAGATGTCCCTGCCCATGGCAGGGGGGTTGGAACTACATGATCTTTAAGGTCCTTTCCAACCCAAACCTTTCTATGATGCTATGAATAATAACAAAATATATTCAAATACATGATCCCCACCTATGATGCAGGTCAGCCCTGCGGGGGAGGCACATGTATGCCCTCGTTTTGGTCTCATGTGTCTGCAGAGCTCACACGGTTTGTTTCCAAAGCGCCATGTCACGTCCCTGTCAGCCTTGCATGTTCTGCCAGGTGTTCCTACTTCTTTCAGGCCATTGTACTCCCTGGCCTCCAGACACGTGTGATGGGACAAATGGCACGTGACCCTGTCACCAGGGTGGCAGCAGAGAAAAGATCCCAACTGTTTGTACTGGATTGTTACAAAAATCCAGGTGTAAACCTGTTTTTTTTCCTCTGTTTTTCCATCCTTATAACTTTGCTTGCAAACAGACCAAGTAACTACTAGTGCTGGGTAACAGGAAGCGTGTATTGGCTTGTTTTGGTGCAGCTGTTCTTTTCCAGCAGGTTCTTACTGTAAGGTGTTTTCCAGATTGTCACGGTTTAGCCCCGGCCCAGCCAATTTCAGCGTCTAAAATCAAGCAGTTGGTCTCCCAATTCCTTTCCCTGTTCCCTCTAGGGAAAGGGAAATGAGAGGAAAGACTTGTGTGTGTGAAACTAAAACTAAAGCAGCTTTAATGAAATAATAATAATAATATTAATAAGAGGATAATAATAAAATATATACAACTATATGAAAATGTGTTTCCCCTACCCACCTGATGACTATATGTCACCACAGATGCTACAGAGCAGACACGGGTAAAGTGAGTCATAGGATGGAGGGAACTGGGCTCAGGAATTGGATTCAGGAATGCATTGATGCAGGATCATGGGCAAGCAGACAGACAAGGTCCTTGCTGGACATCAGCCATTATAGAAGAGAGCAAGACCTTTATGATCCCTCAGTTTTATACTGCATGTGACGTATATGGGATGGAATACTCGGGTCACTTTGGGGTCACCTGTCCAGTCCAGCCTTCCCTGCAGGTGTGACTTTTTTTGCCTCTTTGACTTATGACATTCCGTCAGCTTAAGCAAAGACTTGGTTACTGTAGGAATAAGGATAAGCAATGGCCTCTCTGTATACCGTGTTATCACTTCTAGAGAGAAACACTGATTCTGCTTCAGTTCAAAGCAGAACAGGCATACTCAGACTGCAGTGCAAGCTTTGTACTGCTCTGTGGTTTTCTTAATTTTTGGTTTTCAGTTTACTGAAAAACAGTGAGAAAGCTCTAGATGGTTCTTTCCTTTCAGTAAAAGAATAAAAGCATTTGGCAGACTGCTTATTTTGTCGGAGTATTTCATGAAAACATGTTCATAGTTGTCAATGTTGTTGGTTTTCAGCTGGTTGCTGCCTTGCCTGAGGAAATGCGTCCTGGGCCTGATTTCCATGGACTTCCATGGGAGCCTGTTATTATCACTGCCTTAGTGGGAATTGCAACGCTTGCTATAATTTTCTGGAGAACCTGCCTTTCAGTGAGTATGCTTCACACTTGCAAGCCTGCTGATATTTCACTTGCCACGTGGTCTTTTGTATGACTAAACTGTTTCAGCATTACCAGGGTCAAATCAATATGCCTTTTGCATTTTTACTTTTTCTATATATAGAGCATCAATGTGAACTAAATGCTGGGCATAATAGTCAAAATAAGTTGTAATTTTTTTTTAAGTGTTTCTTTTAAGCTATCTAAAGGTTTTCTTTGAAGGGTCATTTTTAGAACAAAATAAGGTAGTATGATATAAATCAAGAAGGCCAGGGAAAGAGCCAGTATGTCTTTGAAACGAGAAGTCTTCCATGTGCTTGAACCTGTCGCTGGCTATCTTTTAAACAAGCAATTCATTCTCTGTATTGTCAAACTGCTTATACTGCTGCATTTGGGATCCTGAACACCTGATATTAATTTTTACTGGAAGAGCCCCTTCCCTACTCTGCTCTTCACTCTTCTCTCTACGTAGATAATTTTCTGTGCAAGGAAAATACCATCCCCAGCTTTCCAGTATAGCAGTGCATCGCTTTGGGAGATTGATTTGAGGAATTGATCAATGACTATCAAATAGGACAGTTCATTTTATATATGTCCAGTTTGGCTGATTATATGGTCTGGAAGCCTGTGAAATACTTTATCTTTGCTTGACAAAAATAAATCAAATATTATCTGGTAGTTTTTTCATTACTTAGTTTCAATATCGAATATATTCTGTCAGTTTCAAATGCAAAATAATGTTCACATAGCAGCATAAAAAAAGCTGCTGAAATTCTTCTTTGAGGATGTTAATTTCAAATTGAGCAACTGTCATGTAAACATGTTGCTTTAAAAGGAAAAGAACAAGGCTGCAGGTGTGTTTTGAGTTTGCAAGTTCGTGACTGTTTTTTGATGCAAAATGGTTTCATTTTCTTTGTTGCAAATAGGATGTGGGCATTTACTGCTATCTTTTAGTGACTGAGTAAACAGCCTGTAGGACAGGGCATTAACCGAGAAGCTTTTATTAGAAAATGGCTTAGGCTTGTTTGTAGTGTTATTCAACACTCTCGTTGGCAGTGATAGATGTGTTTTCCGTATGCTTCTGTAATCTGCATAGAAGCAGTGACTTTTCTGTAGGGAAAATTAATAAAATCTTTCACTTACCACTTTTTATGGCTAATTTTTTCTTCTTCTTCTCTAGGTAAAGAGTAGAATATATCAAGGTAAGTTTTTCTCTGCTTTTCAGTCTACTTGAATACTCAGGTCTCTGAAACAATCTTCAAAACTTTTTCGTACCTAAGTATCATCTTCAGTCTGTTTCAAGGAGAACGCCAAGTCTAAGGTTACAGTGTAAGCTAGTCCAGTAGATGATATTTGTTTGAGTCTGAGGATTTTGGGTTTGCTTTTTGTAACCTTTTGATTAGGAGAAACAATGCACTTCACATCAGCAAATTAGAGGGCAAGGAAAACCTCCGCCTTGTTCAGTATAAACATTATGCATTGGTTTACTGGTACAGTGGTAGTGGGACGTGGTTTGTGTTGGTTTTTTGACTAGCGGTGGATCTGCTTTTGCTTGTTGCTTATCACAAAAAGCAATAGCTACTTCCTCTTGCCTTCTTGGATCAAGGGGAGCCTGAAACACACTGCTCTGCAATTGCAAAGAGACCTGAACGTAGACCTAAATATGCAGATACTCCTGTGGTCAGCATGTCAGTTTTTACAAGAACATTTCACCAGCTTCAAGTATATAAAATTAAAATGTAGTGAAGGGAAATTCAAATGCTGAAATTTGTGGTTAATACAAAACAAAAATACGGAAGAATTATCTTCATGTGAACTCTCTGCCTCTTTTTTCTTCACAAACCGTACTACTTATCAGCCATTCCTCCCTGGTTTTGTTCTAGTTACGTTGCAGTTTCCTTCTATAGAATGAGTGCAGGACTGATGAGCTAAAAAAAAAAAAAAAACTGTCTTAGATCTATAAGGTGATAGCTGTACTGCAAAACAACTACTGTTACCAGAGGTGGGAAACACTGGTTATTCTTCAAACATGGTAAAGGTCATGTTGTTCTTAAAATCTTTATCCAAAACAGGGCAATATTAACAGTGATAAAAGTACTTTAAAAAGTATGTTGTGTTTGGAGTTGCAAGGATAAAATCTATTTTCCAGTCTTCATGACACTAGTAAAATTGGGAGACCAAGCTAATGCAGGGATTCCTGCCCCCCTCAAACTAAGTCCCTTCTGGGACTAACAGGGATGGGGAATGGCAGCAGGTTCCTTCCAGGGGAAGGAAGCCTGCTCCCCATAAGCAGTCAGCGACACCTGAGATCCCCCTGGCGAACAAGTACCGTGTGCTCCAGGAGGAAACTAGTCCTGAGGATGGTGGTCATCATAGCCTAGTATCCTTTCCTAGGCTACACAGTCCTCAGAAGAAAATCACAACCTCCTCCACAAAGAAGAAAAGGAGGGTGATTGTTGTAGGGGACTCCCTCCTCAAAGGAGCGGAGGGACCCATTTGCAGACCTGACCCGCTCCACAGGGAGGTCTGCTGCCTGCCAGGGGCATCAGGGCTGGAAGTAGCTGGGAAACTCCCCTCCCTGATCCATGAGACGGACTACTACCCTCTGGTAGTAGTCCAGACTGGTAATGATGGCCTAGCCAACAGAAAGGCTAAGGACATCAAAAAAGACTTCAGGGCCCTTGGGAAGACGATGGAGGGCTCAGGGGCACAGGTGGAGTTCTGCTCCATCCCCAGGATACATGGAGCAGACCCACAGGATACTAAGAAGGACTCAATTAATGCCTGGCTCCGAACCTGGTGCGAGGAAAAGGGCTTTGGGTTCTTTGACCACGGAGTGGTTCGTGCACCCCCTGACATGGGTGCAAAGGTTGGGACACGTGGGTCTCCTAGTGGGGCTAAGGCCCTTGCTAAAAACCTAGCTAAGCTCATAAATCGAGCTTTAAACTAGGTGTGAAGGGGGAGGGGATCCAGTCCAGGCTAGACAACCGCGTGCCTGGATGTAGGCCACTGGAGTTTAGGAGGGGGCGTGCTGGTGAGGACCACCAGCGTGTCACCATACAGGTAGTGGGGGAGAATGCAGCCTCGCTCAACAAGGGAGATATAGATATTCTGGCATCAACAACTCCAGGAGGAGTAGTCCCCTCTAGGAGGGCTGAAGGCTCAGCTACTCAGCTGAAGTGCATTTACACCAATGCATGCAGCATGGGGAACAAGATGGAAGAGCTGGAAGCCGTTGTAGGGCAAGGTGCCTTTGATGTCGTTGCCATCACGGAAACGTGGTGGGATGATTCTTATAACTGGAGTTCGGGTATGGAGGGGTATAAACTCTTCAGGAGGGATAGAAAGGGTAGGAGAGGGGGTGGAGTAGCCCTCTTTGTAAGGGAGGACTTGGACACCTCCGAGATGGACCGTGGCGATGAGGAGATTGAGTGCCTGTGGGTTAAGATCAAGGGAGCCCATAGCAAGGGAGACTTTGTGATGGGAGTCTGTTACAGGCCACCCAGCCAAGGAGAAGCAGCTGATGAGCTCTTCTTTAAACAGCTGGGGTCAATCTCCAAGTCACTGCCTCCTTGTGGGAGGCTTCAGTCTCCCTGGTATCTGCTGGAAGTACAACACAGCAGAAAGGAAGCAGTCTAGGAGGTTCCTGGAATGCATGGAAGACAACTTCCTTGCACAGCTGGTTAATGAACCTACGAGGGAAGGTGCCCTCCTGGACTTGCTGTTCGTCAACAGAGAGGGGCTTGTGGGGGATGTGAGAGTAGGGGGTCGCCTAGGTCTTAGTGATCATGAGATGATAGGGTTTTCTGTCCTAGGTGAAGCAAAGAGGGTGCTAAGCAGGACGGTAGCACTAAATTTCCAGAGGGCAGACTTTGAACTGTTTAGAAGGCTGGTTGGCAAAGTCTCCTGGGAGACAGCACTTGAGGGCAAGGGAGCCCATGAGGGCTGGGAGCTCTTCAAAAAGGAGATCCTGGCAGCTCAGGAGAAAGCCATCCCCGTGTTCTGGAAAAAAGGCCGGCAGGGGAAAAAACCAGCTTGGTTAAGTAGGGAAATCTTGAGTCAAATTAGAAAAAAAAGGAATATTTATAGGCTCTGGAAGGGGAAACAGGCCTCTTGGAGGGACTACAGGAGGGAAGCGAGGCTATGTAGGGAAAAAATCAGAGGGGCTAAGACTGAGCTAGAGATCAGATTAGCTAAGTCCGCAAAAGACAATAAAAAATCTTTTTATAAGTATATTAACAGTAAAAGGAGGACAAGGGAGACCATACAGTCCCTTTTGGACTCAGAAGGAACAGCAGTGACAGGGGACGAGGAGAAGGCTGAGGTACTTAATGCCTTCTTTGCCTCAGTGTTTAATTGTAAAGAAAGCTGTTCCCTCTGTGTAGATACCTGGGAAACAGAGGAGCAATACGAGGCTCCCATAGTCCATGAGGAGGAGGTCAGAGCCCTGCTTGGCCAACTGGACACCCACAAGTCTATGGGGCCAGATGGGATACATCCTAGGGTTTTGAGGGAGCTGGCGGATGTATTGGCCAAACCCCTTTCCATCATCTTCCAACAGTCCTGGAAGACTGGGGAGGTACCTCTGGACTGGAGGCTGGCTGATGTAGTTCCCATTTACAAGAAGGGTAGCAGGGAGGATCCTGGGAACTACAGGCCAGTCAGTCTGACCTCAGTGCCAGGGAAAGTCATGGAACAGGTGATCTTGAGTGCTATCATGAAGCACTTACAAGAGAACCAGGTGATCAGGCCCAGTCAACATGGGTTTACCAGAGGCAGGTCCTGCCAAACCAACCTGATCGCCTTCTATGACAAAGTCACTCGGCTGCTGGATGAAGGAAAGGCTGTGGATGTGGTCTTTCTGGACTTCAGTAAAGCCTTTGACACAGTTTCTCACAGCATTCTGCTACGGAAACTGTCAGCCTCTGGCCTGGACAGATGCACACTCTCCTGGGTAGAAAACTGGCTGGATGGCCGGGCCCAGAGAGTGGTGGTAAATGGTGTTAAGTCCAGCTGGAGGCCAGTGACAAGTGGTGTTCCCCAGGGCTCAGTGCTGTGTCCAGTCCTGTTCAATGTCTTCATCAATGACCTGGATGAGGGCATTGAGGGTACCCTTAGCAAGTTTGCAGGTGACACAAAGCTGTGTGCAAGTGTCGATCTGCTGGAGGGTAGGGAGGCTTTGCAGGGGGACCTGGACAGGCTGGACCGCTGGGCAATGTCCAACGGCATAAGGTGTAACACGACCAAATGCCGGGTCCTGCACTTGGGGCACAACAACGCTATGCAGAGCTACAGACTGGGAGAAGCCTGGCTGGAAAACTGCCAGGAGGAGAGGGACCTGGGGGTGTTGGTCGACAGCGGACTGAAGATGAGCCAGCAGTGTGCCCAGGTGGCCAAGAAGGCCAATGGCATCCTGGCTTGTATCAGAAATGGTGTGACCAGCAGGTCCAGGGAGGTTACTCTCCCTCTGTACTCAGCACTGGTGAGGCCGCTCCTTGAATCCTGTATTCAGTTCTAGGCCCCTCACCACAAGAAGGATGTTGAGGCTCTGGAGCAAGTCCAGAGAAGAGCAACGAGGCTGGTGAAGGGGCTGGAGAACAGAACCTATGAGGAGCAGCTGAGAGAGCTGGGGTTGTTTATCCTGGAGAAGAGGAGGCTGAGAGGAGACCTCATTACTCTCTACAAGTACCTGAAAGGTGGTTGTGGAGAGGAGGGAGCTGGCCTCTTCTCCTAAGTGACAGGGGACAGGACGAGAGGGAATGGCCTCAAGCTCCGCCAGGGTAGATTTAGGCTGGAGATTAGGAGGAGGTTTTTCACGCAGAGGGTCATTGGGCATTGGAACAGGCTGCCCAGGGAGGTGGTTGAGTCGCCTTCCCTAGAGGTGTTTAAGACACGGGTGGATGAGGTCTTGAGGGACTTGGTTTAGTGTTAGATAGGAATGGTTGGACTAGAAGATCTGATGGGTCCCTTCCAACCTGGTTGTTCTGTGATTCTGTGAAACTGCTGAGAACTGTCTTGTACCTCAGGAGTCACTTGTTGGCTCTCCTCCCCCCAGAGCAGGAAGGGCTAGGCTTCTTCTCCCCAGAAGCCCTCATGTGGGAGGGGAAGGAGGAGTAGCAGTTGCCACTGCATCCTATGGGATGCAGTTGGAACAACCAGTGCTTCCTGTTTGTGTTGCAGGATTCGCTTAGATGCAGATGGGCTTAGGGTGTTCAAATATGGGAGTGATTTAGGACTTGAAAAATAACAACAATTGGATGGTCTTTAAATTAATTTGCAATAAAATTTTAAGTATGTTAATGATTTTCACTGAATCATATGGAGTGGTTGGCTTACATTGAGAAAAGATGCATGCCTAACAAATCAGTGCTTGGTCACAGCCCTTTTGTGGTCTGTTAGAAAGCGGTGCAGTTCCTTGAGGCTCACTGGTGCTGTCTGCTAGCTGACAGTCTCTTTTCTGTTCACAGTTAGTCTTTTAGAGCTTTCATCCTATTGTCTTTGCTGACCAACATTCAGTTTCAATAAAGCAGGAAGAGATGGTTGTTAGGGAAGGTGTTGCATCTCCCAGAGTGTCACAGCAGCACTCTGAGACTGCTCTGACATTCTCACTGCCAACTCTTCCCTTGAACGTACCTCTACTGTGTGTAGCCAGCACCTTACTCTGCTCTTCTGTGCATTCTCTTACCAGCTTCTGTGGAGTGGATGTAAGAGCCATATGTTTTGTGTCAGTGTTCAATGCGTTACTGTGTTGTTTTCAGTCCTATCTAAATGGAAGCTAGAGATGCATAGGCTCCTGCGAGTAAGGACTGACTGCCAGGGAATTGACACTACCTTGATTTATGCTTCAGTCCTTACTTGAAAATGTTCCCTAAAGTAGTAGTAATGATAGCTCTGATTTTATTTCCCTCCATGATATGAATTACAGTTACTGTAATCTTTCTTTTTTTCCTAGTGACTGAAAAGCAACTGGCTGAAAAGATTAAAAACCTTCTGCAAGAAAAAACAGAAATCTTAGAAAAGATGTCAGAGTATGATCAAAAGGTATTGTTCTAGGTTCTTGTCCCATCCTACCTCATTTTGTGTCAGTGGTTTAAAATTGCAGTCAGTTCAACAGCTTGTATCTTTATTTTCCGTTCTTACTTGAACTGACAATTTCCTCAGTTCTGTTTGTTTCTATGCTTAGATAAAGGAAGCACAGGAGTCTGTGAAAGTGGCCCAAGAACAAAAAGAGATTCTCTCTGATGAAACTGCAGGGCTTAAGGTAAGAAACAATTAACTGTCTTTTCTGAAATCAAAAACATCAGTAAAATAGCTTGCTTTAGATCGTCTTTTTTTTTTAATAGGACACTGTCAAAGGACTGGAAGAAGCAAATCGTCAGCTGGATGACAAACTGAAAAATCTGCACACAATGCTAGAAACAGAGAGAAAACAGAATGAGAAGAAACAGAACAAGGTAAGAGCAATCACATTCATATTGTCCTCAGCTTAATGTGCCCTAAAAGCTAGTCACAACCTAATGGGTGAACAGAGAGAGGTAGCACAAACAAGATGGATCATCTCAAAAAAGAGAACTGAAACTAAATTTCAAGTTCATCCCAAGCTCAAGGGGAGAATCTGTTGATTGTAATGTTTTCAGGTTTGGGGTTTTTTTGTTTTGTTTAATAAGATATTGATGAACTTGTGTGGTTATGTGCTTTCGCGCACAAATGGAGGTATTCAAGTCTTGGGCTAGTCTAATGCTTCCTAGCCAGAGACAGGAAGTTCCTTAATACTGAGGGCTAAAGGTTTCATGTTGGCAAGAGGTATTTTCTGTATGTAGAGGAAGCATCTAAATCTGTAGTAAATGCGAAAGATATCTAAGCTACTCCTCATTCTTGTTGTCCAGAGGTGTGGTGAGTTTTTTTATTTGTGAGTTGTTTCTCTTCTAAGGTTTCCTTCTTTCCTTAAGCCTGTAATAATGGCTCCAGCTTTGGCCTTGTTTTGATCAAAGGTTGTTGCTAATGACAGCAGCATGTGATACTTTCACTCTACTCTGTGTGGGTGTACAAGAAGCTGCTGCAGGCAGAGTCACAAAGGGAAGTTGATTCTGAAGTATTAAGTGTTTGTATTCTTTGCCTTGCTGATAAGGCAGTGCTGTGTTGCTACCAATCTAATGGCTGCTCTAAATTTAAGTTTGCTGGTGTTTTGACTTTTATGCTTCCAAAATGTACAGGGGAAAGTAATCACACACTAGAGCTAAGGCATGTACCAGGCTAATACAGTTGTTGCTCATCTTTTTCTGATATAGATAGCTGAAACCCAGAAGTCCTTGGAGAAACTTCAAGAGGCTATCAGTGTGTATTCTGTAGAGCTTTCAGAGGTAAAGCGTTATCTATACTCTACTAACAGTGATAGATACAGGCTCTTGTACCAGGAAAATTTGTGTCTATGTGATTTTCATTACCAGGTAGTATGCAGATCTTGCTCCATTACAATTTGGCTTTATGTCTTTGTATTTGTTTGTTTCACATGTAGGTACAGATAGCCCTTAATGAAGCTAAGCTAAGTGAAGAAAAAGTGAAATCTGAACTTCATCATGCGCAGGAAGAGAATACTAGGCTGAAGCAGAGCAAAGAGCAAGTAAGTTATGCCCAGGCCAGACAACTTCACTTCTCTTTTGAATGAAATGCCAGGGCCTTATTCCGAGTTTTCTCGAGTATAAATTCAGTGAGTCCTGTTTCCTTAACCTGTCAGAATTCCATGTCTCATATTATCAAGATTAAATTTAACCCCCTTGTTACCTGCCTGTATAGGGTTTTTGTGCAGGTGAGCCACATGTCTTCAGTATGAAGGCTTTGCTAGTTTCAGGGATTCAGTTTTTGTCAACAACTTCACAGAAAGTCAGTGCTGACGTGGTGGTCGCTGCATGGTCAGGAACAGGACTGAAGGAAATTATGGCAGAGAATGGCTAAAAAGCAATTCTGGATCATAGAATCATAGAACAACCAGGTTGGAAGGGACCCATTGGATCTTCTAGTCCAACCATTCCTATCAAACACTAAACCAAGTCCCTCAAGACCTCATCCACCTGTGCCTTAAACACCTCCAGGAAAGGGGAATCAACCACCTCCCTGGGCAGCCTATTCCAATGCCCAATGACCCTCTCCATGAAAAACTTCCTCCTAATCTCCAGCCTAAATCTCCTCTGGTAGAGCTTGAGGCCATTCCCTCTTGTCCTGTCCCCTGTAACTTGGGAGAAGAGGCTAGCTGCCTCCTCTCTACAACCTCTTTTCAGGTACTTGTAGAGAGTAATGAGGTCTCCTCTCAGCCTCCTCTTCTCCAGGATAAACAACCCCAGCTCTCTCAGCCATTCCTCATAGGGTCTGTTCTCCAGCCCCTTCACCAGCCTCGTTGCTCTTCTCTGGACTTGCTCCAGAGCCTCAACATCCTTCTTGTGGTGAGCGGCCCAGAACTGAACACAGGATTCAAGGAGCGGCCTCACCAGTGCTGAGTACAGAGGGAGAATCACTTCCCTGGACCTGCTGGTCACACCATTTCTGATACAAGCCAGGATGCCATTGGCCTTCTTGGCCACCTGGGCACACTGCTGGCTCATGTTCAGTCGGCTGTTGACCAACATGCCCAAGTCCCTCTCCTCCTGGCAGTTTTCCAGCCAGGCTTCTCCCAGTCTGTAGTTCTGCATAGGGTTGTTGTGCCCCAAATGCAGGACCCAGCATTTGGCCGTGTTAAACCTCATGCCATTGGACTCTGCCTAGCCATCCAGCGATCTATACTAAAGGTCAAGGGTCTTCAGCCCTGAAATGTTACGGCAGTTCTTTTCTTTTGGTTCTGTTTTCTTTCTCTGTATATGAAGTAGATGGCCTTGTAAGGAATGTGGTTTGATTATCTCTATTACAGTTGATTTATTGTTTGTGAGCAGTTTGGTTCTGATGTTGGGCTGTTAGCTGAGAAAATGTCAAATTTGTAAAATTATCAAATAAATTGCAGAAGGATTCCCAGTACCAGACTATGAGGCCTGTGATGACTGTGAAGTTTGCCCTTTATCTGTGATCTGTGGTGATCAGTTATCACTAGAGCTGGTTGTAAAATAGCCTTTAGTTACATATACCCCATACTAAAAACAAAACATGTAATCATCTTGCCTTGGTGCTTCATACAGCTGCTAAAAGAATCTGAAGGTTGGAGTGAGAGGCATACTGAGCTCAGTGAGCAGATCAAACTGTATCAGAAATCTCAGAAGGACATAGAAGAAGCACTTGTCTACAAGGAAAATGAAATTGAAGTAGGTTCTCTATAACAAGCTTGCTTTTAATATTGTGCATCGTAAAATACTTGAAATACTTTACAAAATGCAGAGTGATTCTTCATCAGTGACCCTTTGATTTCACTACTAGGTTTTAACTAACTGCCTTATGCAGCTGAAGCAACTTGACATGGATTTGGCATCTGAGGCCAAGAAGGATGATGAAGGGTGTGAGTGGGACACAGGAGATGATCTGGCAAACGGGGAGTTGCCAGGTACAGTAAATCCTGCCTGCCAGCTGATACATCCAGTGGCTAAGGCGTAGGTGGTTGTATGCTTGTGTCATGTCCTGTGGGGAACAAGGGGAATCCATGCCTGGAGCTGCCTGAGGGTTGACAGCCAGCTTTAATCCTCAAACACAAAATACCTCCTAGCTGAAGAGAGAAACTGTTACAAAGGCCTATACTTGCTTTTAGATTATCTTTTAGGTATATTTTAAGTGTAATGACACAGTTTTAAAGATTGTGTATGAATGTTAGTAATGAAGAGCACTATGAAAGCTGAGAATCTCAGCTTTGTTGTTATGCTATGTTTAGTATGAATTTTTGATTGGTTTTATGCTTGCATCTGGTTAGGTAGACATTTTAGGTAATTACACATTTTAAACTGAAAGACTGAAATAGATGTTTTCAAAACTACTCAAGCAGTTTGTCATGTTTGTTTTTCATGTGTTTGCTGCGTTTCTGGTTTTGAAGTCCTTTTTCCTCTCTTTTTTTTTTTTTCCTAACCATATGGTGTATGTGGGCTGGAAATTCCCACTTTCTGATTTTCAGTACCTGTGCAGAAACAGGTACCTGTATTCACATTAATATTAGTGTGGTGGCTATCAAAGAAGTGACAAGAAGGAATCTTCTGAATGCCTTTTGGAATAGGATAGTTCTGTTCTGCTGGTGATGAAATTGCTATTGTGCATTGTTCTCCACATTCCCTTCTATTTTTTTTATTTGGGGTTGTTTTTTGGTTATTTTTTTGAGCACATAAAGAGACTTATCCCAGATTAAAGTACAGGGAGTGTTGATTTTAATAGCTGTACAGTCCAGGGAATTTGGGTTAAGAAACTGGGAAAACAATTTTTTTTCTCTTCTAGATGATGAGAATGAGAAGATGAAGACTCATATCAAGCAGATGATGGATGTCTCCAGGGTATGACTGCACTAGATATCTTATAAATGCAGTCGTGTAACTGCTACGCCTGAGACAATAACATTTCTCCTCCTCTTTTCAGGTGAAAACTATGTTATCCATAGTTGAAGAAGACAGAAATCTTCTCCAGTCCAAACTGAGTGATGAAGTAACAGCAAGACTTGAGTTGGAAGGTAGGCTTAGCAAAAGAAGTCCTCTGAATTAAATGCTGCTTGTGGTTTAAAAAGAAACAACATTTAAGTGGTGATTAAGTTCTTACTGTGATTTCCTTACTTACTTTTGCTTCTCCAATAGAGCAAATAAAAAAGTTAGAACATGACTCCAGTTCGCTCAAGTCAGCCAAAGCTCGACTGGAAAATGAATGCAAAACACTACAGCAAAAAGTGGAGATTCTTGGTGAACTTTACCAGCAGAAGGAGATGGCGCTCCAGAAGTAAGCCTTTAATTAGCCTTCTGCAACATAGCCTGTTGTATCATAGGCACTATCCAACAACTCTTTGCTCAGAAGGATCAAATAAGTTGAAGTTGTATTTGGAATGAAAAATGACTTCTCTTTCAGTATGGTTGAAGATGCCATGCCTTTTTTTTTTTAACTTTTCCTACCATTCCAGAAATTCTAAAAAGACTTGTTGCTTTGCACGCGCAGTATTGTCTTCTACTGAAAGAAACAGCAGACTTCTGGAGAGGGGAGATGGGTGGTTTGATCTGCAAATTCTGTGGTTGCTGTCATATTGTTGAGAAATATCAAGGAGAATATAGTGGCGGTTAAGATTTGTTTCAGTTAGTTTGACCTCAGTTTAGTGAGTCTAATACTCATAATATAGAAACTTAGTATTTTAGCCTTGTGAGATTTTTTTATGTTCTCAGGGCTAAATTAAGGCTGAATTTGTGGTGGTAGCTGACTTGAATGAATTGTTAGCAGTGAAAAACTAGTTGTATATCTGTGTTCATTCCTCACTTACATATTTATTTATTTATTTACTGAAATGTCTTTGTAGGTAAAGTACAGGATTTTGAGAGATAAACTGTCTGCAATTGTTAGATTCTGACAAATCTTTAGATGCTGACAGAACCTAACTCTTTCAGGCTTTATACGCAGAAGGTTTGTTTGTTTAAAAAGACCATATTTCTGTCTCTTAAAAAAAAAAGTATCTCTTCTCCATATCCTCACCCACTGTTATACATTCTGATACTGTTGCTGTTAGAAGGGCAATACCTTGGTTTCGAGTTGTAGTAGATGTAGGATGGTGGAATATAGGGTGGTGCTTTTTTTTTTTTTTATCCCCTAAACAGAAAACTAACCCAGGAGGAGTATGAGCGTCAGGAGAAGGAGCAGAAATTGCCTGCTGCAGATGAAAAAGCCCTGCTGGCGATGGAGGAAGTTAAAGTTTACAAGTAACTTAAATTTCTGAAGACACTTTTTTTCCTTTATTTCAGCTATCAAAGAAAATTCATTTAAACCTCTCTCCTTCCCCTCTTCTTTTGTACAGGCAAAGGATTCAAGATATGGAAGAGGAATTGCAAAAAACAGAGAGGTCTTACAAAAACCAGGTAAACTTTTGCTTGCTTGTTTTTGTATTGCCTGTTACACTATTGTTCCAGTAGTGAGTTACTGGAAATACTGGTAGTTGGACAAAATTAACTAAACCACTTCTTTTTATTTTAGGTTGCTGCTCATGAGAAAAAGGCACATGACAACTGGGTAAGAATGTTCTTCCCTTTCTGATGCAAATAGTTTGTATTTGACTTTGGGTTGGTGCAGTTAATGCAGTTGGCAAAATTTTCCCTAACAGATTATTGCCCGCTCTGCTGAGAGAGCTCTGGCTGAAGAAAAAAGAGAAGCAGCCAACCTGAGACAAAAGTAAGTACATACAGACCATTTTTATTGTTCTTTGAATGAGCTGCATGTTGTTCAGGAGAGAAGGCGCTCAAACATTGCAGGATGCTCAGTTATCCTGCTTGCTCCAAATGGGCAGTGCATATTCAAATTACTAATTTTAAACAATTATTAAAGTGTGTTGATGGTTCAAATAAAATTTCTTGCTGTAATTTTTCAGAGCAGTTTGCTGTATTGTATTATAACAAATATTCATGTGTAGTACTTTATTATTAAAATTCCTTTATTTTTTGAAATTAGATTAATAGAAGTAAACCAAAAAATCATCATGCTCCAAAGACCATTAATTGTAAAGCCAACTCCAGGCAGACCTGATCGCCAGGTCCCACCTCGACGAGGTAAATGTTGCTCATTTTCCCAAAGCTTTGGTCCTTGAGTCAGTATATCCGAAAAACATAAGGCTATGATAAACTTTAAAAACTAATCAAGTGTGTTTTCTTCTGTGGCTTAGGGCCCTTAAGCAGAGATGGCTCTTTTGGCCCATCACCTGTGAGTGGAGGAAATCCATCACCCACACAGATGACAGAAGTTCCTGCCCGGCCCCTTTCTGCTCCTCGAAGGGAAGGCTCAAGAGGTGAATTTGGTAAGCAGTGAAGATAACAGGCTCTTATGCTACAAACCCAAGAAAGCTTAAGGTCTGATCTTGGTACAAGGAATAGTGTTGAGTATTGATGCCTGCTTTATTAATACATAAATGAATGGTAGGTGTGTTGCGTTTTGGTTGTTTTTTTTCTAAAAAAACCCAAACCCTTAGGCATGTGTTGACAAGGATTTCAGGGGTTCTTGTTTCCTTCAAGGTGCTGTGGTAGATGGCCCCCCTGCTCCACGAAGGCCACCAGAGTTACCTGGAAGGATGTCTGTTCCTGGTAAATTACATGGCCTGTAACAACCTTTTCAATTATTCTTTCACTTCAGAAACATAACTTAAAACCCATGTTCCTTATTCCAAGCTTAGTAAGATTCATGGCTTTCTTTGCAGATCTCGGGCCCACTATAGCAACCCTGATGAGTAGTGGGCCAAGAACCTCGTCTCCTTCCACAGCAATGGATGGAGTGGTAAGCTGGAAAAAACCCAACCTTCAGGAAGCATTTTAATATGTGATTCACTGTTCCCTGCAGCCTCTTTAACTGCATCGTGTTCTGTCTTGTTTACATCCTGTCACTGTCCTTATTTGCTGTCAAAAAAAAAAAAAAAGCAACCTTCTCCCAAAGAGTCAGAAGCCCCCTGTGCACCCCTTGATTCACCTTCATCTATTGAACCAGCTCCAGTGAGTATTCAGAGGCTGAATGTGGTGTTACTCCGCTTTGATGGAGAGGAATAACAGGCTTGGTGTTCTAAACTGCTAAATAACAAAATGCTGTGCAGGACTAACCAGAGACTTACACCTCTGTCTCACAAGGTTTCTCTTATGAACAGTTGCTGTCTGTTTTTTTATGGAATTGAGGAAATGAGATCTTTCTCATTTAGGACTGCAAGCACCCACTTTGGAATGACTACTACAATACTCTTAAACTGACTTACCTGTGGTAGTTAAGGACAGTTCCAAATGTAACTTAAGGTGCCAGGCCCTTTACAAAAGGGCTGCCCACCGAGGACACTTAAAAAGGAATTGAACATTTCTATAACACAGCTTTAGGTAAAGAAAACATGTCATCTGAGAAGGTACACTACACACTCATTCTGAGGTAGTGCAAGCAGTATTCTGGGTGAAGGAAAATGATGGTGCATGAACTTTCTTCTGTGTGGATTTTTTGTTTTCATATTTTCTCCCTATCTCTTTCACCTCTTGGCCGTTGGACGGGTGGTTGTCGTGTTCAGCAGTGTCAGTACTTCTGTGATGCAAGGAGTAAGGCACTGAAGTATACTTTCCTGTCACACAGGCTAATGCTAGTCCAAAAGGCCCGCCGTCTTTTCCTGGGACACCCATCATGACCTCCCCAGTGATGGGACCTCCACCTCCGCCACCTGTTTGCTATGGACCGTCGCCAGCTCCTCTTCATGGGCATTTTGGGCCTCGACCTCTCCCTGTACCCTTAGGTACAGTTGCATTGCCCTGTGCTGAAACTTAGCTTTTCCCACTGTGCTTCCCCAAAGCCTAGGGTGGGACTGAGAGCTGCCAGCCACTAGCATGCAGCTTCCCCACTCCTCATGGGGTCAAGCTGTTTTGTTTAGCAAGCTGAGGCAGGTGGGTTGTTTCAAGCCTCCTTCCTCCTGCCAAGGTGTTTTCCTTGCATTAGTCTAAAATGAGAAGCAGCAGACAAAAGTCATGAGGATGTAACTGGTGGACTCTGAAGTCCATACAGCACAGATCCTCGTCAGAGAGCTGCTCCAACAAAATGAGGGACAAATCAGAAGCATCGCCATTTAGGTTAAAGCAAGATTTCATTTAAAGCCTTGTTTTCCTTTCCCTCCAGTTCATGGTGCTCCCTTGCCACCTCCGGCTGCAAGAGATTTCTTACCTGGCCCACCCTTAGGAATGAGAGATCTGCCTCCTGGCCCACTACCACCACCTCCTGATCCAAGAGGCTATGGACGTGGGCACCCTCCATTTCGACCCCTGGGGCCTCCTGGTCCAAGAGATTATCCTCCAGGCCCACGGCTCCCTCCACCTGGTTTGAGAGACTATACACCTGCTAACAGAGACTTGCCTCCACTGGGACCCAGGGACCACGCCCCAGGCCCTCCGCCTGCAGCCTCAAAGGACTACACACAGCCTCCAGCACAGAAACCCTGACTGCAGCGTCTGGGCAGCAGACTGATGCAATTCCTGCAGTCAGGATATTAGAAAATGGTTCTCTTATTAGAAGCCACTTATCTCATTTCAGTATATTTTGGCTTTTGCAGGATTAATTTTCATCTAATTGCTACAGCCATGTGCATTTATGATCACCTTAAACTTATCCATCATCTTGGGCTGCAAGAACCTTTTTGTGATGGACTTGAACATACTCTAAATGTGCAATAGGAAGGCTGTACCTGTGTGGCTAGTTAATTAAATGTAGCCTCTGCAACCAGTTGGTGAATGAACTGATTTAATGAAAAAAGTAAATCAAATCATTTCCTGTGGAAATAATTTTTAAGTAAAAAGCTATCCTATCTGCCTTGTCTCTCTCATCATTGAGCTGCAGTTACTAGAGGCTGGGCCTTTTAAAAACATGTCTGGTCAGAGACCACAAGCACAATTGACACAATTAAAAGGAAAATTATAATAAACAGCAAAATTCCTTTTGGTAAACCCCAAAGGCTTTATCTCGGTGACATTTTTTTGTGCAGAAAGGACACTGGTTCAGAAATTTAACCAGAGAATGTTGCAGCCATGACTGAGTTCCAGAACTGAATCAAGGCTGAGTAACTGCTGCTGCAAGACTGCTATTACCCAGCTGTGGAACTAGCCCGTGTGTTATAAACTTGCTTCATGAGGACAAATGGCAGGACACAGCTGGAAGCCTTTATGAAGCTGTGTGGTCACTCAGTTATTCAGATAAGGGCTGCAGGCTCTAAAAACTTAGGAATTTTCCTAATTGCCTTCTACTTTCAGTGAAAGTCAGTCAGGATTTAAGATTAAATCAGCTTCCTTGGCATTAGAGCTGTGTTTTTCAACCCTTGTTCATTCACATTAAAAAGTAAAACCATATTTACTGTATTGCTTTAACTCAGTCTGCAGCCTCACTGCACAGGTTTAAAGAAAACATCCCACGTTGGTAGATATCCAGAGAAGACCTTGAATGTTAAACATTACTATATACCCATCCTTGTAGTATTTGGTGGAGCCAGCCACTTAACCAGACATAGAGAGGTTTCAAAACTGCTCTGCCCAAAAGTAACACTGAGAGAGAAAACAGAGGAAAACAACTAGGAATAAAAGAAACCTTATTTAAAGGCCATCACAGCTTTACTGCCAGAGAACAAGTAGTCATTAAACTTGCCATCGCAGTATTACATTCTTACATTACAAGTATTAAGCTTTAGGTTTAAGATGAAAGACAGGATAGAACATCACTAAAGCATAAAACTGTACATCAGCTGGTGTTGAGGAGTCCTTGTGGTGAAAGACAGTTCATGGAAAAAAACACCAAAAAAAGAAACAACTTTAAAGTGGTATTTCACACTACAGACATTAATTCACAATCAGTTAAATACAAAGCTCTACTTGTGTACTTAACAGAAATACTTCAAAGTTGACATTTCATGTAACTGGAGTTAACAGACATCTACAGCTGGGGGAGAGTGAAGGTAAGCAGCTGAAACAACGGGTTTGAATTGCAAATTCAAGTGAAAGCATTCAGTTCCACACAGTGGGTAACGACACACACACTGATGAACATTCATGTTTTCAAAGTCAGGTTCTCAAAGTTCAGGATCTTTCCTTCCCCCACCCTAAGCTTTGTGACACTCCGTGTGACACTCACTCCCCCTTCCCCCCCATTAGCTGTAACAACTTAAAGCAGGGTGGACTGGTCCTCCTGGAGCAGCACAACCAGCTGACTGTAGTATTTCCACCGTGCCACGTGTGATGCTAGCAGGCACAGGCAACGGCAGAGCTGGGACAGATGCGGTCCTCGCCAGGCACCTGGCCTGGAGCCTTACTGCTACAGGCTTGGGTCAGAGACTGGAGCCAGCCAGGGACCGGAGGCACAACACAGCAACTGCCAGCACTCACAGTCACACTGTGCTCCACCCTGCTGCAGCATTCAAGGGATGATTTTTATTTATTTATTAAGAACTTCTGCATCCTCTTGCCTGGTACCCAGAATGCTGCATTCAGAGATCTTTCTATAACTCATAGGAATATGTTTTCAGGTATTGACATCCACTGTATCATCAGCTGTAATGCCATCCCAGTATTGTAAAGACCCATAAGCAGGAAAACTCAATCATACTTTTTTTACCTCCCCCAACAAGCAGAAGAATTTGAGGAAGTGGTGCTGACTTGTTGCAACACCTAAATATTTTCATCACTATTTGTATCAGAACAGAGGAAAGGCAAGAAGATCAGGACAGTCAATAGCCACCTCTCCTAATCAACATGATAAAGCCAAAAATGCTGAACACACAGCTGTAGCCAGACAAATATTGTGAGGAAAAGTAACCTCTTTCCCATTAAAGCAGAACATAACATGACATAAAAGACGAATTGGTGATACATCTGCACCCAGACTGTTTAAAACAAGCTTAATAATTGACGCTATTTGGGAAGCTGGGTCTTTTGTTAGCATAGCAGAGTACACGGACACTAGTTCGATATGCAAGAAATAAATCAAACCTTAAAGTATTGTATTGTCCACACAAATATAGGGAAGATTTGACTGGGTTCTACTTCTGTCCCTTTATTAGGTCAAAAGGTGAATGCAAGTGTGACACAATAAGCCCATGTCCTGCAGCTTATCACACACCAAAAATATAGAAAATAAATGATAAACTTATCTACTTACAAAAACAGGTTATTTTTTAAAGTTTCCAGACTTGCACAATAGACGCAAAAAACTGCATATAATCAGTTTCCATAAGAACAGCAGTTTCACATAAAAGGTGGGTCACCCTGCTGGCCAGATCTACTTTACCAGAAGCTCTGGAAAATTGATACTTAACACTGAGGGGCCTGTCCTGCTGTCACTGAAATGGTGGAACAGCCACCAGCATGAGGATGAAGCCCCAGAGAAGGCCTCTGTATCCCCCACCCACATTTGTAAATCACACTGCAATAAGATACAGAAAAAATAGCTCTATTAGAGTAATGGTGATTTAAAGGATTGCAACACACATTGTATCCAAAACTCAGTACAAGTGGATCAGGCAAGGCTGTTAAAATCATAGTTCTCATCTGCACTTGTCCTCCTGGCCCAAAGCAGAACAGCTGACTGAGGAGCTCTTCTGTGGCCACCCCACTTGACTCAGCACCCTCCTCTCCCACTTTATAACCTGCAGTACCTCAAGCTCCTCCCCACCCACATCATCTTCTTCCCAGTCTTCTGGCACCCAGCCTGCTACAGAGAACTCCCAAATGCAGATGAGAGGAACTACAATAGCACAACAAATGTAAACAGTTAGTAGGCCTGCCACATGTTTATTGCTACAGGTTTGGCAAAGGGGCACTTTCCAACCTCAAGTAGAGTTTGAGGCAAAAGGATAATAACAGTTAAGATAAATGATGAACAGCAAAACTAGGAAAAGCAGTCAACGTATTTCAGGGCTCTCAGAAAAACCTATATCTGGAAAATACTGAAAAATCTTGCACTAGAATGGTAGGCTTGCCTCTGACCCTGAAGCAGTGCTGTGCAGCACATGATGGTCCCATCTGACCTACTGGCATGAATACAGTCATTTTCCGGCCCCGCAAAGGCTAAGGCATGACAGCTACCATGACTTGTGGTTCAGTTCACAGAAGTCTCACAACAAGGATCATTCCTTGTGCAATGTTTGATGGAGGTGAAGGTAAAGTGGTTTCTTGGTCAACAGTTGCAATTTCTTCCTTTTAAAGTCAGTGGGTTTTTTGTACCTGTAACCACAAGAACGTAAGTTACTCCAAGTCCCAATGGCTGTGTAAGAAGATGAAAGCAAACCAGAAAGGCTCTCCTGTACAGATGTTATTATTGTAATTGTTTAAATACATCTGAAGGCGTTCAAGGCCAGGTTGGGTGGGGCCTTGAGCAGCCTGATGTAGTAGGACATGTCCGTGCCCATGGCAGGGGGGTTCGAACTACATGATCTTTAAGGTCCCTTCCAACCCAAACTATTCTGTGATTCTATGACAAGACTTACTGGAAACAATAATAATGAGATTTACAGGAAGAAACTCAAACACTTCTTTCTCTGGATTATTATTTTAACAAAACAAAAGATTTCCATTTTTAAATGACGGTAAGGTTTCTGTAAGGAGAATTCCCAACATATTCCTCTGGACTATAGGAGATGCAGGATCGGTTATGCAGTACTTCAGACATTCTCTAGCTAGCACAGATTAAGCACTCCTCGTAAAGATGCCCAAGCCTGCAAGGTTCACCCTCTTCCTGGAAACAAACCTCAAAAACCTCAATCAGAAATTCAGCCCCACAGTAAGGGTAGGATGCGCATCAAACACCACAACACAACTAGCTAATCTATTTCTCTGTGTACTTACACTGGGTGGAGAAAAAAACACCACCACCCAATAATGCTTTGAAATGTTCATAAAATTCAACCGTAAATCAGTACCCACACCTCAGATCAGATTTCCTTTACAGAATTTCTGTACCAAAGATTGCAAGAGCTGACTGTTTTAATATAGCAGACCTGATGCTCAATCCAAGGTCAAAATTAAAATTTCCCATATGAAATTGGTTAATTTCGTATAAAACTGAGTGACAAACACCAGCATTTTATTCTGAAAGAGTTTAGTTAAGAAGGGTCTCTATCCATTTTATTTGCCCAAAAGAATTTTATCTTCCCTTCTTTATTAAAAATAGAATATTCCTTCCTCAACGCAACAAAGTCACACATTGTAACTGACATCCAGTCCATTTCCTCTGCCATCAGCATCTATAATTGTGAGTCACTTACAGTTCTATAATGATTGCCCCAGGTTTAATTTCATCCATCTCCATGAAAGCAAAGCATTTGGTGCTAGTAAACCTTTTCTTAGGCTTGTAGTGTTTGAATTCAAAGAAAATAGCTGCACCTAGAGTGGAAAACGGTTTAATAGAAAAGTTAGCAATTACAGCCAATAGTTATCTGAAAACTTCTCTGCCATTAAGATGCTCCACATACACTGGAGAGAATTATCCCCAACACTTCTGTCAGTTATTCAGAAGTTGCCTCAGTCTTTGCCTCAGTCTTTAATTGTAAAGAAAGCTGTTCCCTCTGTGTAGATATACCGGAAACAGAGGAGCAATACGAGGCTCCCATAGTCCAAGAGGAGGTGGTCAGAGCCCTGCTTGGCCAACTGGACACCCACAAGTCTATGGGGCCAGATGGGATACATCCTAGGGTTTTGAGGGAGCTGGCGGATGTATTGGCCAAACCCCTTTCCATCATCTTCCAACAGTCCTGGAAGACTGGGGAGGTACCTCTGGACTGGAGGCTGGCTGATGTAGTTCCCATTTACAAGAAGGGTAGCAGGGAGGATCCTGGGAACTACAGGCCAGTCAGTCTGACCTCAGTGCCAGGGAAAGTCATGGAACAGGTGATCTTGAGTGCTATCATGAAGCACTTACAAGAGAACTGGGGGATAAGGCCCAGTCAGCATGGGTTTACCAGAGGCAGGTCCTGCCAAACCAACCTGATCGCCTTCTATGACAAAGTCACTCGGCTGCTGGATGAGGGAAAGGCTGTGGATGTGGTCTTTCTGGACTACAGCAAAGCCTTTGACACAGTTTCTCACAGCATTCTGCTACGGAAACTGTCAGCCTCTGGCCCGGACAGACGCACACTCTCCTGGGTAGAAAACTGGCTGGATGGCTGGGCCCAGAGAGTGGTGGTAAAATGGTGTTAAGTCCAGCTGGAGGCCAGTGACAAGTGGTGTTCCCCAGGGCTTAGTGCTAGGTCCAGTCCTGTTCAATGTCTTCATCAATGACCTGGATGAGGGCATTGAGGGTACCCTTAGCAAGTTTGCAGATGACACTAGGCTGGGTGGAAGTGTCAATCTGCTGAAGGGTAGGGAGGCTCTGCAAAGGGACCTAAACAGGCTGGACTGCTGGGCAGTGTCCAACGGCATGACGTTTAACACGGCCAAATGCCAGGTCCTGCACTTGGGGCACAACAACTCTATGCAGAGCTACAGACTAGGAGAAGCCTGGCTGGAAAAATGCCAGGATGAGAGGGACTTGGGCGTGTTGGTTGACAGCGGACTGAAGATGAGCCAGCAGTGTGCCCAGGTGGCCAAGAAGACCAATGGCATCCTGGCTTGTATCGGAAATGGTGTGACCAGCAGGTCCAGGGAGGTGATTCTCCCTCTGTACTCAGCACTGGTGATGCCGCTCCTTGAATACTGTGTCCAGTTCTGGGCCCCTCACCACAAGAAGGATGTAGAGGCTCTGGAGCAAGTCCAGAGAAGAGCAACGAAGCTGGTGAAGGGGCTGGAGAACAGAACCTATGAGGAGCGGCTGAGAGAGCTGGGGTTGTTTATCCTGGAGAAGAGGAGGCTGAGAGGAGACCTCATTACTCTCTACAACTACCTGAAAGGTGGTTGTGGAGAGGAGGGAGCTGGCCTCTTCTCCCAAGTGACAGGGGACAGGACGAGAAGGAATCTCCGCCAGGGGAGATTTAGGCTAGAGATTAGGAGGAGGTTTTTCACAGAAAGGGTCATTGGGCATTGGAATAGGCTGCCCAGGGAGGTGGTTGAGTCACCTTCCCTGGAGGTGTTTAAGGCACGGGTGGATGAGGTCTTGAGGGACTTGGTTTAGTGTTAGATAGGAATGGTTGGACTAGAAGATCCGATGGGTCCCTTCCAACCTGGTTGTTCTGTTCTGTGATTCTGTGAAGTTATACCATGTTCTTACAAGGCTCACCACGCTCACAAGAGCTTTTGCTCTTCACTCATTCATAGCCAGGTTACAGTTTGTCCAATGACTAAAGTGGTAATAAAGCAGCTAATCAATACCTGCACAGTCGAGCAGACTGCATCATTTTTATCTCTTTTCATTCCTCCCTTGTCTGCAAGTCATTGCAATAACTGACTTGAAAGAGACAGGCTGCAAAGGTCTATTTTTATCCTTTTCTGGATCTTGAGCCTTGCAGCAGCAGCTCAGGCACAGCCTAGTGTCTATGCTTTCAAAGCTCCTGGGCTCCTTTTCAGGTCCTGGATACTACGTACCTTTTGTTAGTTTTTCAATGTGTTTCTGAATCTCAATGTCCACATTAAAATGGACGTATGTGTCCTCCTTCCTCAAAGCCACAGGAGTATCTTGCACAGGAGTCAGATCTATCCCATTCAAATCTGCAGGAAAGAAAGAGCATGAGAATGGCTGAAGCTTCTCAGACTTTAACATCCTGCTTTAAGAGATTTATGAGTTACTACTAACACTGCCGCAAAAAGTTAACACACACCTGAATTTTTCCCCTTATATTAAATAAATGGCAATCATACCCCTTAACAGTCACTGAATTATCTTTTTGACTGCAATGCGAACACAGGTGAAGTTCTGACAATATTTAAGATGAAAATTTGGAATTACCCCTCTTCATTTTTAAGAGTGCACTTTTCTGTTGCCAGCAAAGAATTCCATTCCCTCTGTAAGCAGGACTTCAGCAAAACTTCAGCCCTTCAGCGATACACACCAAAGGCTGCTTTCCACACAGGGTCTGCAGTACACAGTTGACATGGCTTACACAAGATACATACGCCCTGCTTTGTTGCTTAGACTCAACATGCGTCATTCCTCTTGATTATTCCACAGGCAGAGGCATGGTAGAGCCATGGGTTGGACTCCAGCTCTGCACTGGCCACTGATTGCACTGTTCAGACACAGCCACCATAGATGATATGTTTCTTACTAAGTCTCCACTGTTTACACAAGTACATTTACTTCTTTTTCCTCTCATTAGTGATCCCTTTCCATTAGGTGGAGAAAAGTTGCTAAAGCAGTGGCCAAGATTAAAAGGACATAATGCACATGTTCCAGGGCACCACTGATGCAATACATCCAAGGAGTGGGCTGGGACCACAATATTGGCATAAACTTCTGTTGCAAGCTGCAGAAGAGAACCCTATTATAGAACCAAGTAGAACAGCTATGACGCATCTTCAGACTCCTAACAGGGAGAATAGCAAAGTCATTGCTTAGGAGTCTTCAGACTCCTAACAGGGAGAATAGCAAAGTCATTGCTACTCACCAAAAATCTTGAGAAATAAAGTATAAGTTGTCACCATTAGCATACTATGTGAAAACCTGCTCCCTCCCCACTTTTTGATCCCATTTTCTACATTATTACTTGGCACTGGCCATTTATAGGAGCTTGCAAATGGAAACCCACATGTTAACAGAAAGACTTTCCCTATAACTTACTGTCTCCCTTTCCTCCAGGAAGGAAAAGAGAGCTAGGTCTGAAGGCAAGCAACAGTTTTTACAATACGTAATAACTTCAGAAAGACAAACACTTCAGTGGCATGGAACAGCAAATGTTGGCTTTACAAGTTCTGATAAGTTCCAGGATCCAATGTTAGAACCCTGTTAGGGCTGGTATTTTCCTGCTGGCCAAGAGAAACTGCATGGAAGAATTAAATTGGATAAAACCCACCCATCTCTCAGCTTTCTGGCATACCAGAGGCAAAGAAAGATCCACACTTTAGTTGAGAAATGGATCCTGAAGAACAGTTACACAATCTAAAAACAGTGCTGCAAACTGAAGGCAACACCGTAAGAAATAACTGCAGGTTCCCAAGACTGAAAACAAAAAGGCAGTTGTATCACCTAAGGGGGGCAAGAGTCATGCTCCTGTTCCCACTCCAACCAGGTGAACTCCACAAAATTCCAGCAAGAAGTGGAATGTTTCACTGTTGAAAAAAGTCATCTTGGGAAGAGAGATTAGGTAAAGCTTTCTATCTATATATTTTGTCAGGTAGCCCTTGAGAACATCACTGGGATTCAAGTGACATTCAATATCGTGACCCTTACTCTGCCAAAAAAACTTGTCTGATGGAAGAAGCCCCGATCACATATCTAACAATATTTTATCTCTATATTTGGCATCCAATACCACATCTAGACAGGGCGCATACATGGTCAGTATCACAACTGAAAACAACTAGAGGCTGTTGGCTCAGCTATGAATGTTTATATGATAACAAGAAGAACCATATACCTCAAAAGGTTGTAAAGCCACGCAAGGCAGGTTAAGGGCAACCAATTCTGACTACAGGGACTTCTTGCTAAGAAAGACAAAATGGGAAAGAGGCAAGTGCTCCCACTAGAAAGACAAATACCAAGAATGTCAGCCTCAAAACACGGCAACCGTATCACCTAAACGGTGAGAAATCCTCATGTTGTCTATCCTAGACTAACAGAGAGAGAGGTTCTTCTGGATTCATGGAACCTCTCAAAGCAGCAGAGGCTGTCAGCCCACCAGGCTTTGGCCAAAATATTTCACTACCAAACCTAAAACATTTTATTTTCCTTGCAAGCTTTGCTTCCTAGCTTCATACTCATTCCATAAGCCATTCCCATTCCTCTAAATCTTAAGCCTTGGTAAGACGATCTTTGTTTTACTAAAAAATTAGTTTAATGACAGGGCAAAAATGGAGTCATGAACTATGGCTCATCATCTCCAGAGACCAATATGTGTTGGAGAGTACAAGCAGTTCAAACAGATCTGTACTTAAGAGTCAGCAGAAGAAGCTGGAATAGGGAAGTATAGTTTGCCAAGTCACTGATATTCAGCTGCCAGCACAGGGAAAGGCACCCTAGAGTGCACAAATAAGCATGTCTCTTGCAGTGATTCACCTCCCACTGTCTCTCAAATACAGAATTTTTCCATCCTTGACTAAAGCAGAAGCCTGAAGTCCACAACAGAAAATGCAAGCACCAACACATTTTTTTCCCAGCAGGCTGAAAAAAATTGATATAGCTTTCACAAAAACTACACTCTCTCCAAACTATAAACAAGGAGCGAGGAACAGAAATCATTACCCTTCACACTGACTGTGATGTAAGGATCAATGCACTGCCCAGCATCTTTCAGACCAATTTTCTCTATGTTGATGGTGAGTAATGTCATCCCGGGTTCAGACGGCAATCTGGGTAATAAAGTACCTGGAAAGTGCAAAGCATATTATTAACCCTTGGTGTCATCTTACAGCAGATACCTTGCTTATCCCATCATCTCTCACTGAAGATGCTGCTCTCTTTAGGAGGTTCAAAGCTCAAGGATTCATACCTCAACAGAACAGAACTATGGGAAGGTCTGTGTGCACAGACACAAAACATCATTTGACAGATTTCAAAGCCCGCATCAAATAATCCCAGGACTGCCTCATGTCAAACAAATTCATAAAAACCCAATGTCATAAGAATAGAGAGGAGCTTTGTTTAAAACATTCCTTCTTGTTCTCAAGCAGAATAACTCACTCATGGAACCCACTTTATATAATTTTTAAATATTGAATTTGGGAGGCTGGATTCAATCTGCAATTGCAGCAAGCTCAGACATTTAATCAGGAGTCTCACCCCACTAAGCATGACTTGGCTTCTTGTTGAATGTTTAAGACTGGGAGAATAAGGAGGAAAAACAGCACGGTTGCAAATCCTACTGGACATAAGGAAACCAAAAGAGAGATTCTTAATTATCTAAGTTCTACTGGCCTCTACTTAATGTTAAAAATAAATAATTTTTTTCATTCCCCAAGTGCCCTTAAGAAAGGAGTTCTACATCAAGAACATTTAGCATTAAAACTTTGTGGTCAGTGTAAATGAATCATCAAAGTGCTGAGGAAGACAGTGCAGCCAGCAAGAAATCCAATCTGTTCAAACTCACTAAAAGCCATGAGATTGTGACCAACAATGGAGTAGATTTCTTCACGTCAATTTTAGCAAAAACTAGTAGGCTTCAAGCCCCTCTCCACTATTAGATGAAGAAGTATCAAGACAGAAAATGCTTAGACTCATGAGAAATTTGATTTAAAATTTTGGTTTTCTAATTAAAAAAAAAAGTTATCCCAAGGCTTGCTAAACAAAGTAATACTTTCCTTTGGCAAGCCCCAATATGGGTTTTCCTTGATATTTTATCTTCTTGTCTGTTTGAGGAGCTTGAGAAGCAAGGAGGTTTTGTCCTATCGGAGAGGTTGGCTTTGCAAGATGAGACTATGTATTCTGCTCTTAGAACTACAGTCACAGCTTCAGCACGATTTCACGAGCCAGTCACTCTTTCAGGATCATCAACAAGACTTGAATTCACATCTATTTTTAAGCTCAAGCAGGAGATTTTGATTAAATATTACGAAGACATTTTCTACTGTGAGGGTGGGGAGGCACGGGAACAGGTTATCCAAAGAAGTCTGGATGCCCCATCCTTGGAAGTGTTCAAGGCCAGGCTGGATGAGGCTTTCAGCAACCTGATCCAGTGGAAGGCATCCCTGCCCATGGCAGAGGGACTGGAACTGAATGATCTTCAAGGTCTTTTCCCACCCAAACCATTCTATGATGCAGTACATTTCCCATCTTGGCTGCTAGCAAACTCATGGCCTCCAAAGTACCATGTCTGCAGACACTTCACATATAACAGCAAAATTCCACCTACTGTTCAGAATTAACGGGACAAGATTCTAGCAACAGTACGAGAAATGTTAAAAAACAAACTTAAAGTACACCTGCTTCTACAGAGCAGCATAAATGTTCTACTTCATCTTGCCATCTCTCTTGAATAGATGTTCAGAGCTCTTATTTAAATTTAAATGAAACTAGAAGCAAGCCCATCTTCTCTATGGCACAAAGCTTTTTATCTTTCAGTTGTCTCCTAAAAGCAACATGCTTCCCAAGAGCAATTGTAATCTTCAGTTTTCCTGACCATCACTCAGTGGGATATTTGACACAAAAATTACCTGAAAGATGCATCAGACTGGCATTTATTATAAAAATAGTGACTTCAGAAAATTTATTCCATTCTTGAAAAATGCTTTCCAGAATATTTTGAAATAGCAGGGTTGCACTGAACAGAGAAGTCAAGCTCACTACCAGGAGGCACGAGAACAGTAGGACAGGTGGTCTCAAGGACACTGTCTCCTTTCTGCCTCAGCAGGAGAACAGTCAAGCCAGCAATGGACTAAAGCAGCTGACTGTAACATGCGTCACATGAGCCACAACCACCCAAGCAGGTCTTTTGCTGAAGGCTCTGAAGTAATTTCAGACAGAAGCCATTAGTTGACAGTAATTTCTCCAAGGTATAGCCTCACTAGGGCTGAGCATCACACTGCCAGTCTGCCACCACTGCTTGGGGTTGTCAGCAGGTGCACACTGAGGCTTTTCATGAGCATGCTTCCAGCCATTTCTGACACAGCCACAGAGATAAGCGTCCTCCTACAAATGCATTTCAGACACATGAATGCGAGTCAACCCAACAGCTTGCTGCCACCGACACACAGACATCAGCAACTCTGTTTGCAAACCCCAGTTCAGAGAAAGGAAGGGACAAGTCTCCTGCTGGGTTCACGAATGGGAACAGTTTATAGAAGAATCCAGTGCTAGCACAGCACAAGAATAACGTATACAAGCAGGAGAAAGGCAGGAAACCTTTGCTGTTACAGACAGCAAGCCATTGCTCAGTTCAGCTCCATGCAGCACATAATTCTAACTATATAAATTCTCTTTGCGTAACATATCCTATAAAATAAGTATTCGACTAAAGAAAATCTAGCTACACCTACCTTTGTCTACATTGCAAGTCAGAAAGTCTTCATTAGCACAGTAAGACTGTTACCAAAGGAAACAAAGATCAACGCACACATGCCTAGTACTACAGCTGTTGCCAAAGACTGTACTTTGAGGGTTCCAACTAAGAGTTGAATGACAGACATCCGAGCTACAAGTACACATTCAAAGAATTGACTGCATATACTAAATGTATCACACCTTCATTGGCTCCTGGGTTAGATGAATGGCACAATGTGATAATGATGAAGCCATATATGTAGAAGACGATAGGTTAGACAATACAATTATGCACTATGGATTAAAGGCATACAGAAGCAAAGAGTGTAGCAGAGTTCTATCAATTCAATATTATAAAGATTACTCCTGAAGGATGCAAACTGCTTTTGTTTAAGCCTCATCACCCAGAGAAAGAGCAACAGACCAACCTCCAATCAGGTAAGAAATACCACACTAATATACATTTAATGGCGAAACAAGATCTGTATTCAAGCAGTACAAAAGCATCATAGGGGTGTATTGTATCTATGGGGAGGTTTACCTTAATGCAAAAAAAAAAAAAAAATCAAAAAAGTTAGATACACAGTTTACAAATATCAGTAAATTCAGGAATTCTTCTCATCTCTTATTAAAAGCATAGTCCTATGGAGAAATCATTCTGTAAGGAAGTATATGGTCCAAATCTCTTCTCTTTCAGATTTCACTGTAAACTCAATCTATCGATCATCAGTTTAGATTCTCTTAAGCACATACACAGCTCTAATGGGCTGCACAGAGGTAAAAGCTGGCTCTATGGTAGCTGTCACAGCATTACAGATTTACCACCATACCAACAGCTTCTCAAGGTCTCTCTGCTGTACTTTTGACAGACAGAACCCAACTTCATAAATCAATTTATCATGGTGAATAACAAGGACCAAGACAGTAAATATATTACAGTCTATTTGCTAACCTAGCATAAAAAACTGTTGACTGTGTATATTTAAATCCATATAGCCTGCAGGGATCATACTCAGTAGCATGCACTGGCTCACATCTAAGGACTGAGATGCATTTTCTCCGGGCATAAGTAATGCAACACCAGCATTTTTGACCTTAATTCCAGTACTAGTTTCCCTACTTGCTTCCTTCCTGAAACAGAGAGAAGGCTGGCAAACTTCCTAAGTAGAAACTTACCTGGCAAACTGTCAAACGCTGAAAAGACAGGGAGACTCTCTAGAATCTGTAGGTATAGTCAGTTCTGCTAGTGTTTTCAGATGGACAAGGACTTACACTATCAAAACCAAAGCTTTATCCTCTCACAGCCTGACTAAGTCTAAGCCATTGTTTCACCAGACCATACAATACAAAAATAACCAGCAACAACTTATCTCATCTCTAGCAGGATGTGATGCTCCTTGCAGGAGAAACTTTGCCACAATTTAAATTTGAATTCATTTTAAACACTTCACATAGTTAAGAAAGACCATGGAATGAAAACACTGAGTTTGTACAAGGAATAATGGCTAATTATTTGAGGTAGATGGTACCACACTCACAGGTTATCCATACAACTGTTTTGCAATAAGAACTTGTTCACTGAGAAAAAAGATAAATCCACTGGACACCACTGTGGCTCTCTGACACAGCATCAGAGTTTTCATCAGCCTGTTGCTCCTCGCTTAAGCCTTTGAAATCACTGGTGTAGAAATGGACTTCTCGGACACAGAACTTACATATGCTACATAGGCTGGCGTGGCATGGCAAGGCCAGTGCCCCTACCTGGAACTCTAGCAGGAAAAGAGTCTGGAGACCCTGCTCCAGCTCCTCCTTCCTCATCATCCTCCTCAAACTCCAAGTGTTCCTCTTCTCCAGGTGCTAAAATCTTCCTGTAAAACATGCGAAAGAAGAATGAGACCAAAGCTCACTCATCATCTAGCTTTCAACTCACAAGTCAGTATCCAAGTTAAGAGATAACAGGTTTTAATATCATTTCATACTTCTTATTAACTACTACCTATACGTATAGTCTCTGACAGAGGTTGCAGGAGCTCAGCCCTAAAGAAAGCACAGGGTCTGCAAAAAAGAGACAACAATACTAGCAATTTCAGGGAGAGGATGCACAAAGTCCTGATTTTACCAAAAGCAAAGGCTTGATTTTTAGTGGTACCTGGACAAACAGAATTCAATAGTTTTTATTAACCAGTTTTTACTAACCAGTTTACCCAAAGCAGTAAAGCAAGTAGGTGGCTGGAGAAATCCTAGTGCTTCAGGCACCAGGACCCAGGCTATGCTCCTTGTCAGATACATACCTGCATACGAAGTGACCCAGTTCTTTCTTACCTGAGAGGGACAGGCTGAACATCAAAGGGGAACTCCTTATTGTACGTGAGGATATTCTTTAAAACTGCAGAGAGATGGCAAAACCAAGAATCCATATCCATAAACAGCCATTAACTCTACTACTTTGCTATGTCCATTCTCACAGCATCTTCATACACACAAATACTACTACTATTTTTTTTTAATAAATCAGTTCAAACAAAACCTTCTTTCTCTCATATTTTAAACACCAGTAAAGTCCTGATCAGAGCTATATCACTATAACATTCAAACAGGATAATTGCAACTACATTTACATAGACAGGGAAAATAAACATGACAATAAAGATACACGCCATGGGAAAAATCTATAGGCCCCAAGATAAGGGCAGTAATCTTTCTTGGCTACTGACAGGAAGGTGGTACTGTTCCTGGCATCGGCTCCAAACACATTGAAGTCTCCAGAACTGACACACTGAACCAGTCACATCAGCTGCACATTCAGACAGCTACCGTGGGATTCCAAGCATGCTACTGACACATATCTTAGCTGAGATTTTCAGCTTCTTCATGCATATGTTTTGGTGCTCTTTCGTAGTGGTTTTTGTTTGTTTATTTTTGTCTTTTTTCTTCCACCCTCAGATGGCTGGGCAGACTGGCAAAATTCAGAAGCACTCCAGTGCAGCATCTAAGCATCAGGCCCCAGAGACATCAACTATACTCTCCAGCATTCCGTGGAGAATGGCTATTCCATTTGCATTGGAAACTTACTCAGTTTTAGTAATCAAAACTTTAGCTGTTCTTTCCAGAAGCATTTGTGAGTAAAAACTTCCAATAGCATGACAGTCAAAGGCCCTAAAAATTTATAAGAGAATGCTTACAGGGAGAGGTGTTTTCCTACCAAGACAACTGAGTATCCCAGAGTAGGAAGGGGGAGAGGAGGTAGAAGACCCTATTCTTCTCACTGAGCCTCACTTTGCAATACGCTCTCTTAGAGTACATTTTGGAAATCTTCCCTTAGAACTACTGAACGAGAACAAAATTGTTTTAAACCAGTGTTAACATTACCAAAGTACCCAGAGGCAATTAAACACCAGTTATGTTTAAGGAACCACTGCCAGGCCCCTTTGCCTCTGCACACTGTGATCCAGCCAGTGTAGGAGAGCCTTCCTGTCTGTCTTCATATTCACATCACTCAGTGAGGGTTCCATCATTAACTTACTAGACACCATCTGAGTGCCACAATGAAGAACCCCTCAAGAAAATGATAAAGAACTTGAAAAGTCTTTCCTGTCTTTGCTGCTTCTGATTTTTTTTTTCTGATTCTTATACCAACACCCAAGAGGTTTGGTACTGCCCGATTCCAGCTGGACACAACACAAACACAAGGTCAGACATGACATACAAAACCGATGCCAAGTCTTTCTCTCTTTCACTCTGAAGATTTCTGCTCCAAAGGATCAGTAACGCAGACCTCAAAATGGTGCTGAAGAATCACAGCCACTTCCAGAAAAGAAGCTGATTAATTGCAGTCACCTTCCAGTGCAGCTGAGGTCCAAGAAAAGAACGGGGGTTTTATCACTCTCAGAACTTCCCAGCTCTTGGATAGCAGGATACAGGAAACAAAGTGAAACTCCCCCAGGCAGAAAAATCTCAGAAAAGCCAGATCTCTTACAGATCATTGGTACGTTATATGGAAGCAACAGAAATTACAGCAGCTCTCTTCCCATCTTCCAAAGGTTGGTAAGCACTAAATTCCTCTCTTCCCAGTAACCAGTTTCTCTCACTAGGTGAATGAACATCCTCTGAAAAAAAAAAATCTCGTAGTTCATTTTGGTCATCACTAGAGGGCACAAACCCGACAGGAGCAGGGTTAGCTTGTGGAGGGGTTAGCATGGAAACACTTCTGGTCATTCAGAATCTTTTGCCACAGAAAGCCGTGGATCAAGTTTTCAAATCCATTCTGTCTCATTACCACTAGCAAAAAAATTCACGAGGTTAGAATAGGTCAATTTGGCAAAGCATTGGCACAGACTGCCAGAGCAGTGGTGTAGTCATCATCCTGTCAGGTGTTCAAAAACCTTGTGGATATGGCAGTTGGGGACGTGGTTTAGTAGGCACAATGGTGTTAGGCTGACAGTGGGATTTGATGTTCTTAGAGGTCTTTTCCACCCTTATTTATTCTATGATTTACTAAAGTTTTCCTTTAAACATCATCACAGTAAGAAGGAGATCTACAGCACTCCACCTAGGGAAATACTTGGTCAAAATAACTAAGAAAAAGCAAAACAGCACTGTAACAATCACTCTTTAAGGAAAAGGAAAATCTTTACACCTACAACTGAGTTTCAGTTGAGTTAAATAAAAATAACCAGATCACAGAAAAAAAAAAAAAAAACCAAACAGGTTACAATGAACAGGAAACTAACTTGCAATACTGCAATCATCCAAGCTTTTTTAACTTTTCTGGTTTTAGTTTTGTTTTGAAAACACACACCACCTTTGGGAGAAAGAGCACTTCCTTTCTGTTGACAAGAACATCATTCACAGAAAATTCTCCACACTCCTAACTGCTGATCAGAATCCAACATCATGGCCTACATTTATGATGACTTTTCCAATAGAAATATTTTAAAATACAGTTTTGCAGGTTCATACGCAGAGGTTGCCTTTTCTTTCATGACACTGGACAAAATCACATTGATTGTATCAGCAGTCATTGCTCCCTTGAAAGATTTCAAAATAAATTATCAACCTGAGCGGTGTGACCAGTACACACTAACTTAAATATTACTGTCCACCTAGATTTTCATTGACAGCCTATAAAACCTGTAATCATGTTTTTTAAATTCACAACACAAAACAATTCCCAGTACAACCTGGTATCAACTTACATACTCTTACAACACTGTAATACTTGCTTATCTTACTCTTACAATACACACATGGAGTTTCAAACTACTCACTTAGTGGTTGGAATTTTTTCACACAAACAGAGGCACACAAGATGTATAAGCCTATCCATTTGTAATGTGTACTATAACACTGGTATAAGCTTTCACAGAAAAGAATTGGTGAGATGCAGTGGGTTAGCAATGATTTCATACAATGCAGTCTCAAAAGAACTATTTGTAAGTATGTACCCTCCTGTAGCACTATTCTAGCACAAAAGATTCAGAGACAAATCCAATAAGCAAGCAAAACTAGCCAACTGCTTTACTTTCAAAGCAGCATGAAATGCAAGCTTAAATAAGAAAAGTTAGAATTTGACAACATAAGATAAAAAAAAAAAACAACAAGGTTGTTACAACAATGCCCAAACCAAATTTCTCAGCCATTTTGACAGCTTTGGCCACACAAGTAATTAAACGATGCCAAATGGTGTGAATAGCTGTTTTCGTTCCACCCTAGCAGAATGGCTTGACCTAACAAAGGAATCACTTATTTGCACTGCTAGCTCAGATTTATTCAGCTTTTTCTGGTGGAATGCAAGAGGAAAATTGACAAACACTTCACAGTGTGTTTTATTAAATGGTTGGTGTTGGCCTGATTAAGATTTACTCTGTTCAAGATATACTTAACATGCACAAAACAAAGGCGTGATTCAGAGAGAAAGAGGCCAGAACAATCCAAGTATGACAGCAGCATTAAGAACATCAATGTTCAATTATTGTTATAGAAAAACCAATTCTTCTCCAAGGAAAATAACTCAGTGTCTTTTAAAACTGATCGCCACATACTAATCCTCAATTTAATACAGTTGCTTGTTGTATGAGACAAGGGCTGAACGAACTTTACACTGTTGAACAGGTTTTTTGACAGATAAAAATCAATTCTCTGAGGGCAAGATAAGCAACAGGACTGTTGCACCATAACTGAAATTTTAACAAAAGGAGGTATTTCAAGGAAAGCCTAATATCTGCTGGCAGAATGTAAATTCTGACTAAGCACTGCAATAAGCAGTCCTTTGATTTGTACAATAATTCCATCAATTAAAACATGATTCTTCTCCCTCTTACATCATTCAGCCACCCACAAAACATTTGCATAATGGAATCAAGAATGCACAGTCATACAATGATTACAGCATTCTAAATACTCCATAAACAGAGAGCAGGACTGCACAAAATAATCCCAAATCAAAGGCCAGGCATACAATATGTAGACTTAGAAAGACCTAATACTTGCAAACATACAGTTAAACCCCTTCCTGAGTTATGATCTTCAGACCTACTGGTCTTCTAATGAACCTTCACTTTCATTTTCAGGGAACAGTTCAAAATCATTCTGATTCTGTATTTTGGTAGAGACGTCAGGATGCTCAATTCAACGCCTTGCTTCTTGACAAGCTTCCCTGTGGGATCCTGTGCCAGTTACTTAGAAAATGGGAGTGCAGAGAAGCTCAGCTTATTTGTGAAGTGAAAACACTTGCCTGACCATCATGTTTATTCCAAAGTATCCTCTTAACAATACAACTATGACAGAAGCAAAATAGAACTAGCTTTTTGGCAGAATGAAAGTAGCTCTTCCCCGCTTGTTCCCGTATGAACACAGAAATGACAGCATTAAAGATACTGCTTAGATGTGGAAGCTCCAATCATTCTTTGGAACTAAAGCAGCCAGTGTTATGGGAAGGGAGATGTAGCATATTAATAGATGAAAAAATTATTTCTGGATTAACACACCAAGAACTGACCAGTTGGGAAAAACTCCACCACACAAATCCATTCAAAGGATGACTCATATCCTCACATTGACTCTTAACTTCATTAATCTGCTTGCATTGCAGCAGTAGGTGACTAGTGATTGGCCACCATGAGCACAAGTTAAATGTTTTTAGTAGAAAAGGAGACCAAAGTGTTTAAATCTAGTCAAGTAACAAATCCACAGGTAAATTTTCCAGCTGATTATATACAGTACTACACTGATAGCTTAAATGACATTGTTTTGCACAAAAATTAACCACACCTGAAGGAATACTTATTTGAGAATACAGATAAATACATGATCTGAAACGTGAGGACTACTATACTTTGAAATTATGCATTTTATATCCTTTAATATGCAACAAGTTTTGTCTACATGGTAATGATATTTGTAAGAATTATCTAAAATTAGCATTACTGACCACATTGTGGTCAATCAGTGTTCATGCTGCTGTCATATTTTCCTCTGTAATGATAAATATTACTCATTTAAAATATAAAGATACTACTTACTTGGTTCCAGCTTCTTCAGATCCTCAAGTTTAAATTCATCCTGTGACTGGGTGGACTACAACGTTACAAAGAAAGAGTTAGATCTTAGTATACACCTCCCCCTCAGACAGAGCTACCATATCTTAGAATAAGCATGTAAGATCACAGAATCACAGAACAACCAGGTTGGAAGGGACCCATCGGATCTTCTAGTCCAACCATTCCTATCTAACACTAAACCAAGTCCCTCAAGATCTCATCCACCCGTGCCTTAAACACCTCCAGGGAAGGTGAATCAACCACCTCCCTGGGCAGCCTATTCCAATGCCCAATGACCCTCTGTGTGAAAAACCGTCTCCTAATCTCCAGCCTAAGTCTACCCTGGCGGAGCTTGAGGCCTCGTCCTGTCCCCTGTCACTTGGGAGAAGAGGCCAGCTCCCACCTTTGTTCAAACATACCAAAGTACTTCAACACCACATCCTAAAAAAGCCCAAACTAAGCCTCCCCAATAGAAGCTAGATTCACAGGTGAGGTAGAAAGTACATTACTTCTTATTCATTAAGAACAAGCTTCTCTCATGTCCCAAGCTCTAATACAAGATAAATATCTTCAAAGCAACCAGTTGCTGTTTCAAACTATAACATACACAGGAACATTAAGACAGAGGAACTTGCTTTAATTCTTCTCCAATCAATCTGTTCTGAAGAAAGCTCAGCCACAAGACTGCACTGCAAAGCGATTCTCCAAGCTGCAAAGCATTCACTGTTCAAGACACACTTCCAACATTGTAACACTGGTAGAAATTACAGCATACAGGATAAGCTTGACAAAAGTCATCTAAGAGCTCATTGCAAATGGAAAAGGGATTCCCATCTCTCCTTTCTCCAACCTTGATTATGTAGTTCCCTCATCTGTCTGTGGCACGTCTGCTTCTCAGTAAGCCTATTTGATTTACCAACTCAATAGAAAAGTTTTTTAATTCTAAGGTACAGTTTGGTAAGCTGAACCAGCCTATTCTGAGATGACAAGTGACAGAGCTAGCCCAAGAAAAGCAGTGCAAATGAAAGGATAAAGGGATTGAAACTGGACACCCTCTTTCAGGCAGAGCAACAGGTCTCACCTACTGTGCCATGGCACCCTTGGCATCTCTTAAGATTACACATTGTTTCCAAGACTTCTTTAAGGCCCGATGGTTTTTTCTTGATTTTTGAAGGCAACAAAAACTGTAGTTCTGCAAAACTACAGAAGGATAGTAAAGCACCTATACCCATACTGCTGAAGAATGGGAAAAGATAACCAGACTCACTAACTGCTTTAATCCCTGCTAAGAAACCATACCAGAAATGCAGCAAGTAAAACACTCACCAAAGTGAAGTGGATGAGAAGTTCTAGTACCCTTACACAGGTTGAAACACCCCTAAGTAGCTACTAAGAAACTAGCAGCAAGGCACACTGTTCTTGCAAGATATCATCGCTACATTTTGGCAGGTTATGACACCATTATATCTTCTGCTGTCACTCCAGATGTACAGCAATACAAAGTATTCAGGAACAACTTGGTGCAAAATTTGCTCATCATTGCACTTCGTTGGTGGAGAGGTAAACCAGTAACCCAAACTTTGGTTCAGTTAATGCATCCCCTCCCTACACTTTTCTGGAAATTCCTCTTACTTCCCCTTTCTTTTGGGGATAAGATTCTGCTGAGAGAAAAAGAAATTCACTTCCATGAAATCTATTTTCAGTCCAGAAAAAAGCCCAACAAGTAGCTTTTAAATTGCTATTTTCACACATTTTCCTACTGCCAGTTTTCATGCTACAATGTTGTTTTTATTCTACACACACATTCTTCTTCATGCTGTATTATGATCTGTGAAGCAGCTGAATTAGTGCAAGGGTGAATCCAGGGATCTTTTTACCTATGCACACAGGTTAAGAAGACAAACTGATCAGTTCTGAAGAAGAAAAATGAGGCAAAAAGACAAAACAAAAACTGCAGGTAAATTCCTCTACAACCCCCCAGATATGCTCACAGAAGCACTTCTAGGTTTTTAAGGCAGCCATCTAGGGCGTCCTGTTCACAAATTGGAAAGTTCAAGTATTCAGTGATCAGGGATGGTTAACTCTGCTTTGAGAAGTTTTGGCTATGTCTGAAAACACTAAACTAGCTTTAAAAATCTCTACAGTTACCTGTTAACTAAAGTATGAAGTCACATAGGGAAAAAAACTATACCTGTAAAGCTGCACTTCTCAGTTCCAAGCATGTTGCAATTTTAGCTATGGTTTTCTGAAAGAAAAAAAAATCGCTTGATTTAGTATTGACACAGTACTCTCCCATTTAAAAAAAAAAAAAAAAAAACAAAAAACAAACAAACAAAAACACATAAAAAATTGCTTTTTCTTACAAAGATTTCAGATTTATTATTCAGTACTATATCATTCAGCACCAAAAGCTCTTTTATACACAACCAAGATTTTCCAAAAGCACAACAGCTGAAACAGACACCTGCCACTAAACTGCCCTCCCACAGCTCATCAACACAGATAGGGGTCATTCACTCAGCAGAAACTGTAATAATGCCTACAACATCATAAATTGTTTATATGTTAAGTGATAGGGGAGAAAAAGAAAAAAAAAATCCAACCCAACCACTGCATCACCTTCTGAGAACTTGAGTGGTTTGTTTAATTTGCACTTTTAGGAGTCGTACCCACAGCTCCTCTATCTCTATCAGGCTTACAATCTCAGCTGACCAAGAGAAATTACAGAAGCCCAGCATCTTGGCACTGAAGCATGGTATGGTTTGGTGAGCTTTGGTAGAAGTAGTACAAAGATAGATTCTAACTTGTTGTTTTTGAAATGTTAACACACTTAAACCCCAAGTGAAGCATTAAAAAAAACCTCTTTGACTTGAACTTGTCAGCTGCCTAAAATATCCCTGAGCCCAACTGTGAAGTAGTATCTCACTTATTTAAAAATGTAGAAGAGGTTTCAAAAGAGGCCATTACTAACAGTCTTGCTTTCAAGACAGTGCTACTTCAGCTTTTAAGTCACACAAAATAAGAACCCAGAGGAGCACTTACATTTGTTTCCATTGCTACCAGGTGAAAGAAAACAAGAAGAATTCAGATTTCTGTAACTGACATCAAGCTGACAAAACTGTGCAATTTACCTTGCTTTACCATGACAAGTTTGTTCACTAGGTTTCAGTGAAGAAAAACTAAGTCTATTTGCAGAGATAAAGGCCAAACAATTCAACATGCTCTATGGAACATTTATAGGGGAAAAAAAAATAGCAGCAATGAAGCTATAAAGAACAGCAGGTTATTTTCAAAGTAAGATTTCCCCTTAGAAGAAATATAAAAGTTGAAATGCACACCTGTAACTCATTCTCTGCTTTTAAGCCAGGCAGCATAATAGCAGCTTCCCCAAAGCTAGATGCATGGTGAGGAAAAGATTTTCTAGAGCACAATTCTAGCATTAAAGAGCTTCAAGAATACGGGCATTTTGCAAGTTCTGCAGCATCAGCCAGAAGCCAAAACATCCCTTTAAAGGAAGGTTACACTTTATGGCTCCAAAAATTTTGAAGCGGCAAATAAAACTGGGTATGCTTTCACAACTACCTTCCCCAGTCATCTGCCTTGACTCTCCTGCAGACAGAACTGCTTCTTAGTCAGCTCCTGGGACACGACTAGTTTCAATAGGCTGGGCTGAAAGCTACATAACACCATTTTCAGTTCATCTTACACTGCACTCAAAGCTGAAAGAGTTCAGGAGCTAAATCATAAGCAGAGCAGACATCAATACCTCAAGGTCAGAGACAAAAGCTGAAGTACATAAAAGCCTCAGACACCTGATTCTCATCTGCCACCACAGGCTCAAAGCTTTCAAAGTCATTTCTCCCCAACTGATATCTCCTGCTGTCTTAAACATCCCTTTACAACATGGCATTAGCCAAGACTTCACATCCTTATAGTTTGTATTACTGTCCATTGTATGGCGGTTATAAAACTGTCAGTTCTTTTGAGCACCTTCCAGGAAAGTAGCGAGTGATGCATATTAGTACAAGTCATACATTATTTTCTCCTCAAGCAGCACACGCAGTAGTGTGCAGTTTGGAAATTTTAATATAGAACAATGCACACTTGCAAGCAACATGGCAGAGTAAAAAAATATTACAGCTCCATCTCCGAGGAGGCTCATTTTGTAGTCTAGATTCAGTCACCAAACTTCTACCTTCCTGAAATTAATGCTGCTACATAAGAGATCCATAGAGTGCACCTCCAACATAGCTTGGAAAAGCACAGTTTTGAAAAAGACAGGAGTACACACAGTCCTGGATTAATCTGGACGCTTCCACACAAGTGTTGTGGATTTACACGTACCTGCAGCCAGGATGGTAGGGCACAAGGTAGCAATACAGAAAAAGATCCTCAGTCCCTAGAGCGAGAACTCACTACATTCATCTAATCAGCTGCAGTGTAACAAAAGCAATTCCTTTTTAAATTTGACAACATCTGGAAAGATACATTTGCAAAGGTAGAATCCTAAAGAGGAAGGTGTGAAGTAATGGGTAAAAGAAAGGAATTCAGAGATTCTTGAGGGAAGGGAGGGGAAATCTCTAAGGTTTGACTACAGCTCTAACATTTGCAAAAACCCAGCTGTTCCAATTATTTGGGTGTTGACTGCTGAACAAACAGCACGCTCATTCTGTGTTAGACCAAAACCCCTGTGCACAAGAGAAGAGAGCTACGTGTTCACAGGATGCCAGCACACAGTCTCTGTGCTCCATCACAGAATCAGAACACATAAACAGATCTTCACACGGCTCTTCCTCTCCTTGTCTCACACATACAGCATTAAGACCACATCGTAAATGAGGTCTCAAGAAGCACAGCTCAACCCCCATCTCCCTTGTCAGTTCACAGATAAGCTCAGCAACACCCCCATTTCCAATCCTGCACATTTTTAACTGTGTTCTTAAAACTGCCTGAACTAAGTACCTCCTAAAAGGACAAACAGCAACAGAAAGTGCATGTCCTCAGGCTCCTAGGGGCTGGAGGGCAATAAAGTCTCAACAAACAGATTAACTGAGGAGAGTTTGGGATTCTTAAAATAGTAAAGAATAGGTTTTATATGGAATCTATTGAAATATGGCAAGCTCCCAGCAGGCATTATTCACAACTGTTTTTTTAAGGGACCACACCCAACCCAAAAGTTAAAAATGCAGCTAAACACTGCTATCATTCTCAGCTGCAACTATCCCATGCAAAGGCTCCTTTTTGCAGCAGGGAAAACATCCTCATCTCATTAGAAAGACTGAAGCAATAATAAACTTTGCTCTTTTAAAACAGCTAAGATTCAGTTTTATGTAAACTTGTGATTAGAAAAAAGCAGTTGATCTTGTAGTCAAGGTTTCTTCAGCGCAGTTGTGTGAGTAATGACTTTGCTAACTGTAATGCAGTCAAAAGATGTTTGCATAAATACAGAGCCAGAGCAGAGTCTGGCTTTCAAGAGAGGTCTGGGCTGTTAGGAGACCAGTAGTTTAACATAACATGCTAAGACTGTTAACAGTGTAAGTTACCATGGCATAAAAAAGCATGATTTTCTACTAGTGCAGAAAACTCAGTCTACCACAAAAACAGATACATGAGAAGCAACAACTGCAGTTAGAAGAGGGCTTCTTTAATGGTCAAATTTATTGCTTAGAGAACTGGGTGAGAGGAACTATAGCTGGAGACAGACTGACAGCCAGAGCCAAACCTAACTGGAACAACTCATGCAGCAGAACACAGTGGCTGATCATGAATGAAGATGGGATTTTTAGAGTATTAAGGTAAAATAACTGTATCTGTTAATATTCCATACACAGAGTTTCTAGGTGATAAAATTGCTGCACAGCCTCCCAGCTATTCCGGGGTGACTAGATTTAAACACAATTAATTGTTTTTTATAGTATTTATCTGCAAATAAATTGTTCAACAAAATTCATAATCATTAATGAAGATTTCAACACTGCCAATTATCTAAGTCAAGATTGAGCCTACTCCAATGACTAAAGCTCCAGAATTATGTCCAACAACAGCTAAGAAAATATCCACCACCCCTGGCCCCCAAAGCTGAAAATCCAAGAATGAATGGCAAATTATGGAGAACAGTCTGCTCTACCACAGGAAGTAGCACACAGTGTTTCAAAACAGACCCTTAATAGCTGTCTCACAGCGCACCTAGGAATGAAACTGGTGATAGCTTTCATGTGCTGTTAGATTAACAGATTGGATGATTATATCAGCAACACACCATCATTATGCACTGCAACACTATCTGTGACGCATGAAATAAACCCAAACATGGAAAAAGTTCACAGACAGATGAGGTTGAGAGTTCGAACCTATCCTTGTCCTTTCCCTGTAGCTGTAAAGCTAGTAGCTTTCCCCTGGTAGAGAGGAATTGCTGCTGAAATCCATCCTCTCCATACAGTACCTAAAGTAAGAAACAACAGCCTCAGTACTTCTCAGCAGTATGTATGGTACTTTGGAAAACAGCCAGCTGTAAATAGCCTACACAAAGACTGGAATGAGGGTAGATCAAGCACCTGCAAATCATAATTAGCTTCACAGCCTTGCCTTTTCCAGTCTAGGAAATACTGTGCACAACCTTGGCCAGATAAGAAAACCCTGAAATTTACACTCTTCTGTACTCGGAAAAACAAAGAGGTAGCTCTTTATGATGTACAGAACCTCAGAAAGATAAGATATTAGGAAAGAAGCAGAAGTAAATAGCATGATGGTGGATGCATTGGCAGAAACTTAGTTGAGGAAAAGTAGCTCATTTGGTAAGAAGAGTTTTTGAAGGATAGTGAGAGAAGATACCCTTCTATTTAACCAAACCGCTTGAAAACCCAGAAGCGTAGACCTATGTGCCACGTGAATGATACCAGCAATCATAGTAACTGGTCATGATCCCTAGGTGATATTGGCCAAGCTCCTGCAGAAATAGGGAAGACCAGAACAGCAAGGAGTTTAACATCAGACTAAAAGATTTTGCTGTGAAGAGTTTTAAGTACTTCCTTTCAATGCAATAGCTTGACTATTCTTGTTGTGACTAGCATTCCTCATAGCAGAAGAGGGAATGAGAGTGGTGAGAAATTCAGCTGTGTATGTGTCAGTCCCTTCCTGATCTAAAAAAAAAAAACCAAGTGACAAATATCAACCTCTTTTATAACTTAAATCACCTTTACAAACAGATATCACTCTGCAAGGATTCAAACCAGCCACTCCTTATGATTTGTTTTGGGGTTTTTTTTCAGAAGACTATCACCTTAAGGACAGATACCAGTTACACATCTAAAATCTGAGGTTCGCCCCTCATGGTTGACTCTCTCACTTCCACAGTCTGGTCCAAGGGCCTTTCCACAAGATTCTGGGAACATCTGGAAGCAAAACCCTGTGTGGTTCTGGTTCCCGTACTCATAGGAGATGCCTCCAGAAGTGAGAATAACAGTTTGGCCTTCATAAAGTAACTATATTTTCAAAAGTATCCACAAAGGGAAAACACGCAGTGAAGACGATTGTAGCTGAGAATGATTGAGAATGTTCCCAGCAAGGAAAAGACAGCAGAAGCAATCAGAGAGTAAACAGCTGTCCAACACTAACAAGGTTTCCAAACCTTCAGTTCAGAAAAGGTGAAACAAATCATTCTCCAAGATTATAACTCAGTTTAAGACAATCATGAGCATTATCCTCACCTTTACAGAGGGTGAACAGAACATGGAAAACTGTCTCTGTGCTTTTCTTACTGGTACATCTCAAGGGAACAGTTACAAACATCTGTCAGACTGCACTTAGAAGCGTATTACTTTGTAATGAGTTCCTTTAAATGTGTCAAATTCATCTCCAATCTCTGCAGACAGGACCTGTTTTCAGAACCAACACTTCCAAACACAGATCACTAGCACTCTTTTACCACAGGTGAGAATCTGGGCTGCTAGCCTGTTAGTTTTCAGTCAATGGCACTGCTCAAACAAGCAACTTTACGACTTCAAAATCTGGAAGTACAGGGGCTCTCTAATTTGGTATTCCCAAGAAAAACATGCCTTTATACAAGACACGAAAATGCAGCAAGGCCTCATATCTCAAAAGATTTCTTTTTCTGCAAATGCTTGAGAGTATGAGACCTTCACTAGCATTTTCCTCTTAAATACAGTCACAGAATTGCATTAATATGATGCTGAGAAAGAAACAGACTTTTCAGCTGAGGGGAGGAGGGGGAAGGAGTAATTTCAATATTTTGAAAGATTATAAACAACTAACATTCTAAAAGACTACCAGAGAGTACTCTGCCAGGACCCTTCCCAGTCAGGTGTTACATGTTAAGCCAACATCCTCCCCATACACCCTCAATGTCTATGGTTAAATATGTTTTATATTGAGACATCACAGCAGAAACTATCCTAACATTGTATAAGCAAATTATCAAAAAAAACAAACATCCAAGTTATGAAGGACTCTGATCAGTATGCACAACATTCAACATTACACAGCAAAGCATCTGTCACATCTAACAACAGCACCTGTTTTAGTAATGCTGGACTCTGTTTCTGTTTGGTACATCTAGGGAAGAAGAAAGGTCTTATAAGTGTCTGGTCTGCAAGATACAGAAACCACAACACACAAACACCTATGAGTGAAGCTCCTTGACTGAGTAAACAGCAATACTCACCTTTTGATCTTCTGTGAATTCGGAGTTGTTGTGCTGAGATTGTGCCTCTTTTTGTAGATGCCTGGCTAATCTAGATAAAGGAGAAAGAAAATTGTAGAATGGGAACACATCACAGAAACACACACAGCCCCCACAGTCTCTAGAAAATGTGCCTGCCGAAAGGTCCACAGATTGCTAGTCTAAACAGTTAGGCTTTTTTCTTTTTTTAAACAAAGATTTCTTTAACTGTGGTAGGCCACATTTAAAAAAAAAGCCCAGAAAATGGATGCAATTACACCAGAAACTATGTATCACAGACTATATAATGTATCATAAAGGAAGAACAGGTAAGAAAGTTCCTCTAGCCAACAATCCCTTTTATAAGCACTGACCTTTTTTCCTCCCTGCATCCTCTTATTTTATCACAACAACCCATAGCACCTGCGAAGGGCCCCTATCATATAAGCATTTCATGGGGAGTTTTGGGGCAACTCAGACTGCCAATAGCTACCTGTGTAAGCCCCCCAGGCGATGGCCACAGACTCTCCCAGCAATAGAAGACAGGCACAGGGTGGCTTGGCCCAGGCTGAGAGAGTCTTTTAGCTCGCATTCAGGCCCTTTAGCATCTCCTGCAGAGCAGAGACCCATCCTGTGACACCATGGAGGCACAAGTATCAAGGGCTTTGGAGAGTCACAGTAAGCAAACGGCTCCAGAAAGCGAAAGGAAGCTAAAGAGGGAAGATATAGGAAGAGTTACAGCTTCCGTCCAGGGAGGAAGGAGAACATTAAACAAGCAAAACCTCTGAGCAATTGCCATACTCTGTATACACTTTGGAAAGGAACGGAAAGGAATGGAAAGGAACGGAAAGAGCAGGGGAGAAAGAGAGTTGGGGGCTTGAGAGAAAATCCAGGGAGAGTAGCAGCGCTTGGGCCACTGCAATAAGCTTCCATCTAGGACCACACAAGTTTGCATTGTTAAAGGGATTCAGCTTCTCACTACCATTGCAGTGGGCAACAGCCTGGTTTTGGAGGGTGATGAGTAGTGTTAAAACACATATGCCAAGATGCATACACCAAAACAGATTACCATCAAAACCTGTTTTGGGAACAAAAATCAAAGCTCCATTATTTCTTTGCCTTTCCTAAAAATAAGCTTTTTTAAAAAAAACACAAGGATTCAGGCCACTAGAGTTTTTAACTAGTACCAGTGAAAACACAACCAAAGAGGACAAGGTAACCGCACACCTTGTTGGCATTGTCCCCCTTCTTAAGCAGGGGAAAGATGGTGGCTGAGGAAATACAAAAACATGTTTTAACTCAAACATACACACAGGACACATAGAAAGGGCATTTAAAAGTAACATCTTAAGGAAATATATCACCATAGCAGCAGTATAAAACCCACAACATGCAGCATCACAGTATTAACACTTCTGCAAGCAACAGTAACACAACCTTCTTTGCATTTGTCACGAATGCAAAAAAAACCATCCCAATCCAAATAAAGGCATCTGCATCCCACTTGAAGCTTGTTCAAAGTCAGATCAGACCAAACCCCACAGACAGGGCCATTCAAAAGCGAAGACATTGGCAACAGCTTGGAGGGGTTTTGTGTGAGTAAGCACCTGAACAAACAAAGTACCAGGCCTCCTTCACTTCCAGGAGTCATAGAGCTGAGAAGACATATAGGTCCCCTGGATATGGGAGGTCAATAACTGTGTTTTACATTAATAGTCATTACATCCATAGAATGGATTAGCTTAGATTCAGGATGATCTTTCTCAGTATCGCCAAGCTCACTTCCTATGAAATATCTCCCTGTAATCCTTTGATCTTCCCTCCCCTTTCTCTCCCTCCTGGAACCAGAGTTCATCTATTGACAATTACTCTATTCAGTAGACACTCACTGATATGGCTTGCAAGAGCAGCTTACATTACTACTATCCAAGAGCAGCTCTGAAAGAAAAACATCACATTGCTCCATAGTCAGAATAAAGCAATGGCACAGACATCAACCCAGTTCTTGACAGACAAGTGATGCTGGGAAGAAAGAAACAAAAGTTATCCTTGGACTCTCAAACTGGGCTGTCTGCAGACATTTAGTGACCTTACTTCTTAACGAAGCAAGCTCAGCACAAGAAGCCTAAAGAATTTTCATTCTGAAGAAAGGTCATTATACGAAACTGACTGCCGAGACTGCCAAGATGGTTTAAAGCACTAGGATCCTACTGGACTTCTTGTAGATGTCTGCACAAGGGCAGTTATTATAAATATCTTATTTTACTTTTCAACTTTTACTTTTCAATATTTTACTTTTTTATTTCTGAGATACAGATCTGGAAGAGAACTTCTTTTCATCCCTGCACCAAGGTTTGTAGGAACAGCTTTCCCTGCTCTAGAGGCCACCAGTAAACTCCAGATAACTGAATTTGCATCATCTTGTCTGGTGAGCGAATGAATTTATGAGATTATAGCATCTCACAGCTACATTGTACCCAGCCAGCCGACTAGTTACAACTAAACTGACAGCCGAACTGGTACTCAGTGTGGTTAGAGCCCGTAACTTGAATAGTCCTGTACAGCACTAGAAGATCTCTCGGAGCAGACCCCTTCAGCCACCTTGCTTTTGGGGAACAAATGCAAACCCTCTGAACATCTTCCAGAAAATACACCACAAGAAACTCAGCCTGCGATACTCACTTTACAAGGAAATAGCTTTCACCTTCACAGCAAACAGAATCCCAGAGGAGAGTATTTGACTAAAACTACCAGGTGTGTTGCTAAAGATACCATCAACAGTGCCAATACCTGTCTGACACCAAGAAATTCACAAATGATGCAGTCCCAACAAGTGCAAGCCCACCTAACTGGGAGTACCCCCAGTAGCTACCCTCCCACCATTGGATTTCCTGCTCTCCCACGCAGCTTTCATTAGGGGTGAAACACAGTAGGGTGTGATGGACTAGTTTTTACTCTGGTGGGTTGTCTGGAATGTTTTTGGGTAAAGCTGATATTTCAGACACCCATTTGTCTCTGCAGGTTCCCCCCCACCTCCTCGCAAGTGTAGTTCCCCGGGGGACAGGCCGATGGGACGAGGGTACCCGGGAACACCGCTGCTTCTGCCCACGGGGCTCCATCAGCCAAACGCCTCGCCAGCCAAAAGGCCTCCCCAAAAGGCCAGGCGGCTCCCACCTCGACCCCGACCGGCAGTCCCAGCACAGCGGCTCTCGGAGACCCCCAGCCCCGGGGGGCGCCCCAGCTCACGCCCCCGCGCCTCGGAGAACGAGTTCATAAAGGGCCAGAGTAACGAGCTAGGGGCGAAACAAGGGAGGAGTAAAGGAGAACGCAGGGCTCGAGGAGCAGGTGACGGTGGGGGCTTGAGATAGGGAGAACGGGACATGGGGGGCGAGGAGAAACAGGACCCGGTAGACTTAGTGATGTGGTATTAGATGGACTAAAAATTGATTAGGGAAAGCGACGGGGTACAAGCGGGGACAGTGAGAATCTTGAGATATGGGGTACAGGGCATGAGGAGCCGGGGAAGTTGTCTCAAGATAAAGAAAACGGGGCACGAGGGACGAGGATAGAGCACGAGGGCCGAGGGCACCCGGCGGGGATCCCCCTGCCCCGCTCCCCCCCCAGCTCCTCGTTCGGGGCCCCGAGTCACCCGCCCCCGCACTCACATCTGGTACTCGTCGATCGCCTCCACCAGCTGCCCCCAGGAGTCGAAGTCGGTGCCCTTTCTGAAGCTGGCGCCCCAGCGCTGAAGGAGGCTCCGGGCTGCCTCCGACATAGCCTCAGCCCTAGGGCACCATGCTCGCCCCGCGCCGGGGCTCCGCGTCGGGCACCCACGCTCCCCCCAGCCCCGCGCCCGCAGCCGTCCCGGCCTAGCCCGGCCCGGCCCAGCCCAGCCCAGCCCAGGCGCCGCGACAACCAAACGCGGCCGGCACCTCCCGCCGGCACCGCCCAGCGAGGGAGGCTACGCCGGCCGCGCCCGCCCGCGCCATCGCTCCCGAGGCCCCAGGGCTGCCACTTCCGCCTCGGTAGGTGTCATGGCCGCGGTCACGTGGCCGCGCGGGAGCGCCCGCCTCTCTCACTGCCCCCCAGTCTCGGGCTGGGATCGTTCTGCTCTGGCCGTGCTGCCGCGGGAGGCTCCTTTGGTAAGCGGTGGCGGCGGCCCCGCAGGTGGTTCCCGTATCTGTAAGGGCCTATGTCGTCTTTTCTCCTGCTCCCATCTCTGTTTGTGGGGGCGGTGGCGGCGCAGGGCTGGTGGGAGCGGGCTGCCCGGCGCGGGTCTCTAGGGCTGGGGCTGTGTTGGAGGAGGCGGCTGTGGGGGCTGGCAGCACCGGGGCTGGGGACGAGGGGACGGGGAGACACAGGAACACGCACACAACCGGCGGGATCAATGCTATCGGCTCTCGGTTGGCGCTGCCTGCGGCAGCGTGTGCGCGGGGCCAGGCGGAAGCGGCGGAGGCTCCAGTGTCGAGGAAGGGATCGGTGAGGCCTGAGGCGGTCGGCACCAGGCAGGGGCCCACCCCGGTGCGATACCAAAGGTGGCTGCTGTTACAAACAGTGGCGTATCTTTGATTTAAGCTAAAGCAGAGTTGGGTTTCGCCTAAGTTATTGTGTTCTTTGGAAGTCGGGCAGAACGTCCCGCTGAGAGCATGTTTTCTTTCAAGTTGTAGGTTTTTTTCCAGACCCTGTTCATTCTTTAGAGATGATAACGCTTTGTGTGCAGTATGATCTGTGCTGAGCAGCTGTCCCTGTTTCTGCAATCACCTCTGTTTCCAGCCTTTCCCTATCTCAAAGGCAAGGACAGGCAGAGCTGCGGCCAAAGCTCCAAATTAGCAAGAGTTTTGACTGTTTTGGGGGTCGTAATAACATTAAAATGAGTCCTTGGAAAGGAACAGAATATGCGTAAGATTTCTAGAAGAATTTATCTATGTGCACGTAAATGGGAAATACACCCTGTCCCAGGTTGTCTCGCAGCACACGATGGATGAAGATCATTCCCTCCCGTTGCTCAGCCCTAATAAATATCACTTGTTTTCTAAAAGTCCAAAACGAGTCTTGGAGAGTTTATTTGGTAGAGCTGCTTTGGCCAGCAGAACTGCATCTTGTTTTATAACAGTGAACTTGGAGATGCAGTGATGGAGGCCTTGGGGGTCCCTGGTCCAGTGTCCTGCTTGGAGCAGGGTCAGGGCCTTGTCTGATGAGGACTTGAAAGACTTTGAGGACAGAGACTAGAGAGCTCTTTGGGCACCTTGTTCCTCAGTTTAACTACCTTCACGATGACAAAGGTTCTTCTTTTAATACTGAAAATTCCAGCAAACAAACCATCTAAGACTTGTTTTGGAGTTTGAGAAAGCAAGCATCCTTAATAAGGGCTGGGCAAATGCTTGACCTTTCATTTGAGGTGAGGAAAAGCTGCAAACACTCCTGCTCAGGATGTATCATACTGCACACAAGACATTATCATCTCCCAAGAATGAACAGGTTATAGAAAAACATTGTTTGAAAGAAAACATGCTCTCAGAGGGACATTCAGTCTGACTTTTGAAGAACACAATGGCTTAGATGAAACTTAACTCTGCTTCAGCAGAAATAAAAAAAAAAAATTACTTTTTGTAATAGTAACAACTTCTTGCATCATATTTATCCAGTACAGACCTCTCTTGTTTCAGCTTATGCACATTACATTTCCCCCTGTGCCCCACTGTTGAAAGCTTGTAAACACATCTCACTGGAATGCTTATGCTATACATGCTTTCTGAGATTGAGGTAATAAAAGAATAGAACATGGTCTTTTTTGACTATACCAAATTTTGAGGTCTGTTGCATGTATGTGAATGTGTTCTCAGCAAGAGTTACTGTATAATTGCAGTTTGTCTGGATCAGTGGTGCCTCAATAAAAGCTACTAATAGATTGATCAGATACAATGTAACAATCTCAGTGAATTGAGATGCACCTATGAATGACATAGGAAATATTCAGCCTCATGCACAAGGTAGCAGTTGTGTTTTTTTCTAATAAGAATGTGCAGTAATGTAGAGCAAAGGTTGTAGCTTTTTGCCAAACTTAAAACAGCTGCTTCACAAAACATGTATTTCAACAGAGTGAAATTCTCAGATTAAGCACATGAATGGTGAAGACAGGGCCTATGAAAATCTGGTGTTTCAAATGGGAAAATCATTTATCTGGAATTATATGTAAAAGATTGCAAGTTAATTTATTTCCTAGTTGTTTACATTTAGAATATATTTTTGTGAGCACAGCATATATAATACCTTACCTGTACCTGTTTCTACTCTTATTAATTTATCTTCACACCTTAGATTTGGCGTGAACAGCTCTAAAAAAAGAAAATGACACACTGGTTTCATCGCAACCCTTTGAAGGCTACAGCTCCTGTTTCCTTCAATTTTTATGGGGTGGCTACCACTCCAGCTGCAACAAAGGTTTGCAAGTAAGTGTCCTTGTGATTCAATTCACTCTCTCTCACATTTTGGATAACAAACTTGAGAGTAATGGTTACTCTCCAGTTGTTCTGAAGATGACTAGAAACTTGTAGGCTAGGAGACAATGAGACACTCATAATGCTGGGCATATAGATACAAAGAATAATAGAATCATCAGGTTGGAAAAGACCCACCAGATCATTAAGCCCAACCATTCCTATCAATCACTAAACCATGCTCCTCAGCACCTCCACCACCTGTCCCTTAAACACCTCCAGGGAAGGTGACTCATCCACCTCCCTGGGCAGCCTCTGCCAGTGCCCTATTACCCCTTCTGTGAATTTTTTTTTCCTAATGTCCAGTCTAAACCTCCCCTGGCGGAGCTGAAGGCCGTTTCATCTTGTCCTGCGCTCTGTCACTTGGGAGAAGAGGCCAGCCCCCTCCTCTCCACAACTTCCTTTCATGCAGTTGAGAGAGCAATGAGGAATTATAGGAAGAATGAATTATATGAAGAATTAATTATACAGTTTTCAAGTCTCTTGAGTGTATAGCAAGGCCTATTATAATAAAGCAGAGGGTAAAGGGTAAACATTTCATTGTCTTTCTGATGACTGTGCATTCTTCTGCTTAAAATAATTTCCATGAGTGAATAAGGTATTGATGTTCTATTGTAGCTAGGAATATGATGAAAAGGCAGCTTATTTTGAGGATCTATTCTTATCTTTTCAAATGTTCATCCCATTCTAATGTTGAAGAATGCTCCTGCTTGTTACTTCTGTTCCCCTACACCCAGCCTCTTGGTAAATAAAGGCATAGTTATTTTAGGTTTTGTTAAAATATTAGATCGATAATGACTGCTGATAACCCATTGCTGTCTGTCCAAAACTGATTGTACTTTTAAATTAAAGAGTCAATCATATGTACCCAGAGGAGAAAATAAGGTTTGTCTATATTTATTGGCATTTTCCTTTTAAAGTACACTTCCTTGCCTTCAGATAGGTAGCTTTATTAGCCAAAAAAGGTGATGGTATATATGGGCGGGTACCTAATTAGTAGTACATTTCTGGGTAGAATTTCTTAAGTTTCTTTTTTTCTGTTTGTTTGCTTTTTCACCTCCACACAGTGATATGAGGTTATCTCGGACACGGCTGTTAGAGCTGTTTACAGACTCAAGTTGCAATCCAGAAATTATGAAGAATGCAACTGACTTGTACTTCTCACTTTTGCAAGGTAGGAACTTGCAATACTGCTCATAAATTGAGGGATATGTAATTTGAGTTTTATAAAAACTTCTCAGAATATGTATTATGCTAGTCTACTGTGAAGAAACTCCACAGGTCTGAAGAAGGAGTGTATTGTCTTGTGCTTGATACCAGTCACTGGTCGCCAGGCTTTTTCTACAAGTTCAGTCTCCTTTGTGACTCTGTCAGCGCTGAGTACTGGCTGTCCTGTCCTCTTGCTTTTAGCCTCATTCTGCTTCCTGATGGTGGAGAAAATGTCTGTCTCTTAAGATTGTGGTGAATTACTTCTTAGGGATAAATCTGATGTATGAATTAGTTGATGGGAGTCACTCTTCAGTGTAAACTTCTGGTTTGTCTAATGCCAAGTAGTAGATTTGTTGCAAGTTTACACTTCTGCTGTTGCTTATCTTAGGTATAAATATGTTCTCATTAGATAGTATCTACATTTTCAGTAAATGGTCACAGGGGACTGTGCTTTCTTTTGAAACCTTCCTCCTGCCAATAATTTAATAGCTCTCCCTTAGCAGTCAGGTGCTCAGACAGGTTTCCTGGGACAGGGTTTGCATTAATCAGCTGATGGCATGTGAACTATGTGATCTTTCACTCTGTGGGAAGGGAAGCAGCTCAAGTTGGTGTAGCTCCCTCAGGCTCTGGAAGGATGTAAGCTAGTGAGACTTTCTAGATGAATGTAACTTAACAGTCCGTGTTTCTGCAGTTAAGATTTGGAGAGTTTCCTCAGAAAAGCATCACGCTTGGTCACTGAAGTCTTATGCATGTGAAAGTATTAAGTATTTTCTGTCTTTATAAACACAGCACTTAAAGCACTTTAAGTGACAGCACTTGAAGCTATAATTCCAGTAGCTGCTCTTGCAAGCCTTCCATTCTTCAAGTCTATAAGACTTGATAAGGCCAAGACCAATATTGCTCCTACCTGAAAAATTCCTTCTTGAGCCTGCATGTGCTAGCATTTGAACATCCCGTAGCATGACCTTCATCCCACTGACTGCTGCGTTCTGAGCAACTGGTCGTGAAGAACCAATTTCCTGTAGTTCTGGAGACAAAAGTGATGATTACTAGGCAAGTCCATGCTTACAAGGCCTTTTCCCTCTCCGTGTTGGCTAGGCAGCTTTTCCTGGAATTTTCCAGTCACCACAGTGGTGGTAGGCACGGTCACTCGCATGCCTTGAGCAGCATCAGCCATCCCATACCTGGGTCAGTCCAACTTCCAGCCAGTCGCTGTGTGGAACATAAAGACATCTACAAGTTCTTCCTTGAGCAATAAAGGTTCGCAGAGTTGAGCTGGTAACCTGTGGGGCAAGGCTTTTCTTGTAGTAGCCATGTAGGGTCTTTGTATCTCTTGCTCTCAAGACATTGAGGAATAAAAGCCTGAGTAACATGAGGTTTTGAGTTTGTACAGCAAGAAACATTCTGTTACCTTTATCTGTATTCTCTCCCCATGCCTTAATTGCTTGTTCCTGTTTCTTTCTTTGAGATTACCTGTCACTATATATATATTTTTTATTATTGTTGTTGTTGTTGTTGTTGTTGTTATTATTATTATTATGATTATGATTATGATGTAGGTTTTATCCTTCCACTGGATGACTCTTCCCAAGAAAGCAAGTTGAGATACATTCAGAATTTCAAGTGGACAGACACATTACAAGGACAAGTTCCAAAGTATGTATGAGTTTATGCTCACAGGATGTGCAGCTGTTTTGTTGCAGATGTGCCAGCACAGGTGTGAAGGAAAACTTATAAGAGTAAAAAAAATACCTAACACAAAGTAGTTTCCAAAAATGTGTTGCTTTGCAGTTTTAATAATTGCAGTACTGTATTTGAACTTCTAAAGAATGTGTTGCTTTTGTGTAAAGATGTGATAACAGATGATAATGGTAGATGGAACCAATTTATCTTAGTTATCTACAACCTCTGTCTACAGTTGGCCAGAGCAATATAAAGAAGAACCTTAAGAGTATTGGTGAATTCAATATGATAGCATAGATTACTTCAGTTTAAGAGGTTTTTTTATGTGGTGCTATTGCCTGACCAGTATCTCCTGAGCTTTTTGAAGTACAAACATTGCTGAAGATCTGACTTCATTCGTGTTCTCTGAGGTGTACTTCAGCTCCTAATAAATAAAGCTTCTGTTTTAAGTAGTAGTGCAGATCTGTAACCTTCTGTAACCTGCATTTGTCTCTTACTGTTGGAGGTATTTGTGTTTTATAACCATGCTTACAAGTTTGTCAAGCATTAACTAAAAGTGCTTAACTTCCTCAAAGCTTTTTTCCCCTTGGAAGACAATCTGTTGATTGGGACTCTTGTCATTATCTTATGGTCATACACACTTGTTTCTGTGCCAGCATTATTCCTCTGACTCTCACACCTTTCTTTTTAAAGATTACTAGTTCCTAAGCTATACTGAGCTTGTGATTCCATGTTCATTCTTTTTGAATACCATGTTTTTTAGCTTCTGAAATTTCCTGCTGTTGGCTCTTGCTGTTTGACTGCAGTTACATAAATACTTGCTATCACGTTCGTTTGAGGGAGATGTAGTAGACTTCAACGTATTAACTTAGCAGCTACAACTTTAGAGTAGACATTCCAGAGCAAGGCTTTCCACAAAATGTGCAGTGTTTTGGCGTTTTTTTTTTTTTTTAAAAAAAAAGAGGGAAAAATGTCAACCACACCCAAAGCTAAACAAATATCAAGTTACTGTTTTAAAATAAAAGTTGCCCAATGGCAAGGGTAAGCATCTGAATGTGGGAAATTATAATTGTGAGCTCTTAAAGAGAATAAGTAAACATTGAACTCTTTTTTAGGCAGTTCAGCAAGGAAGACGTTCTGAGTTGGAAATTGTTGACTTCTCTCCATAAAATAGTTTTTATTCAAGAAATGTCAATCTATGCTATGTGAGCTGTAACCAGAGAACTTGTCAGAATAAAATGAAAAGCATTAAATTGTTTGTTTGTTTGTGGTTTTTTTGTCTTGTCTTTCTTCAGTGCCCAGCAGGATGCAGTGTTTGAACTGGTTTCCATGGGATTTAATGTAGCCCTGTGGTACACAAAATATGCATCGAGACTCGCTGGAAAAGAAGAGTAAGTGAAATTCTCTTCCTAGTAATTCCTTCACAGTGATATTCCATCAAAAAAAATAGGAATTTCTGAGTTTCAGCTGCTGTAGTGCATGTCCAGCTGAGACAGCAGGAGTTTAAGGAGGCAGTTGGCTTTCATTCATGTGCTAGAATGTCCAAGTGCACTTCAGTCCTTACTTTCATCTCTGAACAAAGTGTTCAACTACTGTGTGACTGTGGTAGAGAAGGCATCAATAATTAATATGCTTTTCATCAATCTTGCTCTAAATGTGCAGGTACAAAACTGATATTCTCAAAATCCAGCTTTGCTGACTTTTAGTGTAACAGGTTTCTAAAGCTTTGGCTTTTAATGCTGAGACTACTTTTATTTGGAAGGCATTACAAGGTCTTGCATTTCTTTTTTCAAGTGAAATTTATTTGATTATTTCATGATTGGACACTGTAATAAACTTTCTTACCATGAGAGTAGCACAACTGTAGGACAATTTAGTAAAAGAATTAGTAGAGTCTCTGTTCCCGAAGGATTCGATATTCAGCTGTACAAAGATATAAGTAACCTGATCTACTGTTTGCAGTATTCCTACTCCAGAGCAGAAGATGGGACTAAATGACACCTAGAGATCCTTTCTAACTAAAATTTCATTGATTTATTTTATATTCTTAGTATAACAGAAGATGAAGCAAAAGACGTTCACAGAAGCCTGAAAATAGCAGCTGGGATTTTTAAACACTTGAAGGTACAAAACCCATCTTTGCTGTCCATTCTTTGGACAAGTACTTGACTTTTTGTCCTAGAAAAGCCTTTGGTTTTCTGACAAGGTTACAGAGTAAACAAATGCCTCAAACCACGCAGAGGGTACTGGAAAAAGATGGATATTGGTATGTTGTGCTACTACTCAATCCCTGCTGCAGTTTTTCTGTCAGTGGAAGAGTTATTGGTCTATCTACCCAGCAGCACATGCAGGTCTTTGGACCTTCACTCAGTATCCCATCCATTAAGGAATAAGGGACTTGCTTTGCATTGGCAGCAACAGTATTAAGCCTAAACTAACTTTGAGACTTGCTTTGTATTTAGGAAAGTCATATTCCAAAATTGATTACACCTGTAGAAAAGGGAAGAGATTTAGAAGCCCGACTTATAGACTCCTACATCATACAGTGCCAAGCAGAAGCTCAAGAAGGTATCTTCAAATATGTGTGTTTGTTTGGGATGGGAAATGACAGTCTTTGAGGGTTACTTTATCTGATGAGGTGTTCTTGGCAGCAGTGCCACTTCTTTTCTTTTCCTGAAGTGCTTTGGCTTAGTGGGGCAGGTTGCTTTTAAAGAAACTTAGGTTAAAATTACAGCAGGAGAATGCCAAAAATCAATCTGGTATTATAAATGTAACCACTGTGGAAGAACTTGTGTGTGAAATTCCTCCCCTCTTCTTTTTTCCTTTCATTGTAGTCTCTTCACTACCATGCTTGCCTAATATAAATTCTTAGTTCCTTTACTTTAAAATACTTGCAGTTGCTGTTTACCAGCTAGTCTTCAGACTAATCTTCTTTCACCTTTTCTGTTAATTTGGAATCATTCTATTCAAGAAACAATGTCTTTATTCCACAGTTTGCTTGACTGCGCAATAGTTGTTTTCTGCTCACGGAGGAGTTTTAAAATGCTAAATGCATTTTAAATGCACACGGGTTTACAAAAGGCAGATCTTGCCAAACTAACCTGATCGCCTTCTATGACAAAGTGACTCGGATGCTGGATGAGGGAAAGGCTGTGGATGTGGTCTTTCTGGACTTCAGCAAAGCCTTTGACATAGTTTCTCACAGCATTCTGCTACGGAAACTGTCAGCCTCTGGCCTGGGACAGGCGCACACTCTCCTGGGTGGAAAACTGGCTGGATGGCCGGGCCCAGAGAGTGATGGTAAATGGACTTCACTCCAGTTGGAGGCCAGTTACAAGTGGTGCCCCCAGGGCTCAGTGCTGGGTCCAGCCCTGTTCATTGTCTTCATCAATGACCTGGATGAAGGCATTGAGTGCACCCTTAGCAAGTTTGCAGATGACACTAGGCTGGGTGGAAGTGTGGATATGATGGAGGGTAGGGAGGTTCTGCAAAGGAACCTAAACAGGCTGGACCGCTGGGCAGTGTCCAACGGCATGAGGTTTAACACGGCCAAATGCTGGGTCTGCACTTGGGGCACAACAACCCTATGCAGTGCTACAGACTAGGGGAAGAGTGACTGGAAAGCTGCCTGAAGGAGAAGGACCTGGGGGTGTTGGTTGACAGCGGACTGAAGATGAGCCAGCAGTGTGCCCAGGTGGCCAAGAAGGCCAATGGCATCCTGGCTTGTATTAGAAATGGTGTGACCAGCAGGTCCGGGGAGGTTATTCTCCCTCTCTACTCCGCACTGGTGAGACCACTCCTTGAATATTGTGTCCAGTTCTCAGCCACTCCCCACAAGAAGGATGTTGAGGCTCTGGAGCAAGTCCAGAGAAGAGCAACGAGGCTGGTGAAGGGGCTGGAGAACAGGCCTTATGAGGAACAGCTGAGAGAGCTGGGGTTGTTTATCCTGGAGAAGAGGAGGCTGAGAGGAGACCTCATTGCTCTCTACAACTACCTGAAAGGAGGTTGTAGAGAGGAGGGAGCTGTCTTCTTCTCCCAAGTGATAGGGGACAGGACAAGAGGGAATGTCCTGAAGCTCCGCCAGGGGAGATTTAGGCTGGACATTAGGAAAAAAATTTTCACAGAAAGGGTCATTGGGCATTGGAACAGGCTGCCCAGGGAGGTGGTTGATTCCCCTTTCCTGGAGGTGTTTAAGGCACGGGTGGACAAGGTCCTGAGGGGCATGATTTAGTGTTTGATAGGAATGGTTGGACTCCATGATCCGGTGGGTCTCTTCCAACCTGGTTGTTCTGTGATTCTATGCCTCTGCTGACATTTTCAGTTAAACTTAAATACCCTGATGTGGTTTTTTTTTTTTTTTTTTAGTAACAATTGCTCGGGCTATTGAGCTGAAACACAATCCAGGACTAATAGCTGCTCTTGCTTATGAAACAGCTAACTTCTACCAAAAAGCTGGTAAGTGCCTTGGTTTGTATCCTTAGTGACCTGGGTTTTGCATTCTTGCCAGCAAATATACTTCAACACATGTCAGTTGTGATATTAACAGTGTTTCTCAGTGGATCTGCTTTCTATACTTAGCTTCTGTTTAGCACATTTAAGGTTTTAGTTATTGCTATAACAGGTATATTTTGATAAGGCCTTTTGTTTTGGCAGGAAACTTTTTCTGTTTCTAATGGTAGAAAATGTTAGTGAGGAGAGAGAAGACAGGGTAACATCTTGAGATTATGTAATACCAGCAGACAATCAAATGGCTTGATGTAAATGACATGCATTTCTGCTGATTTTGGGCAGCAGAGTATGATGCAGACTGTAAAATGTGTAGCAGTTTAGTTATGTACATCCTTCCACATAAGTAAGCTGATCTGTGGGCTTGCTGAAGCAAGTGGGAAAAGTGCAGAAATACGGGATTCAATGTAAGAGGTGGAATGTTGTAGCATATGTAGGACTTCATAAGTCACTGCTTGAAATTAAACTAGTTACAAGCTTTGAAAAGCTGCCTAAAAATACTTAGGAAAATGGGCCTTCCAAACTTAGTGGACAGCAGTTTCAGGGATTCTGGTGACAACTGCTTGATAGCTCAATAAACTGAATGGTTTTGCTTATTTTCTCATAGTGTCTTTGCAGGAGTTGATTCTGGCTGCTTTATAGTTAAGACCTATCGCTAAGTTTTAGAATTCTCATCACTGAATTTGGGGTGATTTTTCTTTTTGGATATGTCTTAAGGAATCACTTTGTGTTCGTAGATCAAACGTTATCCAGTTTGGATCCAATTTATGCAGGTAAATGGAGGAAGTACTTAAATTTGAAGAACTGTTTCTATATGGCCTATGTAAGTACTTCTGCTGAGAGCAGATACACTTTTTAATCTTGTCTAAGGGTGTTGTCTAATGTCATATCCAAGGGAATGGGGGCTAAGCCTTGCCTTGACTTTCCTTCCATGCTGTGAAGAGAGACTATGCAGTGTCAGAGGCATTTGAATTACTATGGTTGAGCCAAGTGAAATTACTGCAGTGTGAAATTTATTATCATTACATATCATTAAGTGAAGCAATTCATGTTGAGCACAATAGTCGTCTTCAGTTATCTGTGTCATAGTCTGGTTCTAGGTATTATTCAGAGCTGGTCACCTTTTTAAAGGACTTGAATGAAGATGCATCAAGTAATGCTAGGTACCATTCCAAACACTATCCATTTTTGGCTGACTGATCTTTTAGCAAGTGTAGTGCACCCTTGGGATCATCAGCTGCTTAATTTGCTGTTTATCTCTTGTAGCCTGTAATATGTCTCTTTCAGGGTGATGCTTCAGGTGTCCATGCCTGTCGTGGGAGGGTTAAAATTAGATGATCTTTAAGGTCTCTTTCAACCCAAACCATTTGTGATTCTGTACTGTGAAAAAAGTGCAAATTAAACTGTTAACAGAATTGTTTTTCTCTTAAGTTAAACCTGTAACTAAAAACTGATTCCTTTATTAGCAAGTTTGAGAGATGAGAGCAAGTCAGAACTGTGATACTTTTTCTTGGGTTTTTTTTTTGTTTGTTTGGGGTTTTTTTATTTGTGCAGTGTAGACAGGAGTAGATTTAAGTAACATATGTTATACTGTGAGAACTGACATGAAAATAAGGTATTAAAGGTAAGCATTAGTCTATGGGATCTTTCTTTCACCTATGGTATTTAGTATTTAAACTTAGCAACTCTTGATAATGGAAAAGAAGGCATTCAAATTGTCACAGGAATACAGTTCTATCTTCAAGCGTAAGTGTGAAGGAATGGGACTTTTTAGGGTGGGAAAGTTATTTGGACTACCGTAAAATATCTGAAGCAGCAGGAATGCATCATGTTTTCTGGATTTTATTGCAGATTCAGTTTTTGAGTTTTCAAGTAGTTTTAGTTTCTGAAGTCTTTGCTTTACAAACTTGACTGGAGTTCATCCTCTTTCTGTGATGACCCTTAATGCTGCAAATTGATACAGTGAGACAGAGGTTTGAACTAGTCTATATACTAGTGCTTCTGTTGAACAGAAACAGCTTGCTTCATACTTACTTCATGGCATTTGTGTTGACCTGCTTTGTCCAGTGAATGCTGCCTTAACTTGCATCCCCAAATTGTCAACTGTCTGCAGGGAATGGCAGCTTCAAAGAGATGCAACTCTGATGTAAGAAAGAGCAGAAGTTAATTGGTGCAGGAATTGCATGATGATGTTGGTAGTGATTTTGTCCTCTCCCATTAGGCTTACTGTTACCATGGTCAGACTTTACTGGCGAGTGATAAATGTGGGGAAGCAATCAGATCTCTGCAGGAAGCAGAAAAATGTAAGTTTGAGTGAGACTAGATTACACAGTCTCATCATGACATGCATGTTTTTTTTTGCTGTATCACATTTATTTGGTCCCACATAAACTTAAGATTTTCTGTGTCACCTGATGAAAATCCAGTATGCTTTTGAATAAAGGCAGTATATTCTTTTTTGATCTTGACAAAGACTGCCTTTCGTAACAGTACTGCAGAAACTTTCATCTTTGCTTCTCAGCCCATTAACCTGTTTAAACTCAAATAGCCTTTACAATAACTTGTTTCCTTTCTATTAATTTCGAATGAAGATTAAGGCAAGTTCAGGGTCTTCTGCCCATCCTCCTCTCTTCAAAGCTATTGCTACCTCAGTGCCTGTGCCGCATAAGCTTAACCACAATGTATAAAAAAATGCTCAAATCACCAAACCAAAACAATTTAATATTATTTTAAAAAAAATAAAAATAAGTTATTAAGAAAAATCCAAGTTGGATTGTTTGCAGTGAAACAAATTCTGTGGTTTTTACTGTTCCTGCTGTTCAGAGGAGAGTGCTTCCTTATTCGGGGGCATCAACCATGTGCGGACACCGTTATACCCTCTCTTCCCCCCACCCCCATCATATGGCACAGTTCTTAGGCTTATTGTTGGATTTTGCACTGTAAGTAGGAATACTTTCCTGCATCTTCCTACCCAAAATGCTGTCTGGGTTTTTTTTCTGTTCCTAGTCACTTTTTGGAAGCAGCAAATCTTGGCTGGAAGTGCTGCTTTTGAGATAGTTTACTTTTGTTTCTAAGAAGCTAGAAGCCGAGTAGATTCTGGCATCTGCTAGAACTGAAGCACTGTAGATCAGAATTGTGATTTAAGAGTCATGTAAATTATTTTTATTGCATTTCTTTCTTGCAAAGTTTTTGCCAAGGCTGAAGCATTGTGCAAAGAATATGGAGAAACCAAAGGGCCTGGGACTACTGCCAAACCTTCTGGACATCTCTTCTTTAGGAAATTAGGAAGTTTGGTTAAGAACACACTAGAAAAATGCCAGAGAGAGAATGGATTCATGTAAGTAATTTGTGGTTAGTATAATACTCTATATGAACTGTTATTATCTTATTTGCATTTATTTCAAGCTGGGATGGTAAAGTTTTACTCTCCAGTTCTTTATATTCCTTTAGGGCATGGCAAGCAGCTTAAAGATAGTTTTGCAATTCTGTAGTTTTCTCTAAGTGTGATTTGCTATTTGTCTGTGCTATAATCCTCCCTGTGTTCTGTGCCAGTTCAGCAGGGTAGATTGTACAGATGTGCTGCAGAGGTTAAGCAGTTTTCTTCCTTTCTTCCTCAAGACACTTTGTTTCTTTTCCTTCTGCACAAGAGAAAGTTCTGCAGACCTGCTGTGTTGCTCTAATGGCCTCCTGACAACTGCTGGGATCCAGTAGACAAAAGAGGACAGAGAGAAATTGTAGAAGACTCGAGTTGATTGTGTTTTGACTTCCCTGCTAGGAATCATGCCTTCAGTGAAGAGTATGCTTAGGGTGCTAGGAGCTTTACTAGTCTAATTAATATTGTCAATATATATAAAATCCCTTCCATAAAGAGTTCAAGAAGCAGTTTAAAATAGCAAGATTAACTTGGCTTTAAAATTCTTTTGCTCATTTTTTTTCTCCTCTCCCCTGCTCTTATGATTTAGTAGTCCATAACAGGTTTGTTATTTCCGTTTTAATGATATGTAAGGGGCTATATAATACAGAATTAACTTAAATAGAAAGGATTCAAGCTGAAATAAATAGGAAAATAAACTATTTACTCTGCTTTAGTTCCAATACCCATTGTCATAGCTTACAGGAGATTTCAGCAAATCCTTGTCCGTTTAGAAACAAACTTTGGAGGGAAAAAAACCAAAACAAAACAAAAACCAAACCAAAACCCTGATACCCAGTGACTGTTTTGGGAGATGTGCGTGCCACTGAGCTCTGCTGCAGCATGAGAAGTAAAGGAACACGTGTCAGTATTTGTCTGTTTTCAGCCCTTGTTTGGTTTGCCTAGGAGGGATTTATACGCTCATTCAGGCTTTCTCTTGTAGCAAGTCTTTGTGGGTTTTGCACTGTCATTGCTGTTATATGCTGTGGCACATCAACACTGGTTTAGGAAAAGAACTGACCTTTTAATTTTTCTGGGGAAGTGGTTTAAATCCTCATTTGTATTTTGAAGGTCTTTATGGACAAAAGGTGTTCTTCTCATTGAAGGGCTGGGAATAAAGATTATCAAGTAAGAAAACCCCCACATAAATACTGAGAAGGAATTGCTTTTGGTTTTGTGAATCTTATTAATGGAATGCATGTTGGACAGTGCCTTTATGAAATGGAAGAGAACAGAAGTGGTTGCCACTGAAAACGCAGACTGGTTTTCTTTAGAATTGCAAACGAGACTTGCAGAGATATAGTGCATTGTGTTCAATATTTATTGCTATATTCTATTACAGCTATTTTCAGAAGGTGCCAGCAGAAGCTCCCCAGTTGGAATTGAAAGCAAACTATGGTTTAGTAGAGCCTATTCCATTTGAATTTCCTGCCTTGAATGCACATTGGACTCCTGAAACACTTGGGGCATTTGATCTCACCAAGAGGCCAAAGGATGATGCTGTAAGATAACCTTATGTACTGTTCTCTGTTGTTAGCTTTATTCTGTGTGTTACTCTTTTGCGCTTCTGTGATGCTCCCCAGCTCACTGCAGAATGAGGCTAACGCTGAGCTCATGTTTCTGCTGTGCCAGGAGGCAAGTCAGTTAACCTCTCTGTCACACTGTCAGTATCTAGAAATGAGGAATATTTTTTTTTCCTAAGTCCTGAATTGGAGGAAATTTTTTAATGTGTGTAAGATGCTGAAACATTACAGTGAATGCTATAAAAAGATCCTGTTCTAGAAAAGGATTCATATAAGTATACTGAAATAGAGAATATTTGGCTTTTCTCCCTTGCTTGAGACTTGCCTAAGGTCTTCAGCCTTGAAAAGAGAGGGTACTGTTAGATTAGAATATGTAAAGTCAACTGTGGGTAAATACTGTGCAGACACAGTGGTTTGTTCCTGTGGTATTTAAGTTTTATTTCTTGTTTGCAGGCTAAACCAAAACCAGACGAAGAAGTAAAACCTCTGAAGGAACCAGATATAAAGCCTCAAAAAGACAGTGGATGCCAGATTTCTTAAGTGCCATAAGTGCTTTGGGTTCACTTTGAAACTGTATTCATTAGACTCTGGGGTTTTAGTTCTGGTCTCCCTTTTTCTGATGCTTGGTTTTTTTTTTTAATTTAGAAGACTAATTTAATTGAGTTTTGTTTGTATATGTCTGTCTTGCTTGAGAATGTGGTGGATTTCTAAGAGTTTATTTATATCTGACTTATTTTTGGTTTCAGTAGGGTTTCATAGAATGAGTGGATTTAAAATGTTCCTATCGTGCCTCTAGAGAATTTAATTTTGTGGGTTTAGTTTCTACCCACAAGTAGCAAAGGAAGTATCATGATTGTGATACTTGAGGAGTTTTCCATTAGATCATATGCTATATATCATGCCAAATTCTGCAAGCAAAAGTTTATATGAACAGTGATAATTATTCAGGTTTTGTCATTCGTGCTTAACACCCTGTTGTGTTCTGATTCACTTAATTGTAGTGAGCGAAGAATATCTGGGTTTGGTTTTTAACATCCTTGTGGTATTTCACAGGACGTGCACAGAACTTGGAAAACCTTAAGTTCTGTGTAACTGAAGCACAATTCACATTCTTCTGAAACAATTAGCTTCTCTTCTTCCCCCTAGAGATTAGGGTTCTTGTATCACAGATTATAGTAAGATACGTTAGCTTGTCTGTCCTTAAATTAAAATCTTTTATTATTAAAATGTGTGTGAAGGTGACACGGTAAGTTACATCTAAGTGCTTAAAAGTAATGCATCGTGGTGTTATTCATTCAAAGTTTTTTAATGTTTGAAAGATTTGGTAAGTTTGCACGCTGCAGATAGTTAAATTCTCCTGGCACGAGAAAAGCTCCATTTGATGTTGTGTTTCCATCTGGGTAATTTTCTATAAGAAGCTGTTAGGAGAACAGGGAGAAAAGATGAGCTGGAGAGCTGATGGTACAACTGGGAAACCAAACTCTAGGTTTCCTTTATGCCATATGTAAACAGTGCTTTCTCAGCTTTTGCACTGAAAACAACTCCTTATGAAGAGAACTTGCCAAAAGCCAAGCCCAGTCAAGACTGAGAAAGTATTTTGTGTAGAACTAGCATCTTCCATTTCTGCCTCCTGTGGAAAATGTGATAACATCTTAGGAGTTGAGCACTCCTAAACACCCGTGTCAACAAAAACATAGCTTTCTGGTTTGCCATAAATACAGAAGAATGTGATTCTATGTGTTGAAGTGAGGTTTTGTAATCTCTGGATACCCGTTGCTGCACTTCACTTTACCCAAGAAACTGAACAGCCTGAAAATGTTCCTGTTTCAACAAAACATGATGGCATATGCAGTTACGATGTATACTGTAAAGACATTCCTCACTATATTCTGCTTGGATTGGTTCATCTTCCACTGTGGCGTAATTCAGTGCTTCTGTTTCAAGATTTTCATGGGACTTTGAGTAATTCAGCTAAGAGGGCAGATGTGTAGCTTCTTGAAGGCCTGTGGAACAAAAGCTTTTGAGGAGGTGAATAGGGAATTCAAGACTCTTCCTTAAGATACTGGACCAAACTACAGAATTCATTGCTGTAAAACGATCTTAATGTTGGCAGTTGTGGGTGAATCAAATGTAGAACTCATTGCTTCCAGTGATGGATTTTTCTTTCAGCCAGTTCTGCACCCAAAAATAAGTGTAATATCAGCTGAGTAGCTTTGGAAGAATTTTCATTTCTGTGAGGGCTTGGATGAGTAGAGGATAATGAGCATCGAGAAGAATTTATATCTAAAATGGGACCATTTCTTCTGATGCTACACAGAGGCCTGGGTGTGTTTTATGAAGAGTTACTCAGATTTGTTCATAACTTGATCAGCTGAATTCTTAACTTCTTGCGTTGTTGAAAGACCAGCTTAGGTTTTGCCAGAATGGAGTGGAACTATGATGCTTGCCTATGCAGGTTTTACTTCTCCTAAAAACTTAATTATAGCTATAGTCATCTACATTTGCTTAGCCTGCCCCCTTAGCCTGATCAGGATGCGGTTAGTTCAGTGTCATAACCACAGTTTTTAGTTACTCATTGTTTTGCAGGTGCTTGTGTATAAATACATACATAGCTCAACCTAATTAATTTTCTTTAGATTCTATTTTTCCTCCTCCTCTAATTTTCCCTCCAATCTCCTCCACACTGTGGCACAGACTTACCATTGTTTGCTAATGCATGTGTGGGTGCTGTGACTCATTTCCAATGAGGCTTTTGCCCATGGATATATTTTAGTATATGAGTATCTTAAAATCAACAGATCATGACTAAATCATTTCCAAGCAACCGCTTAGGAGAGATTATTTTATGGACTTGAAATTGCTAATTCTTTGGACACTTTCTTAAACCAAGTGGTTTGTTTGAATCAAATTCACTGTAAAAAGTTTGAGGTATAACCAAGTGGGTTGTGTCAGATTATGGCATTATTTAAGCCTAGCCTCTTATGCCATAGCCATTTTGGTAAGTATGATGTAGTAGTTTAAAAATAGACTAATGGAACAAATTAATTCACTTATCATGTGTTGCTTTTCAAGACAAACTTTGTTTACTTGTGGTTAAAATGTTATGGCAAACATTGGATAATTTTGCCAGAAAATAAGAAACTGGAGAGTGTTTAGTTTGTGAAGTATAGCAAGCTATGAGTCAACAAGCAGTTTTCTCTTTGATTGTGTTGGGTAGTAGCAAAAACTGTTGTAAACAATGCATAGATTAACTGTCTACTATGCATGGGCGAATTGATGAGGAGTTGCAGTTAATCTGGAAACCTAGCAGCCATGTTCCTTCTATTGTGATTTTGTTTAGTAATTTTTAAGAATAAGGTATTTTGAATGGTGACTTTTTCATACTCTAATGCTGCAAGAGCCTGTTTTTGTGGCTTCTCGCTGGTTTCAGAGGCCCTTGTGGCTAAAACTGCAAATCTTGTGTGTAAATAGTCTTTAAAATTTTGTGCTGGTCTGAACCAGGACAGGACTGCAGCTAAATAAAATACAGAGTGCTGGGCCCTCTATTTTATGCTTTTAGAAATGCAGTGATTGTCTTTAATCTACTATAAAGCAAAGCAGTAAGCTCTTTTGAGATTTCTATTTCAATACCTTCCTTCATGTACTTAAATACACTTCCTCCACGTTTCACATTCTTGGGTTTACAGTAGTTAATCTCCATCCAGTATGTGATGCTTCTAGAACTGAGGGACTGAATTTGGCCCTTGGATGCTGATGTCTGCCTCTCACTGGATTCAGTAGAGGAGTTTTGCTTCTTAGCCTAAGGATGACGTTTGGTCACTTAAATGTTTAGCATGAATATGTGGTGCATCTGTAATGATGGTATCGGTTCATAGGATAAGCAAGAAAACAGGTCTCTAGGTCTGTGTAGAACATAGCTAACTTTGCACTTTAGATCTAAATTTCTGATCTTGCCATTTCAGTACAATACAATATGGTTGTAAATACTCCTTCCTCTCATTTTAGTATTGTTGCACTGATTTCAGGACTGTGCTAGTGGTAAGGTTTTTATGGGAGACATTAGTAAAATGTATTTTTAATTGTCTGTGTATAAAATGAACTCATGAAGTCTATCTCTGTCTTAGTATTGGGGGAGCATGAGGGGAGGCAGTAATTCATCTGCTTTCAGAGAAACGATAAGTTTGTCTATTGACTGTGGTGATACTTTTCATTCCACTGCTGCACCTGGTATCTAAAGAGAAGTTTCAGCATTTATATAAATCTTGTTCATGCCTGTTAATTATCCCTAAAAAGCATCTCTCTCTAATGATCATTGCCAAATTACAGCAGTGTAAGCTGCCTTCCCCCCTCACCCCACCAATGGGCCCAGCTGAGTGGGGAGTGAGGTAAAATGTATATGACTGGCATGGAGAAGCCCCTGTAGCGGTACCCGTCTTCAGATTTTGAGTGCAGCATGTAACGGTCAGCATAACATCAGCCATTGGATTCACCCAGATCTTTCCCCACTGGTAATGCTCTCTATTCAAACAGTGTCACGTGGTAACTGAGGAAGCTTTTCCTGTAGGAAGGCCTGCCTCCTCTCATGTTGGGGCCTTCATGGATTACAGCCTTGTTGAAGCCATCCTGTACTCAAACTTCAGTGGAATTGACTCCAATGACATTGACCGTGCAACTTTATTTTGTGAAGACAGTCACCATGCAATCTTAAGCTTCATAGTTTGAAAATTTGTATATAACTATGACTTTCAGAATACCATTTAAAATAAACAATATTAATCTATCAGGTTTTGTTTCATCATTTAAAATTTTAAGTATAGTAGCAAGAAAGAGTCTTATATTGAATGTTACTTTCTCCATTTTAATGAAAATGTAATAATTACAGAGAATACTTTCTCCTTGCAATATATCTAAAGGAGGACTTAAATGAGCAAGATAGTTAGGTGAATTGGGAGTGGAAGTAGTAGCTACAAGGCAGTGCTTCAGGTCATGGGACAGGAAGAGAACAGATGGAATTTCCAAAATTATGTTTAAAAAATTAGGTGTGATTTCATATGCCTATATAAAACCCTAGCGGTTGCCAGGGTCTACAACATTGTAGGATGTTCTGTATGCTGCATGAAAGGATTGTTTGGGAAGTGCAGATTCCTGGTCATCAGCAGGTAGGAAGTATATTTGTAGGAAACACATTTTTTCATTTTCAGAGGTATGGTTGACTCTTTGTAGTGTAAATGCACACGAATGCCTTTTAGCCTCTCGGGTTTTAGCAGAGTTTCATGAAGAAAAAAAATAGTCTCTATTGGGTTCTGATTTAAATTTCCTCCTGAAATAAATCTTTCCTCAGCAAAGTACTTTGAAAACATCTATGGAAAAAGTGATTTCATTCATGCAGGTTGTGACTTCAGTAAAAGTATCGGCAACCGATTCTGTAATACTGCTCCTCCTTCACAATAATTTACATTATTTCAATTGCTATGTAGTCCTCAGAGAATAAAAATTGTTTGGCTGTCTAAAACCTCATCTACTTTATTTTGATAATAGCAAATAATATTATAGGAATGTGAAGACTGGACCATTGCACTGGGAATTTTGAAGTCCTGGGTATCGGCTTCAAGGCAAAACTTCCTCCCCAGTTTAGAAACTGGAATTTTTCTGCTTTACAGGATATTTTTTTTTCTGACATCAGATCCATCCTTCAAACAGGGAGCCAAACAGGTTGTCACAGTTGGTGAGTGTTCATAATTCTAGCATATGTGGTGCTGGACTGGATTTTTGTTTTCCTTCCCTGAAAGGAAATCTCTTCAGCTTCAGGAAAGCAATCTTTTCAGCAGCACTTTCCTATTAACTCTGCAATTGATTTCAAGTCACGAAGTTGCTGATTTGTGTTGTGGAAACTCCTGAAGACCCACAATTTCCCTCATATTGGTTTGCAAGCAGCTAGTGAGTTAATCAGAACACTTTTCTTCAGAGTTCAGATAGCCAAGCAGCTCCTTGGATGTGAAAGACATATGTACCTTACTGTGTGCTTTTTCTAGTGCTTTGCACACTGCTTTTCATGCCTACTTCTAAGTGACAGAGGCTGAGGGAAACCCTAGATTTCCATGCTTTATTGTTTTTCTTATTCCACACTTAAGTGGGAAGTGAAATCAGAATCGTAGAACACTTTGGGCTGGGAGGGACTGTAAAGATCATTCAGCTCCAACCCCCCTGCCATATACAGTGACACCTTCCACTGGATCGAATTGCTCAAAGCGTCATCCAACTTGACCTTGAACACCTCCAGAGACAGGGCACCCACAACCTCTCTGGGCAACTAGTTCCAGTGCTTCACCACCCTCCCAGGAGAAGTTTCTTCCTGATGTCTATCCTAAATCTCCCTTCTTTCAGCTTAAAAGAGTTACCCCTCATCCTGTCTCTCCACTCCCTGATAATGTGCCCCTTCCCTTTTTTTTCCCTTTAAGTACTGGAAGGTTGCTATATGGTCTCCCTGGAGCCTTCTCTTCTCTAGGCTAAAAAAGCCCAGCTCTCACAGCTTGTCCTCATGTGGGAGGTGCTCCAGCAGTCTAATCATCTCTATGGCCCTCTGCACTCACTGTAACAGATTCATGTCCTTCCTGTGCTGAGGACTCCAGAACTCCAGATGTAATGTCACAAGAGCAGAGTGGAGGGGCAGAATTATTTCCTTCAGCCTGCTGGCCACGCTACTTTTGATGCAGCCCAGGATACCGTTACCTTTTTGGGCTGCAATCGCACATTGACAGCTGATGTTGAGCTTCACATCCAACAGCTCCTCCGAGTCCTTCTCTTCAGGGCTACTCATCACTTAACCTGTATTTGTGCTTGGGATTGCAATCCCAAGTATAAATATATATATATATATATAAATATATACACTATATAATGATTCTTATAGTGAGCGTTGGAATAAAGTGGATGACTGGACAGTTGAACCCACAAAACTGATTTTTCAGATTATATGTAGACATCTACACATTACTTGCTTCTGTTTATATTTGGAAATTTTCAGTTGAAGCCATAAGAAATAGAGACTTGGCTTTACAAAAGTGAAAACTGAGATTCTAGTGAGCGTTAGCACGGCAAATTCCATACTCATTTGTTCTCAATATCTTTGCAAAATGCAAGGCTGAATGTTGTTATCCTGGGCTGGGTTGTCTCTAAACTGTGACTTCAGAACAGATGAAAGCTGATGGGAAGTCTAACTACATAGTTCATCTCATATATTTGTGGCTAGCTAATTCCTGTTATATAGGCTGGTGATTTCGGTCAGATTTGTAACTTGATTACAAATCCTATGCCACAATACTCTTTCCAGAGATCGATGCAAGTTGATGTTCTTGCATTTTCTGCTGTGTACACAATGTGGGAACTCCTCAGACAACACAGACTTTCTTTCTTAAATTACTCGCTTTTTAAAACATAGCAAATGTTACAATTTCTCCCAAGTTCTCACTGACAGCTGGCATATAATCTTAATGCAAAAAGAGATACTTTTCTTTGTAGCTCCGCTTTCCACTACATCATACATGCCTAGAAAGTGTTTTTGTAAAGTCAGATTAAGTGCAGATGAAAGAGATTACTGTTTTCTTTCAGCGAAGCCACAGCTTGAAGAAGAAAAAGGACATAAAATCCTGCTAGTTGCTTAGTAAGCAGGTAACGTAGAAGCCCTCTTGTGAAGTATGTAGTAGCTCTGGAGTTTGGATGAAGTAGTTGATGTAACACATAAGGTCTTAAGGCAACTCATCTTAAGGCTGTCAATCCAAAGTGTGTTTCTGTAGCATTTGTTGTGATCTGACTGTGGTCAGTTTGTCTGGAAGATCTCAAGCAGAGAAGCTCTTGCACAGAATCTCATTTTGGGTAGGTAGTGAGTTAGTTTTTACACCATTTGTTGTCAATACATAAGTGGGTGCTGGGCATCAATTCTAAGAATAGTCACTACTGACTCTTATTTTCCTGGAAGGTCAGTTCATTATCAGAGTTTGTCCTGCACCCATCAAGACTCTTTCCGTGCAGTCAAGTACTCCCTACCATGGAGGTTTCCACTGGGCTTATCAGGGATATTTTGGGACTCCAGTTAAGGAGGTATCCTTCTTTCTCAGTATGTTTACTGATCACTTTTGTAGTGGGTCCCACCAGTCTTTAAGTTCCTCTCATAAAATAGAGTTTCAGTTCCACAGATCACCCTGAGTCCTTGTTTACATATTCCAGTTCCTGTTTCCCAATCCTTGAAAGTCAAATTTGTGTCTACTATTCTAGATGAAGCCTCACTAACGCAACATGTCAAGCCTTCTCCATCTAAACCAGACATGCAGTTGCTGATGTTTACAAGAATCATAGAACCATAGAATCACTTGGTTGGAGAAGACCTTTGAGATCATTGAGTCCAACTGTACCTGTCTATTACATCTGTCTGTCAGATCCCCTTGGTGTGCTCCAATCATTTTCCTTTGTGCCTTTAATCTTTCCTTTACTATTTCCGAAGAATAACACACCTTCAGTTTTCAGTGTCAATTTTGATAACCCCTAGACATATGATTGCATTTGCTCTGTTGAATTGATGTAAAATCTTAAGATTATTTCCTTCTCCTCTGCAATCTCTGGATCCTCTTCTCTACTGGACAGTACTTCTCCAATTTTTACTCTCAGCAAGTTAGTCAGTACCTTCCCCTCCAAATGTATAACCCAGTGCATAACAGCACTCTTGAATTTATAAAAAAAAAAATCCCACTGTACTGTAGTGGAATTATGGGCACTAAGGGTCAGCACAGTTTATATTTTCTTGCAGTTTTGTGGTTTCTGCTCAACAGTATGAAGTTGGTACAGGCAACAGGCCCTCTAGATGTCTGCATAACACAAATGCCATGCACACAGGAGAGGTATTGCAGCTTTAAAATAAGGAGAAGTAAACAAGTTACATCTTTTATATCAGGTTACATTGAAAAGGACATCCCTGTAATTAGTTATGTGATGACATGAAGGAGATCATGTATGCTATGCAACCAGGTGAGCAACTACCCTTCTGTAAAGGTGACTGCCAAAGCCATGGAACAGGAGCACTGACAAACTCTGACAATGTCTTCTCTGTGTCCCAACCTCTTCAAAGTATCTTGTCTTTGGGAAGAAAATGGTACAATGCTGTTTCTGTGAGGGTTTCTGTGAGGTCATGCATGGATTTACGTAGCAAGGATTTGGTAGTGGGGAGGCTGCAGCTTGTGTGAGACACCAGAAGCTGCCCCCTGTGTCAGACAGAGCCTATTCCAGCTGGCCCAAAGATGAACCCAGCACTGGGCAAAGCTGAGGCCATCAGCTGTCCTCATCATGGCTGTAGGAAGAGGCGGGGTGAAAGGCCATAAGGTGAGCAAATGAGGCATTCTGCAGTTGTAAAAGTAAACCAAAGCCTTTTCTGCTTCTCACATCACCCTTCTAACAAGTCGGCTGTGGGTACAGGAGAAAGTGGGAGTGGACATAGCTGGGACAGCTGATGCCACTGACCAAAGAGCTGTCTCATTCCATATGATGTTTTGCTCAGCAATAGAATTGGGAAGGAAGGAGGCTGGCCAGGACTGTCCTAGCTTGCAGAGTGGCTGGGCATAAGTTGGTTGGAGATGAGCAATTGGGGTTTTTTTGCATCACTTGTTTTACTTGGGTTTGAGTTCTTTATCTTCTTTGTTGTTTTCCTTTTATAGTTTGGGGTTTTTTTTTAAGAAGTCTTTATCTCAACCTACAAATTTTGCACTTTCACCCTTCCACTTCTCTTCTTTATTCCACAGGGCTGGGGAGTGAGCAAGTGGCTCCCTGTAAGGGTTAAACCATGACAGTCCTCTGTAAATCATAACAGTAATGCCCCGTACACACAACATCTGGATGATGGGGCACACTGAGCATCCCCTGAGCTCCTGCAGATTAGGAGTGCTGCAGCATATGGAAGGATTAGCCTTGGGTATTTAGAAGAGATCATAAGTATGACAATAAATCTCCACATAGCAGAACTTTGGTATTAAAAACAGAGAAATTCAGAAATATAAAAGGTGTGGTACTTACAAAAACATCCAAGTGAGCCTTCCAATAGCCACATTAAATACAAAACAACTGAGGTTAACACGAACCCTCCATCTGGAACATGACGCACAGAGTCAGGATTCTCATGAAAAAATGTGCAAGTTTGCCCTTTTTGTCTTGTTTGCTCTTAGGCAAACTGGCAAAGAGGTGATGTATCTCCAAGGCTTGTATCTTCACAGATTCAGGTCCTGATGTAGCTGTTGCATATGCTAACTATTCCAGCAAAATCTGCTGGTCATGGTGGCATTATTTAAAGCAAATAATCCATTAGCTGAATCTGGCCAGTGTGAGAAGATTAATTACAACAGGCTACAGGCTTTCTTCTTTGCAAACCAGAAGAACACTTCATTGCAAGCTGAATGGCACAGGACTGTGTTTAGTGAGACTTCATGGATGAGCTTGTCTTTATGCTCTGAATCGAAGTTCCTGATCTGTAGTCCACACTCACCTGTGGAGGCTATATCTCTGGGTTTTGGCACTTTGAATAGTAACCACTTAATTTCTTAGTAACCTAAGGTTTCTTCTTTTTTTTTTTCATATGATTGATTAACTTACTTTAAGGATAGATCAACTGGAATGCAATCACTGTTGAAGTAATAAAGCAGGTACATTTGCTGGCATTGTCTTAAGGAATTATTACCAATATTTAAAACACTTGGTGCTTTTTTAAAATTAGGTGGTTTTTTTGGTGAGATGATATAATCTCTATAAACAATGAAATAACTCAGATTAGATTGTTTGATATCAACACACTGATCTTTTCCAAACGGCACATTTTACAGTACCAAGGAAGAAGTACTCTCTGTTGTTAGATACCTAGAGGCAGCCTTAGTGCAAGCAAAACAGACATTCGAAAATAATAGAAAACTCTGATTATCATGCAGGTAGGTACAACCAGGGTACAGTATGTTAGGTACATTATGAATTTTGTATTATCTATACAGACCAACATGGCAGAAGGGATTTGCAGAAGAATAGGGAAAGGATTATTCTAATTAACGATGGACCATTTTATCTGTCTTCTTGCCGGGAGAGTAATTCTTAACAGGCTTGTTAAATTTATCCTTAAAAACTTCTAGTATTAGTTACTGCATCAGCTCTCCAGCTAATTGGTGTAGTGGCTTTGAATCCTTTCCCTAACAGTTTTATTTCACATGGATTATGCTGTCTGCATTTCCCCTCTTGTTCTATTGACAAGCTGTCCCTTTGTATATGACGATCTTTTCCTGTATTTGCCTGTTAGTGTGCCTCCCCTTAGCTTTTCCATCTGTAGACTAAACACTACTATCCCTTTGCATGTTTCTTCCCTAGTCTTAGCTCCTTAAATGCATAATCGTTCTTATTACTGTCCTCTGGACTTTCTCTATTTTGTCCACATGCTTTTCAAATGTTGTCATGTACAAAACAGAACAGAAGCCTCCAGCTGGGGTGCACCAAGACAGAGTAGTGCATATCTGCTACCCAAGCAGATGTTTCCCATCGTGTCTAACTGCAGAACGATGAAATTATTTCCTTACATCCTGTCTTTTTTCCTGAATATTTCTTTTATAGACGTTCTTTTGAAAAGTATTCTTATTTTCCATGTTACTCTCAGTTGTTTGTAAAAATGTATTTATAGCTCTATCTATTGCCCCAGTTCACTCACTAATGAAAATACTAAGCATCAAGGCAGAGCCCTGCTCTGTATATCCCTCAGTACTGACATTAAAATATTTGTAACTGATCTCTATACTTGCTCAGAAAAGCAACTTTTCTAAGAAAAATCAGACCCGTGGCTGACATTTTTAACTGAAGGAACATGAAACAACTTGCGGATCTTCTCACATTAAATACTCTTCTTGATGCCAGTGATTTTTTTAAATAAGCATCACATCTCCGTATACCACATTATGGCAGATACTTAAATGAATCTTTGTGTACTACTGCATGATGTATCAATTATAAATAAAAAATATTACATTGCAGTTCAACATCAAAAAGTAACTGAAGACAGTGAAACTAGTTATGCAAAAAGTACAAAAAGAGCTATATGGAGTCTCAGTTCAGTCCTCCATTGTTATACAGCGTGATAGGCTTTAATTACAGAGACATGCACCATTTTTTTCCAGAGGACTTTATGATAAAATAGTTACTTATCCAAGACAGCATGGTCTGTTTTCAGTGTATGTCATATATCTGTGTGGTCTTTCCTTTTTGCTGTGCAACATCAGCCTGTAGTACAGAATGGGGACTTGTTCATCTTCTCCTGGGTTCTTGAGGAGTGGTACCAGATAATTATCTGAATGCTCTGCAAATATGGTTTTTTACAATACAAAATCAAGGGTTAAGATTGTCAGCAGCCAGCTAATTCAGAAAATCCAGCTAAAATTGTCATGGGGCATTAGGAGAGTGTTCCTATTGTACGAATGTGTAGCAACAATGAATGGTCAACATTCCTGACAAAGGATGGCAAGTGTTCCAAACCAGAGCCCAGTAAGCAGAGATTATGCATCAATGAGCTGCCAAAATCCACACAGGGATTGTATGGGAGATGTAAAGCAGAGGCTGCCATGGCGTCCTGCTGTCTGTATCTCCTTTCAGCTGCCCTTGTTATAAAACCCTCTTCCTTCTTACTTCTCAGTCTTATGTTTCATTCCCATCTTTCAGGCTCTCCATGACTGAGGGTGGAGTCCTACAGACAGTTTTACTTACCCTGCAATCTCAATCTGCTCTAAAAGCAGTGCTCCAAAATCCTCTCTCTCCAACTGATAGAGACATGAGTCATAGGAGGAAAATTATATATTGTCATAGTATCTACTCTCCCTTCTCAGTTATTCAACTTAAGTAGGATATTTAATGAAAAAAATCTAACAAAGGAACCTTTAAAATGCGTGCTCACACTTTGAACTAATGGCTCTGCCAGTCATTTTTAAGCAGTCTTTTCAAAAAGTCTAAGCATGCTGGGGAAAAAAGTACCCCCATGGTTGCCCTGTGTCCCTTCTACATATGAATCTTCTCTCCAGCTTTGGATCCTGGGTAAATGTTCAGAGGGATAGTAACAGCTGAGCTGTCTCTGTCAAATCTCAAGACTCTGAAATGCTCCAATTCCTCTGTGATTTACAGCAGTGAAACAAAGAGGAAAAAGCATTATTTTACTTCTACCCATGTTTTCAAGCATTTGGAGGTCCTTTTCTTCCCCATATTCGACAAAATACTTTGGTGTTAACAACAGGTTTTCAGCAACTAAAAATATAGGATCTGATAAGCATCAGTGACCTTTATTGCTGTATTGCAATCAATGTGACGTCCAGTATGGTATACTCATTCATAGGCAGCAAGTAAGTGGATTTGAGCTTTATCTTTTGCAGCTTAATCATCATGTTGATCATCTGCAATTGGACCAGCATGACTAAAGAAAGAGCATGGTGCAAATGCAGACAGGGTGTAAGGACCGGTGAAGCAGGAGGAGGTGGCCCAGAAAAAGGAACTGAGGTGATAAAGGATCATGGCAGTAACTGTTGCCAAGAGCATTGTCTCAGAAAGCTGACAGCAGGACTGCAATGGCTGAGGTTTACTCCAGCTAAATATCTGCTGGTTCACCATAGACAGGGCAGATCTGCACCTGAAAAGGTGGGGCCTGAAAGCATTGCAATGAGTTAATTTTCTTCAGCAACTGCCTAAAATATAAAATACGTCATTTCCAATGCTTAGGCCCTATGCAGAATATGGCAGATGTATGTAAGGATGTAGAAGTGGTAATTAGTCTAAGGAAGTAATGAAGTCATGTAATGAATTAAACCAAGGTGAATTTGTTTAATTTAAACATAGCCTAGAAGTTTTTTAGACAGGGAATGCAGTAAATGAATTATGGCGATCCCAGAAACGCAGGCTAGATCTTTAGAAAAAGCTGTAAAGGCTGGATTACAAAGGATGTCTCTTAAGCAAGGAGAAGTAAAGTAAATGAATTGTGCCCTGTGTCATCTCATCTGCTGATCCTTCATGTTTCTGTGTATGAACACTCCATACAACTTTCTGCCATCATGTAAAATGTCTACTGCAAAAAAACCTTTAGCAGAAGGAGGGTGCTTCCATTATTAGTTGTCTTTTGCGTGTTTTCAGCTTGTGAATCCCTTGGAAAGGAACTTGCCATGCTGTTTGGACTCAATGAACCCAGATACAAATACTCAGTAGAGGAATACTTCTGGACACAGAACTAGATAAACAAGATATGTATCTTGCTTACAAGAATGGAGAGGATGTGCTTCACGAGGCTTTATTTAACTCTGCTATTATTCTTTATGCCACAAGAGTTACTAAAAGCTTGTTTCAGCCCTGAACAAACTATTCTGTCTACTATCAGACCAAATTAGTCTCTTTAATACTTTTAAGTTGCTTTACTTAAAGCTATTTGAAAGCTTTAGTAGAGCTTTGAGTGTGATTATCAGTTTGTGTCTTATTACATGCACCAGTCCTCCTGTACTGTCTGTTCTGAAGTCACTGCATTTAAGCTAGATTTTGATTGTAAGTGATACTTGAAAGTGAACAACTAAGAAGACAAGATAACCTTAGGATTTTTATTCCCTAAACTGACAAGGTGGCTGTGCATGGCAAAGGTGATGTGGAAGCAAGGCCAGTTTGCCCACTTTACTATCCATTCTGGTAGCAGAATCAGAAATCAATGTTGGTCTAGGCTTTGGGGCAAAATATTGCCCCTAGTTTTTGTGCCAAAGTCAGGGTATTTTGTTAGCAATATTTCCTGAAGAAAAATCTCAAGAAATAGAGAAGCACCTTAGAAAATTTTGTCTAACCAGGAAGGATTCTTGGGAATGTGGGTAATAAAAAAACCCTTCCCAAAACTAAAACTCTAAACTGTTTTTCTGTCACTAGCTCACCGAGAGTCTCTAAAGTGCATCGCTCTGTTGCAACACTCTTGTTTTTATTAGTGGTGTTGGCTGTGGAATAATCCAGCTGAAAAATGTAACGTAACTCCAATTATACTTGACTAATTCTTACCAGGAAGAAAATAATCTGCCATGCTTTGTTCTACTGAGAGATTGGTTAGTCATGGTTGTGACAATGGTTATTGTATCGGACCTTTTAGCTGATCAAAGGCACATCCCGGTGTTTATTGAGGTCCTGCCAAACCAACCTGATCGCCTTCTATGACAAAGTCACTCGGCTGCTGGATGAAGGAAAGGCTGTGGATGTGGTCTTTCTGGACTTAAGTAAAGCCTTTGACACAGTTTCTCACAGCATTCTGCTGCAGAAACTGTCAGCCTCTGGCCTGGACAGACACACACTCTCCTGGGTAGAAAACTGGTTGGATGGCCGGGCCCAGAGAGTGGTGGTAAATGGTGTTAAGTCCAGCTGGAGGCCAGTGACAAGTGGGGTTCCCCAGGGCTCAGTGCTAGGTCCAGTCCTGTTCAATGTCTTCATCAATGACCTGGATGAGGGCATTGAGGGTACCCTTAGCAAGTTTGCAGATGACACAAAGCTGTGTGCAAGTGTCGATCTGCTGGAGGGTAGGGAGGCTTTGCAAAGGGACCTGGACAGGCTGGACCGCTGGGCAGTGTCCAACGGCATGAGGTTTAACACGGCCAAATGCCGGGTCCTGCACTTGGGGCACAACAACCCTATGCAGAGCTACAGACTGGGAGAAGCCTGGCTGGAAAACTGCCAGGACGAGAGGGACCTGGGGGTGTTGGTCGACAGCGGACTGAAGATGAGCCAGCAGTGTGCCCAGGTGGCCAAGAAGGCCAATGGTATCCTGGCTTGTATCAGAAACGGTGTGACCAGCAGGTCCAGGGAGGTGATTCTCCCTCTGTATTCAGCACTGGTGAGGCCGCTCCTTGAATATTGTGTCCAGTTCTGGGCCCCTTACCACAAGAAGGATGTTGAGGCTCTGGAGCAAGTCCAGAGAAGAGCGACGAGGCTGGTGAAGGGTCTGGAGAACAGACCCTATGAGGAGCGGCTGAGAGAGCTGGGGTTGTTTAACCTGGAGAAGAGGAGGCTGAGAGGAGACCTCATTACTCTCTACAAGTATCTGAAAGGTGGTTGTGGAGAGGAGGGAGCTGGCCTCTTCTCCCAAGTGACAGGGTACAGGACGAGAGGGAATGGCCTCAAGCTCCGCCAGGGTAGATTTAGGCTGGAGATTAGGAGGAGGTTTTTCACACAGAGGGTCATTGGGCATTGGAATAGGCTGCCCATGGAGGTGGTTGAGTCACCTTCCCTGGAGGTGTTTAAGACACGGGTGGATGAGGTCTTGAGGTACTTGGTTTAGTGTTAGATAGGAATGGTTGGACTAGAAGATCCGATGGGTCCCTTCCAACCTGGTTGTTCTGTGATTCTGTGAAACACCACACAGAAGATCAACAGGGCAAAATTTTTTAACTAAGCGTGGATGAATATTTCAGTGAATATGAATTATTCTAGCAATAAAATTCTGGAGGGAATTTTTAAAAAACATGTAGGGATAGAAGATCATGAACTTTGTCATTTAAGCTCACTTTGCACTGCCACGAACTGCCTGAAAATTAAGGTGTTCAAAAGTTGTTGAAACTGTCTGAGTCTGTATTTCAAGTTCTAGTTTGATAGTTTTAGATAGAAGTTTAATTTCAGAGGCTAATCAGGCATGACCTCTTGAAATGCAGGTGTGACACAAATTCCTGAAAGACCTTAAGTGCTACCTTGTGCCAGTTTGCTCTTTAAAGTGAACGTCTATTTTGAAAAAGAGGATCTGTAAAAGTTGTAGCATGGGTTTCCAAATTTCAGTTGAGTTATAATTTAATTTCAAAAGGGGACCTCAGCCCCTCAGTATATTTTGAGATTTCCCACTTGATCTTGATTCTCATTTAGGACATGCTGTTAATCTTTCTCTGTAACTGTCTTAAATTTGAATCTTCAATACGCAAACTGATTTAATCACATTTTATTAGGCTTACAGAAGGCAAGGAGTAATTTGAGAGTAAAAGGGTAGCAGAGGAGTCTTTGCAGTTGGGACCATGCTTGAAACATGAGCCAGAGGTGAATGCAGCTCACCCATCCAGCTTTTTGCCACTTAAGCAAAAGTGATCCATTTCTAAAACATAAAAGCAGATTTGTGGATGGTGTTTCCACATTGTTGCCTTTCAAGACTTATTTAAATAATGTTTTGTGGCTTCTGGTATTGCAAATGTCTTGTTATTACTTCATCACAAGTTACAACCATAAATTAGCCATACGTTAGGAGCCTTGATATTCAAGGTAAACAGAAGCACTGAGACAAGCACTGAGACAACTACAATTTTTAACTGCTCCTAGCAGAAGATACCAAAATTATGATCATGGAATAGAATTATAGAATCATTAGGGCTGGAAAAGACCTCTAAGATCATCAAGTCTGACTGTCAGCCCAACACCACCATGCCTGCTAAACCATGTCCTGTAGTGCTATGTCTACATGGTTATCCAGGGTTATCAAGCACTGGAAGAGGCAGCCCAGGGAGGTGGTTGAGTCACGTTCCCTGGAAGTGTTTAAAAAGTGGGTAGTGGACATCATTTAGTAGTAGGCAGGTATGACTGGAATTGATGGAATTGGTTACAGTCTTTTCCTGCCTAATGATTCTATGATTCTATGTTTTTAGACACCTCCGGGGATGGTGATTCCACCACTTCCCTGGGCAGCTTGTTCCAATGCTTCACAACCCTTTTGGTAAAGAGATTTTCCTAATATCCAACCTAAACCTCCCCTGTCACAATCTGAGGCCATTTCCTCTAGTCCTATCACTCATTACTTGGAAGAAGAGACCAGTACCCACCTCACTACAGTCTCCTTTCAGGTAGTTGTAGAGAGCGACAAGGCCTACTCTCAGCCTCTTTTTCTCCAGGCTAAACAACCCTGTTCCCTGAGCCACTCCTCATAAGACTTGGTGTCCAGACCCTTCACCAGCTTCCTTGCCCTCCTCTGGAATTCACCTTTTATCTAATTAATGTTTTACTGTTTTGTCTTCAGGAACATGGAAGTGGTGAAAGCTGTAAGAGAAATGACCTGAATTCTGAGTGAAAAAAGTCACTGTGTGTTACAAGGTGTGGAAGACAGCTAAGGATACAGTGAATTGCACTCTCAAAGTGCATTTGCAAATATTAATGAAGCTTCAGAATGTGACATAAAGTATCTTAGCTACTAAGTACTAAATGTTGCCATGCCAATATACTTTTGATTAAAGTAACTTATTGGCTATGAATGAACTGTTATGAGTGCATGAGTTCAGCACAGCAAGACTGTAGTGTTCAATAGAGAAAAAAAAATGTAACCACTCAAGAGAAAAAGGAGTTTTGTGAGAAAGTACGTGGCCTTTGTGGCTTCTACTGCTTTATTTAAGCTAGGGAGATAGCTGAAGCTTCTGTCATCTGGTTTCCATTTAACTGAAACACTTTTCTTCTGATCCATGGGTCTTGGACCTGTTGTTGGCTAATCACTTTTGAATATGGAAAGCAGTACAGTGCAATTCAATATCCTGGTACACCTAAATCAGCCTGCAAAGTCCTTTTGTTCTGGGCAGCTGCAGATTTTTTTCTCATTCATCAGAGTAGCAGAATGAGAAAAAAACCCAACTTTGCTGACTGAAAACATGTAGAATTTACATTTTAAAATATTCAGCACAGAAAGTGGCTGCACACTAATAATTATGATTTTATTAATTCTTGCTTTCCAGATTCTGCATTTTTTTTCAAATTAAAAAATTGGTCAGCATTTATAAAAAGATAAATTGGCTTTATAGTTTAAACAAGCCAATAGAAGGAGAATATACTTATCCTAGGTGATGTTCTGCTTCAGTAATCTCCTTCTGAGATACTAAATATTGTCCTAAGCTACTCTTGATTGCACTTTTTCAATTACTTGTGTGCATGAAGAAAGTGAGAACATCTGGAAGAGTGGATTATGGAAAGTACTATGCAAGATGAGTTTTCTGGACAATATTTTTTAAGAGATGTCAAAGTTCTGCTTTTCCCTGACAGTTTCATGGTAGTGGAGAAGAAACATGTCTAAAATTTGGGTTTGCATGGTCCTGTGTGGTTTCTGGCTGGCTAAATGGAATAAACAAAATTCCCCAGTTGCTGGGTTGTCAGTTGAAAATGCAAACCAGTGCTGCTCTGTTGCATGTGCTAACCTCTCTTCCTTACAAAAACAAAGACAGGTTAGACTGATTGTAATGGTTTAGAGCATGAGAATTTTTTACAAGAGTAATATCCTGTCCTAAGCTGTTTTCTTTCTGAACTATTGAAAAACAAGTTTCAGAAATACAATAACTCAAAGCAGACACTTCATTCATCTACATGCAAATTGTCACTATAATCCATGCTTGTGTGTCACAGGTAAGATTGGAAGTGACACAACCTCTAAGCAAAACTGGGACTTCACCCTATTTCTGCATCACAAGTGCTGCAAGTGATTGAAAGCTGTGAATTTTCCATAACTTTCTCACATGCTGCTGAGAGTCTTGTTTCCTTGGCATTTGTTTCTTCTTAATTTCATAATTGGTGAGTTGAATCATTTGCCTTTCAGCTCCTGCTGTATAAGTCTGTAGCCAGCATCAATAAATGTTCCAGCTAAGATGGCACACTCCACAGGCCTGACTGTGCTTCTGGATGAAATATTGAAACTTAAACTGTTTCCATTACACAGAATTATATTGTGTTATGCTAATTCTGCTGCATATTAAGTCCCAAGATTTGACAATGTAATGTTGTGGTCAAACAGTGGAATTTATTACCGTTAGTCATTCTCTCATTTGTTTTCTTTGCGGTTTGTTTTTTTATCTCTTCAGAATTGTATGCCCACTGGAGAGACAACTTATAGCTATGTTGTTCCTTGTTCACATTCTGAATTACATCTTGAATTACATCTCTATTGCTTTTCTTTCAGCTAGTGCCACTGTGGACAACACTGTCTAGGAAAGACTACTGTTCTGCTTGCAGCACATAAAACCTTTGGCAAGGAACAACCTGTTGGTAACAGTTTCTTTAAGTGCCCTGGCAGGGTGGAGTTGGGAAAGTCACAAAAGTGGTAAATGACTTTGTTTTGTTATGTTAATGAAGTAACTTGCAGATGGGGGCAGGAGTTTGCAAGCTAGATGTGGGATGGCTGGTTGCCAAAAAAGGCTGGTTGCTAGGGCAGAAGTGACCAATCAATGTTTACCTCATGTTTGGCCTGCTTGGTCTATATAAACAGTGAGTTAACCTATAATAAAGCATCTGAAATCATATTGAAATCATCTGAAATCATATTGATTTGTTTGTGAGGTTCACTTGCCCCCGCCGCATTAACAACGATTTCCATTATGACTCTTATAACTGGAGTTCAGGTATGGTGGGGTATAAACTCTTCAGGAGGGATAGAAAGGGTAGGAGAGGGGGTGGAGTAGCCCTCTTTGTAAGGGAGGACTTGGACACCTCTGAGATGGACTGTGGCGATGAGGAGATTGAGTGCCTGCGGGTTAAGATCAAGGGAGCCCATAACAAGGGAGACTTTGTGATGGGAGTCTGTTACAGGCCACCCAGCCAAGGAGAAGCAGCTGATGAGCTCTTCTTTAAACAGCTGGGGTCAATCTCCAAGTCAGAACCTCTTGTCCTTGTGGGAGAATTCAATCTCCCTGATATCTGCTGGAAGTACAACACAGCAGAAAGGAAGCAGTCTAGGAGGTTCCTGGAATGCATGGAAGACAACTTCCTTGCACAGCTGGTTAATGAACCTACGAGGGAAGGTGCCCTCCTGGACTTGCTGTTCGTCAACAGAGAGGGGCTTATGGGGGATGTGATAGTAGGGGGTCGCCTAGGTCTTAGTGATCATGAGATGATAGGGTTTTCTGTCCTAGGTGAAGCAAAGAGGGTGCTAAGCAGGACGGTAGCACTAAATTTCCAGAGGGCAGACTTTGAACTGTTTAGAAGGCTGGTTGGCAAAGTCTCCTGGGAGACAGCACTTGAGAGCAAGGGAGCCCATGAGGGCTGGGAGCTCTTCAAAAAGGAGATCCTGGCAGCTCAGGAGAAAGCCATCCCTGTGTTCTGGAAAAAAGGCCGGTAGGGGAAAAAACCAGCTTGGTTAAGTAGGGAAATCTTGAGTCAAATTAGAAAAAAAAGGAATATTTATAGGCTCTGGAAGGGGAAACAGGCCTCTTGGAGGGACTACAGGAGAGAAGCGAGGCTATGTAGGGAAAAAATCAGAGGGGCTAAGACTGAGCTAGAGATCAGATTAGCTAAGTCCGCAAAAGACAATAAAAAATCTTTTTATAAGTATATTAACAGTAAAAGGAGGACAAGGGAGACCATACAGTCCCTTTTGGACTCAGAAGGAACAGCAGTGACAGGGGACGAGGAGAAGGCTGAGGTACTTAATGCCTTCTTTGCCTCAGTCTTTAATTGTAAAGAAAGCTGTTCCCTCTGTGTAGATACCCGGGAAACAGAGGAGCAATATGAGGCTCCCATAGTCCAAGAGGAGGTGGTCAGAGCCCTGCTTGGCCAACTGGACACCCACAAGTCTATGGGGCCAGATGGGATTCACCCTAGGGTTTTGAGGGAGCTGGCGGATGTATTGGCCAAACCCCTTTCCATCATTTTCCAGCAGTCCTGGAAGACTGGGGAGGTACCTCTGGACTGGAGACTGGCTGATGTAGTTCCCATTTACAAGAAGGGTAGCAGGGAGGATCCTGGGAACTACAGGCCTGTCAGTCTGACCTCAATGCCAGGGAAAGTCATGGAACAAGTGATCTTGAGTGCTATCATGAAGCACTTACAAGAGAACCAGGTGATCAGGCCCAGTCAACATGGGTTTACCAGAGGCAGGTCCTGCCAAACCAACCTGATCGCCTTCTATGACAAAGTGATTCAACTACTGGATGAGGGAAAGGCTGTGGATGTGGTCTTTCTGGACTTCAGTAAAGCCTTTGATACAGTTTCTCACAGCATTCTGCTATGGAAACTGTCAGCCTCTGGCCTGGACAGACGCACACTCTCCTGGGTAGAAAACTGGTTGGATGGCCGGGCCCAGAGAGTGGTGGTAAAATGGTGTTAAGTCCAGCTGGAGGCCGGTGACAAGTGGTGTTCCCCAGGGCTCAGTGCTGTGTCCAGTCCTGTTCAATGTCTTCATCAATGACCTGGATGAGGGCATTGAGGGTACCCTTAGCAAGTTTAGAGATGACACAAAGCTGTGTGCAAGTGTCGATCTGCTGGAGGGTAGGGAGGCTTTGCAAAGGGACCTGGACAGGCTGGACCGCTGGGCAGTGTCCAACGGCATGAGGTTTAACACGGCCAAATGCCAGGTCCTGCACTTGGGGCACAACAACCCTATGCAGAGCTACAGACTGGGAGAAGCCTGGCTGGAAAACTGCCAGGAGGAGAGGGACCTGGGGGTGTTGGTCGACAGCGGACTGAAGATGAGCCAGCAGTGTGCCCAGGTGGCCAAGAAGGCCAATGGTATCCTGGCTTGTATCGGAAATGGTGTGACCAGCAGGTCCAGGGAGGTGATTCTCCCTCTGTATTCAGCACTGGTGAGGCCGCTCCTTGAATATTGTGTCCAGTTCTGGGCCCCTTACCACAAGAAGGATGTTGAGGCTCTGGAGCAAGTCCAGAGAAGAGCGACGAGGCTGGTGAAGGGTCTGGAGAACAGACCCTATGAGGAGCGGCTGAGAGAGCTGGGGTTGTTTAGCCTGGAGAAGAGGAGGCTGAGAGGAGACCTCATTACTCTCTACAAGTATCTGAAAGGTGGCTGTGGAGAGGAGGGAGCTGGCCTCTTCTCCCAAGTGACAGGGTACAGGACGAGAGGGAATGGCCTCAAGCTCCGCCAGGGTAGATTTAGGCTGGAGATTAGGAGGAGGTCTTTCACACAGAGGGTCATTGGGCATTGGAATAGGCTGCCCAGGGAGGTGGTTGAGTCACCTTTCCTGGAGGTGTTTAGGGCACGGGTGGATGAGGTATTGAGGTACTTGGTTTAATGTTAGATAGGAATGGTTGGACTGGAAGATCCGATGGCACCCTTCCAACCTGGTTGTTCTGTGATTCTGTGATTATGTGATCATCAGTTCTGATGTTTCACTGCAACTGCAAGGCAGAAAATGCCGGTGTCGACCCTTTGCTTGCAGAGCTGCACTTACTGGCTTTCTCCTGATTTCATAAGTAAGCAAAGCATAACAGAGGAGACTTGTGATCAGCCATTTCTGCCTGGACTAAGATACACAGGAGACTCCATTTCCACCCCACCCCATTCAGTTTTTGTCAGGCTGCTTCTCTTTGCTACTTTTACTTTGTACCTGATGATACCTGTGTTGACAAGCTGAGTGCGATCTATAGGGAATCTTTTGGTGAAGGTTGCCAGTTGTAAACCTGTTGTATCAGTTGGGTTCCACTCGTTGAAAAATCAAATTGAGTTGTTTGCTTTACCATTTTATGGAAAGAGACTGAAAAAAAAAGTTTTTCTGTTTCTGTGGCATCGTTTCCTTGTGAGCCATCATGACTACATTCAAAGTACTGCTGATAATGGAAGAATAAGCTCATGAAGCCCCAGACTAACTGCTTATTTTTGTCACCCCAGGACCTGAAGTTGCAGTGTAAGCAGCAGATCCATGTGGTCCATGTCTCTGGTGTCTGGTCTGATGTAGCAGCAGCTCTATATGTGCCTCCAAAAGAGGCAGCTGAGCTGTGATACATCTACCTCATTCCTGAGCTCCAGCAGCAATGGTGGGGATCAAGTCCTGTCTTAGCAGGTGTTGCACAAATATGAAATAAAAGATGTTCCTTACCGTCAAAAGCCTACTTTTTAGCTCACAAGAGACCAGGTTATGCACAGTGAATGAATGAGCAGTGCTCACACCTCCATATGAGCTGGCAAGGACAAAGCAGCTGTGAAAGAAAGCTGAGTCTTGGTTTCCTCAAGATCTAGGGTTCGAAACCTGTGACCTGTCTGGTTTTGGATTGGGGAAGCCTTCTTCAGCTTGAAGGATGACAGTGTCATTCCCCCACCCCTGTCCCTCCCCCAATGAAAGACAGATATTTTCTAGTTGTTGACAAAAAAAGAAGGAAGAAGATATTCTGGATCCCATTCTATGTCCTCATTAACCATTTCAAATTTTAGTTCCGGAGAACAGCTGGCTGTTCTTCTGTTAAACCTGCAAAGAGGGTTTCTACTGTGACAGTATAAGAAGTCTGCACTAAATACTTGGCAAAAAGCATGCATGCTCTGAAATGAAATCTTATTTACTGTGATGTTATAAAATTGCTAAATAAACAGACAAACTCAGAAGGGCTGGCAGAATGTGGGTGGATGAATAAATGAGCTTTGATGCTAATGTCAGTCAATGCTAATTCCTATCCTTTGAAGAAACACAGCTGCCAGAAATGTAATCTGAAATTGCTCTAATTAAATTAAGTTTTCATTGGAATGAAAGCAGCCTAGCACCTTGCTTTCCCTCCTCTGTAGCTGGACTAATTCACAGAATAATGACTTTCCAGATCTTTCATGACCAGGTAGGGAGGGTAAGGTTTGTTAAATATATATAAAGATCTGAGTACATACAAAACTACTGTGTAAAATTCTGTACTCATATTCTTTTTATTGTATTTGCTGCTCAGGGTTTGCATCCTAATTTAAGATCTGAGATCTTCAAGGCGAATCGTCTGTACTGGCCACTAAACCCTTTCTCCATAGTAATAAGGGGAGATTTTATAAATCACACATATTTGCCTCTTACAGTCATGTGTTAGTAGTAAAAGACAGACAAGGGCCTTTCCTTGTTTATGAACTAACTGCTGATCATGGACCGCGGATGAGAATAAGAAGTAGAAGTCACCGTAAAGAAAGACATCCAGAGATAAAAGATAAGAAACTGAAGACAGTTCATTTTTTGTCTCTGCATTAAAAACAGTCTTGCTTCTTTTTGTAGATGAATTGAAAGATCGGTCACTCCAAGCCTTGCACTTATAATTTGCACATGAAATTTTGATTAAGCTCTGATCGTTTTGATGGCTGCTTCTTTTCAGGAGAGCTGAAAATGAAGTAAAGTGATACATTATTTCAGTGCTTTTAAATAATTTTTTTTTGTGACCACTATTTTCAGAATCCATCTAATACATCACATAGATCAGCACAGCCAGAAGTAAATAACTGATATATATAGATATATATGTATGTTTGCTTTGTGAATGTTGGTTTAATTTATGTAACATGTCTGTCAGAATTTAATGCCATGAAATAAAAATATTAATTTATATATCTATAGATTTTTAAAATAGAAACATTTTATTAATTAACAAATATACCCTTTTTGTCTGAGCTATCTACCAATTTCCAAAAGGTGTTAGTTATGTCAAATCAATCTGATGAGAAATTCCATTTACAGCCTCTCTCCCATGTGTGAACACTAGATGGCACTGAAAGACAGGAACTGTGGGGTGGAGACAACAGCTATTTAAATTTCTTGAAGTTAGTGTACTTCAGCGGAGGATCTCTGAAGCAGAAATGATCTCCTGTAGGTGTATTTTGTGAACAAATAGAAGGCTTCACAGGAACTACAGAAGCTTTACTGCATGTCTCTGTAGTTGTTTGAGCTTGTAGAAGACATTGGCACAACTGGAGATGAAGTGGCAGAACATGATATTAAGAGACCAGGCCTGGCAGCAAAGTCCCTCTGCAGCTGGGGAGGCTGGAGCTTTTCCTCTTACACTTGCTCGTGTTGCTCTGCCAAAATAAATCCCTTCTAAAACCCATAGAGTTCCATGTATTTATCATAGTGCTCCTTGAATTCAGCTCAGATGCCAGCTCTGACAAGAGTTAAAAACATCAACTTCCACAGCATTTCATGCTCTAATCCTAGGCCTGTCTGACCAAACACAAACTCTTGGGCTGATACAAGAGACACACCACTGACATTTAGGATGAGGTCTGCGTCAAAATTCAAGATCTTAATGAGCCTTTAATAAAAACCACCTTAAGTGGACCCTGGAGGAAGAACAAGGAGGAAGGGAGAGGGTCTCTGACCCGGGCTGCAAACTCTGACTCTCAAACCATTGACTACCTGACCTGGGGTATTTCACATGCTTCAGAGTGACTTTCAGAGAGCCAATTACCCTCACCATGGGATGAAAGTGTAACAGCTTGTAATGTCCAAGGGATCACTACATATTATCTAATGCATTTTTCTGGTTCCAGAAATTACAAAGACATACTTTTACTCCAACTGCAAAAGCAAGTGCTCAAAGGTTAGCAAACTCTGCACCTCTCAGTGACAACACAGTTGTATTTCAGCCTGTGCACTAAATGAAGAGGCCCTTTAGGACAACATGGTATGCAATCACGTAATTAAAAACTGAAGTATCTGCACAAGATTACACGATTACAACCATAGCAAAATTTCCCTAGCATTTCAGTACTGGATTTACACACTCAGGTAAAATTCTTTTCTATATGTAATTTTATAGAATCATAGAATAGAGTCACAGAATGGCTTCAGTTGGAAGGAACCTTAAAGATTCTGATCCTCCTGCCATGGACAGGAACACTTTCCACTGGATCAAGTTGCTCATGGCCACGTCCTACCTGGTCTTGAACACCATGGGACCTTGAACATCATGAACTTCTCTGGATAACCTGTTCCAGTGCCTCACCACCCTCATAGTAAACATTTCTTAAATATTAACATATATATTCAAAATTTACATTTTTAAAAAACTGAAGGGTGGTCCATTGTGTGCATGGGGATGCTGTGGGAATCAGAGAAAGGCTCTCCATTACTGCCTGGGAGGAACCTATCCAGGGGCTACTGTGGCCTGCACTGTAACCCGGGAAGGTCTGGCTGTGGTCAGGTTATGTGGAGGCTGCTGAGAGACCCATACTTGTTTTGTTTTTTTTTTTTTTTTTCTTCATTTAATTCCTCCAGAAAAAAAAAAAAAAAAAAAAAAAAAAAAGCATAACAGGTTTTCCACTGGTAGCATTATGCCCATTTTTTTTTCCTTCTTGTACTCTTCTTACACTGAAGAAAACTGTTTCAACCCCATATATGACCTTCCCTCTGCTTAGACCTCTTTTTAAAATGGCGCGTGTTAGGGTGTTGTTCCTTGGAGAGTTTTGGAAAAGATCTGTTCTTAGCGCCTCCCCAACACAACTCTTGACAACTTGTGGGGCTTGGACCCAGAGCAGGATGGGTAAAAGGGATACAAGAAGTGGTTACTAATACAAAAAGTAGGATATTTTTTATTTAAGCTAAAGTGAAGTTAAGTTACATCTAAGTCATTGTGTTCTGTTCTTTTCAAGTCAGGCAGGATGTCCCTCTGATTGTCCCTCTGATTGATGTCCCTGTGTTTTCTAACAGTGTTTTTCCAGAACCTGTTCACTCTTTAGAGATGATAACGCCTCTTGTGCCGTGTGATCTGTCTCTGCTTCTGCGATCATCTCTGTTTGCAGCCCTTCCCCATTGCAAAATCAAGGTCAGGAGAGCTGGAGCCAAAGCTACAAATGAGCAAGAGCTTTGATTGTTGCGGAGTTCATAATAGTATTAAAATGAGTCCTTGGAAAGGAACAGAATATGCATAATATTTCTGGGAAAGTTATCCATGTGCATGTGAGTGGGAAATGCATCCTGTCCGAGCTTGTCTGGCTGCAACACAGTGGATAGGGATCGCAGTCCATCCCTGACAAAGGGCTCTGTCTCTCTCAAGCTCCCAAACCCGCTTCAGAGGATTCATCCCCGGGCGCTCCAGGCACACGCCGGACCCTGCCCCGCGCTCGCGCCACGCTCAAGATGGCGGACGGTGCGCCCCCTTCTCCCCCCTGCCCGCCGCGCCCAAGATGGCGCCTCCCTCACGCCCTCCTTCCCCGCCCTCACGGCGGCGACTTCCGGAGGGGGAGAGCGCGTCTATCCCATGGTAACTGCGACACGGTGCGATCGACGCTGCCTCCGCCGTGGGGCCTGCTCGCTTTCTGCCGCCGCCACAGCGGGCAGCCGGGCCGCCAGCCGCCAGGTAGGCGCCGCTGGGCGGGGCAGCGCAGCTCCGCACCGAGGTGTGGGGCGGGACGGCGGCACTGTCCGTAGCAGCAGCGCCGGCTGCCCTGCAGCCTCTCCTCGCTCCTGCCGGGACCTGCGGGTCCCTTATGCCTCCCGGGGACTGTTTGCGTAAAAATGATTTGGGATTTATTGATTTTTTTCACTTTTTTAATGTTCTTTCGTGGACGCTGGGGCTTATTTATCCACTTATATATTTATCCATTTTCTAGGCACTTAACTTTTTTTTTTTTTTTTTTAATTCATTATAGACTGTAACCTGATCGGCCTTTCCGTGTTTCTTTGCCCTTTGTTCAGCCACAGGCTGCGCGGAAGCTCCTCGGTTCGTTTGTTAGGAACACAGGGAGCTCGGGCGGTGGTTCCTAAAGGGAGCCACTGTAGCACCCCTTTGTCTTGGGAGATGGGGACACGGCGGCTCCTGGCTGGTGTTTCTGCAGCCGGCATGCTGTTAAGCCCCTTAAGCCTTTCTTCCCGTGGTGGTGGCAAAGGCTGGACGCGTGCTGGAGAGGCTGCTAAAGCAGAGGTCTGTACAGAGGACTGTACAGACTGTACAGTCTCTGGATCCAGTGTAAATAGCCAGTTGCTGTGTTGTCAGCAGTGGCATCTGAGTTGACGTAGCTGTCACTGCACCCTGCTCGTGGAACGGGGTGGCTCCCGCTCCAACATGAACGGACGGCTCACCTGCTGGTTTCTTCCTCCTAGGAGAAGATATTAGAAGTTTAATTGAAAACATTTCAGCAAGAAAGGCAACAGGGCAGTCTGTCAGTTTTCTTGGCATCTGGATAAGACTGAAAAATATGATTTTGCAGAGTAGTTGATGGGTCATGTTGTATGTCAGCAAATGAGAGTCAGGTCTTTTCAGAAGAGGGATGAAGAGCTGTGATTACTCAAAGTGTGCCTGTAGTAGATGTGCATTTTAGATGAATGAAAACTATCTGATCAGAACTCCAAGGAGCTTGCTTGAAATAACTGGCTTAGCCAAGCCTGTGAAATACTAACAAACACTTAGGATAAAACATCCAAATTGTTAATGGCTTATAAATATGCTTATCTTCAAGAGTGTTGACTGGTGGAACTGCAGGGGCGTAAGGGTGCAAGAAATACAGTTGGGAGAGTTAAGGACTTGGGGGAAGATGAAATATTTCAGCTGGGAAATGGGGTAAGAGCCTGAAACAAACAGCCTGCAGTGATGGAGGTGGAAGATATTTAGTGTGAAAAAGTCAAAGCAGGAAGTCTTTGGAGTGGAGAAATCTGTGTTAGGAAAAATATAAATATTTAAGTCATCAGCATTTATGGACTCTTGTGGGAAATACTTAGATTTGTAATCACTAAGTTGTTGACTCTAAGCAATAATAATGCTTATAGATCTTCACTGTATGTTATGATGTTTATAACATTCACAAGCTGTATTTAGATACATTTACTCTTCACTCTGAATGTAACATGGATGTGCCTTGTACTACTTCAGTTATTCAGTACCACCCAGAAACTTCAGCTAATGTTGGGATGCTGCTGTGCTGATTGCTGAACTGGGATGGAAACTGGAGTTGAATAAGCATCCAGGGGCTTTTTTTTTTTCTCCCCCCTGTAAGTAAATGTCTTAAATGTCTTTAAATGTTAAGCTTCAAGTAACAAAACACAATGATCTTTGACACTACTATTCTGTTTAGGCATAGAATGGTGGAACTTCACTAAGTAGTATAAAGTATTTTGTAAGTTATTAAATAGAAAGGAAAATAAAATTCTGCAGAAAGATTTATTTCCTTCTTTACAGCAAAGTGAGTAATATCCTGTAGTAGTGTAATAGCCTAGTTTGAGGACACGGTTATTTTGAGATTAGAAGTTTAAAGATGTACATCTGCTAAGAGCAGGTGGATGCTGAAATTGGGACCTGATACTGCAGTGGTGCAAAATGTAGATGATCGCATTAGGATTTGAGACTCTGTAGCATAACTCAGCAGGGTATAGTGTCCCCACGCCCTTTTGAGATGCAGGGAATAAACTGCAAGGATTGGGTTTTCCATTTTTTTTGTAACCTGCTTTTGAACTCATTGTAGCAGCATTAAAGCATGTTGTAGAATGCAATAAATAAGGCTGTAGTGGTGACTGTTTGCCTTTGTGGGACTTGGGAGAAAGCATAGCCCATGGTTTGACTATCCTGTATATAGAGTAGTACCATTTCTTCACTTTGCTTTCTCTCAGTCAGTAATGCATGAGAGCCATGACTTCGGGATGAAGCTTGTTCTCTATTTTCTACCAGACAGTCTTGCAGCATTGCTGAGAAAGTAGGGTTTCCCTTCAAATGATTTTTTTTTCCTCATTCCTTTCCAAATCTGCTACCATTGCAGATTCCCAGCTCTGTTGGAGAATGCCATGTATACCTATTTTTGACTGACCAGAGAATTACTGTAGCAGGAACAAAAGACATTGATGGGGGGTAGTGGTCCCAAGAGGCCTAGAGAAGAAAGAGATGGAATTCAGATTAGTAGGCTCCAAAAAATCGTGCTGTAGAAGAGGTGAAAAATAAGACTATAAAAGAACAAAGGTAAAAAGAACATGTGAAAGCACTTAGTTCTCATAATGTTACCCTTTCCCATGAGGAGGCTTTTTGAAGGGCTTTCACAGTAATGTTTCTCATATGTTGACCATAGGTTTGAGCAGTAAGCTCTACTTTCCCTTTAAGCCTTTAACAGATGATTGATTTATTAGGCTTGATAGAAGTATAGAATTACTTTCAAACTTTGAAATACATAATAAGCACCTCGGATAATGAGGAAGCTTACGACTATCTCTCTTTAAAGTGATCAATGGCATTATTTGGCTTGGAAATTGCATCTGTTTTCTTCTTCAGCAACCATATGGTATTTCTGAGTTTAGTGTCACTTCCTGTGAGTAGTTCTTACAAAGCCAGCTAGGCTTTGGTGTGAAGTGCAGCAAAAATTAAACACTATGGGAAGATGCGAAAAATGATCTTACATTAAAAAAAAAAAAGGAAGGTTGCTTTTCTGCCCTAAGAAAGCAGGCTGCTTTCACTTTGGTGTAACAGTGGATTGTAGACTTTAAGTCATATATTCAGTGAGACTGTAATACTAAAATAGACAAAACTTGTAGCACATGCTTGTTTGACACTGAAGCTTTTAATACAAATAACTGCAGTATTAACAGATCAATGTTTTGTTGTCAACAAAATACTGTTTGGCTTTTTTAAAAATGAGACCCCCTCTTACAGTAACTTACCCCTTCAAGAAGATCGGTTCTTGAGGTGTGATACACCTGTTATTGACGCTAATGTGTCTTGAAATTATTAGAACAGCTACATGAAATTTCCCTCTGAATTCTGATTTTCGAGGCTTGCAGTAGTTAAAATGCAGATTTTATCTGTTGCATAATATTTGGAATGCAAAGTTGTTAAAGTCAAGAGCTTTTGAGAAATGTTCTGGGTATTGAGGAGCACAGTCCAGCTGAGTTGTTGAAAGTTAGAATAACAGAGAGGATTCCTTGGCTGGGAATCCCTTAGCTGTGTGTAAGCTGTGTGTGCAGCAATTTTATAAAGGTGAAAGGTGTTTTTTTTAAGCTGACCCTGACTCTCTGCTTATTAAGAAGAGTTTAAGTTGCTCTGTGGGAGATGTTCCAGCACGCAATATTAACAGAAGTAAATCTGGCTGCAAGAGTTCTGAGGAAGGATAATCAGTGTCAGATGGTGAACCGGGAAGGAAAAGTTCTAAGAGTTGAAGCAAGCGAGTCAAGTGAGTGGGGCAAAGGAAAGCAAGGAAAGAAGGAAGGTGGTGTTGGGAACAGAAGTGGGGTGAAAACTGGGATCACAGGAGGCAGGACGTTGCTAGAGGTGATGGAGGGTAGAGTATACCTTGCAAGAATAAAGTTTTCTGGGGACAAGTGGCATTGAGGAGAGGCAGAGAGAAGGGAACTGGTTGGTATACAGGCAGGAAAGGGCCATTTGAAATTAAGTAGAAATGCATCCAAAAGAAGTGAGAAGCATGAGAAGAACCAGTGACTGCAAGGTGCGTGGTCTTGGAGTGTGTAGATGTAGGTGAGAGTAGGGGCATGCTGAGCCCATCCCAGCAAGGGGAAATCTAAGTGCTGAGAGGGGGAACTGAGGGACTTGTGGTATGGAGACAGGCTAAGGCATGTGGCCTAAAATGTGAGTTACCGTATGGGTACCCTCAAGAGGGTTGCCATGCTGGGTGTCCTGAGTGGTGTGGAGCCCAGAGTGATGGTCATAGTGTGCTCAGGCTACAGTGAATGAGAGACTCTGCCTTCCCTCTTCTTACTCCTCCTTCCATCTTTATCCTCTGTAGTAATGGTGAAAAACTTGCCTTCTGGTGGGTTGGTGTGGTCAGCTTGTGACTGGAAATAACATGAGCTTACTATCTTCAAGTCTCTGAAGAAAAGTCTTGCAGTGCATCTTAATCTATAGTATTGCCTTTGTAGAAACAGCCAAACACACTATGATAAAAACATTCTTGTGCTGCCTATAGTGTAACATAAATATTGTGCTATGTGGCACAAATTAATAAAAATGACTAAATTAAGACAGAACTATTAGCACATTGATACTGTGCTTCAGTCTTGCATAGTCTCTCCTTGTTAATGAACTTGACATGCAGATAAAATGTGTAAGAATTAGTTGATAGGTTTTGCTGCAGCTGGTTTGTATGTTTAATTATCTTGTCATATAAATCTGTCTTGTATCCAGAGATAACCTGCAGACAATCTCCAGATGTGATGTTTAGTTATCTTGCAATATGAAGTTGTTTTAGGTCAAGAGATAACCTGCAGGAAGTCTCTGGACATGGTAGAACACTCCAAAAATATAATGAGCAACCTTGTCTAAAACTAGTATATATACCTGCTGCTTTTGTGGGATTGTATGCCTTTTTTAGAAGGGCATCCAATTCAGCGCTGAATTGTAAAATAAAAATATTATTATCTTTGCTTCGAAGACTTTGTCCTTTTTAATATTTTACCAGTGAATTAGTGTTTCTCACAAATGGGAAGGAAATAGCTCTGACTTTAATAGGAGTAAATGTTTCCCTTGTCATCTGAGAACACTTATGTTCCTGGGTGATGTGTGCATGCTCAGCAATGGTGCTTTCTTGTGCAAGCCATAGCATTTAGAAATTAAACTGTTGTTATTCCTGGATTGTCAAGAATCTGTTCCCCTCCTAGAGCTTTAAGTCTTCTGTGTTTATGTAACCAAGGTTGGTCAAGGGCTGTAAACAGCCTTGCTTAGTCATCCTGGTATTTCTCTATGCCATGGCTGTCTTTGCATGTGGTAAGATGTGCCTGTTGGAGCTGTACCAAGGAGTAAGTCTCAATGGCAGTAAGTCGTATTGCCACAGCTAATACAATGCTTATGGCTTGCTTTTGAAAAATATTGCATTTGCTGTTTTCTCAAGTGTTTGAAGAGGGTATCCAGGAGCACTCTTTCAGGTTTGAATGTCTAAGTACAGCATCATAATGTTCCTGTGACTTGTACCTGTCTGATCAATGAGTATACTTGAGAAACTGTCAGCCTCTGGCCTGGACAGGCGCATGCTCTCCTGGGTGGAAAACTGGTTAGATGGCCGGGCCTAGAGAGTGGTGGTAAATGGTGTTAAATCCAGCTAGAGACCAGTTAGAAGTGGTGTCCCCAGGGCTCAGTGCTTGGTCCAGCCCTGTTCAGTGTCTTTATCAGTGACCTGGATGAAGGCATTGAGGGTACCCTTAGCAAGTTTGCAGATGATGTTAAGCTGGGTGGAAGTGTTGATCTGCTGGAGGGTAGAAAGGCTCTGCAAAGGGATCTGAACATGCTGGACCACTGGACCGAGTCCAGTGTCATGAGGTTTAACACGGCCAAATGCCGGGTCCTGCACTTGGGGCACAACAACCCCATTCAGTGCTAAAGACTAGGAGGAGAGTGGCTAGAAAGCTGCCTGGAGGAGAGGTACCTGGGGGTGTTGGTCGACAGCCAACTGAAGATGAGCCAGCAGTGTGCCCAGGTGGCCAAGAAGGCCAATGGCATCCTGGCTTGTATCAGAAACGGTGTGACCAGCAGGTCCAGGGAAGTGATTCTCCTTATGTATTCAGCACTGGTGAGGCCGCTCCTTGAATATTGTGTCCAGTTCTGGGCCCCTCAGCACAAGAAGGATGTTGAGGCTCTGGAGCGAGTCCAGAGAAGAGCGACGAGGCTGGTGAAGGGTCTGGAGAACAGGCCCTATGAGGAACAGCTGAGAGAGCTGGGGTTGTTTAGCCTGGAGAAGAGGAAGCTGAGAGGAGACCTCATTGCTCTCTCCGACTACCTGAAAGGAGGTTGTAGAGAGGGGGCTGCTGGCCTCTTCTCCCAAGCGACAGGGCACAGGACAAGGGGGAATAGTTTCAAGCTGCACCAGGGGAGGTCCAGACTAGTTATCAGAAAGAAATTTTTCACAGAAAGGGTAATAGGGCACTGGCAGAGTCTGCCCAGGGAGGTGGTTGATTCACTTTCCCTGGAGGTGTTTAAGGCACAGGTGGATGAGGTGCTAAGGGGCATGTTTTAGTGTTTGATAGGAATGGTTGGACTCGATGATCTAGTGGGTCTCTTCCAACCTGGTTATTGTATGATTCTATGAATATTTAGACAAAAAATTACTAACTTAAGAAGTTGGTTCTTTCCGTGTTCATCTCTTAAAGACTTCTTTACCAATGTATTATTTAATTGTGTGTGTAACATAAGAATTTTTTTGGTTTTTAGCTTGTGGAGGATACCTTTGTTACTGGTTTGTGTTCAAGCTGCCTTTTGTGAAGTGCTTGTTTGTGATTAAATGTTTATACTCAGGGTGGGCCATCAGTAGTGAGGCTTGAGAAGACACATTTTGTAAGCACAAAATCCATTCTGTGTGGAATGTGAGTGAAATGATTCAGCTCATGTTACGCTTGTGCACTGGTGTAGTGCTGGAATTAAAGTTGGCATTTTTGGAGTTGGGGTGTATAAAAATACACTTATCTGTGGTCTTCTGAGTTTTACACTGTCCTATTAATTATAACATACGATGGGTGTGTGATACCTATATTCTTGGACTGAAGGTGCTTCTAGGCTTGGTGTGAACTTTCTTGGGTGTATTTTCCCCTTTCAATTTGCTGAATGTAGTTGCTCAGCGTAGCAGCTGACAGGATCCACTTCTAAAGGTAAAAATATTGAATATTGAAACACCCTTACTGGGCAGCAGCTGTCTTGCATAAGAACTGGATCATGTGGAGATAACCTTGGGTGAGCAAAAGGGAGAGGGGGTTTTGAGAACTAAGTAATTAATTAAGTATTGCTGCAGTTATGATCTTTTGGCCATAGAAAATTAGAGAGTACTATGCCACAGTTTGAATATGTAAGTAAGTTAAAATATCTTCTCTAGTAGGTATGCTATTCAAAATAATTATATAAAGCTGAAGGGATTTTTTTGCCACATGGAATAAACCTTGCCCTAGTCTTAAACATATGTTCTTATTTATTGTTGATTGCATCTTTAATACCATAAAAAAACTACAGCAGGTATTGCAAGAATTCAGTAACTTAATCCTTTGAAGTTAAACCATGTGAAATGTATGTCATGTTGATACCTTTATAAAGTCATAATAGAATTAAAACCAAAATCATTATTAAAACTAGTTTAGAACTCCCTTTGGTAAAGTCAAAGATCCTGAGTAGCCCTAGAATTTTTATGGGCCTGAATTACAGCGTATTTTCTTTGCCAGTGAAATTTATGAAATGAAAAAGCAAGATTGCGATCAGTTTTTTTAGAGTACAGTATTGCTAAATGTATCATTGTGTAATAGTGTTTATACATTAAGTCAGCTGAAGAAAGTGATGTTATGGTTGACTGTGAACTGTAACTGTCTCCTTTTATGTATAACTGCTTAACTGTTGTATGAGTAAACTGTTTGCTTAATCTGCTGTCAGGCAAAGCCAGTTTAAGACCAACTGCAAACTCAGTACTTTGGCAACTTGTTCTCTTCTAAAAAATAGTAGAGATGGTATTAGTGGGGAAAACAATTACTTGCTTTGTAAGCAGTGCTGTCAAGTTATGACTAAGTATATTGATTTGCCTGGCCAACACAAACTCCAGATGTACTTTTTTTTCCCCTGTGGCCTTTCTGTGGGAGGGTCACATTGCTGTTCGTTATTGCCTTGGATATGGGTGAATTCTACAAACTGAACTGCTTTGTGGGGAAATTGAGAGGTTTTAAAATTGTTTTTTTGCAAGTACATTTTGATCAGTGATTGTTTGATGGATGGATATGAGGTGGGTGGGCATCCCTCTTTACTCCTCAAAATCTTTTTCTTTGCAAAGCTGTAACTTCTCTTTGTCACAACTTTACCAATAACATGTACAAGAAAGGCATTATTGACTTTCAGACATATGTTTTTTTAATCTTTTTTTACTATCTATGCAGGAGAAAGTAGCATCCATAAGCTTGTGCCAAACGTGGTTTTGTTTTTTCTTAAATTGACGTCTTTTCCTCTAACCACCAAAGGCAATTTGAGTAGACTGTTTGGAGTTCCTTGCTGCATTTAGAACTTAGGCTCCTAAATCTGTAAAACCCACAAAGTAAAGCTGTAATAATTATTATAAGACACTGAAGTTTCTTCCTACTTCAGAGAGCAGTGATTAAAAGAGTTCCCTCTTGCCTACCTTACCTTTCAATATCGCCCCCTGTTTCAGGGAAGGGTCTGGTGGTCACTGACTTAGTGTTCAAGGTTCCAGAAGTGGATCTGAATGATATCCCAAAATAATTATTCTGCTTTGCTCTTCAAGGCTTAATGCCAGCTCTTTTGTCAGCCCTTCTGAGTGGATGCTGTGTGGTATCTTGTTTGCCTTTACTGGAAACTTGTATTCATATTATTGTTACAGATTTTCTCTATTTTGTTGCATCTCTAAGCAAAATGACTGGGGCAAAGTAGAAAACAGAGTATTTTATATAATAGTTATATTTATAGAATAAATATAAATATATAAATATTATATATATAATAATATATATATATTTATATAAGGGCAGGTGGGGCTGTTGCGAATTGGTGCAGCAATTTTGTTCCACTATCTAAATTTTTCTTCCTCACAGTTACCCTCTTTCAGTGAATTTAGATGTGTATAGACTAGCTTCTTGAGAGTCTTATCTATAATTAACAGTATAAAGTAGTTTTAGTTACAGATGTGGCTACCGTGTACAGCAGCATTGTGGGCTGGGCTGACAGTACTTCTTAGGAGATAAAAATAAGGACTTCTTACTACAGCATGCAAGCAATTTCTGGATTCATGCTTTCATTAAAATATGTATTTCTTCCTGTCAGTTTGGTTAAGAGTGTGTATTGGCTGGAAGTTCTTACACTAAGATAAAGGTATGTTAAATAATCTTGGAATAAAGATTAAAAGCTAAATGTGGTTAAATAATAGAAATGCATGATATGAAGATGTTACATCCTACAACAAGCCATTCATGTTAGTGTGTTCCTGTCTCCAGAGAGGTTTTTCTGCTGGGCTAGTTTTTCCTTTCTCCCTGTTTGGCCAAGTTTGATATCAAGAACATCCTCTTAGACTTAGTGCAACTAAGGTACTGTTCCTCTGGAATAGCTTGCATGATAAGAGGAATAAGGAGTAAGCCTGCTACCAAGTAAAGAAATGTAACATGATGCTGAGAAACCTGTGTGCTTAGTGCACTTGTTGCTTCAAATTTATCTTTATCGCAGAATAAAGTGAGATTATACCTTACCCCTAAAACAGAAGTCTAGGAACTTCCATAGGTAAGGAAAATAATGAAGAACACTTTTATAAAGTGCTAATTTGAAAAGCAGTTGAAATTCAAACAAGGTTGTTTTGCTTTACTTTGTTCCTGGTGTCGGAACCATTATCAGTTGTCATGTAGACAGATAAAGCTCTTTGAAGAGAGGGAGAAGCAGACCCAGTGCCTGTAGAGAGGCAGGTGGAAAGGAACCACTAAGGAACAGAAGACCACTTGCAACAATATTGCAACACATGAACTATTTGGTAAGCTCTTCAAGGAAAAAGTAAAAAGATGTTAAACCTAAATGTATTTTCTCAAAATTCACAAGCAGTCAAAACTCATTTTGGGACATGATATCTCGTCTTGTTTGGAAGGAACAAATATGTTCTTAGTTTAATGAGCTAACAGTCAAATGATTTTGTCCATGTAAAAAGCAAGGAAATGTTTCTCTGTGTACTGTAAAGTTTGTGGAAAAACCTTAAATAGTTTCATGGATCACTGTCAGACTAGAGGATGTCTAGACTGAATTGTCTCTGCAGGGTTCTGTCACTAATTTTGACTGAAGTGAAACATTAAAGCTAAGCAATGTTAGCAGCAGATGGTTCCAAGCTAGGAATTGCTGCAAGTGTTGGAGAACGTGGTTAGGGTTCAGAATTACTTGAGAATGGGGAGAAGCAGTCTGGGCAAGAACATGCCTTTAGGATGAGGACTAGGCTCAAGATCCTCCATTTGTTGGTTATCTCTGTACAAGCAGACTACAAGGGATTAGAACGAATTTTATGCAGAGGATCTGGGGATGTTGCGGTTAACAAAGTGAATGTGCTTCTGTTAATACAGATGTTGCAAACAAGTCAGATCTTCTGTGACACATGAGCGTGGTGAATTTCTGTAATTCATGTGACAGTCCTTCCTTCTAGGCTTAGATATTTCACCTCAGTACTTAGAGTACTGAGAAAGATTTAGAACTGTTTCCCTTAAAGAACAAAAGACCACAGGGAGAAGGGAGAGTTGTCTTCCAGAAGACAACAAGAAGAGCAGAGAACATTTTTCATTCTAGCCACTCCGAAGATGGAACACTGGTAATATGCTTAAACTGCAACAATGTCGGTGTAAATGGATGGTAGAAAAAATTGTGAACCATGGGGACAAATTTCTTGGGAGGACTGTGGTATTTCCATTTTCAGAGAGCTTTGTAAGGCACAGATTAACTATGTCTAGACCATGTTTTTCTCCTTCAGTCCTGAGATGTTGTGTTAGCTAATTTATTGATCTCTTTTCCAACCATTATTCTGTAGTATTAGAAAACCTTAGAAAGTTTTCTAGAAAGCAAGGGGCATACAAATTATAATAAAAAGGTATCAAAGTGGTTAACAGCATTAGACCCATGTTAATTGTTTTTTCCATTTTGTGTTAGTGGGTCTTGCTATCAAAACTACCCATCTGTCCTTCTTCATTTCCACTCCCTTCTTTTCAGAGAAAACTAACACTGTACTGGAGGAGAGGGGGAGAAATACTTCTATAAATCTTCTGGCTCACTTTCATTTCATGACTGCAAATATTTTCCATTTGATATACTAAGTGTGTACTGGTGGCTCTAAATTTCCAGAATCATCTTTCTTCCCCAGCTTCATATAAAATTACTTCGGGGACAAGGGAGAAATTAGAGTCTCAAAACCCCATAGTAAGTTTGATATCAGATTCTGTTATCAATTTTAGACTGCATTGCTCATTACTCAAAACTAGAATTAAGATATAAAATAAAATGTTCCCCTCATTAGCAGATACCAGCCGTTATCTTGCATGCCTTTTCCTAAACCTAGCAATTAAGATGCATGATTAAGAGGCAGTGTAGCCTGGTAGCAGGAACTTGGACCTGGGAGACAAAACTGTCAGCATCTTAATCTCAGATAGGATGTTGAGTTATGAATTGCTGAAGGAGGTGTTTAATTCCTGGTCCCATTTTTCACACATGGAACGTAATACTGTAAGGATTAATTTTTGCCTGTAGCTAGAGATGAAAGTCTCAGATATGTATCTCTTTCTGCATTAAAAATTGGTATGTAAGTCCAAGGATTTCATTCATGATTCTTAGGATGTGTTTCATAGAATCATACAATGTTTTGGCTTGGAAGGGTCCCTAAAGTCCAGTTCCATGGGCAGGAACACCTTCTAGTAGAACAGGTTGCTCAAAACCTCATTCAGCCTGGCCTTGAACACCTCCAGGGATGGGACATCCATGACTTCTGTAGGCAACTTGTTCCAGTGCCTCACCACCCACTCTCACAGTAAGAAAATTCTTCTTAATATCTAATCTAAATCTCCCCTCTTTCAGCTTAAAGCTATTACCCCTCGTCCTGTCACTGCAGTCTCTGATAAAGAGCCCCTCCTTGTCTTTCGTGTAGGTCCCCTTCAAGTACTGGAAGGCTGCTATAAGGATTCCCCAGAGCCTTCTTTTCTCCAGGCTGAACAATTCCAACTCTCAGCCTATCCTTGTATGGGAGGTCCTCCAGCCAACTGATCATCTTTGTGGCTCCAACAGATCCATGTCTTTCCTGTGATGAGGACTCACAAGAGTGGAGTAGAAGGGTAGAATCACCTCCCTCGTCACGCTTCTTTTGATGCAGCCTAGGATAGGGTTGGCTTTTGGTCTGCGAGCACATCTTGCTGCCTCAGCTTCTCATCTGCCAGCACCCCAAGTCCTTCTCTTCAGGGTGGTTCCCCATCCATTCTCCGCCCAGTCTGTAATTGTGCTTGGGATTGACACAACACAGGTGCAGGACCTTGCACTTGGTCTTTATGAACCTCAGGAGGTTTGCACGGGCCCACCTCTCAAGCCTGTCAAGGTCTGTCTGGATGGCATCCTTTCCCTCAAGTGTGTCAGCTGTGCCACAAAGCTTGGTGTCATTAGTATGTCATGGTTTGACTTCTGCTACAGTGTCTTCATGTTAAAGGACAAGCTTTCCAAATTTTGGTAGTTTAAAAATACATACCATAGTAGAATTTTCCATGGTATTTTCCCTAGTCTTTGTATATGGAAAATGCGGGCTCTTGTTTTCTTCCTCTGTTTTTTAAATTTCCCAAAACTGTTAAAGAATGTTCCTTTGTCAAAGACTTTAGGCGCATGGTATAGTAGTTTGGCTCTGTTCCTGATTTATAAGGGTACAGAAAGCTTACAGCATTTAAATGTTATTGGAATCCCAGTTCTGTTTATTACCCAGCTTTTCCAAGTGAGGAGGCTTCATCTGTACAAACTGATTTGACTTTTAGCCTTTTTGCAGCACTACAACTGTCCTATTGATTTCTTTTTTAATTGAAGTTCCTTAAGAGGCTGGGGGCCATGCTAGTATGATGTCATTCTTGTTCTACAAACGAGCAGTGTTGAAGAGCGAGAGGGCGTGTGGGGTCTTTAGGGCAATGAAATACCTTTTTTAAAACCGGTAGGTAGCATCAGACTGAAATCCCTGCAGGCTTCTTTGTGCAGGTGTGGGTTTTAAGCTAGGCCTCCCCTGACGTTTACATTTAAATTTATTATTACGGTGTCACCCTACAGGGTTTATAGTTCCTTGAGTGAATTCTTTGTGAAAGAACTGGCATCATTTTTTGAAAGGTTGTGTTGAATTCTGGTTTCCACAGCACAAGTTGCCATGGATATGTCAGGTACTTAATATTTGTTTACAGAAGACTGAGGTAGAGAAGGTTCATGCTAGCTATTTTAAAATGAATGTTCTGCATCCAAATGATGCTGTTCTCATTGGGAGTTAACTAGCCAGTGAACATAAATTCTACTCTCTGCTTTGAAAACAGATTAAGTTCACTTTGGTATGAGTTAATGCAGAAATGTTCATGTGTATATCTTTACTTTGGACTAGTTTGTTGGTTGTTGAGGTTCCATTTTTCCCTTCTGCAGTAAAATGAGCTAGCTGATTTGTGTGCTGTGCAGTATTTTGGAGTCCTGTCAATCAGCATTTAAATACCTAAACAATGTTCATGGATTATTGCAGTGTCCAGGAACTAAGGAATGCAGCATTGCCGCTGTAAAGCTGCTGTATTTTGGGTATCTTCATGGAGCAAGGAAGGGTCCTAGAGTTCCTGTGATCTGGGAAAAAGGGAATGATCAATTTTGTTGGCCTAATAGCTGGCATAATAAGGAAATTAAACCATAAAACTTCTGCATGCATTGATCAAATGCCCAGGAGAAACTACTTGCGTAACACAACACTGGAAGTATGTTTCTAGTCAGTTCTCTGCCTTCTAAATAATCTGCTTTGTTCCTTCTTAACTGCTCATTTACTTTTCTTCTCTTCCAAAATAAGAATCACAGATAAATGTGTTTATGGACCCTCTCAAATCTTGACTTCAGAAATACAACTGCTGGCTTTGAAGCCCATGCAAACTACCTGCACAGCACAGCAGACTCTGCTGTTAAGTAACTGCTAGAAAAAGTGTACAATTAGAACAGAAGTCAAGCACTAACTTGCTCCTTTTCCGGGTCAGACTGGAAGAGGCATAGGCAGTCACGTCTGAAAGCAGAGGAAAATGAACCCTGTCTTTATATTAGGGAGGATACAAGTAGGCTAAGTACTGCTTGTGTCCGTTCTAAGCTGTGCAGTCCTTAAGGACAGGGTAAACAACTGCTGCAGGACATGTGGTTAGATTTTTCTGATAAATAAACCAAAAGTCAAGAGGCAACATAGTGGAAAATAGTTAAAAGGTAAATGTCCTCATGTGGAAATGGAAAGGTGAGCAGGGAAGAAACACCTATTAAAGAAGCAGATCTGTAAAAGAGAGATGACCACTTTTAATGGGACAAAAAAAAAAAAAAACCAAAAAAAAAAAACCCCCCAAACCACCAAAACAGCAGTTTTCTTGGTTAAATTGAGCCTTGTGCACATGCTTATATAAACTTAGTTCTGAAACTGCACAGCCATGATGGCTTTGTCCCTTTCTGTTTCATAATCAAAGGCAAGTTTCTTCAGCTGGAGGGGAGGAAGCCTGGTCGTGATGTTTTATCTGAAGATCTGTGTAGCACAGGACTGTGTACCAGCCCTAGTAACTCTACTATCAACCATGTTTTAATGTTCTGCATGTAAAGCTTGTGTCAAGATACCTTTAACAAGTGTGGTAGTCTTATGCTTTGTGTGCCACAAACCTGAAATGTCTCTGCAAAGGAGACATATTATGTATATTTTAAAATGTGTAAAGGAAATCATGCTTACCTTGCTGATTTCAGTGCAGTACATCTGAGCTAGGTTTCCAAGTGAAGGAAGAGAGATATTCTGTGGCTTTATCCATAGCAGTAGCCAGAGAGGTGCCTTTGTGAAGTGTTAAGTGCAGAGACAGTTGTGTTATAAACTATGCCTGTTTAATAGAACTCTTTCATTGCTTGTATAGATGTTAGTGCAAAATATCAGTAGTTATTCACATAAGATAAATACCATTTAGCAGCCACCACCATTAAATATTTTCATTTTCCATTCAGAATCTGAAGTGTACATTTTGTGCTTTCTGTGCCTGCTTGGAGATAACAGTTTCATCCTTCCTTGCAGCCAAACATCCCATCACAAGTATGTGTTAGTGAGGGAACCTTTATCTTGCAGAACAGCAAGGTAAAAGCTGTAGGCTAGTTTTCTTTGATGCGAGTTCAACTTCTTTGGGAAGATAGTGGGCATGGATTTGAAGAGGCTAATATCGGATGTCTAGAATTGAACAAAGTTGCCAGAATCGTCACTGGATTTGCTGAGAAAAACAGTTTTCTACCTTTGGTTTCTGAGGCCTGATAAGATATGGGTTATGTTGCTGGCTTTAATATAGCCATATACCACAAATATGTAGATTCAGCAGGATGTTATGAAATTATGGCACTTGGGGATGAATGCCTTTTGCAGTCTATGCTTATTTCATTGTTTAGGTGGTGGTGTAACAATACCAAACTATCTATTTGCTGGTAATCACCAGTGACCAAATGCTTTTGGGTCAGTCTATCTTTATGGCAGTTTAAGCCTGCTTTCCAAGTAGATTTCTAGATCAAAGCCACCTTGTATTATTTTTCTTATCATCCCATATGTCTATTTTCCGAACTTGGAGATTGTAATAGAGGTTGAAAAGCCGATTGGGCTAGCGAGAGGGGAAGAAAACTCTAAATGTTATATACATCTGCTGGTTTACCTCGTTTTCCATCAGTCCTCTTGGCTTGACCCAAGAGCTAGCTTCCAAAGCTGATACTACCAGCCATCAAGATCCTGTGTATTTACAGAGCAATCTCTATTAAATGTTTTCGGATTGATGTTTAAGAGACAGTGAGAAAGCACCTTGGATGCAAAGTGTCAAGGAAGAAAAAGCTAAGAACTCAGAATGTTGTTCCCTTACTCCAAAAGGAGTAACTGCTCCTGTGAATGTATCTGTGTGAAGGAAGCCAAGCAGCCACCTTTTTCTTAAGCATTCCTTGCCTCCATATTAATCTTCTGGAATAGGTCTTGTGATATAAGGTGTATTTTGAACTATACAACCAAGTACCTGAGGCACTGAACTGAGAATGCTTAATCTATAGGATGTGTTAAGTTCTGCTTCACTAGGGAAGACTTAATATTTATCTGTTTTTTCTTCACAGTACGTTCACATAAGATTCCCTGTGTCCTGTGAGAAATTGAAGCTTGTTCTATGAGCCATGAAAATAATTCTTAATACTCTGATTTAGAGACTTAATTTTTCAATATTATTGTTTCTCTGTAGTCTGCTTTTGATGTGATTATTTTCCAGCAGGAAAGGAATGAATGTGCATTACTGTTTAGTAGCTTCACTTTTGAGAAGTTTGTTCCAGATGATAGGTTAGGTTTAAAACTCTTAAGTTCCCCTTGCATGCCAATGGGATGTGCAAGTCTCCCGAGAGCTTATGGTTTCCTTTTCTGTGCTGCTTTGTGCAAGCAATGCTTGATAGTGGGAACTTTTCTTCATCCATTTTGTTGCAGAGATTTGCTTATCTTACTTTCTGGGGGTATTGCTTGCTTCATGCACATGCTCTTTATTAATCTTCTGTACTGAATGCCTGAGATAACTTAAAATAGGTATGTATGCTTAGTTTAATAAATGAAGGCATTCTTGTGTCTACTTGAAATATCAAAAGAGGATGTCTTTACTAGCTAGAGCTATATATGTGATTGTTCTGTAAGCTTGCCAGGTTTTGAGAAAATTCGTACTGAGAAATGGTTATTTTTATAGTTATTTTCTTGATGGGTGTGGTTGAATTCATACTGTGCAGTGTTTTCTCCTATATAGCTATTTCTCTTACATGAATAAATGCTACATCTTGATTTTAGCTTAAAGTTGTGAAAAGCAGGTGTGTGTAATTAGAAAAAAGAAGAAAATTCTTAACATACTTTTTGATTCACATTTCAATGGCTGAACTATTCAGTCATGTTGTTATTGCTTTTAAAGGTAGCATAGCTCAAATTTGGAGAAGGAATTCTTTGTTTCTGGTGCTCTTGATGTGATGTCCATCATCTGTAAACCACAAAGTCATGACCAAGGCAGAGAGTTAAGGCCTTGGATGTCTTTTTTTGTTGTTTGTTTGTTGTTTTTTTTTTTTTTTTTGTGAAATGTAAGCATAGTAGTCTGAAGTAACCCTTCTTCCTGTGTTCTTCATTTATCCTCCTGTTGAGATTAACAGAAAAATATCAGCTATTTAGTACTGGAAATCTATCTCGTAATTTCTCGAAAAGCCATCTCTTAAATTTGTGAAATTAACTGAATTGCTGCAAGCTTGTAGTATTTCTATGGAACTCTAGTAAGTTTATAAAAAGTTTCTAGCATGTCAAGACATTAAAAAGAGTAAGGAGGTCTGAACAGGGGGAGTTCTACATGCTTTTGAAAGCGTGGCAAGAATGTTGGTGTTTATTAAATTTGCACTTCTAATGAAGTGCAGTGTGTTTAGAATTGATGTTGGATAGTCAATGGTCTATAACTTTTAATTTCTTGCTATAAATCGATTTTCAAGTAATTTAAGAAATCAACAATTGACTTTTAAATGGCTGGATCTGATTTTATCCTTTTAGGTTGGAATTTGTGCTTGGTATTGCCTCTTGAACAGCTTATTTGCTAAGTTTTGTAGGTTCCTGGATAAATGGCATGGATGCGCATGTTAGGGGTGAGTACTGGAAAGTCACTGCTAGGGATTTAAATATGTGCAACTCTGGAAGTACACAGGCAGCTTGCCCACTCTCCTGTCCTAAGAACAGTTGTTATACGCAGATGGCTGCATTCTTGTGGACAGAAAATGTGAACTTTTGAGTTATAATGGTCTTGAGAATGCTGAGAAGTGCAAATATACATTAGAGTATTGTATTGTAATGACTCATATTTAGCAAACGACTCTGGCTTGCCTCAGTCCTACATAGCTGTTGTTAAACTTTTATTTCTTTTCCCTGATATTTTAGACTTTTTAGCAGCTGTCATTAATGGTGTGGTTGAACAGTTTGAATCCTAGTTGGAAACAGGTGGTGCATGCTCTAAATATCTTGAGATACAGGCCATAGTCAACAATGTTGTCATTGAAAACATGGATATTTGTATCAGCCTATGTTAATTTTTTTTTTTTTTGCTGAATTTTGATATTCTTTGCTGTGAAGAAGCATGTATGAGGTGTTCTAAAATGAATTTGGGGGTAAAGTGTTGCTGAAACATCAATTCATTATAGATTGCTTGTCCTGGGCAAAACTAGCATAGAAGTTGCTAGCTTAATTGTAGAGGGTATGGATTAAACCAGCAGCAGAATGTCATGACTCTTAGCTAAAAGACAGCTTTGTATGAAGCTTTTAATTTAGTATTCTGTGATTCCCACCCAGAGTGTCTGTGTTCACTGGATGTGGTAAACGTAGAGATATACTTGCATAATACAGTGATATCCTTTACCAGCAGACACTTTAGGAAGGCTTGAACTTCAGGCAGGATCTCTTACTGTGTACCTTATTTGGATATCAAAAATCTCCAGTTTGCAATAGCTTATCTTGTAGTGTAGCATTAGTTTTAGGTGTTAAGCCTGTTTGCAAATTGAACCTAGTAAACTTGCAGCTAAAAGTTGATAATTGTGGGTGCACTGTAGTTGAAGACTTCACAGAAAAATAAAATAGAGGCAATTAATTTGGCCTCCTTAATTAAATCTGTGACTGAGACACTCTTATAATTAAATCTTTCTGAAGTGTTATTTGTATATCTTTGCAGCATTGTACTGACTAATCTGTTCAGCTTGATAAATAGAGGTTAGTTCAGACTTTTTATCTAAGCAAAGTCCCTAGTCCATTAAACTAGCTAAAATAAATTTTAGCATTTGGTTTTCATTAGTGTTGTAACTGAAACAAAAACATTTTAATGACTGATCCCAGAGTATTTTGAAGTTTGTGCAACTTTGCTGGGAAGGTATTTAAACTGGAGTATCAGTTGCAAGTTGGCCATAGGCCAGTTTTTCAAAGCTGTTTCAGAGCAAGATGTTGGGTTTCCAGAGTTTTATGGGACAGAAAAATGTTGAGAGGGGAGAAGCAGTGGAAGGTAGCTGAGGTAAAAATTTCATGTCACCAGTGCAAATATCTGCTAAAAGGTGACAGTGATGTATTCCTGCTGTACTGCAGTTTACTGCCTTGTTACAGCGCTCTTTCAGTTATTTGAGAAGAGATACAACTCTGGGCTTTAATACTTTTATTAATAAAGAATCAACTGCCCAAGGAATCAATGTACTTTTTAGATGGGTTTTTAGTATCTTGAACTTGCGCTAAATGGGATCCTGCTTCAAAGGGAAAGAGCTTGTGTTGCTTACGAGGTCTAATTTGCAAAATATTTTTGGGGAAAATTTTTGAGTTGGTCTTGAGAGGATGGCAATATAATCTAATAAAAATTAATGTGTGGGCTTTGACAAAATAATAATCTGTAGCTTTACGTTCATGAGAGACTGTTAGAAGTGCTGTAAGATGAGGATTGCTTATTCTTTGTCATGCTGCACTTGAAGTAATGTCTCATGGAGAGCCTTCTGAAGTTGTTGAAATGTTCAAGTTGATCGGGGACCTGACTGGGGGGCCCAGGGACTGGATATCCACGACTTCATGATGTCTGAACTGGATTCACTTGCTTGCTGCTTGACCTGGGTATGCAGTGTGCCAATAATGGTGTTCACCAGAGTAATCCAAGGTTTGGGTGTTTGTAATTTTTTTTTCTTGGAGGTGATTTGGGGTTGTGACAATTAGAAAAAGACCAGATAACTTGATTAAGGCTATGAGAAACTGATAGTGATTTGTGCTAGGGGAAACTAACACATCTAGCAAATAAAATCTGCTTAGATGGAATTTCTGTATTGTCTGTCTGAACTAGATGCAGACTATGATGGGTTCATCTGCACTGTATAATCTTATATAGGATTTAGCTAAAATTGATGAAAACACGTTCCTACAGAAATCTACTTGTCATAAGCAAGAAGCAGTCATCTGCAAGTGGCTGAAAGTCTGGGTGGTTTCTAGGTGTTTCACCCTGATTTTGTGATTGGTGTGTTTATACTTGATTTTATTTATAGACCTTTTGGTAATAATGTTATAGTATAGCATGTCAAATAATGCAAAGTTGCTGCTCTTCTGTGAAAAGTCTGAAAGGCAGTATGCCTTTGCTTTTCTCCCATATTCTCTCTGAGATGTTTCTTTTGTAGTTTCCCTGTTGGATGTTCTAGCTGAATTTTCCTGTCTACGAAGGCTTAGAGGGAATAGTTGTAATTCTGAAACTGAATTAAAGGAATGACCCACTTCAGGTTTTGTGAATGGAAATAATGAAACATATTAAAATGTATATTTACTTTGGTACCTCTAGCTACATGTCAGAAGTCCAAAACTATACTTGCATTTATTTAAGTTGTTTTTGCTAAGTTGTGTAATAGTTATCTGACCACAAGATTGTAATAGAGATCAAGATTTTTACTATCTCCCGTGATTAAAGTGGAGGTGCCTTGTCTAAGCTGAAGATTTTTGGTTGTATGGGTTGTGTGGTCTTCAACAGGAGAAGAATTTGAATACCAAAGGACTGCATAGTTTGTCCTATTTCAGTGAAAGAAAAAAAAGTAACTTTCTAGCATTTCATGGTCACAAAATAACATCATATATAATTGATACTGTGCTTTGGAACTGCTTCAGCGAGACGGTTTTTTCTGTAATCTCCCCATTTTAATAGTTGTTAGTGGTTTTTTTGTTTTGTGGTGGTTTTTTTTTTCCTTTTAGAACTTAATTTCTTGAGAATATTTAGTTGAGACTTACTACTGTCTGGTAGCAACTTACTTATTACTGAAGGTAAATTTTAACTTGGTGCTGGTACTAATATGGAAAGGAACATCAGATCTACCCTAGGGAATGAAAAGTCTTATAAGTATTAGGAAGTCTTATAAGTAAGAATTATAATTCTTATAAGAATGAGTACACCTTGGCCTCACTAGTTTATTCACTGCTGTGGTTTTATATTCTGGTAGTTAGAGCAGAGATGAGAGAGAGGTGTGGCAGAGGAATGAGCAGGCTGGAAGAGCTGAAGTCCTTATTTGATCAAGGCATGTTAGAATGCCTTATGTGTATAGGAGGAACAATGCTCTTGAAAGCACAAAGGAAGAGAATAAACAGGAAGAAAGAGAAGACAACATTAAAAAGATGGACAAAAAGCAAGTTTAGGAAGCGTGAAGAAAGTATATGGGATGTCAGGTGAGAAGTAGCAACAGGAAATAAGATCCATCCTCAATAGAGAGATGGAATTCTTGGCTTGCATCAGAAATGGCGTGACCAGCAGGTTGAGAGAGGTTATTCTCCCTCTGTACTCAGCACTGGTGAGACCGCTCCTTGAATCCTGTGTTCAGTTCTGGGCCCCTCACCACAAGAAGGACGTTGAGGCTCTGGAGAAAGTCCAGAGAAGAGCAACAAAGCTGGTGAAGGGGCTGGAGAACAGGCCTTATGAGGAACAGCTGAGAGAGCTGAGGTTGTTTATCCTGGAGAGGAGGTTGAGAGGTGACCTCCTTGCTCTCAACCTGAAAGGAGGTTGTAGAGAGGATGGAGCTGGCCTCTTCTCCCTAGTGACAGGGGACGGGACAAGAGGGAATGGCCTCAAGTTCTGCCAGGGGAGATCTAGGCTGGACATTAGGAAAAAAATTTTCACGGAAAGGGTTGTTGGGCAGTGGCAGAGGCTGCCCAGGGAGGTGATTGATTCACCTTCCCTGGAGGTGTTTAAGGCACGGGTGGATGAGGTCTTGAGGGACATGGTTTAGTGTTTGATAAGAATGGTTGGACTCGATGATCCAGTGGGTCTCTTCCAACTTGGTTATTCTATGATTCTGCGATGCTAATCTGCCTGCATACTAAGTCATCTCTATTATCTACTGCCAGAAGCTTCAGGGGCTGCAGTAGGTGATGTGGTAGGTAGTTGGGAGAATCTGTCGGCTGGGGCAGCCTAGACTTAGTTTTGAAGAGAGCTCAGCATGGAGTAGTTTAGCTGTTTAAACAGTTAAGGACCTACTCAATGCTAGTCTTTTAGGCTCTCTTTAGAATAAATGGAGAGACTTGCATGTTTAAAGTCTCATTTTTAGAGATAGAATTAAGACAAATGCTTCAGCAAGCAATTAAACTCTTCCTGTTCTGGGGGTGGAGTTGCACTCTGCAGCTAATAAACCAGTGTTATAGCTTTATCTCTGCATGTGTAATGTCCACCTTTGCATCAACTCAGCTTGCCAGCCAGGGAGAAATAATAACTTAATTTGAAGAGGTCCTGGGGAAAATGGTTTTCACTGATTTTTGCCAGTAGCAGCAGCTCAGTTCAGAGGCTGAAGAGCACTGGACCTGATGGGGCTTGAATCGTATCTTAAGGATTCTTATAACCTTAGAGAGAATGAAGTTATTTGTTACGGTTTGAGCCAGAGACATGAAAAACTTAACGTTGTAAACATCAGATTTTTATCTCCTTTTCAATAGTCTTTCTGTTGACATTAATAGTATGACCAGCTAAATGCTCTCATCAGCTATAAAAATTTGCAGTGCACTAAATCTTGCTGTATTCCATGTTTCCGTTACAGCATCATGTGTTGGTGAATTTTAAAGGCTGATTTCAGATATACCAAGGCGCCAAATTTACATGTTTATTGAATGCTGCCTTGTCTTGACCAGACAACTTGCTTTACTTGTGTTGTATTTTTCTCCTGTTAGGCTGTAACTGGGAACGATAGTCTCTCTAATGAGACTCCTGAGCATGAAGCTCCAGAGAGAGTCACAGCAATTGGCTCTAATAAGGCTTTGCTCTCTTTCTCCTGCTTTGTGATTTCTGTATGCCAAATGCTTGATATCTGTACCCATATGCATATTGCTTGTAGGACTTGAGGTGTGGGGAAGAAAATGAAGGTGCTGTGTTTAGACATGTGAGATGCTGGCAGCTGAGAGGGAAACTATATAAGGTGGGAGTATAACATGCAAGTCTCAATGTGCGATACTACACAACTCTTAAGACACTGAGGGCAGAAATTCTCAGTTCTGGCTAACTTCTCTGAACAGTTATTCTCTATATAGTTTTTATTATGGTGCATTCCTTTTCTTTGCAAAAATAGAATCATAGAACAACCAGGTTGGAAGGGACCCATCAGATCTTCTAGTCCAACTATTCCTATCAAACACTAAACCATGTCCCTCAAGACCTCATCCACCCGTGCTTTAAACACCTCCAGGGAAGGTGACTCAATCACCTCCCTGGGCAGCCTATTCCAATGCCCAATGACCCCTTCTGTGAAAAACTTCCTCCTAATCTCCAGCCTAAATCTCCCCTGGCGGAGCTTGAGGCCATTCCCTCTTGTCCTGTACCCTGTCACTTGGGAGAAGAGGCCAGCTCCCTTCTCTCTACAACCTCCCTTCAGGTAGTTGTAGAGAGTAATGAGGTCTCCTCTCAGCCTCCTCTTCTCCAGGATAAACAACCCCAGCTCTCTCAGCCGCTCCTCATAGAGTCTGTTCTCCAGACCCTTCACCAGACTCGTCGCTCTTCTCTGGACTTGCTCCAGAGCCTCAACATCCTTCTTGTGCTGAGGGGCCCAGAACTGGACACAGGATTCAAGGAGCGGCCTCACCAGTGCTGAGTACAGAGGGAGAATAACCTCCCTGGACCTGCTGGTCACACCATTTCTGATACAAACCAAGATGCCATTGGCCTTCTTGGCCACCTGGGCACACTGCTGGCTCATCTTCAGTCGGCTGTCGACCAACACCCCCAGGTCCCTCTCCTCCTGGCAGTTTTCCAGCCAGGCTTCTCCTAGTCTGTAGTTCTGCATAGGGTCGTTGTGCCCCAAGTGCGGGACCCAGCATTTAGCCGTGTTAAACCTCATGCCATTGGACACTGCCCAGCAGTCCAGCCTGTTTAGGTCCCTTTGCAGAGCCTCCCTACCCTCCAGCAGATTGACACTTCCACCCAGCCTAGTGTCATCTGCAAACTTGCTAAGGGTACCCTCAATGCCTTCATCCAGGTCGTTGATGAAGACGGCTGGACCTAGCACTGAGCCCTGGAAAACCCCACTTGTCACTGGCCTCCAGCTGGACTTAACACCATTTACCACCACTCTCTGGGCCTGGCCATCCAGCCAGTTTTCTACCCAGGAGAGTGTGCGTCTGTCCAGGCCAGAGGCTGACAGTTTCCATAGCAGAATGCTGTGAGAAACTGTGTCAAAGGCTTTACTGAAGTCCAGAAAGACCACATTCACAGTCTTTTCCCTCATCCAGCGTCCGAGTCACTTTGTCATGGAAGGCGATCAGGTTGGTTGGGCAAGACCTGCCTTTGGTAAACCCATGTTGACTGGGCCTGATCACCCGGTTCTCTTGCATGTGCTTCATGATAGCACTCAAGATCACCTGTTCCATGACTTTCCCTGGCACTGAGGTCAGACTGACTGGCCTGTAGTTCCCGGGATCCTCCCTGCTACCCTTCTTGTAAATGGGCACTACATCAGCCAGCCTCCAGTCCAGTGGAACTTCCCCAGTCTTCCAGGACTGCTGGAAGGTGATGGAAAGGGGTTTGGCCAATACATCCGCCAGCTCCCTCAAAACCCTAGGATGAATCCCATCTGGACCCATAGACTTGTGGGTGTCCAGTTGGCCAAGCAAGGCTCTGACCACCTCCTCTTGGACCATGGGAGTCTTGTATTGCTCCTCTGTTTCCGGTGTATCTACATATAGGGAACGGCTTTCTAAAGACTGAAGCAAAGAAGGCAATAAGTACCTCAGCCTTCTCATCCCCTGTCACCGTTGTTCCCTCTGTGTCCAAAAGGGACCGTATGGTCTCCCTAGTCCTCCTTTTATTATTTGTATATTTATAGAAAGATTTTTTGTTATCTTTTACAGACTTAGCCAATCTGATTTCTAGTTGAGCCTTAGCCCCTCTGATTTTTTCCCTACACAACCACACTTCCCTCCTGTAGTCCACCCAAGAGGCCTGTCTCCTCTTTCAGAGCCTATAAATATTCCTTTTTTTCCTAATGTTACTCAAGATTTCTCTACTCAACCAAGCTGTTTTTTTCCCCTGCCGGCCTTTTTTCCAGAACACGGAAATAATTTCTATAACTTCCCTGTCTTTTGATACAGATAGGGTTTTTCCTTTCACCTTCTGGAAAAGTAAAACAAGACTCTTGTCATTCTGACCATATTACTTGGGAGAGGTAGGATGGAGGTTAGATGGAAATTCTGTGATTGGGAATTGGTTAGGTGCTGACAGAGAAGAATAAAAGCAGGGATTTAGAGACAGTTGTTGCAACACTGACAGACTTTGACATTTCATTTGAGAGAAGGACTTGAGGAATCAATCAGGAACAACAATGAAGAGGTCTCATGTGGCAGTTGCATTAAGGATGTGTTTTTCTGGTACAGTAATCGACTCTAAATAAGAGCGGATTCTTTTTACTGATTATTTCCATTATTTTCATTATTTTTCTTTGAATTATTATCTTAATTGATCAAGTAATGACTTTGTTACAAAGCCAATAGAACAATTAAATGAGCTAAAATATAGTGTAAGTGTATCCTACTGTAGAGGTGGAAGGTTAAGTCTTTGTACCTGATTGGGTGGGATGGAGGTTGAGTAGGAGCTGTGGAGCGTAGCATCCACATAACGTATGTGCCTTTAAGATGGTATCAATGCCTTAAATAAATATTAAATGTTGATCATGTCTTTGAAAGCAACATCGCTTCCATGTGACTAGTGGATTTGTTGAGTTAAGTTTTTTCCTCCTGCTTGCTTTGTTGCTTGGAGTGAAGTCTGGAGATAAATATAGGAACATTTACTTGAAATTTAGTATGAAACCTTTTTTTAGTGTGATGAAAGGATAAACAGAGCTGTCTGTGTGAAGATATTGGCATGGTTTCTCTATAGGAATAGATAACATGGGGATTCTTAGATGACAAAACATGGAGTAAAACTTGCATGTATGTGCTTTCCTGTTTCCCATGTTCACATTACCTGTTTAACTTCCTTAAAGGAACAGAGACTGAATAGCAGGTTAGAAGTATTTGCCTTGTACATTTCCAAGCAAAACAGTACAATAGTTGTTGGAATACTGAAGAACTTTCTCTTGGAAAACGGCCATGTGAACAATCGAGCCTGCGAGTTGATGCACTGAGGAGTAGCAGGCCAAGGATGACTGAGGAGCAGTGCCCATGATAAAATTAAGGGAGTAGAAGAACGGATGAATGTGATAAGAGAAACTTTGGACCTGTGTATACATGGCATACATGCAAAGCTGTAGTAACTAGCAATTATTCCTGTTGAAGATACTAACCAATCAGACAATCAGTGTATTCGCATGGACATATGAAAATGCAAAAGAAAAGATTTACATACCAGTTGTGTGTATTGCCTTTTCTATAAAAGCTTCTGATACTCCATAATAAATGGAACATCCGCTTATCATATCGATCTCTGCATTTGCTTCTTGATCTCCCATCAATAAATAGTAGCTACAGATATGAAGTCTTTTCTCTCACTAGTCCGACATCTTGTTTGTGCTTGACAACTCTTTGTGAGTAGCTGTTCTCATTTGTGGCTGTCTTGTTGTTTGCTTCCCAGTCCAGTGAAAAGACAAGAGGCAATGGGCATGAATTAAAATAAAAGCAATTCCATTTAAACATAAGAAATTCTTCTACTGTGAGGATAATTGAACAGTAGAACAAGTTGCCCAAAGAACCTGACTGTACCCACTTGTGTTGATACACCATATTCTTTGTGTATATTACAGTTTTAATTGATTAATTGCCTGCAAAGCAGTATTAACAGTGTTAAGACAATAACAACTACTACAAATTTACTTGCTTTATATATTAACGCAAACAGGTGCTGTTCTTTTGAGTATGAAATGGATTATAAGAGGCATAGTTTTTTTGGAGGTTTGAAAATTGGGCTGTATGGTTGCAGAACTGATGTTGTAGAGATAGGGCCTCTGCTGTATTTGAAACTTGTCTTAAAAATATATCGTGGCCTGGAATCATAGAATCACCAGGTTGGAAGAGACCACTGGATCATCAAGACCAACCACTTCCACCAGTCTCTAAACCATGCCCCTCAGTGTCTCATCCACCCACACCTCCAGGGAAGGCGAGTCAACCACCTCCCTGGGCAGCCTCTGCCATTGCCTAATGACCCTTTCAGTGAAGAATTATTTCCTTATGTGAAATGTGAAGCTTTCAGTCAAATACTACAAAACGATCTTTTGTAGTTATGTGGCTCAAGTAACTTCTAAGGAAAATGTTCCCATCAGAATATTCCATCTTGTAACGGTCATACTTTCTTTCCTCTGAAGAATTGATTACATTATTGTTTCTGAAGATTGAGAAATCCAGTATCTTGTGGATTGATTCAGCACAATCATTCCTATGTGTCAGTCACAGAAATGTAAACACCTACAATTGTATATACAGCAGTGTATAGTATTGTAGCTTGCCTCTACAAGAGAAATGGCTTCATGAGCAGTAGTGCCTTAAATAAGTGCTTTGCCATCATTGCTAAATCTCATAATTTGATGAATGCTGAAGTGTGTCATTTTGCTATCAGTATGACTGTAATTACTCTTACTATTGGTCTACATCTCTCTAAAAGCATCCAAACCATACCAACCTGTTTCTGACATCCTCAAGATAAAAAAGAGTTCTGACCATCTTGTGGAGCAGTGATATTCTTTAGTTTTCTTTTTCTTATTGCTCATTTACTTTCAGCAGTCTGCTGCTACCGCTGTTGACATTGAAGATTACAAACCCAGAATTTTAATATCATTAACCTAAGACACCAAGCAGACATTAAATTAAGATTTCTTAAGAATTCTTGGTTCATGGAAAGTAAAGCAGACTATGAAATAGCGATCAGTCTGCCTTGAAGTTTTGACCTGGGAGTGGGAGTGCTGGTATGCCAGATTTCTGCCTCCACCCTGACTTTTCTGTTATTTTTTGAGACTTTGCTCTGCACTTTTTCAGAGAAAGATCATGAGTAGGAACATAGTCCACTGCTGTTCTTAAGTGCTCAAAGTCCTCTATGAGGGGAGAGTGAGTGGTATAATAAACTGCTTTCCCTCTTTCCATTACCTCATACTTCCACCTCCTATTTATTTTCAGTACATGAGTAAGCCACTGTTGCAGATACTGCTTTTTTTTGCCTACTCTTTTAGTGACCTGATAGGAAAGTTGCATGTTTTAATGGTTTGGTGCAAGAAGCTTAGTTTCTGGTTATGCTGTAAAATGAAAGTGTGCCCTTACAATGTTGCTGCTTAACTTAACAATTACAGGAGAAAGTGGTATTTGTATTAGTCTTAATTTCTCACAGCTGCAAGAGTGTCTGCATAGCTTGCTATGGAGTGTGGTGGAATGACAAACCACTTCACTGCTTTGTCTTCGCTTTCAATCTCATCCAGATTTGTTACAGTCCATCAGAGCTTGTCCTGCCTGGGACAAGCTGCCACAGAGAAGTTTCTCAAATGCATGTCAGCCCTGTGAGATATGTAGTGCCAACAGCTGCTTCCATCTGTGTACACATGCAGGAAGAGATGTTCAGCTGAACAGGCGGCATTCTTATATTATTGTTGTATGCATAATGCTAGCATATGTTCTAAGTTTGTAAATCTGTGGAATACAGCATGTTTTTCTGAAACCTGTTGAACACAATGATTGAAAAACAGTGTATATATTTGCATTTTAAAAAGAAACAAAAAACGCGCATAATCTTGTTGTGTTAATTTGAAGACATGACCTATTTGGCCATATAATAAAATAACTTTCTCTTGTAAAAGTTGGATATATCTTCCTTTCTGTGTATTCCATCCTACAAGGGACATATCACCTTCTGTCTGTTTTTCCAGAGAAGAAGCCGGGGCTTTTGGTTTGTGCTCCCAGTTCTCACAACACACCTAGAATGTATTTGCAGTTGGCTGACAGTCTCAGGCAAAGTTTCAGTTCACTGAGCCCATGCACCTCGGTCCACAAAACTTATTTGAAGTGCAAATCTATCTGTTTGGGCATTTGCGATATAGTTGCAATAAATTCAGAATTGCAGACTTGTTTATTAAATACCCCAAAAAAACCCCAAACTGTAGAGTAAGCGTTCTATTTTAAGATAGGTCTAAGTGAATTTTTCTCTTCTAAAATATCTGGATCATGTGTAATAGCTGTGGTTTTTTTGCCTAAATAGTAGTCAGTTGCCCTGCTGTTTACGTTAGCTACTGTTTTCTGACATCAGCTAACTTGAAGTCCAGCATCCAGTTCTTTTCTCTGATACTCTTGATTTCAAAACTTGTTTCACTTGTGCTTGCAACCTGAAGGGAAGGAACAGAGTAAGTACAGCTTCTGCATCAGACAAACTGGATAAAATTAGTATACTGACAGTGGAGGTTTTCTGGTGAGGAGCTGTGACTTGGAAGTATTTTGAAGGAGTTGATGAGCATGAAGGAAGAGTTTATTAGGGCTAATCAAAGTTCAAGGCAATCCAGGCAGTGGTATTTGTTTGACACAGAGCAATGTTTTCTGTTTATTGTCTGCAAAAGCTTAGAGTTCGACAGGAGAGAATTAGCAGTAAGAATAAAGCTGAGATGTTGGCACACGAGATATATCAACAAAAATAGTATCGTGTGTGACGCAAGCTGGGGGAGACATATTAAGCACATATTTCTGAATTCAAACAGGATGAGTTCAGGTACAGTACTACTTATGGTAAGCTGGAGAGATGACAAACTGAATTTACAGTACCCTACTATCTGCACAGAAGGATCAGGAACCAGGGCATAACTAATGTTTAAAACCATTCTAATTATGTTAAGATATTCAGTGCCAACAGCTGAGTTCTGCTGCTTAAAAAGAAATACTTTTATATGGGCCTAAACTGAAAAAATGAACATCAGGCCTGCTTAAATCTTTTGTTGATATGTTACGTTTCTGGTAGAGTACAGATTTTTTTAAAAAATTGGTATTTTATTCAAATCCTGTTTGAATTGCTAACTTTCCCCTTCTGCAATACTGTGTTCTAGCAATCAGTATAGATACATCCTGCTTTGAAGTGGTCTATACTTAATTACCTGCTGAAATTCCAAGCAAAGCTCCACTTAAATTTACACTGAGGTTCATAGTTGGCCTCCTAAGGCTAATTGGTACAGACTGTGTTTATTTTCACTCCAGGTACAACTAGAACTTTTTAACTCTCTTCCAAACTTTGAGAAAAAAATGGATTTCATAGAAAAAAATATTCAGAAAGTGTTAATTGGTGTGATACTCTCATGCTGACAATGAGAAACTTTGTTCTTCTTGTTCTCTCTCAAGTATCATTTGCAGAGATGTCACCGTGGAAAATGAGCACAAATAGTTTGTACTAGTTTATTTTCCACCTTAAGCAAAGAACTTTGAAACGTGAAGTCATATTCCTCAGGTTTTAAGAGTATTGGAAATCTGATATCAGCTTGCACACAAATATCTACCTTCTGATTATTTAAATTATATAGATTTGATTTAATTTGGGGTACTGAGGAAGGTACTTTATATTCATGTAGTTGGCAAGATCACCATGGTGCTTACAGTTCTTGGACTAACTCATGTAGCCTTCTGAAACCCAGCACAAAATACATAGCAGAGACTTAGGTTGGAATATGCTTGGGAGTCTTTCTCTGGAATGGTGGTAATCTTCAGAGTGTGCTGAAATAACTCCAGGTCATTCTTGAAAGCAAGTCTGCTTCCTTCCCATCGTTCCCGAGGCTTCTACTGAGGAATAGCTTTTTACTGTGGAGAAATGAAATTTCTAGTTAAACCAAAGAAAACCCAAAACATGTTGATGATTTACTACAATGCAAATAAACTCCTTTGTGCCTAGAAATTCTTGACTTGGAGACCCTCAGTTCTGAAATTAAGTCATCCATTTAATTTATGTGAATTATTTTTATTATTACTAACTTTCAGTACTCAGAATTATGATGATAAATACTTAAATAGCTAGTAAATATTTAACTAGGTACTTGCTGTTAATTGCTGTGTTTTGTTGGTGATATCTAAACTTAAGTGCAGGATTAGATGCTGTCGTCTCACTTTTTTTTTGAGACTTGAAAATTTTTGCTTGAAGATACTATAAGTGAAATGGTAAATCTATACCAGTTACCTTTTTGAGAGAAGGGGGATGTGATGTTATGCCTACTAATCTTGCTATGTAAAAACAGTGTCTTGGTCTGAAAGTCCCAAGTTGAACCTAGGTCTGATAGGAGGTCATCCAGGAAAATAGAATTGCGTTAAGTGAACTAAAAGAGGGGGTTACCAGTGGAGCACCACAAAAAGAAAAAATCATTGTCAATATGTTTTGATAGAGGGATTTGCAGGAAAATTTTAGGGACTTACGAAGATGTTGAACTCCATGGATAACGGTAGGGTGAGGTTACTTATCACTGTATTGTTGTCTTAAAAATAGCAAAAGAATATGGGAAGTTGTTAATTGAATGTGATATGGCTGGTTTGGGTGAATAATCAACAGAGTATGTGAAGAGAATGACTACAACCTTAAGCTCTTCTTTGTTCAGGGAACAGCTGTGCTATTTCTAAGTACCCAGGTAGTGACTACTCTAAAAACAGTTCAAGTCTACAAAAAAAACTCTGCAAGACAGCTTATAAATGCCTCTGGATGCTACCAGCTGTAAGGTTTTTAGAAGGGGAAAAATGCCCATTTCTGCCTTTTTACTCTAAGAACCCTTTGTCTTTTTTTTCAAGATCAATAGATAAGAAAATTGATATAACTGACATTTTCAGGTAACGGAAATTATCCTTGCATCTAGTTGCTTTAGGTGACTTTTCAAAGACACTGATTTTCTTTCATAGCCTACATAACTTAGAACCAAATCCTGCAACCCTACTGCCATCAGCATCACCAGCCAGTGTACATTTGTCCCAGTAGTGACAGGATCCAGCCAACACTTTGCTGCTTTAATTCATGAAATAATACCTAGATGCCAAAACATCTGAATTGAATAGTTGTAAAAGATAGAAAGTAGTCAAAGGCAGCAACTTTCAGTAGACAGGCAAATTGCTGCTGCCAGCCTGTTCAGCCAGCAAGTTCACTTTATGTCATCAATAACAGAGAACGTGTTACAGATAGGAGAATGAGACCATGAGCTGCTCTTAGGAGTGGACTGAAGTCATCTGAGTCAGGATATGCAACTGTCCTCGCTGAGTGCTGTAGCAGTATAAAGGGAGCAACGGGTACCCTTTGTTTTTACGTCATTGGGGACAAAATGTGTAAATAACTGGTAATTTAACTCACCAAAATTACATGCACCTATGCTTCCATGTTGTACTGCAAGTTCATGAAAAGCTTGGTTTCTCATCTCTCTTTTCCCTTTCAAGTGCAGTGGGTTCTATGAGGGGAGGGAGAGAGAGAATCTACCTTAACAAAAGTATTCTAAGACTCACCTTAAGCTTTTCCTGTGCAGAAAGCATGATTGGTCAGAAGGGGTCAAAAGTTCATGCTACCACAAACAAGATGCTGAAGTGGGATGCAGAATGTTGCATGTGACAGCATCCTTTTCAAAACATGCATGCAAACAGTGAATCAGCAGAGCAGGCCACAGCAGTGTCATGGGATTTCTTAAAACTGCATGTCAAACAGCAAGATTTATGACCTGGGATGTCTGTGTTGTAAGGCTATTTCTATTGGACAGAAAACATGTAGAGGTTTGCAGGGTGAAGTGGTCTATGTGTTTACTGTGCTAATTCTTCTCAGGACAGTGGACTGCCATGTGCAGCAGCCAAGATGCAACCTCACTCTGTATTCAAACTTAACTTTCGATTTGGAAACTAAATGTATGTGAATTTGCATGTATCTCTGCAACCTCTGTCTCTTGATGTGCTGGATTTTTTTCTGGTTAGAACTTTTCAAGTAAAACTGTTGTAAATGGCTTAAAAGCTCTTAATTTTTCTGCTTACCTGGAATCTTTTCTGATTGCCTAGGATGTAAGAAGGTAGGGGAGGGAAATATTGTTATTATTCCCAGACAGATCCTTCGGTTCCAGACTGATTATGAGATTCAATCTCACTGCTCTCATGTAATGTTGCTCTGGTTCCTAGGCTGGTTCACCCTCTTCAAGTCCTTTAATCCAGAAGGTTGAAAGAAAGGATTTACTTTGAAACTCACAGCATTCCCAGCAGTGTTTGACTGGCTCTAAACATTAAGAGCAGGTTAAGGTCCTGCTCTGTCATGTGTTTCATAGTTTTTGTCTGAGCTGAATTTCTAACAAATTCCAACCTATTCTTGTGGGCTTATTGAGAGGCTATCCTGTAGTTGGGGAGTTTTGGCATACCTGCTGACCTTCCATCACAAATTCACAGCAGGTGTCTGAGCTTCAGGCTGATAAGCCATATTTTGGATGCTGAAAGTTTATCTCCAACTTGTTATATGCTTCATTCTGCATAGGTAGTAATGAGGGAAACCTCATAGAACCAGGTGCTCAGAATGAGATACTTGTGCCCAGACAAGTTTGCCCAGACCCTGAGCTGTAGGCAGTGCCCCCCTCTCAAACCAGCTCGTGCCTCTGCTCCTCTCATGGGCTCCACTTGCGAAGGCTGCCTCCGAGTGGAGGAACTCCTTCGCATGGTGGAAGAGTTAAGGGAGGAGGTAAGGAGGCTCAGGACTATCAGGGAATGTGAGGGGGAGATAGACGTGTGCAGCAGGGCCCTCTCACTCCCTCAGCAACCTGTTGCACCTGGTGTAACTGATAAGCACCCACCTGCACGCTGCAGGCTTGGGACTAACAGGGATGGGGAATAGCAGCGGGTTCCTTCCAGGGGAAGGAAGCCTGCTCCCCATAAGCAGTCAGCGATACCTGAGATCCCCCTGGCGAACAAGTACCTTGTGCTCCAGGAGGAAACTAGTCCTGAGGATGGTGGTCATCATAGCCTAGTATCCTTTCCTAGGCTACACAGTCCTCAGAAGAAAATCACAACAACCTCCGCTAAGAAGAAAATCACAACCTCCTCCACAAAGAAGAAAAGGAGGGTGATTGTTGTAGGGGACTCCCTCCTCAAAGGAGCGGAGGGACCCATTTGCAGACCTGACCTGCTCCACAGGGAGGTCTGCTGTCTGCCAGGGGCATCAGGGCTGGAAGTAGCTGGGAAACTCCCCTCCCTGATCCATGAGACGGACTACTACCCTCTGGTAGTAGTCCAGACTGGTAATGATGGCCTAGCCAACAGAAAGGCTAAGGACATCAAAAAAGACTTCAGGGCCCTTGGGAAGACGATGGAGGGCTCAGGGGCACAGGTGGTGTTCTGCTCCATCCCCAGGATACATGGAGCAGACCCACAGGATACTAAAAAGGACTCAATTAATGCCTGGCTCCGAACCTGGTGCGAGGAAAAGGGCTTTGGGTTCTTTGACCACGGAGTGGTTCGTGCACCCCCTGACATGGGTGCAAAGGTTGGGACACGTGGGTCTCCTAGTGGGGCTAAGGCCCTTGCTAAAAACCTAGCTAAGCTCATAAATCGAGCTTTAAACTAGGTGTGAAGGGGGAGGGGATCCAGTCCAGGCTAGACAACCGCGTGCCTGGATGTAGGCCACTGGAGTTTAGGAGGGGGCGTGCTGGTGAGGACCACCAGCGCGTCACCATACAGGTAGTGGGGGAGAATGCAGCCTCGCTCAACAAGGGAGATATAGATATTCTGGCATCAGCTACTCCAGGAGGAGTAGTCCCCTCTAGGAGGGCTGAAGGCTCAGCTACTCAGCTGAAGTGCATTTACACCAATGCATGCAGCATGGGGAACAAGATGGAAGAGCTGGAAGCCGTTGTAGGGCAAGGTGCCTTTGATGTCGTTGCCATTACGGAAACGTGGTGGGATGACTCTTATAACTGGAGTACAGCTTTGGTGGGGTATAAACTCTTCAGGAGGGATAGAAAGGGTAGGAGAGGGGGTGGAGTAGCCCTCTTTGTAAGGGAGGACTTGGACACCTCTGAGATGGATTGTAGTGATGAGGAGATTGAGTGCCTGTGGGTTAAAATCAGAGGAGCCCATAAGAAGCTAGATTTTGTGATGGGAGTCTGTTACAGGCCACCCAGCCAGGGAGAAGCAGCTGATGAGCTCTTCTTTAAACAGCTGGGGTCAATCTCCAAGTCAGTGCCTCTTGTCCTTGTGGGAGACTTCAATCTCCCTGATATCTGCTGGAAGTACAACACAGCAGAAAGGAAGCAGTCTAGGAGGTTCCTGGAGTGCATGGAAGACAACTTCCTTGCACAGCTGGTTAATGAACCAATGAGGGAAGGTGCCCTCCTGGACTTACTGTTTGTCAACAGAGTGGGGCTTGTGGAGGATGTGAGAGTAGAGGGTCGCCTAGGTCTTAGTGATCATGAGATGATAGGGTTTTCTGTCCTAGGTGAAGCAAAGAGGGTGCTAAGCAGGACGGTAGCACTAAATTTCCAGAGGGCAGACTTTGAACTGTTTAGAAGGCTGGTTGGCAAAGTCTCCTGGGAGACAGCACTTGAGGGCAAGGGAGCCCATGAGGGCTGGGAGCTCTTCAAAAAGGAGATCCTGGCAGCTCAGGAGAAAGCCATCCCCGTGTTCTGGAAAAAAGGCTGGCAGGGGAAAAAACCAGCTTGGTTAAGTAGGGAAATCTTGAGTCAAATTAGAAAAAAAAGGAATATTTATAGGCTCTGGAAGGGGGGACAGGCCTCTTGGAGGGACTACAGGAGAGAAGCAAGGCTATGTAGGGAAAAATCAGAGGGGCTAAGGCTGAGCTAGAGATCAGATTAGCTAATTCTGCAAAAGACAATAAAAAAATCTTTTTATAAGTATATTAACAGTAAAAGGAGGACAAGGGAGACCATACAGTCCCTTTTGGACTCAGAGGGAACAGCAGTGACAGGGGACGAGGAGAAGGCTGAGGTACTTAATGCCTTCTTTGCCTCAGTCTTTAATTGTAAAGAAAGCTGTTCCCTCTGTGTAGATACCCGGGAAACAGAGGAGCAATACGAGGCTCCCATAGTCCAAGAGGAGGTGGTCAGAGCCCTGCTTGGCCAACTGGACACCCACAAGTCCATGGGTCCAGATGGGATACATCCTAGGGTTTTGAGGGAGCTGGCGGATGTATTGGCCAAACCCCTTTCCATCATCTTCCAGCAGTCCTGGAAGACTGGGGAGGTACCTCTGGACTGGAGACTGGCTGATGTAGTTCCCATTTACAAGAAGGGTAGCAGGGAGGATCCCGGGAACTACAGGCCAGTCAGTCTGACCTCAGTGCCAGGGAAAGTCATGGAACAGGTGATCTTGAGTGCTATCATGAAGCACTTACAAGAGAACCAGGTGATCAGGCCCAGTCAACATGGGTTTACCAGAGGCAGGTCCTGCCAAACCAACCTGATCGCCTTCTATGACAAAGTCACTCGGCTGCTGGATGAAGGAAAGGCTGTGGATGTGGTCTTTCTGGACTTCAGTAAAGCCTTTGACACAGTTCCTCACAGCATTCTGCTACGGAAACTGTCAGCCTCTGGCCTGGACAGACGCACACTCTCCTGGGTAGAAAACTGGCTGGATGGCCGGGCCCAGAGAGTGGTGGTAAATGGTGTTAAGTCCAGCTGGAGGCCAGTGACAAGTGGTGTCCCCCGGGGCTCAGTGCTAGGTCCAGTCCTGTTCAATGTCTTCATCAATGACCTGGATGAGGGCATTGAGGGTACCCTTAGCAAGTTTAGAGATGACACAAAGCTGTGTGCAAGTGTCGATCTGCTGGAGGGTAGGGAGGCTTTGCAGGGGGACCTGGACAGGCTGGACCGCTGGGCAATGTCCAACGGCATAAGGTGTAACACGACCAAATGCCGGGTCCTGCACTTGGGGCACAACAACCCTATGCAGAGCTACAGACTGGGAGAAGCCTGGCTGGAAAACTGCCAGGAGGAGAGGGACCTGGGGGTGTTGGTCGACAGCGGACTGAAGATGAGCCAGCAGTGTGCCCAGGTGGCCAAGAAGGCCAATGGCATCCTGGCTTGTATCGGAAACGGTGTGACCAGCAGGTCCAGGGAGGTGATTCTCCCTCTGTATTCAGCACTGGTGAGGCCGCTCCTTGAATCCTGTGTCCAGTTCTGGGCCCCTCAGCACAAGAAGGATGTTGAGGCTCTGGAGCAAGTCCAGAGAAGAGCAACGAGGCTGGTGAAGGGTCTGGAGAACAGACCCTATGAGGAGCGGCTGAGAGAGCTGGAGTTGTTTATCCTGGAGAAGAGGAGGCTGAGAGGAGACCTCATTACTCTCTACAAGTACCTGAAAGGTGGTTGTGGAGAGGAGGGAGCTGGCCTCTTCTCCCAAGTGACAGGGGACAGGACGAGAGGGAATGGCGTCAAGCTCCGCCAGGGTAGATTTAGGCTGGAGATTAGGAGGAGGTTTTTCACGCAGAGGGTCATTGGGCATTGGAATAGGCTGCCCAGGGAGGTGGTTGAGTCACCTTCCCTGGAGGTGTTTAAGACACGGGTGGATGAGGTCTTGCGGGACTTGGTTTAGTGTTAGATAGGAATGGTTGGACTAGAAGATCCGATGGGTCCCTTCCATCACTGGTTGTTCTGTGATTCTGTGCACAAATAGTCACAGTGGTTGGGTTAAAAAACCTTTAAGTGCTTAAGCACTTCCTGCAATCCCTCCTCTGACAAGTCTGTTGGCAGCAAAGCCTCCAGTTTGCCTGATATTTAGGATTTTTCATGGGTTAAAACAGCAATGCTCTATTTGTCTATGCAACTGTCATTGTTTGGGTTTTTCTATCTGCCTGAGACTTCATATTTAAAATTTTTTTTTAAAACAATGCTTTCTATAGCAGTTTAAGCCAATGTTTTTTGATTGTCATGAATAATTAAGATAGTTTGCTTACAATATCAATAATATTAGTATACAAGTTTTGACATTTATTTCTTCTGTGGTGAACACACTTATATAAAGATATTTTAGGGGGGTTTGCTGGAAAACTGCTTCATTTTTCCCAACTTTGCTATTGGAAACGTAAAATACATAGATACCCAAATTGCATTCCAGCATGACCTACTAGCAGGCAAAAGGATTTCCGCTTTGGTGCTGCAGTTCATTAAATAGTTGTAAACATAAATGCTGCGAAAGTGTACTGTGGGCATGTGATGAGAGATTTTTGATAACCTCAAGGCTGGCTCCCAAGCGGTCTTATTAATTCTGTAAGTAATCTGGGGAAAATCAGTGGGGTTTCTTTGACTTTTGCCCTCCAAGGTTGTGAGTTTTACAGCTTGGAGCAGTGATTAGTAACAATAGCTCTTGAAGTGTAATTTAAAAACCCCAGGAAATGTGTTCATGTTTTTCTTTCTGATGCATTTAGAACTGACTCTTCTCCTCTTCCTTTAGCCCCTTATTTAGTGTGCTGCTGTTCCTGGAAACCAGTTTGGAATGTTATAATGAAGTTTTTCACTTGCCCGAAGTACATCAAACGGAATGCTTGAGCCTGGTTTCCAGTGGCGACTTCGTTCTGTGTACAGTCAGCTGTTTCTCATGAGTCACACCGTTGGCTGGCTAAGGAAGGAAAAGATTGCTTTGTGCGGAATCTGAAAAATTCATTGTATTAATTTTTCTGTATTGGAAAGGCTTCTGTTACAGTTGCCACCTCATTTGTGTTCCAAGGACCAAAGTGACATATTTTTAGCTGTTAATGAGAATCAAAGCATCAATTATAGTTTAGGTTGTAGGAAATCTGGATATGTCTTGTTTTGTGGTGATGGATGTAAGAAAAGTGCCAAAAGTATTTGCATCTTCCTGTGAACATGTTCTCTTTTTCATCTATCTTGAAGGTTTTTTTTCCTGAAGTTTCCATTTGAGAATTATTTTCAATGTCATTAAAACCTTATCTTGAAGAATAACCCTAAGAGGTATTTCAAATAGAATGACATCATACAGTCAGTGTTGGAGAGGCTCAAAGTCCAGGTGGAGATCACAAGTGGTGTCCCTCAGATGTCCGTGCTAGGACCAGTGCTGTTTAATATCTTCATCAATTATATTGACAATGAGATTGAGTGCACTTTCAGCAAGTTTGCAGATGACACCAAGCTGAGTGGTGCAGTTGCCACACCAGAAGGGCAGGATGTCATCCAAAGGAACCTGGACAAGCTGAAGAAGAGGCCTGTGAGAACCTCATGAGGTTCAACAAGGCCAAGTGCAAGGTCCTACACCTGGGTTGGAGCAATCTCCAATTTCAGTACAAGATGGGGGATGTCGTGATTGAGAGCAGCCCTGCAGAGAAGGACCTGGGGGTGCTGATTGGTGAGAAGCTCAACGTGAGCCAGTAGTGTGTGCTCGCAGCCCAGAAGACCAAACTTATAAAGAAATGTGACCAGCAGGTCGAAGCAGGTGATTCTGCCCCTCTGTTTCTCTTTTGTGAGACCTCATCTGAAGTAATGTGTTAAGTTCTGGAATGCTTAGTGTAAGAAGGATATGGAGCTGCTGGAACAGACGCAGAGGAGGGCTACAAGGATGATCAGAGGGCCGGAGCACCACCCAGATGAGGACAGGCTGAGAGAGTTGGTCTTGTTCAGAAGAGAAGACCCCTAGGAGGCCTTATAGCAACCTTCCGGTACCTGACTATAAGAAAGCTGGGAGGGACTTTTTACAAAGGCTTGTAGTGATAGGACTGGTGTCAATGTTTATAGACTGGAGAGGGGCATATTTAGATGAGACATAAGGAGAAATTTCTTCACCATGAGAGTGGTGAGGCACTGGCACAGGTTGCCAAGTGAAGCTGTGGATGTGCCCCATCCCTGGAGGTGTTCAAGGTCATGTTGGACGGGTGTTTCAGCAGCCTGGTCTAGTGGGAGGTGTCCCTGCCCATGACAGGGGAGGTAGAACTGAATGATCTTTAAGGTCCCTTCCAACCCAAACTATTCTATGACTCCTGAGAGTGTCAGGCATTAACTGTTTTGAAAGGGTTCTGTCTGTGGCCTGGTGTCTGCATGTTACTTCTAATAGATACAAAACTTAAAATGGGAAATACTTATATAAATACATATTTAAGACTGTTCCTTACTATGCAAATTAATATTGGCTGCTCTTTAAAACAAAACTACTTTTCAGTTTAAGGTAGGCATATTTACGTTGCTATTCAGTGTTAATGTTTCTTTGACGTGTAGTCAGATAACTTTGACACTTTTACAGTTTTCCAGTTTAGCTAGCTGCTTTACCTCTCTGCTTTTAAGTCAGATTTCATTTAAGTATAGCTTTTGACACTAGATAAATAGGAAAGCACATAATTTGATGCAACAAAGAGTTTTAAGAACTTTGATCCAGTCTTCAGTAGTGTTTAACCTTTGGTTGCTGCAGTTAAGAGGCTATGAAAGGTTCTGATTTTTCAGTGTTTTAAAATTTTCTGATAATCACTAGTTTTGAAGCCAGCAGCTGTTACTCAATGCATCAGTCAAGTGGATGATATTAATGGGATTAAACTTATTTTTGGAAATATATTCTGTTGTTCGATATCTGTTCAGCTTAATACCAAAGTATTAAAAACCCTGGAAAAGTCATAATACTTCTAATTATGGGTAATATTGTTTTCATTACAAGTTTAGAAAAAATCACAAACCTCATTATTTCTGTTAGGAACTTTTTTTAAATTTCAGACAGTTTTCATAAGAAAAGCTACTTTGTATAGCTTGCTAATGAACTGGATAAGTTGAGAGTTCTTATTTGGTTTTTTTCCTACTAGTTTTCTTCCCGTTACCTGCTCTTTGGGAACTAAAAAATAACAATGTCTAATTTCTGATTTCAGGAAAAGGCAAGTACAAGTTAACCAGTACATTGTGTTTACATCCCAGGACAAGGCCTGAGGAAAAATATCACTCTATTGTATATAGCATGACTGCTGATGGCATTTAGATTTGTTCTTTTTTCAGCTTCTACTTTTTGTAGTTAAAAGCTATGAGGTGAGCCTTAGAAAATATGTGAGAAATATTTCCAAACGATGCTTTGTGACATTGGACACACCCTGGCTTGCCTGCTTTGCAAGTCAGATTTGCAATAGTTGCAGGGTTTAGAGAATTGGAGGAGATGCATCATTTAAAATGTCTCATGATTGATTCTCAGTCATTTTGAGTCCTGATACTCGTGACTGATCACAGATACGTTGCAGATGGAGCTGGGTAATGTGCCTTTATCCGTTTAATAGGTGTACAGAGCAGACTTCAAACTGTTCAGCCGTGAGTTTTAAATGGAGGGGTAAAGAATTGTTCTTTTTCCTCCTTTAACTTCTAAAGCAGCTTTTTAAGTATAAAAAAAGTATAAGAAGAGTTGGTACCTGCAATTTGTCAGTATCCACTGAATTTTTTAAAGTTCCATTTTCAAGGGTTTAAAGTTCTAGCACTGGTTTTCAGGTTTTTTTTCTTTTAGAGCAATAGGGTCTTTTGTTTGGTGACCTTTTTGACAGTTTAAACAGTAGTGGTCAGTTTTGACAGTAGTGGTCAGTGGCAGGGGCAGACATGAATGGTTGGACTCAGTGATCCAAGAGGTCTTTTCCAACCTGGTGATTCAGTGATTCTGCGATTTTAAAGTAGTTGATTGGCCCATTATGAAATTGATGAAATGTAGCTGTATTGTGACTTACAAATTGGGTAAGAACCATTTAGAAAGGGTTTTCTGAAATGTTTTCCTGAAGTCGGTCTGTAAAAACAAAATCATTTTAATGTTGACTTTGAATATTACAATTTCTTACTAATACCATGAACAGAATTTCTCATTTTGTCTTCCAGCTGTTTCCCTTAGGAGGATAAACAGCTCTGAAATAATTCTAGCCTAAACTGGAAAACTCAAGACATGCCTCATCAATGAGCATTACAGTACCTGACACTTCAGTCTTGTGGAATGTGCAAACGCAATGCAGGTCACTGCAGTGATTAAAAACTGAAGCTATTTAATGGAGTCTGTAAGACCTGTGTGCCCCTAGAAACTTCTTGGTTGCATGTTAAAACTATCCTGGGTATCTAAACTTCTTGTAGTGAGAAATAGTGTTTACGGGTATTCTGCACATTAAGACTGTGTACAGGGCAGATAGAGATTTCTTCTTTCTTATCTAGGCTGTTGCTTCTAGAAACACATCTCCCAAGTTTGATTCTGCTGAATCAGAACATTTTGTAGTTAGGAAAAATCAGGAATAGAAGAGATAAATATAAAAAATAAAAGCCGGAGATAAGAAAGAAGCAAAGGTGTTGTGCATATGGATAGATGGTTATTGGTAGAGTGGCAGAGCTGTGCAGAATGAATTCAGTAGTAACAAACATACCTTTGAAGTGTTTTATTGTTTGGGATTTTTTTTCTGATTTAATAGAAATTATAACCTCTTCATAGTTATTTTGCTGCCGAAGTACATTTTAGTAGATTTTTGGCAACCTCTGCTTTCTTTCCCCTTTCTTGATTTGCCTGTGTGGTATTCAGAGTTGGATATTGAGGAACTGCAGATCCACACTGTGCAGAAAACTTTATTTTAAGTTTCATTATATTCCTCTGTCAGTTACTACAAACACTTGTACAGATTCTTCAGGAATTCTGGAATATTATGAGGACATTTAGATTCCTATCCCCCAAGTTTTCAGCAGCCATAAGACGGGAAAATCCAACTTTGTCAGGTGGAATACACACACAAAGAAAAGAAATGTTTGCTTTGATAACAAAAGAGGCTCAGTGCTCAAAAAGATTTTCTGGACAGATTTCCTTCTAGTTAGAGTGCATAATTTGACACATTTAAAATGAAGAATACTGTAATAAGTCGATATTTCTATTCACAGCTTCAGCTAAGATGGTATGATCAGTGGCTTTGGCAGGTTTTAATGAACGTTTTGTCTTTCCTGTTGCAACAGGAGGGATAAATGCCTTAGCAACAGATTTCTGTTAAGTAGTAAAATTTAACTTGATGTGTGCTTACAAAAAGAAGAAAGGGAAAACTGCTTTTGTCTCAGATTAATCCACAGTGTCTTCTATGTTTACATCTCCTTTAGATTTACTGTAGCTTATCCTGTTAGGCTGTGGTTTGATTTAATAAATATATAGGTTATGGAGCATTTCTTGTGTAGATCATTTTGCTGAATGTGTGTCATGCCAGAAAAGACCAGATTGACTTTCCCCTTTGGGTAGCAATTGATAAGCTGTCCCTGTGGTGGTTCCAAAACACTCACTAGCCATAAAATGGGCACTTGTTTTCCTTATTCATGTTGTTTAATGCTTGTATTTTGCTTGTCTTTCTTAAGTTTTTTTTTGTTTAAGCTTTTACTGAATCATTATGTATGACAGATTAATTTTTTGAAGATAGACAAAAGTGGAATATACTGTAAAATATTTTTTTAACAGCTTAGTACTAAATGCATCCATATACAGATGCAATTTAATCACGTCTTCACTTTATCAAAAATGTAAATTTGCAGTTCTCTAAGGAATGCTTATCATTGTACACAAGGAAAGTGTACATAATCCCTCTGTGTTAGAAAAAGCCTTCAGTTTAAATTTATTAAAGATTACTTTACCCTGTCATGAACAAAGTGTCCTCTAAATCCTGTTCCCTCCCATCAAAGCATGAGAATTTCCTCACTACTTGGGGTCTGTGCAAATCATCTACACCACAAAAGAACCCTGGCGCCTTCCATTTTAGGAATCTGGGAAGGGTAAATATTTAGAAGTGCTGGCATAACAATAGCAGAAGTAGAAGGAAATTAAAGTTTGGAATCTAGTGCTGAGACACATTTGGCTTAAACTGTGGGTAGAAAAAAGATAAGTTTTTTAGTAAGTTGGCAAAAGATTATGATTTTCATTTTTGGAAAAGGGTGTAAGCAGTACATTTCAGCGCAGAAGAAACTACCCAGCATCATAGACAGTACGTCTCTGTTTTGAAAAGGTAGCCTTTTTAGTTCTTGTTTAGGCTTTTTGCTTTTTCTGTCAGACTGGAGTATGTTGTTCAGTACTTTCTGACAGGTCACAGGAGCTAATATTTCACTGAGTAAAGATTAGTACTGTTAAGTGAACAAGTCTTTTTATGGAAGACTACTGCTAGTATGAGAACTTACTGAATGTAAAGGTTACAGGCTGTAGATTGAGCGAATATATGAAGTATACTTATGTTCAGACCATGGCATAGGAATTGATTTCGTTATACAAACCCTGGTATTTTGATTGCAAAGTATTTTGCTGAGTAAAATACTTCTTGTAGAATCTTCTAAAGAATTTCCAGCATCTGTTGTTTGTGAAAGCTGTAAGATATTGAGCAGAAAGATTTGTCTGTCCTCAGAATAGCAAGAAAAATGTATTCTTTATCTTGATAAAATCAGTTCAGGTTGAGTAATTCTTTGGATGTTAAAACCAGTTTTCCTGGTGTATTTGACTTATCTTTGGGAGATTTTTGGCATTGTGTTCAAATACCTAAACATGTACGTTTGAAAGACTAAAGTCTGTTTCTGCCAAAGTTTGCCACGGGACTTAAAAACCTGTATGAAGATCATTATAGTAACTTAAGCTGATACTTGGCTTGTGTTTATGCAAGACAACTCCAAATAATCCTTTAACTTAATTTTGAACAATGCTACGATTCTCAGAAAGTGACTCTATAGTGTTGGCTGGAGAAAGGGAACTGTTCTTCTGCAAAGAATTTCAGTATTTCAAAATTTTTTTTCATCCAATTTAAAAGCTAAACCAAAAAATTCTATGTTTCTTTGTAGAAGGAAATAAAGTTTATGTCCATGGTATTTATCTCCCCAGGTAGGAGACCCTGCTTGGTTTCTGCCTCCTCTAATGCCTCAGAGATCTTAGCTCTTACTCAGCTTGCTCCAAGTTATATGGTTTATTAAAAAAGCCAAGTTTCCAGTTAGTTCTATCGGAAGCTTGTCACACTTTACCATCACGTTTTAATAGTGTTTTTTTCATTGCCCTTCATATTATTTTGATTTTTACAGTTTCCAGATGGTAGGTAAGTCAGTGACAGAGTTTGTTGAATTCCAGATCACCCAGTATTTTGAAGGCTAGGAAAAGTTGCTTTTCAGATTAAGGTGCCAGTTGCTGCAAGGAGAGCCAGATGCACAGAACTTTGAAACTGCAGCGAACTATTGAAATATATTAGTATTAGTGAAATGTAGTGTAATAGCATTTTGAGAGAGTACTTTAGACTATTCCAGGACTTCAGTTTCTGAGTTTTCTTCCAGATTTCTCAGTGTTTTGGTTATGTACTTATACAGGTGTTTACTGAAGTATCTTTTGCATGATTAAGTATCTTGAAGTATCATCTTGAAGTATCATTTGCAGGATGACAAAATACCTCAGTACCTATTCCCTCTTGGCTGAAGATGAAAGTGCTCTGCAAGTTCTGCAGAGTGGAGCAATTCAAATAAAACCTTATTTCAGTAAGGTCATTTGTTCAACCTAGATGAGTTAAGCCCAGGATGTAATTGAAGGATGTTCTCTTCCTCTGTACCACAATGGTAGAGAAACTGGCACAGCAGTGAAAACTCTATTCAGAAGCATATGTACACTGCACAAAAGGTAGTAACTGAATTTCTTAGTTGCTTAATCCAGTTACTTTTCCAGTCTTTTGTGTCATTGTCTGTTAGTGGGCACCTCTAGTAATTGTGCAAGTTGTGTTAATTGTTAAAACAAAACCTATTAAAAATTTAAGCAGAAATTCTTTTTTAATTTCTTTATTACAAAAGGAGCTGTATTTATAGTAAACTCAATTTAGACCATGAAATCTGCAGTTTATGGTAGTTTAGTCTCTTAATGGCAAGTTACTATGAATCTACTTCAGATTAAGAGGCTATGTAACAACTTTTCAATTTTGGCTGTAGTTCCACAGAACTTGTGATAAGGGTCGGGGCATTCAAGTATCTTTGCTTAATAGCTTCTACTGGTAAAATAAATCATAACAGAGTTATGATTTTAGTCTATTTTAAGGCCTGTGAAACTATGAGAACTTCAGTAAGTTGTTGTTCAATACTAATATGTGTAGCTTAGTTGTGACAGTGAGGTAACCCTTGTTTTAATGTAGATTTACCATGACCGTTTTGTGGGTTATTGTGGTTTTTCACACTAATCCAACAATAACACCACTGTACCTATTACTTCCTTATGAACCAGCAGAATTAAAGATGTTTGGTTTACCCTGCTTAAAAAAAGGATTCCAAAATACTTTTACCTAGGCTAGGGTTGTTACTCCTAGAAGTTCATCTGACTAAGTAGATCAGAATTCAGGAGGGGCAGCAGGGATGAGGCCCTCATTGCATGGAAGAGAGGTGGAGAGCTTGATATTAGCAAGATCAAGGCCAGACCGCTTGCAGGCAAGCATTGAGGTATACTGATGTGTTGTAGAACAGAAGTTATGCCCAGTACTCGTTCTATTGATGCTCCAAATGTCTACGTTCTGCTGCAACAGGAATAAAGAAACATCTCAATGCCTTGCAGTACTTTGATGCAATTGCTGGGAAACTCTATGACAACTCCAAGAAAAAGATACGGCTTTTGTGCAGAGTTCTTTCTGAAGAATTTCAAGCTTGGGCTTCTCAAGAAGTAGCGGAGAGTGAACGACTGAACTACTGGGCTGTTTACTAGGTTTACAAGGGCATCCTTTGTACAACTGGGAATGCAAAATTTACAGTACCAGAGTGAGAGAGACCACAGGCAGGAGAAATGGGGCTTTAACCTACTGTTGAGGTCACTTAACTGGGAGGGGGGAAACAGACTATAATTCCAGTGCTATGTATGTATTTTACATGAAACAGTATGTAGAGTTTATTAGCAGTCTTGAAATATTAAAGTGGTGGATTGAACAGTTTCTGTCTAAGGTCCTTTGTAAATAATTGAATGAAGCTTTAAAATGGCAGTAATAAATGCAGAATGACAGTAAGATTTTTGTTCATGTAGTTTCTTCAGTTCTTCCCAGATTCTTAATACTTACAAAATTGATTAATTTCATAACAGATTTTTGCATGGTGAAAGCTTCTGTTTAATCCTGTTTTAAGTCTCTGTTTAATCATATTTTAAGTGTGGTAATCAAACTACAGTTTTTTTGTACTTGCCAGCGAAATAATTCTTGAGTTGTGTTATAGTTTTAGAGATAAATGAGCATATTGAAAATCTAGAAAATTCTACATCCACATCTGCGGGTATAAAATGTTAATGTAATAAATGGTGCATGCTCCTGTGTTTCTCAGTTTATAGCTTCAAAGTGAAGAAAATGCCAATGTATTGTACTTAAGTGCATGACTAAATGAGGATATTAAACCAAGTTCTTTATTCTGTTCAGGTCTAAATTTTGATAGTTGAAAAAGCTCACTTGTTATCAGCTAAATTTAGAATGGCAGTTTTAGGTTTCTAGGAAGCTGTAGTGACCTCTGTAAAGAGGTAATTCAGTGAACCTGTCACTAATAATTTCATTCTGCAGCTGATAGTTCTGAGTTTAATCCAGAAATTATGTGCTGGGCCCCTCTTCCCTGAGGGGAGTATTGCTTTCTGCCTTTAAGTGTAAGAAGGTGAGCACAGTAAATTTAACAGGATTTGTCTGTTCTTTTATTTTTGAAGTACGTGAGGCTTTTGCTAAGTACTACACAGAATCTAGGATATACAGCACATTTTTTCTTGAATGGACTCTCATCTGAAGGTGCACACGTTTCACCCATGCCATTTTAGTGGAATAGAGCTTTGTAGGCTGTCACTTGTGTTTATCCACAACTTTGCAAAGTACGTTATGATGACTGGTATCTTTTAGATGTGTTCCGTGCACAAGAAGACTCATTACTTCAGTTGTGCTCTGATAGATAATCTGAAAAGTATCCATGCTTCTGGTCAGTGTGTACAGTAGGCTCGCAAGCAGGATAATAATATATCTCTTGCATAGAAAGTCACAGAAGATAATGATGATGTTGAGCTGTTGGCTTGTTTAGCTCTGAAAGAAGAAGTGCAGTCATTAAACAAGAAAGAAAGAAACCTGGGAAAATGGCCTTTAGTGGCTTTACCAATTGTGCTTGTCTATGCTTTAGTAATGAATTAGAATGCTAAACACCGAGTTCTTCATCTCAACCTAATGAAAGAAATTCCTCTATGTAGGCGACTGGAATTTGAGTTTGTAAGCTTTTCAAACGCAGCCCTTTGCTTCTGCTTTGTTATTTTGTGAGAAGTGGAAACTAGTTCAGCAATAACATGTTTTATAGAAGATTTAGAACTAGAAATTATGCATCATGCTTATCCCTTCATTTGCAGTTCTACTTTTTAGTTATATTCTGTGTACCACATGCTTTTTCCTAAGCAATTTTTTTTTTTTTAAATTTCTATTTAGTGCTAAGCATCAATTCTAAATCTTACTGCTTTTGCAGTATGTTCTATAGTACACACATTATATGCATATATTCTCCTAAGTAGCCTTATATCATCAGTGCCACTTACGGAAGTGCATCTCCCCACGCCTGGTGGTTATCCTTTTTGCTACAGTCACCATCCTTATGGCAGAAACAAGGCTATGCACATTTGTGCTGAGTTGAATTTAGAAAATTTACTGGGGTTAAAACGAATGTATTAGAAGGAAGTGCGTAGATGAGCATCTTAGCACATGTTTGTGTGATAGGCACTTTGCTCTCAAAATTATCACCTAGCTTTGAAATTCCTTGTCCTCTAACCTCGGGCCAAGCATTCCAGATTCCTTTTTCTCCTTTGTTCCCTGCCCCCTTCCACTTGAAAGATGAGGCTTTCTGTCACCCCTGGGCTTATAATAAGGAAGGAGCTTGGGGTCACGTGTTTCCACTCACCATGCACAAATACTGCTGGTCCTGCCTGACGTCTTGCACTTCCTTGTAGTGGAGAGGCCAGAAGAAACACTGGTGGATATTAATCTTTTCTGACATCTAGTAATAATGCTGTATGCATTTGGTTTTGACTACGATGCAGATCTATGTAAAAGCTTTCTGTTCATTGAGGAAAAAATGTAGTGGATCTGTCTTACGAGCATGAAGAACAAGTCATCCAAAATTGATTGGGATGCTTTCCTTGAGGTTAGATTACTTTCTGTCCAAAGCAAACAGGATTTGGTGATTCTGTGATTTGGGAAGAGTGTTTTTTGGTGGTACATTTATACATAAGTTGATTCAGAAGGGGCATGTGCAAAGATGATTAACTTCTAAAAAATGGAACAATCTTTCTGTGGCTTCCCTCTTGCTGCCAGTAACCAATTCAGCCATGAGTTCTTGCTGGAGAGGTTGTTGTCTTTTGCATGTATTGCTTATGTGAAAGTACTGTCTGGCTGATGACTGTTAAATGGTGTAGACTAAACAAGGCTGTTCTGTTAAGTAAGATTTCAAATTGTAAAAAGAATATTCAGTTTTTAATATCTGAATACTGCTGTAAATGTTCAATGACTTGGTAGTAAATGGATTTCTTAGCTTTATTAAAATTAGCAGTGCCTGTGCCCTGGAACAGGTACATAGCCCAATTAAATGAGGTGAAAGGGAGGGAGTTGCAAAGGGACCAAACTTTCCTCTTAGCCATCGAACAACAGTGCAGCTGCCGTGGCTGCTGCAGGGCTGCCAGAAGTCTTTGGCAGCTGCTGTGTGCCTGTCTCCATGGCTGATATGGAGGTGCTGACTTTGTACAGCTGTGATTCTGCTGGCATACACCCAGTCACTCTTTTTTTTGCCAAGATATAAAAAAACAAATCTCCATGGTTTTACTTTAATGACCAAAACTTACCAGCATTCTCTCATTTCCCATACCTTGATTTCCTGTGTGGAAGACGGGTATCAGTCCTGCTGTTTCAGAGCCTTGAAGTGCTTCATGATCTTCATGTCCTGGTCTGGAAAGAAACTGTACTCCTAAATAAATTTCAGCACCTGAGCCTCTTCAGATTCCTTAATTCTTATGTGAAGATAGTTAACCTGATATTACGATTGGTTTAACCAGTAAAGAAACAAGTCCTATTTCTAAGAACTTCCTAGAAAAAAACCACATTACAGTACATATACAGTGACTAATTGGAAAAAGCAATATTATCTAACTGAATTGGATGTATATATCACAGACTATACTGCAAGTAATCTAACTGAAGTGTGATCTTGAATTCTCTCTTTGAATAGCTATCCAACTGTACTTATCAAATGGGAATTTCAAGTGGTGCCATCAGGTTTGAAAAGCCTTCAGGTACATCACCTCAGACACGTGGTCAATACCAGACCAGTTCAGTATGAAAATTTGGTTTGTTAAATGGACCTCATGCAGAGAAATAATAAAGTCTGGGTTTGTAATACAACTGTAATGCAATTTCTGGGTACCCTGTGCTTTTACAAAGGGGGTTTTGATTGTGAATTGATCAGGAAGGTATACAGGTGTAGTTTGGTACAGCCAAAAGTATAGCTCAGAGCTGTGGGCTCCAGGGAACCTGTGTGCACCTCAGAAAATGCCAAATCAGGATTTTTAGAAGATAACCTCAGTATCCCTAAGCATAATATAAAAGGAATAGAGATAGCATTTAGGAAAAAAAACAACAAAAAAAACTCCAAACCCAAACAAACAAGACCCACACAACTAAACAGAAAAACCCAAGCATATAGGACATGTATAGGAGCGTTTCATACTGTAGCCTTGTCTAAAGTGTTTTTACTTAAGAGTGCTAGGTGAAACAGTCGCATCTCAAACTTATCTTAGCAAACAGCTTTGGCACTGATGTGACTTGCGTATAATAGGCAGTAGCTATAATGTAGTCTAAACAGTTTGAACTCAGAGAGTCCCAGAGAAATCTGACATCAGCCTTCTAAAGCTGTGGAGATTGGTGCTCTGAAAGGCCTGGTTCTTGATTTATCTCAGTGTATGAGAAATTCCCAAGCTCACATCTGTTTGCTAAGAAACAGCTAGAAAAAATCAACTTCCCATTGCCAGAGCTGTGTTTGGGTAACCCTCTGGTAGGCAAGCGGCCTAGTGAGCAAACACTGAGTTTGTGTTCAAATAGCATTTTCTCTTGCTTTGTCTCTCAGGCCTTCGTTAGTGTGTCAGTAAAGCTCACATCAAACAAAAGCTGCTCTGTGGGCTCTACCCATGGTGGTTTTCTCCAAACGCATTTTTTTCCCCCCGGAATTAAAAATTATCAACTTTGGTGCCTTTTTTTTTTTTTTTCGTATTCCTAATGAGGAAAGGTGATGTGATATGGTTTGTGCACAAAGGCTAGGGGGGAGAGCACTTTCATGCATTCCTCAAAGTCTTGGGCAGTTAATTTTGAAAATCCTTTAAAAAAAGGAATAGTTAAGAAGCTGATAGGGGTTTTCTCTTCTGCAATAAATATTGATGTTACATTTTCAGCTTCCCTGAAAGGAAATGCAAAACAATGGCACTAGCTTAAAAGCAATTTAGATGTCAGTGTTTTTAAAAAATCTCTTAAATTTTGAGATTTTGCTCTATCAATCTTGAAAACGGGACTTTTCCTTTGATTCTCTAGTGGAAATAGAAATAGTGGTAGCTGTGTTTCCTGGACAGTTGCTGTATGAATTCTTCAAAAGGGTGGGAGAAATGCAGTTCTTTGTTATATCTTCAAATATGCACAAATTAATAGTAATATGGCAATTACTGTAATAGTATTAGTAAAATGCATTTCTACCATCATTTAGAAAAAAAATATACTAAAGTATTCTCTTTCACTATAACATTAGGATAGTGGTTGTAATTTAAAGACTGCTATCATACAAGTCATGAAATTTACTGCTTTTTATGTCACTTGTTTGTTTTACACCTGGATTATAGAATAATTGAGGTTGGATAAGACCTCTAAGATCATCAGATCCCACTGTCAGCCCAGCACGGCTGTACTTACTGAACAGTGTCCCTCACTGCCACGTCTGTGTTTTGCGAACATCTCCAGAAATGGTGAATTGACCACTTCCCTAGACAGCCTGTGCCAATGCTCCACCACTCTTTCAATAAAGAATTTTTTATTATCCAAACTAAACCTATGCTGATGCAACTTGAGAACGTGTCCTCTCATTTTATCATTTGTTACTTGGAACATCTGCCTCACTACAGCTTCCTTTTGGATGGTGGTAGTAGAGAGCGATAAGGTCTCCCCTCAGCCTCCTTTTCTCCAGACTAAACAGCCCCAGTTGCCTTAACTGTTCCTTATAAGACTTGTGCTCCAGACCCTTCACCAGCTTCACTGCCCTTATCTGGACACACTCCAGCACCTCACTATCTTTCTTGTAGTGAAGGACCCAAAACTGAACGCAGTATTTGAGGTGCAGCCTCATCAGGGCTGAGTACAGGGGCACAATCACTGCCCTACTCCTGCTGGCCACAACAGTTCTGTTACAAACTGGAAAACTGTTGACCTTCTTGGCCACCTGGGCACACTGCTGGCTCATGTTCAGCTGCCTGTCAACCAACACCTTCAGGTCCTTTTCTACCAGGCAGCTTTCCAGCCACTCTTCCCCAAGGCTGTAGTGTTGCACAGGGTGGTTGTGACTGAAGTGCAGGACCCAGCACTTGGCCTTGTTAAACCTAATGAATTAACCTCATCCCATCAATGGAGCCTGTGCAGATACCTCTGTAGAACCTTCCTGCCCTCAAGCAGATCAACACTGCCCTGCAGCTGGGTGTCATATGTGATCTTACAGAGGGAGCACTTGATGCCCTCATCCAGATCATTGATAAAGATTTTAAGCAAGACACCTGTTAGTTTTTCCCTATGGTCTGTCTGAACTTCTTTTGGAAATGACATTATATGTATGTGCACTTACATAAAGTACACTTTCAATGTAGTTAGTTCATAGTGCAAAAGGTAGACCTGTGACAAAGGAATGTGTATGAGAAGATGTAGCTGAGTGTAAACATGTTTATGCAGCTGCATTTTAATGTAATGTATTATCGGAGTACTCTTTAAAGAGTACAAAACTGTTACAACTGAAGATAAGCTATTAAAAATTCCCTTAAATATTGTGAGGTGAAGATAAATCAAAAGTATAGATCTTCAGTTTTGTTTCCAGATTTATTTGTACTTTTAACAAATTCCTTCATATTAGTATCTGAAAGCTATTTGAGATGTTAATAAAACTGTTTTATAAACTTCCAATGTTAAAGCATTTTTGCAGAATATTAAATCTGATTTTTTTGTTGTTTCATGAATAAACAACCTTTCAATTATTTTAGTAATATAAATAATTGCTTTCAGTGGGAAGAATTTTTGAAACTGACTACATTTTCAAGTGTTTTGTGTTGCATGGGACTTGAGTTACTGTGGCGCCTCAGATATGCCTTTCAATCCAGAGTTCATGTGATTTGGAAACCTGCAAAAAAAATTAATTCTTTCTATCAGATCTTCACTGAAAATTCATTAAAGTGATGTTAGTATTTCCGTTCTGAAAGCAGATAAAACAAGACAGTCTTATATTTCACAATACTCAACCTTTACATGATCTGGTTTAAAACCTCAGGATCTCAATAGAAAAAGTCAGAGAAATACTGCTAGAGTGTCTTGTTTCAGTTGAGGAGGAGAAGACTGGAAAGTGGCACTGTCATGTTTTGAGAGCTTCTTAAAAAAATCAATAAAGGAAATAGTTTAGAATCTTGCTTTGTTTGTTTGCAGTATCTTACTGAACCGACTTTTATACTAGGGACTGAGAATACCTTGTTCTAGTGTTTCATGGCCAATGAAGGACCCTCTTTGCTTCCACAAATGTATTTCTGTGCTTTGACTTTCTGTGTTATTGAAGATAATGTGATCTTAAATGTCCAGTTTCCAAAATATTAAAAGAATGTGTATCTGTTTTATTAAATATAGCATGTAGGGTTTAAATTTCCCAATTATAACTCAACAAGTCCTTTGTTTGTCTAATAAAACCATTAGAGCATGATCAGCAACAACGTCTAATGTTTCCCCTCTCACTAGTGCTGGAGAAGATTGCTTTGTAAGGCATAAGGGTTTTTTTTTTTTCTGTCTCTACACTCATTTCATCTTCAATCTTTTTTCGAGGATATAAATTATGGAAGATTTTGCGATGAAGTCTGGATGGGTGGAAACTGGAGAGGGACAGCCAATTTACTTCATGTCATCTATTGATCAGACAATGTTTTATCCTCATGGAGCTAGCAGTCTGAAAATGGAGAGCTTAGTACTTAAGGTTTCATCCATAGATACATGATAGTGAATCAGTTTTGCTTATGTTACCATCTGTATTTTTATGAAGAATTGTCTCCTTCACCTCTTCTTCTGTCGGAAGGGTTCATAGTGCTGGTGTAAGAGGATATGAGTTCTTATATTTAATACCTTGTATTTCATTCAATTACTTATTTTGATGCTGCTTCGCAAGAAAACCCACAGATGTAAGTAGCTTTTTGTTGCTGGATGCTTTTGTTTTAATCTTATACAATATTCTCTTTTATCTGTGGGTGGTTAACATAGGGTGTAAATAAACTCTACTGTCTGTTCAGAGGTTTTCACATTCCAGTTTTGGAAGTTTCCATCTCGGGGATGATGCCTAGTGAACACAGCCATTCTGTTTTCAGACTTAGTTTAGATCTAGGAACAGATGACTCACATGTATGTGTCTACAGTCTCAGATAAGTTAGTTTGTGTCTTTGCCTCCTATTTCTGGATCTAAGAGCACTTGGAAGCACCATGTCGGCACCCAAGTATCTCTGCAAAATTGTCAGGTGCAACAAAGTCAGTGGCAGTCCAGTCCTAGTAATCCTCGATAGATCAAGCTGACTCAGTCCAATTAATGTTCTCAATACTGTACTCCTGGCATGTTTCTTGTATTGCTTCAATCTGGAAGAACCCAGTACGTACCCCATATGCCTCTGAATAATTAAAGAAGCTGCCGCTATCTCATTCTTACCTCAAATGTTGCATGAAATTATCCTTCAGTATGAAACTTAATAAATGGTTGTCTCCCTACCATATTTCCCCCACTGCATTATTTGTTTTAAGTGGCATTTAGTAATGCCAGTACTGTGGAAGTACTGTGCTATAGAATCTAAGACCCAATAGAGAATATTGTGGCCAAAAAACCACCACCAGTCAGGAAATTCTGTAGGTGGATAGGAATTGTAATAAAAATTCAATGTAGCTATAATAAAATACTTACAGAGTACATTTGCTGTGTACAGAATCCATGTTGTATGTCAACTGCACTCTATAAATACAAATACAATCTTCATTTTTTTATGCTTGTCTTGCATGTTATACTAAATATAATTTCTTTTAATCTCTATTATGGTTAGCAGCATGATAGTATTTTTTTCCCTTAAGTGCTGTATATAGAATTGAGAACTGTGTTAGTATTGTTGCTACTACTACTTGATTTTATTAGTTAAGCATTCTATGAAAAATGATGTTTTAAAATTTTAATTTAAAAAGTTAAAATAAGAGATAGTTTGCCCATTTTTCTAAGTTTAAAGGATTTTTCTGTGATCAGGACATGCAGGTATTTTTGCCCACAACATCATGTTTGCCTTCAAGGATGTGGCGTTCAAATAATAAATTTTGAAGTAACCTGTGAAATCTTAAAATAATAATTAATTTTTAAGATAGCATAGTAATTATATTTTATTCTGCTCATTTTCTCTTTAATGCCTTATGAAGATTTGAGAGTTCATTTTATTTACAATAGAAATTATGTTGCTTGTAAAGCATATTGATAGGTCTATAGGTACGTGGAACAGGTGGATGGAAGATCATATTGACTTAGACCAAAGCTAAATTAAGTGCAGATGTCCTGCAGATTCTCTGCATATATGCATTTCCAGGTGGTGGATAGAGCAATGTTACTCATCTTCTCAAGTCTTTAACAGGTCACATTTGACATCCCTGATCTGCCTTGAATCAGTCTAAATTCGTCTATCCTTTTCCACTCTCCCCCAGTTTTCCTGTACCTGCACTCCACAGCTCAGCTGTATTTCCTGATCACTTTTAGATGAAGAAGTCAGCATTTGTCTGATGCCACTGGAGGTGAACAGTGGTACAAGCAGAAACATTAAGAGTTGAATATACTGCAGAACAGGATGCTGAAGGGCATATGATGGAGATGTCAAAACCAGGGGTGTGCTGGGGGGCACAGGACAATAAAGACTTTGTAGGGCGTAGCATGAGGGGAAGGTTCCTCAGCACTCACAGTGTTGAGTTTGCTCAAACTACAAAGGCAATAATTTACAAGTCTGTAATTCAAGTATATGATACAGTATTTAAATCCAGTTTACACCAGAACAATTTTATTAGATATAACCTTTGAACATACATTATACCTTCATTTTACTATTGTCCTTAAGGAACAAAGTATTTGCAGTGACCTGATTTGCTAAGATATAGTAACACTATTTTGTGCAGTATGTATTCTCTAAGAGCTTTAATAAATTGCCATCCTTTAGATTTTTATAGTACTTTTCCTCCTAGATATCAAATCAATGAGCAAAAATAATGTGCCATTTGGCACTCTTTGAGGTGGTTAGCAAATACAAATTGTATATATTTGCAGTGAACTGTATATGGTAATATTTACATATTTAAGAAATACTTCTATTAGTAGATAGGTTTTTAAAAAATACATAGGGCTTTGTGAATTTGGAAAAGTAGCTTTGAGATTATTCTTTGTGATACTTCTGGGCATATAGTATGTATTTCAGATATCCATAAAGTTGTAGTCCTACTTGCATTTTGGACTGTGGTTTAAAGTTATCTGGTTTGTTATATTCCTGCTTTGTTGAGTAGATGTATCTGTGTTTCTTACAGAAGAACTGAGCTGGATCTTCAGCATTGAATGTCTCCACATTGGATAGATAGCTTTCTGTTAGAGAATCCATTGAGGTTAGAAAAATGATGATAGATAGGATGATGGTGTGGGAGGTTGAGATTGCAGCTGATGCCAGTGAAATTTTCTGGTTGAAGCTAAGTGAGGAAGGCAAGGAACATGAGCAACAGTCTCTCGCCACCTGTTAAAGACCAGATCCAATTAGCAGAAAGAACTGCTAGTTCATAAAAGCTTGGACTAGATTTAGGATGCGTAATTCTGAGGTCATACTGAGGGAGACTGACTCCCAGTGTTTCCTTTGGTAAGACTTTTTGCCCTACAATGAGTAAAGGTGCTTGTGGATGATAAATTCCTTTTGCTACAACCAGTTCCACTTGACTCTGAAGAGCTCTTCTGAAAAGCCAGACCCAGGTAGAATGAGACCTGCTTTGGAGTGGCAGTTTTAAGGACTGCCCAAGAAAGATGCCAATTCTGAGGTTTGCATCTGAGCTGAGGAAAATTCAGGAGTCGCCTCGCAAAACACACAACTCATGAGCATGCGAGGTGCTGTAGCTAGTTAGAGCATAACCAGGCCGAGCAGGTTGAGACCAGCTTGTGGCATTGCCTGTAGTAGTACTTTTTAAAGTTCCTGTTAGTACAGCCCTGCAAATCAAGTCAGTACAGTGTTTCCTACCTTCCAACCTAGAGATTCTATGATTCTATGTACTCTGCACTGGTGAGACCACACCTGGAATACTGTGTTCAGTTCTGGGCCTCTCACTACAAGGATATTGAGGCTCTGGAGTGAGTCCAGAGAAGAGCAGTGAAGCTGGTGAGGGGGCTAGAGAACAGGCCTTATGAGGAACGGCTGAGAGAGCTGGGGTTGTTTAGCCTGGAGAAGAGGAGGCTGAAGGGAGACCTTATTACTCTACAACTTCTCCCAAGTGACAGGGGACAGGACAAAGGGCAATGGTTTCAAGCTGTGCACCAGGGGAGGTTCAGACTAGATATCAGAAAGAAATTTTTCACAGAAAGGGTAATAGGGCACTGGCAGAGGCTGCCCAGGGAGGTGGTTGAGTCATCTTCCCTGGAGGTATTTATAAGATTGGTAGACAAGGTGCTCAGGGAGAAGGTTTAGTGCTTGATAGGAATGGTTGGACTCTATGATCCAGTCGATCTTTTCTAACCTGGCTATTCTATGATTCTGTACTGAGCTATTGCTTAAATGTGACCTGCTGCTTCATTCTTGAGGTCCTAGAACTGAGTGTTTAAATAGCCCCAGTTTTGGCAATCTCCAGGTTTTCATATTCACTTGTAAGTGACCCAGGCGATCTTCTCTGCTCACAGAACTTTCAGCTTTTTACATTGTCTGTAATGATTCAGTTTGTATTTATGAAGCCTTTTAAAAAAATGTTGCTCAGGAGTATGTGGAGATGTTCATTTTGGACTAGTGGGTACTGAAGTGCTCAGGTGTGAAGGAAGCTCAAGAAAAGACATTTTAGGTACAAAGATGTTAGAATCGGTGGAAGAGAAAGCACTGTTTCTCTGAATGGTTCTTCGTCGTTGGAGAGGTTTCAGAGATTTGCAGCCACGCGGAGACAACGTTTAAGAAATGCCTGACAAGCAAGGGATCAAGTTAGCGCTTGAGGTGAGGCACCAGACCTACTGCCACGAACTAATGAGGGCTGAAGTGAGTTTGAATACCACTCCAAACGACTCTGGGTGCCGTTTTCGGCCTCCCACATTCCTCGTCTCTTTCCATTTCCTTAGTGCAAGCGGGAAGGTGGCGATGCCCCCGGCTCTCTCCCCGTGAACTGGAGCAGGGCGCCCGCGGAGACAGCCGCACGGCACAGCTCTCGCCTCCGGATCGGCCTCCTCCAAACCGGATCGAAGGGGGCTGGGACCCGGGGCTCCTGCGGCTGCAGGGAGGAGCCGGCGGGGCGCTGCCAGCTGCCTGACCTGCGGCGGGGAGGGGCGGCACCGACAGCGACGCGGCTCCTCGCTGCCGAGCGCTGCAGCCAGCCCAGCCGAGGCGAGGCTCAGCCCTGCTTGGCTTGGCTCGGTTCCAGTCCTGCTTTGCCCGGCCCGACTCGGCTCAGCTCAGCCCTGCTTTCCCCAGCTCGGCTCCTCCCGGCTCATCTCCGCCGTAGGGGAAGCGGTGAAGCGCCTCGGGTGCCTGCGGGAGGAGCGGGCGCGCAAGCCGGGGACACCTGGCTCCGGAGAGGGGTGCTTTCTCCGGCGTGGGGCTGGTAAGTGTTAAGAAGTGTGTTTAGGTTGGATTTCTCCAAACCCGGCCGCGCGTTCCCGTGGTGTGTCTTACGTTACAGCTGGAACAGCTCGGGCTTCCAGAAGGCGTTTGGGATGCGAGTTTAACGGAGTCTCTTGTGTACCTTTAGTTTATTTACACTGGAATGCTGCTTCGTAATGCAGCGAGGCTCCCTTTTCGCGGAGGAGCTTGGAACGGGACACTGCTGGACTGAATTGCTGCTGAGAAGGAGAGCGCCCCCGAGCCCCAGGTCTTGCACAGACGCTCCCCGTTAAGTGCTCGGTGGGGTTCGGCGTTGGGGCAGCAGAGCGCGGGTCGGCAAACGGACTGAAAACCAACGTGGAAGACATGAAGAGGGAGAAAAATCAGTTGTCGCGCGTTTAGCTTTCAAAGAAAATGATCGTCGGGTTGCTAGCGTAAATCCTCTTTGCTTGTGTTTTCTGTAGCTAAATGCAAAGAGTGCTCGGTGTTTATCAAATAGGTGTGTCTGCTGGTGCATACCTGCTCGGTGTGCCCTGGAGTTCTCCTGGAGAGTTTTACTGATTTAATCTAGAGTAGTTGTAAGAGTCTGTTAGTGCTTCTATTAAAATATGAAGAAAGAATGCTACTTTTAGCAGTGGATTCTTTAAAGATGTTCAAATGTAGCTTTTCGGTTTGGAAAAAAAAACCCCAAAAATCTGACTTTGAACGGACGGTCAAGAGGTTTAACCTCTTATATAACACTGATATAAGTCAGAATGATGGTAGGTATAGCTGTATCCTAAAGAGTATTGCTTTTGTGTCCCTTTACAGCTGTAATACTGTTAAGTGTTAATCCTACAGCAAGATTAAGTAAAATCCTGTGGAACTTCCAATGTCAGTAACTCCTTTTACATCCAGAGACAGATATGTTTCCCCACCCCCCACTGAGTAGAAGCAGGCTTAGAGTTATTTTGGATCAGAATATTTACTATTACAAAACCTTAAATGTCTTTCAGATCTTAATGGAAAGTCAGTAAGTTGTATAAATAAGATTTAGTGAAATTACAGTGTCCCTGTTGTAAGCCATGTTTGGGACGTTTTAATGGCTTATCTTGCTTTTACACTCCGCTGAGGTATACCTGCATTCCAGAATGATACACCTTTTTTTCCCTCTCCTTAAAGTAGTATGTTCTGTTCTAATTGTTTCTGTTTGTAGCTGTAGCACTTCCCAGAGCGCTGAGTATTAGAAACTTTTTTTGGCTTTTCTTAATACAGTTTTTTTTCCATTTCCCATATATATATATGCTTAATGATATTTTCTTAGAATAAAATCTTAGGATTGTACAAAACTTCTGAAAGATGATTTTCAGGGCTCCTTGTTTTTGTTTCTGCCTATAGCTTAATTATAGCTACTAGGAATTCTGACTTTAAAAAGACTTTGTAGTTTAAGCCCTACAATTTATTTGTTTAGTTAAAACCCTGCAAACGATTTCTGTAAATGGGCTGCTGTTGTTTTTCTGTCTGTGCTAGGAGAAGTAACTTTAACTTGAAAGCAAAAAAAAAAATCTATTTCTGAAGTTCTGGAGAATACTCTGTTTTCCTACTCTTTGCAGTCTTTCTCAGCTCATTGCCCCCATGGCTGTGGCTGGTGGGTCAGTGCGTTTGCCAGCCTGGCAGTGCTGATTCACTAGTGCCCATCTGCAGCAGTAGCTGTGATCCTGGCACGGTGACATCTGGAAACTCCCTGTCACAGGAACTGCAATTCCCGAGCCAGCATGTGACACAGGAAATGAATTCACGATGTCTCAGGTTCAGGACGGGAAAGCTTTGCAAGCTCTCAGACTGTGGAGAGGAATAGAAGGGCTAGCTGGCTTTTGAAACATTTGCTACAAAATGGAGGAGGAGGAATTTCCTTTCTGAGAACCTCTTGTGCCTCATAGTTGTCTTCTAACTAAGACTACATAGTAAAAGTACTTAGATTGCTGAAATTCTGCTTGTTAACATGGAGACGCTAATTGAGAAAATGGGTATTCATAGACTGTGCAGAAAATAAACTGACTTTAATGGCACTTCTCAAAAATAGGAGATGTATCAATCAAACGTAGAAATCCTTGAAGTGAAGCAGTTGTGTTTATATGGGGTAAACCCATGTGCTCATAAGAAATAAAGAATCTTCTTGAAAATAAAAAATACTTATGTATATTTCAAATATACAGAAATACCTAAACAGAAGTGGAAAGGAGAGAGGGACGCTAGTAAGTGTCTATATTTTTTATAGTGAAAGCTTTTCAGGGACAGCCTAGTGATTAACAGCTGAAATGGAAAAGCAAGAATCAGGGTAGTGAGAGAAAAACCAACACAACCTATGAATGCACAGGAGTAAGAGCTAGAGAATTTGAAAAATGTCTAGCAGAGCCAAAATGGAGAACAACCATAAAACATTAAAAAGCTGTTTGACTTGCTAAAGACTGTTGCAATGATAGATAACTAGACATCTCCCATAAAAAGCAGTATCAAACACCAGGCACCACCTGTTACTCCTGTGAACACTGAGAAAAAGCAAAGATGCAAAGGATTTTGGTGATGTGAGGGAGGAGAAAGTCCTCCTTAAGAGTGGCTGTGCACTGGCTGGCACGGCAAATGAAATCTGGAGAGGATTTAACCAAGTTTGAAGGTTGAGACCATGTAACGCATTTCCCACATTAAAAACTTTAGCATCTTAAAGGACTGTAAGTCCATTATAGTATTTCATTTGGAAGGCAAATTAATAGGTAGCACTGGGATTGTTAAATGTTGCTTATTTTAAGAATGCACTACTTTTAGATTCCAAGTGGTTTAGATGAACTTTTGACACTAAATTTTTGTGACTTCAGACATCATGTTCATCTCAGAACCTCAATGCTTTGTAGCTGACAGGCCTGACACTTATAGACTCCAACTGGTTCAACTGACTGAGTGGCATAATACAGACTACAGGTGAAAGGTTTTAGGTAACTTAAATGAAAGATGAGTTTTGTCCTGTGTTGAATGAAAAATGTTAAGTCTTGTAACCGGCTTAGTTCTGTCTTAGTGCAAGGTACAGGGTCTGGAGATTTTTCCTTTCTTAGATGATTAAAACAACCCTCAACACTTGGGTATTTTCTGTCATGTTCTAGAGATCTATAAATTATCAATACTAATTTACTAGGTTACACTAAATTTCCACTACATCATTCCTTCTTTAATTTGCACTTTTATCATTCTCAGTTGCAGGCTTTATGAGTCCAGGTGGGATTTTTTGAATGAGTGTTTCTTTAAGTTTGGGGGAGGGGAGTGGTGTTGGTTGCTTTTTTTTTTTTTTTTTTTTAAAAAATATTAAAAGATAAATTTCTTACAGTTGCACCCAAAGGAACAGGTGAACTTAATCCATGTCTGAAAAGAACATGCTAGTTAGGGAACACCAAGTCTGACATAGTTTGATTATGTTACTGCATTACTTTATTTCCTGAAGGGCTTGTGAGGCAGATGTCTGCTGGGTAAGTTATTCATTGTTAGCTGCACAAATAATAGGATTACTTCATAAAACTATCACTAAGTAACATTGCCTCTACAGGCCATGGTACTTTCCAGATATAGAACTTTTCCGAGCTGTTCTGAACCGCTTGGCTAAAGTGCTGTCCTAGCACTTACTGTTATCAAATGTGCGGTAATTAAGAGATATTTCTAGTTTTCTTTCCTTAGCAGTACAGCTGACACAATTTCTCAATAGATAGATGTTAACATTTCAAATACCGTATGTCCAGCTATAGAGGTCAAGTTTTTTTCTAATTGTATTAATTTTCTGTTAATTAGGGGCTGTCTGTATTAAAACTTATATCATCTGCAACCTCATTATTCAGAATACCTGTCCACCACTTCAAAGCCTGCAGATTTAAATTGGAATCAGTCAGAAAACCGTGCTCTGTTGGAGAACAGCAAATCCTAAAATATTCTGATGAATATAGCAAAAATAAACTTCCAGCACTGAAGGAATTCAGAATTTTCAGACTGCATTTTCAGTAATTTTTATTTTTAGATTTTTTTTTTTCATGATGAACAGATTCTTTCATTTCTCAAGTCCGTGTGTTATTGTGATCTCACTGTGCTTACACTGCTTGTATTTTAACTGGCTTATTTATGCATCCTTTAAAGGAGAGATTCTCAGTTAACTGTTTTCCTAGGACCAGTATTCCTTCCCTCAGTAAGTTCCCAATCACTGCAGTTGTGACAGAGGAAACAAAACACAACAGATAAGAATGTAATCTAAGAATATATCTTTGTGCGATAGCTGCACATGAAGCTTTACTGTCTGTGGAATTGCAGTCACTTGTATAGAGTGTGACATGCATGAAGTACCATAGTACATAATTTTTAATACCCTCAAATGTGAGTGAAACCTAACTCAACATTAGACTTGACAAGTAACATCAACCAATGTACATTTGTTTAAAAACGAGAAAAGCTTCCAAACCAAAAGAAAATATACAGCCCAACTTGTATTCTAGAAGACTGGTTTGAGTCTCAGTCCTTCTTAGTTTTGGTTGAATAGAATGCTTAATCAGATGGCTAATTTAAGCATGCAGAATAGCCTTGCTTTCTTTAGTACGACATCTAAAGGACTTCAAGGTAAGCATATGCCTCCATTGCATTACTAAAAGACTTCATGAAAACTGGCAGTACTTAATAGTTTCTCAAGGTTTAGGAAGAAAGAAGGAATCAGCTTGACCTGTTAAAACTTTTATAGCTTGAAATAGTTCATAAACAGCCTGTTCAAAAGGAGGAGAAAGGCAGAATTAAATGTTATATAATTGATGATAATGATCTTTGGCTTCTATTTGAATTCACTAGTTTCTCAGGAGTCCTTCTGAAGATTGTGTTTAATCTGAAAGACATGTGGGTAGATTTTTCATCTGTGGAAAGTAAAGCATTTTATCTTTCGTCATATTAAATGGAGGCTGCTGAGCTGACTGGGACAAAAGTGAATTCCTGTGTTGGTCTTTCACAGAAGGTCTTGAGCACGTGTCTGAGCTGGGCCTGCCATATTCCACACGTGTGAGCCAGCTTGCATCTTTGTCTGGCACATGTGTGCCTCGCACATAAATGCATGGTTTCTTTTATAAAGTGATTTGAAGCAGCAGCTAAAGACTATGTTGTGTTATCTTAGTTACTGCACGCTGCAGATGTCCTGAGTTTAAAGCAAAAGGTTGGTGCATCTGTATCTCTCGTTTCAATTATAATGGCAGTCTGCGGAACTGTAACTTTGATCAGCGTACAGCAGTCTCAAGCGATGATATGAATGTGTCAAACTAACTTAGGAACAGAAATGTAACATCATCGTGCAATCTCTCTCTTATGTGAGTGAATGTGAAAATAAGCAACGAGAAATACCTAAATGCTTCCAGATGTCTGCAGAGGAGCTTCCTCTGCCTTGTCAGCTGCCTTGTTAAGCTCTTGCTCTGTCCACTTCAGCAGACTTTGAAGGTGCTTACCCTGCAAGAGAAAAGCCGAATGTTCATAGTGTGGACAGTGGTATTTCACATAACTAATGTATCTTTTCAGGCTGAAATTAATTTTAGCCAGGCACTTGAATTTACACTCTGTACTCAATGGGCCTGACTTGACTGGGTCAGGGGAGGGGGTACCTAGCAGGAATGTGTGGAATTGGAGGCTGGAAAAAATATGCTTGTCAAGCAGCGTATTCTCTTGTTCTGAGTCGTTATCTAAATGAAAGTGACTTCCCAGGGCATATGGCTCTGCACATGATCTAGAGCAAATAGCAGAGGATTAATTTTTGTTTCAGAAGTGAAGGATTTAGCTGTGTCTTGTGAAGATGCTGCACGTTGGGGGTGGGCTGTCAGGAGTAGCATTCCACTGAGCAAAGCACTTTCTGCTCAGAATTAGCATCCAAGCAATTAAATAGCTTAGCTGGCTGGGCAGGCTTAGCTCTCTGCCAACTTAGAAAAGGTATTGGGGAAGAAAATGAGTTAGAAATTTCCTCGCTTATCTGTCTTAATCTGTTTGTTGTGTCTTTCTGCAGAGTTCAGTGTCTGTCAAGATTGCCTTGCAATTTGGACTTCTCATGTTGTCGACTAAATTCAGTATTAAAAAAGGTAATATTAAGTTAGCCAAAGCAGTTGTAATTAACTGAATCTGTTTTTTAAGCAAATGTTGATTTATTCTTCTGAATAGTACATAATTAGTGTTCTTTCTTCTTTCTCCTCCTTCCTCCCCCAACTTGTGTAACTTGGAGAACAAATTCTTGTCTAAGTGTGATGTTTGTTCTTTCATATTATTTATCAAAATAATCATCTCCAACTTATTTTTAAATCTTATTAAAACACAATTATTGTTAACATGAGGGAAACTGGCTGTTGCAAATGACTCAGACAAATTTTTATTTTGAGCCAAGCTTCTCAGTCACCTTTCCAGTATAAACAGTTTTCACTTATTTACCTTTTGCTTGGAAAAGACAAGACTTTAAAAGAAAATCTTTAATAGTCTTTATTTACAGCGTAAAAGCTTTCTTAACTGCCTTTGGAATATGTACTACTCAGAAGCATAAGCTGCTTGATCAGCAGTAATTGAATCTTGGATTTTTTTTTTTTAAACTTAGGAAAAATCTGTGGTTGTATTCTACCTTTTTAGTACTTGTAACAGTTTGTTTTGAGCTTTTGCTAAAGACCTAGGGTACCATCCAGCAATTTTGACAGTTGTCTGCTGAAATGGCTTGATTTATTTAAATAAGGCATTTAAGTGGAATTTCTTTTTTTTTAAAAAAAGAAAAGAAACCAAAAAAAACCCAAAACCCCAAAGGTGCCTTTTTCTGTAGCAGTTAGAGGTAGGAAAGGAGGTTACTGAAACCAGCACATTAATGATTATTTAACAATCTCTACTGTGTCCTGTCTCCTGATGGCTTTCAAAGCAAACAGTCGTATTGCAATGCAAGGTGTGTGAATGGTTACACAGTTTATACTAAAATCTGTTTTCATAAATAGTGCCTGTTACTTAGTCTTTTGCAAAACATTCTTGTTCCCATGCATCTTAACCATTTCTTGTTAGCTGTGACACAGTCAAATGTCTGTTCATTTGACTTAAGTTTTAGTTTAATTCCATGACATTTACATAGCTTAATTCTTAACTTTTGTTTGAACAAATGGAAGTCCTTCAAAACACTGTGGAAGATGAAGATTAGAGAGGAACTTTTTACCCATTTTAATCTAAAATTATTTCTGAGCATTTGAAAACACCACAGCTCTGTAAACTTTGCTTTATTTGTTTCTGCAGGAACATTGTATATCCATTGAGAACTTGGAGCATGGCTATGAGCAACGTTAGCAACTCTGTGGTTCTGAGTAATGGCAGCATCTTGTCAAATGCTGGTGCAGGTATTGTTACAGCTAATGACGGCGACATGGCAGTCCAACAGCTCACATCCAAGGAAACACCAAGAAAAAAAGCAAGTCCAAATGGCTGCCTGCAACTTAATGGAACAATCAAACCATCCTTTCTGCCTTTAGACAACCAAAGAACTCAGCAGATGCTGACACAATGCTGCCACCCTTGTCCATACCATCATTCTTTAAGTAGCCATAATAACAAGCAAGAATGTCATTCAGTGGTGGGCGGCTCAGCACCATCTCCTGTGACTTCATGCTGCATGCAGCCACATACTGAGTATCCACCATCTCTTTGCCAAAACCACAACCCCATATATCAACCTGCCCACTGTCTTCAGCCCTCCCCATCCTTTTGCCTTCACCATCAGTGGCCTGACCATTTTCAGCATCAGCCTGTGCAGCAACATATAGCCAGGATAAGGTAAGCAGATCGCATTATTTGTTAGTTCTCAGTATGGGTAACATTTTCCATAACTTTCATTTTCTTATAAAGGCAGAAGATCTAAATGGAATATGATATAAATAATTTAGATATAAATATTTAAATGGAATATGATATAAATAATTTAGATATAAATATCTAAATTACCAAGTTGGGTTTTTTTCCCAGAAGAACCCAAGTCAGGTAACTGGTTTTGCTGGACTGCACGAGTATTCCTGAAGTTAATGAGTTCTTTCTGGAGGGAAAAGGGCTGGGTTTTCTTCTTCTTGGGGCTTGTTTTGGAAGCTTAATAACTCTTCTACAAGACGCAGTATACTCCTATATTGTGTGAAACAAACCAACACAGGAATAGCTAAGAAAACACTGAAAAAACTGATACATCTGCATGGCCTGATCAACCTTTCTTCCAAAAGATGCACTGAAAAATACTTCGAACAATTCTGTTTGTGAGTGTACAGGGTGGCTTTTCTTTGTTACGTTAGCTGGTTCAGTGAGTTGCCCCCATGCCTTTTCTGCACATATATCTGCTAAACTTCTCAGACTGAGAAATTTTGTGTTCCAGATTTTAATGCTTTATGTCCTCCACTTCATACAAATTTGCCTCTTTATATCCATTAGCTTTTGAGTTACAGTGATAATAGTCCCAACTACAAGAAGGAACAATCACAAGGAAAATCTTCTACAGCCTGCTGGTTCAGGGCAAAATTAGTGAGTCCAAGAGGCAATTCATAAAAATAGTATTTTTTTGACCACTACTTTCAGAATCAATCTAAAACATCACGATCAGCACAACCAGAAGTAAATAACTGATATATATGTTTGCTTTGTGAATGTTGGTTTAATTTATGTAAGAGATCTGTGTCAGAATTAAATTTAATAAAGTTTTTTTCATTAAGGTGAAAGCAGATGAAAGTAAGGTTCATAACATAAAGTACAAATCAGCTTTCCACTGCCAGTTTTTCCTTTTACAAATGGAAAAAACCCCTTAGTTGTTGAAACTGCTTGCAGTCAAACATGGTTTTACCACCCCATATTTCTTTAAATGTTAAGTAATGATGAAAACTTTTATTTAATTTTGTATGCAAAGGTATGCAGGACATTGAACCATAACAGCATTAGTCAGTCATACTTGTCAAGCTGTCAGTATAAGTGCACTAATTTCACTGTTTTTCTCCTTGTGCAGCAAGACTGTTAAACTTCATCTGTATTCTCTAGTCCTGAGGAAGAGAACAAATGTGATCCATAATCTGTTCTTCTGTTCTTAGTCTAGGAAAAAAGAACACTAGAAAGTTCTTCAGATAGGGTAAAATAATGTTTTCCATAGCACTTAACAAATCTGAGAGCTTTGTTTGAACTGCTCTGATTGGGATCTCAAGTTGAGATGCTTTTTTTCATCTTGCACTTCCTCACCATTTTTACATAAATTATAAATAATTGCATACGATAAATATTTGTCTTATTGTTATCAGTTAAAAAAGGATAGAATCTGACCTTTAAAGCACCTGTACTTACCAACTCAACTATTAGGGCATTAGCATACCCGACATACTCCTGTAAGTGATTACTGTTTCGCTTCTGGATTTCTTTGTAGCTACTGCCAATGAATTTTCTCAGCAAGAAGCTATGTGCAGTGTGCCTCGCAGGTCAGCAAGTCAAGTGAGTCCATCTTCTGAAAGCCACCTAGCTTCTGGTTGCTGATACATGTTAGTTTAGCTCTTAAACCTGCAGTAAATAGGACTTGGGTCCCATGCCATGGTGAGGAAGATGGACTTCACGTATATATACATTTTAGCTCCTTAAATTGACTGTGGCTGCATTAAAGGACAACACATACATCTGACTGTATCGCTTGTGTTATTAGCATGGAACCGAAGACAGCATTTTTCTCTGAATGTTCCACGTGTCTAAACATTATAGATAGTAAAAACAGGGAGCAACTGAATGCAGCCTTGCAACTGGATGGATACACACTCAGGGAAAAGAAAATGATCTCATTGGTAGTTACTTTTGCAGTCCTGAAGAGAATAGGTGATAAACATATATTTATTCTCTACATACTCAGCTAACTTTCTGTGCGCAGAAAAAGTAACATTTAAGTGTGTGATATTTTTATATGATCTCTGTTCCACGCTCGTAATTTTATTATATTTTGAGCCTATAATATACACAACAACTTCTTCACCAGGTATTTTCCCAACAAGGCTAATTGGAAATCATCCAGCTTTATAAGATGTACATGTTTTAACAGGGTTGCTTAAAATGCAAGGTCTCATATGATACATTAATCAAATTCAGAGTGTAGTCAAACTAAACTTCTTTTTGTTTCTTTCTGTTTTTAAAAATTGTGTTCAACTGTTGTTACAGTTTTAATTCTAAAGAGGGGAGAAACGTGATGAGATAGAGGGGGGTGAACACTGAAAACTGTATCAGTAATGCTTACAGCTCTGGGCAGGTAACCAATTGTTTCAGCATGACAAGTTTTGTCAGGTTTTGAAGCCCAAGGCTTAACATTTGTCAGTGACCTAATATTAAAGGAATGTGGCTCTGGTATATCATTGCAGATTAGAGTGTATAAAGAAGACAACTTGAAATAATGCCACGTTTGTCCTATCCTCTTGATGTTGGCTGGATCTGGAATTTTGTTGTGTGTTCAGCATTGAAGCTTAAACTAAGTTATGTGGAAATGTACTCTCTACACCGTAACTTGAATGTCTATAGAGCTGGTAAATTTTTTTAGATTGGTGAAAAAGGCTTGTAGCATAAAAGAAAACATGTTTAGGAGTTAGTGGTTTACAATGTGATGGTGTGGCAAAAATGTCTATTGTAAAAGTAGGTAAGATAGGTCATATGTAGGTCATAATGATTCTGATGATTTGTAGATTATTTATCTGAGGTTGGACCATCTTGAGCAAAGCTTTTTGTCTTATTTTGTGTACATAGTAAGATGTAATTAATTCAAACATGTTCAATACCTCCTTTTTTAGTGGACATAATATCTTGACCATAAAACACTCTCTGGGGAATTTCAGCTGTTGTCTCTATCAGAATGCCATTGTCCAGGGACTTAATTTGCTTTCTTACAAACTGTGTCTAAACATACTTCTTTGGAGCATGGTATGATTAGGTTTTCTTTTCAGGTACTATTGAAAGGGATTTTTTTTCCACTCTACTCCTTTGGAGTGTTCATGTTGAAGTAACCAGTTTTGTCTGAATATGCTTACATATCTCAAGAAATCTGTGGGGCTTAGTGCTATCAGAAGGCAGTCCCTCCTTTGCTGCTGTTTGCTTCAGTAACCTCCACCGTGTAGACAGTAGAAATGAGAAACAACCACTGACTAAGCCTGTTGATCTGAAGAAGTGAAAAGGTGAAGGCTCACGCTTGACAACTGGAAGCACTGAGTTAGGAGTCACTAGGAAAGAGTAGGACTTTGCTGCCCAGCAGCATGTTTAGTGGGAGGAAAAGAGGATAAAATAAATAAATGAAGAGTTGCATATTTTAGCAGAACTAAACACCACATTAAAGAAATGTAAAACTGGAAAACTTCTAAAATGATTCCTGGTATTTTTCAAAATCTGTTATTTATATAGTAAGATATGCATGTCAGTAGGAGAAAAGGAGAAAGAATATGCAGAGATCATTCTGTAAGTTGTCTCTGAGTTGTCATAAGCATAGGGGTAACAGTGCTGTGCATGGCTGTTGTCTCTGCCATGGAATTGAGTTCCTTCCCTCAGACTTATATGAGAAGTTTTTAATGGGAAAACACCAGTTAAAAACTACCTATATCCTTGTTCACCTTCATGCCAGTCCTTTTGGTGATACAATTTAGAAAACACAGATGTATGGACTTTGGGACAAAAGGTAGGGGAGAAGAGGAAGAACTGATATTACTTCTGATAAGGAAATTGCTGCAAACTGCTGGTGTGTGTAGTGCTTGCAGTTCTGCGTTACTGAACCATTCAATTCATACAAGTACTCTTTTTTTCAAATAGACCTGCTCTGTATCACCTCCCATTATTTACATTTCAAGACTATGCTGCTAACACTTTTGTCTGAAGCAGATAAGGAAAGAGAACTTCTCTGAAAAACATCTGAGTTATGTCTGGTAGAAATACAATAAGAGGACACATGGGATGATCTCTTCATGATCCTGCAGTCATCTCAAGCTAGAACATGAAAATAAAAACAGTTTAAAGCTTCACAGAATCGTAAGTCTCGGTAAAAGTAAAGGTTTTGGGATACACGTAAATCGTTCCTTGCTCCCACTAGCTTAGTCTCGAGGTTTTAGCTCTCAAAGCTTAGTTTGAATTACTGGATTTCAATTTTTCACTTGTGAGACCAATTCATATTCTGAGTGAGGCAAAAAACTTATTACTTCAGAGTCAGGAAACTGATAAAGTATTAGTATCTTCAGATTTACTGTGTATCTTCAGTTAGATTTATGGTTGCTTTTGAACTCTTTTGGCTTTGCAGTTTATGTGATGGTTCCAGGATTCTGAGATCTGCTGTATCTCAAAAGTTTTCTGTGCCGCACACTGTTTAAACAGTATTGTAGGTATACTTAAGTACTTACACTTTATTAATACTTTAAAAAGGAGATCTATGAAAATGAAAAAGCTGTGAAGTGATGATAGAACATTATAGCTGCCTCTTACTCAATTTTTATTTTCCATCTAGTTGCTTGACATAAAAATCAGATCCAGAAAGAAATAAAAAACTCTTGGGTTTTTTTCAAAAAAGCAAGGGAATGTTTGCCAAATACCAATCTTAATAGCAAGACTTTGTTATGAAACAGCTCCCTGCATAGTTCCAGGAAGAGGAGAATTGCTATCTAGTACATTCTGCGTGGCTTGTAGAGCTGATTATATGTATAGATGTGTATAGAATATTTTCAAATATTCTCCTTTCAGCAATGTTAACTGTTTGTAACAACTCCTATATGTATTTTGTAAAAAAATTATTTTCCACCTATATAAATATTTTCCTGTTTGAAAATTGTTAGCTTCTGCTGTATTTAGTGCAATAAACTATCCTTTTGTTTCTACTTTTTATGTGAAATATGCACTAATGTCTTTTGTACAGTAACTATGATTATGCTGCATTATAGATTAATAAAAGATACTTTTCCCCTAGGAGGAATAAAAATAGGTATCTTTTAAAAAAGCCCTTGGGGTCACATTTTTGAAGGTTGTTTCTGAACCTTTTTATTAGCCTTCAGCCACTAAAAGGCAGAAGCTGTTATCATTATTTCATTCAGTGTTCAGTGTACAAATACCTTGACTTCTGCTGTAGATCAGGAGTTGCTGTATGTTGATGTATGGAGACAGTGTGTATTCTGGCACTATCCTCATTAAACCATTTATTCCATGCTAAAATAAGAACTCTTTATCCAACAGTTTCCCTAAATGCAAAGGCTGGAGGCACATGGGAATCAAACTAGATGCTTCCTTTCATGTTGCAGCGGCGTACTTGGGGATTTTAATGTAGTTGGGGAAAGGAAAGGGAATGTGTAGCAGTTTCGTGAATCTTTCTCAATCTAAACTGAAATGTGGGATTCTCTGTTGTGCACATGTGGAGGAAGAGCATTCCCTCTGCCCAGACAGACAAACTGGTTCTTTTTCATTCTTGGAAACAATTTTTCATAGCAGTCAATAATTTGAACTGTGTGCTCTCATTTTTGCTTGTTTTACACATTTTTACTTTTAGCCTTACATCATCCCTGAGTGTGATACCTTAAGAGCTTCATTATTGTGCATTGTCAGCAACACAAAAAACATACTGCACTTTCCATTAGCCTTGCATCAGGCTGTAAGCAAAGAACTGTCATGCAGAGACAAGAATGCAAATAAAAATTATTGCCTATAATTGAGTGGCTGACTAAATTAAAAGTAACATGCCTAGAAAAACGTTAAGTGCACTTGACCCCCCCCTCATTTATTAGGCAGTCCAGGGAATTTTTGCAGGCTTTTAATTGTACTAATTAAGCATTAATATTTGTCTATACTTCAGGTTGCTTTGAAGCAAGCGTTTTTGTAACAGGAAAAAGGCACTTGGAAGATTCCTGATCTGGTCTGAGAGCAGCTGAGCATCAGCCTGGCCGTATTTTGACCTTTAGTCTCTAGCGCTGACAGCTTCCAGGTTCCGTGTGTGCTTGAAAGTGTGCCCTTTATCCCTCACCTTTCCTTGAACAACAGAAGAACTAGTATTTAACTAGCAATCTGCTGGGCCTTTGAATTTCAATCTTCAGAAGCCAATAATGTGAAGGAAGTTATAGAAAACACGGGTCCTTTCTTTTCTACTAAATTAACTGGAAAACCAGAATCAGCTGTATTCATTCTTGACAAGGACTAATTGGTGTGGTTTGGATATGACTTTTAAAATTAAGCATTTATATACATATATTTAGAAAAAAACATTTGGTAGAACAGCCAAGGCACCAGAAGTTTGTTGGAATGTTCAGACCATATACAGTTGTGGTCATGCACTTTAAATTAAAAGAAGATTGTGATAAGATTCAAATGTGAAACAAGAAAACAAAGAGTGAGAGTCTAAAGTAAACATGGCCAGTGACCTGATGATTTTCAGCACTCTTAAAGAGATGGGATTAGAAAGATTTGGGTATTCCTACTTCTTAGAAGTTTTCAATTTTATTTATGATGGGGAGAAAATGCAGAATGACGAGTACTGTCTTTGTAAGTCGCCATAATTGTTTCTGTGTCTAGCTCCTTTCAAAATCACTTGTCCTTCCACTCTATGCTTCATGTTTCGATATTGTTTTCATCTCCTTGTAAGTAATAATTGATGTGTATGCTTTTAAGTAGTCGATGGTGCTTGAACAAAACCCCTGACACAGTGCGAGAGGGAAATACAGAGTAAACTTGAGAAATTTAGCATTAATTTTGCTACACTGAGGTTGCTATGAGATTTCTGCACAGGATATCTGATGAGTAAAGACATCTCTTAAATCCTTAACTATCAATGCAAAATAGGAATGAGATGGTACTGCTAATAGATTAGTACAGATAAAAGATATTACAGGTAGAAATCCTGATCATATTTCAGAAAGCTTGGTCCCTCTATTTGGGAATAAGTTCAGTTTTCTTTTTTTTATGTAAAATCAGAAGTAGGTTAATGTACTAGACTAAAAAAGCATACATGTATCACTTCTCCCACTTCTCTGGTATTTTGTGTCATGTGTATGGGATACCTTTCTTCAAAATTCTTGTGTTACATTTCCAGTTTGTAGGATGTTTAGTTCATTCAGTCAAGTCCATAAACCTTTGCTAACTTTTTTGAACACTTTTGATTGTATTAAATATGTTTTATACTCTCTTTAATCTCTTGTAGTGCATTTGAGGCTTCTTAGCTACAATACTGAAAATCTTTAAATGTTCAGTACACATTCCCTTTTTTGCTTGTTTCTTACTGATTGAACAAACCAAATTTAATATCAGGAGGTACAGAAAGTGATGTCATATTATATATCAGCAGTTTTTCGTCTGTGTCAGAATAGGGAAAAGAGCCTTACATCTCTTTCATTCATTTTGGTATCATGGGATCGAGATTTTCTTGGGTGTATGTTATGATTTCTTGGGTCATGTTAATATCCTCTCTGTCAGAGAAATGCAGGATATGGCCACGACCTTGTGTTGCTTTGTTCAACTGGGAAGTGTAATAAAACCACCTTTGAAATAAAAAATTTCTAAGGAAGGAACTTTCTGCTGGTAAAAATATTGAAAACTACTCCAGTCTTCATTTAAATCCCAGAACATATCTGTTAATTTCACTGTAATTACCAAGAAAACAAAAAAATCCTAATGGTTTTAGACTTGTGAAGGATTTTGAGATAATATTAGTCTGCTCCAAATTAGCTGTTGGCTTTTTTTCAAGTAATGATTCATAGTGGTATTTTACTAAGCTTTTTTATTGTCTTGAATAGTTCAGAACTTTTGTTTAACTTGCTAAGCAGTGCTGTATGTGGTCCTGCCCTTAGTGCTTCAGAAGTTAAAGGAATATATATATATGTACGTGTATGTATATGTATATCTTCAGTTAAACCTTTTGAAGAATGTATTTGAAATTATGTATAAACTTTATTATTTAAAGCTGGGACAATCCTGTTTAAGCATGTTTGGTGGCAGTTTTCTTATTGACAATTTGAAAACTGTGTTTAGAAGTGGCTGCGCTCATTGGAAAAAAGTTTAGGAAAAGAATGCAAGAAGAGTATTTGTGGGGTGTATATTACTTGACTCCTGCATACACTGTCATATTTTCCTACAAGAAGATGATTTACCTCCTGTGCAAGACATGTGAACCAAGTAGTCACTATTAAGTAAAAGAACCAGCTTTCCTATTTGTTGGTAATATTAAGTCATTTATTGAAGATGGAAGGTATTAGAAGTCAGTATTGCAGAAAATAGTTTCTAAGGAAACTTAAACTGAAAACTTTGTAAGTAAATCCTGGGTGCTTGTGTGTATACCATCCATATGGAGCAGTGAGGTAAAGGAAAGGGGGAAAGAAGTGACAAAACCTAAACTATGGGAGATGTTTATAGGAGCATTTCAATTTAAAGTCACCTGTATAAGTGTATAGAAGTTTTAATCTTAGCATATAATGAATCATACTGGGATAGAATGGAATAGACTATTACAGCTGGAAGGGACATAAAATGATCATTTAATCCAACTGCCTGACGTATTCAGGTCTCAATAAATTAAAGCATGTTACTAAGGGCATTACCCAAATGCCTCTTAAACACTGACAGGTTCTGGGCACTGATCACTTCTCTAGAAAACCTGTTTCAGTGTTTGATGACTCTCTCAGTAAAGAAATGTTTCCAAATGTCCGGTCTAACCCACCCCTTCCACAGCTGTGAACCATTTCCACATGTCCTATCACTGAATATGAGGGAGAAGAAATCATCCACTTTCTCTCCTTAAGACGCTGTATGCAGCAATGAGGCTACCCCTCAGCCTCCTTTTCTCCAGACCAGACAAGCACAAAGTCCTCAACCAGTCTTCACAGGACATACCCTCCAGTCCTGATACTAAACTTACCAAAATAACTTCCAGACAAAAATACGTATATGTAAGATATCAGTTTAATTGCATTGACCTTTTCCAATGTCTCTTGTCTCGATGGAAACGTATTTTCCCATTTTATGCTGGCATGAGCCAGAAATTAATTATTGGGCAATGTCAAAACTGCTTGTTTCTTTTTCAGAGTAGTTAAATAAAATTTTATATTGATTTCTTAGCAGAAAGTGGACAAAACCTTGACTTATTTCAGTGTATACAGTTTGCCACTGATGTTCAAGGAATCTGTTTTTTCCCAGTGTGTATGCTGTAGGTCAGTGAAACATACATATTTATGCAAATTCTAAATCAAATAGAGCAAAAATTACTCAGGACAGTGATTTTCATAGAATCATGAGGTTGGAAAAGATCTCTTGGATTGAGTCCAACCATTGCTATCTGCCACTGAACTGTGTCCCTGAGCACCTCCTCTACCCATCTTTTAAATGCCTCCAGCGATGGTGACTCAACCACCTCCCTGGGCAGCCTCTGCCAGTGCCCTATTACCCTTTCTGTGAAAAATTTCTTTCTGATTGCTAGTCTGGACCTCCCCTGGTGCAGCTTGAAACCATTGCCCCTTGTCCTGTCCCCTGTCACTTGGGAGAAGAGGCCACTCCCTCCTCTCCACAACCTCCTTTCAGGAAGTTGTGTACAGCAGTAAGGTCTCCCCTCAGCCTCCTCTTCTCCAGGATAAACAAGCCCAGTTCCCTCAGCCACTCCTCGTAAGACTTGTTCTCCAGCCCCTTCACCAGCTTTGTTGCTCTTCTCTGAACTCACTCAAGAACCTCAACATCCTTCTTGTGGGGAGGGGCCCAGAACTGAACACAGGATTCAAGGAGTGGTCTCACCAGTGCGGAGTACAGAGGGAGAATAACCTCCCTGGCACTGCTGGTCACACTGTTTCTGATACAAGGCAAGATGCCATTGGCCTTCTTGGCCATCTGGGCACACTGCTGGATCACGTTCAGTAGGCTGTCAACGAACACCCCCAGGTCCTTCTCCTCCAGGCAGCTTTCTAGCCACTCTTCTCCTAGTCTGTAGCTCTGCATGGGGTTCTTGTGCCCCAGGTGCAGGACCCAGCACTTAGCCTTGCTGAACCTCATACCATTGGACTCAGCCCAGTGGTCCAGCCTGTTTAGATCCCTTTGCAGAGCCTCCCTACCCTCCAGCAGATCCACACTTCCACCCAGCCTAGTGTCATCTGCAAACTTGCTAAGGGTACACTCAATGCCTTCATCAAGGTCATTGATGAAGACATTGAACAAGGCTGAACCCAGCACTGAGCCCTGGGAGCACCACTTGTAACTGGCCTCCAGCTGGAGTGAAGTCCATTTGCCATCACTCTCTGGGCCCTGCCATCCAGCCAGTTTTCCACCCAGGAGAGTGTGCGCCTGTTCAGGCCAGAGGCTGACAGTTTCTGTAGCAGAATGCTGTGAGAAACTGTGTCAAAGGCTTTACTGAAGTTCAAGAAGACCACATCCACAGCCTTTCCCTCATCCAGTAAGTGGGTCACCTTGTCATAGAAGGTGATCTGGTTAGTTTGGCAGTTTTATTTAAATATTTCATTATTGTTAAAACCTTCCTTACAACTGCTTTCCTTGCAGAAGGGCAATGTTATTTACTCATACTTGCTTTGAACATAGAGCAGATCCTCAGTTGGAACTGAAGAGAGAGGTAAGAACACAATAAGAGCAGACAGGAACTTTTATAAAGCTTGATATCTCGACTATAAAAATGTTGATTTGACGTCTGTAATACAGTTGGAAAGCAGCATATTGATTTTTGATCTGTCTGATACAAAGACTTTCTTTTTGCTTAATTTTATCCAAAAGAACAGTCTTATCAGAACAAATTTATTAGTATAAGGCTAAGCAAATCTGCAACATTGAATTTTCATGCTTTTTAATGGTGTGAAATAGCAGTTAATTCCAGATCATCTCACCCTGATAATCTGGAGATAAAAATATAAAATTCTTTTGGATTGTTCCTGGATATTTTATGTGGGAGAGAACAAGAAAATTCTTCACATTTTTCGTGTTTTCAATAAAAAGTTTTAAAAAGTAACTTCAGAAAACTGAATTTTCAGTCATCTTGACAACTTCTTTCTGCTGTGGGTTGTCTTGTTCTTCCTAACTAGATGTAGATAAGTAAAGCTAAGTGCAGGGAAATACAATAAATACTACATGTTTAAAAGACATTTAGAGAGAGTTTGTGATGAGAATCAAGGAAAACTCCACACATCATAGCAAAAAATTAAACTTAGAGGCTTGTAAAAGGCTTTTTGGTAACTTAATCTGTTGGATAGATTGAGTGAATTTAGTGGTTCTTAAGATGATAAAGGACATAGGTGTTAGATATCACAGGGATATCCGCAGCTATTTGGTTTGTATTGTATGTTCTAATCAATGATATACAATATGATGCATATCTCATCCTATCCTGCAGGATTTAACTTATCCTTGAGTATAATAACGACAAAAAGCCATGTTTTATCATTTCTTGTGACCAGCTACCAACAAAGGGAATAGTTTCCCTCTGACAAAGTAAAGCATTGAGGTTAAACACACAATCCGTGGACAGAGGAGTCTTTACATTGTTTTTTGGTAGTTTTTTCCAGTAAGTACAATTGTTTATTGTAACAACATTTTGGCTCAAGTGGATCTTTAAGTAAAAAGCAAGAGTGCAAAATTAGTTTTCTGCTGTTGGGTTTCTAATATTTCTTTTGTTTTATCAGACACCTGTGGTATACAAGGTGCTCCAAAAAGAAGATAGAGTTTGTGACCTAAGAGTACACTACTTCACAAATATGCTATCTGTTTTTATGGACATGATATTATTTGTATCAAGGGAAGTAATACATTCCTCTTATGAATACCTGCATGAAGAAAGTAGAATTAAGATTGTGCAGGACTGTTAGTGTTTGACCATGCTGTCAGAAACTGAAGGTCTTACAGATCTACTACAATGTCTGCAGTTTTCATTTTCTCTGGATGCTCTTTTGCTAGAGTAATTGTTATGATTGCTTCTGCTGCTGCATTCTCTACAGTACTGTTAGTGATCACTTTAAATCCCTATAACAATTACTTTAGATAAATAACTAAGTTATACATTTATTTTCAAGATTTTGTGCAACTCAGCACCAAAATGAAGGAGAACCAGCCACCTGTCTAGTTAGTTTTCTCTAAATTACTGCTTGGAAAATGGGACTTTTCCTAGCCTGTCAAGTTTCTGACAGTGACCATTTGTGTTCTACAGTTGCATCTGGGTTTGAGCCCTGAAATTTTATGGTTGACTATTACTCTTCATATTCAGACAGTGCTGAGCATGGATCTCAGATGGATTTGCTAAAGGATGGGGCATTTGTTAGCAGTCACTGTTTTTTCATTTGAGGCTAGTTACTGCAATAAAGTAGGAAAAGTGGTTGCAAAGACTCTGGATCTTTTTGCAATGCTTCTAGTCCATTGAACTGGGAGTTCAGACTAAACTGCTTCATGGCAGGCAGCAGTGTGAAGAAAAGCACTGCATCTTCAATTAGTGCTGGTTCCAGCTATGAGATGGTAACTTTAAGCCAGTGCTGGAATCTGTCTCAGCTGCAGCAAAGCACCTGAATCTGATAGATATTGCTGCTGGGTTTATGTCTTTCTGCTTCCCTTAGCTGTCATCTCCCAGGAGGAAAACAGAGGAAAAGTACCCATACTGACAATTTCAGATTTATCTGTGATGCTGTTAGTTGTTTATCTGCACCTTAGGGTACAACAGTCCCAGGCAGTATCTTAGTGCTGCCCCATGTCAGTAGTCCCACAGGCAGTAATTGAAGTCTAACTGGTTTGTTATTCCTTCAAGGAAAAAAAGAGGAAAAGCCCTTCTACATCAGCGCTCCAGTCTCTACATCTGCACACTGTGAAATAGAAAGTAATTGCATCTAAGTGGCATGAAATAAATCAGAAACCAAATGTTTAGCCAAGGCAATACCTAGAGTTATATTAGGAGTTTACAATTGTTTAAGAGGTTTTGTTTGGATAAGTTAGCACAAATGTATGCTTTGGAATATATTAATGCTTTTTAACTGAGTTAAAACAAAATAAAGTTACTAACAGCGTAGGCAGAAATGTTAGTGTTCAAAATCATGTTATCATCTTTCAACCTTAGGTTATTGATGGCTGCTAATACTTTTTTTTAAAAAACGCTGGTTTCTCCACAACTGATACAAAGCTCTCTTCAACATATGCTTCAACACAACCTGTCTTCCTGATTTTCTATTTAATAGCTGCCTTCTGCAGGGTTTCTTGCACCCACTCAGGAGGCAGCCAGCATCAGTTCCTTGTGATGCAAGACAAAGGGGGTTACTTAAATGTATACCTTTCTCACAACTAAGATTTGTGAACAATATCTGTAAAAGAACGTCTTGAACTATCTAGATGCTTTTATTTAACTCTGACACTTGCATTTCAGGGGAATTCAAACTGAATTAGATTAATGAAACAAATACACTGCAAGAGCAGTAAACTCTCCATCATTTTATTTTTAAGTTAAATTCGTTCAGAATGGTTCCATGCTGAGGAACATGCTCGTGAAACATTGCTTTGTGTTCATAATGTCCAGGTGACTTGAAGGTTACAGGACAAGATTTAGTAGTACTTATGATTTCCAAATGCTTGCTTTCCATTGTGTTTCTTGACATTAAGACTTCGCTGTCTGTTATGTCCACGCCAATCTGTTAACTATTGTGAGAAAACCCATTCACTGTTGTAACTGAAAGGAAGCTTTGTGTTCAGTGAGAACCTGAAGGCATGGTGTGGCCAAGTGGCATGGTTTGTTCCTCTTCAGGAGGCAAGGGCACTAGTCATTGTCTTTCTAAGACTTAAAAATGTGTAAAATAAGAGTATATTTTTATGCATATGAACTGCCCCTATTCAAGTTGGTAAGTGCACAGAGACCAGAATGTTTTTCTGCTAAAAATATTGAAAATATTAGAAATGCTATGGTTAAGTGCTTATTTAGGCTGGAGAGTTGCATGTTAGAGCTATAGTAGCACAGAACAAAATGAAGCCCTGATCTCCTGATACTGTTGTTATTTCCTGCAGTAAAGTTTTGAATATTATAGCAATAGTATTAAAATAGAATTAAAAAACACCATTCCTCCTTTTCATTATCTTGCACAGAAGGATGCTGGTCAACCAAATGATTAGACTCAATGATCTGATGGGTCTTTTCCAACCTGGAGATTCTATGATTCTGTGATTCCATGTTGAGAAATGCCTGGAGTTTTAAACAATCTAGTTTTCCTTTCTTTAACTAGTTCCTAATTCTGTGATACTCTGTCTAAACTCACCATTAGGAAAGGACATATTGAAGCAAAGCATCTATTGAGTAGAGGCTGAGACTCACAGTAAATGGTGGCAGTTTTGTTTAGGTTTTAACCCTTCATCCCAGCGCAATTATGGAATTTACCATTTCTTTCTCATGAAAACTGATGAGGATTTTTTTTCAGTCTAGACTTTTTTTTTGGAGATTAGTGGCGTTATATAAACTGGCTAAATGAAAGCATAATACTTCAAAAATTAGACACAGCACTGTTAATTAAGTGGGAAAGATCTGATTTTGCCGTGCATTTCTGCATTTTAGAGCATAACTAAAGAATTTTCTGGACATAGCTTTCAGGGATAATAATATAATAGAGTCATCACGACAGCTGCAAGGGATTGGTTACACTGCTGGTATTCACCCAAGTATACACAGGTCTCTTTAATGCATGCTTTTTGAAACAAAACAGTTTGATAGCAGGTATGACCTTTAACCCTCCCTAACTTTGAAGAACTTAATCATCATGATTTGTTCATCACTGAATATATTTTGCAGGTGGAGGAAACAGAGAGAAATGTAGTTTGGTTTTGTTGGAAAAGGGGGAGGATGAGAGAGGGTTGTGTTGGTATTTTTACCTCTTTTGTGCAAACCAAATTAGCCTCAGTTAATTTTTGAACGTTCTCTCTAAAGAAATTTTACAGTCTGTTAAGAAAATCTATCTTGACATATGGTTACAGAGACATAAATGAAAGCTGGGAAGAGAGATTTAAAACACGCCCTTCTGCTCAGGTTTTGCATGCATATGGGTCAGGGAAAACTGTGAAAAGAGCAAATATACAACACAGTACATTGAGAAGGGGCTTGCACCATCCACAGAACAATATTGATTACACAGTGGTCCTTCCCAACAAATGTTTGTCTCATCAGCTTTTTGAGGACCTCAAATGATTCTGTGGTGGTACAGTACCTCTTTGTCCAAGCAAATCATTGTATTTGGGGGATTGCCTAATGATGTGGAGATGCCTCTCTAGATGAATCAGCTAACTCTTCGTAGAGTAACGGAGATTATAGTAATGATCATCTGAGGATATGGAAGGCAATTTTGTCTGCCAGTGTAAACCTGAATTGTCGTATAATCTTCATATAATTAGTATAAACCTCAACTACAGCAACTTGTATTAGTTGTCTTTGGATGGCTATTGGTTGTGCCAAGTAGTTGTATGATACTGTTGCTCATGGTGAGGTCCATTATGGCAGAGACGAAAATGGAATTTGCTTTTACAACTGACTGAATGTATGTGGAAATGCAAATCTTTACAAATAAAAACCATGAATAACTATTTGAATCACCATATTAACACTAAATATGTGTGGATCTGTTTTTTTTTTCTAACCTGTAAACCCAAGAGTGAGTGCTGAAATTACAAGCATAATTATCTTTTACCTGACTCTGTGGCTCTGTCCCCTTTTTTATACAAGCACAGAAACCTGTGTTCACTTTGTGCTCTGTGTTGGTGCTGAATTAGACCATGAAAGGGCTTGCTTTTTAATGATTTCTCTTCGTGGAGTCCAGTTGCTACTAACTTCTGATTCAAGTTTAGTGAGTTCTGTCGTCAGTACTTACGTTCTTCTTGTTCAGTCTAGCCTTGGTTGAGAAAAGTTGGTTTTGTGGTTGGGGCTGTAGATAAGACAGTGAGAAGTTCCCTGAGCCTGCCACAACTTCTTCTTCTGATTCCTCATGAATGCAAAGAGCAATTTTTACTATTATGTACAACACACAGGCATGTCCAAGTTAGCAGCTCTACTGCTGTGTCGGGTTGGAGAAATTTCAGATAGCAATGAATTACAGCTGATAGAAATTTGCTTTTATACAGTTCTTATTATTTTTAAATGTGAAGTCAAAATGGATTTATATTTCTTGAAGAAACAAATATTTTAGCTTTATATTTCTTGATGGAATGTTCCCTCATAGTTATATTTATGTGCTATATTGCTTAAGAGAGGCATCATGGGCGAAGATGAAAAGTAAAAGAGGGCTTAGCATCAGTTTTTAACTTTGCCAGTTTAATTTGTTCTTCTGTACTCCCTGCCATGGAAGGGGATAATAGTGATGGTCACATGCTATCATATTAGTCAGCAGTGCTTTGACTCTGTGTCTGAAAAGGCCTGTGCAAGAGCAGCTTGTTTGCATTTGATTATACTTTTTGTTTGGTGTAACAGAACGTGGTGTTTCTGAGACTCAGTTTTATATGGGTTATTTCCCCTTTACCTTTACAGTTGCTCAGTTAGAAATGCAGTCTAAGCAGTACTCTAACCAACTATGGGCAAGGTTGCAACTCTCTTGAGGCAATGATGCTAGAATGTTTTTGTTCCCCTGGACTAGAATTTCAGCCTAGTGTGCTGAACCTTATCCTTTGGAGGACAGCAGATATCATTCCTAAGCACTGAATTGAGCTTTAAACTTTAGTGAAAATCTTCTGGGAGTCCGAAGTTTGAGCTGTGTATCTAGTGGTGTGAAACCATAAAGAAGATTCATGAATTGCAGTGTCAGAATGTGGTGTTTTGGTTGTCTATTCCCATCATATGCAAACTTTGTTATGGTTTTCAATGGTACTGAGTTGTTATCGTGTTAGTATATTTGGTCTCTTGTTGAAATCTGTAAGACTCTTAAATAGTTATCAGAAAAATCAGCTGCATAAAATTCCACTTTTGAAAACCCAGCTGTCTGTAGCTGTAATTATTCTTTTAATTACTTGTTTGCAAAGATTCATTTGAATATAATTATGTGACATTTAAAATAATCCATATTCTAAAATATATGATGTTTATAACTTAGCGGTTCATCTGTGTATGGGAAAAATTAAGCAAATTGACACATGCGTATGTTTTTCAGATCTTTTTAATTACCTTTTTTTTTTCATCCTTACAGGCCAGCCAGACCATTCAAGTTACCAAAAAGGTAATAATACTGTCACATGTGAGTTTTACAGTTTACAATCAGAAAGGCAGTAGACAAGGTGATGACAAAACTGTTATTCCCCACACAATGCAAGAATAAGGAATATTCAAGGAAAATAGTAAAAAAATCAAAAGAAAGTATTTCTTTATCCACATTGGGTAGTGAATTTCTAAAACTGCCAGGGGAGTTTTCATCTTCAAACGGCATTTAGAAGAACTGATCTACAATGGATCCTAAGCAAACAATGAAACAAAGGGTCAGGGACAAGCTCTTTAACATCCCTAATCACGTATCTGTGAATCCTGAGGCAGCTGGAAGAACAGAGACCACAGATGATGGCCAAATTCTTCTGCTCCCCTTAGTTATTCTTCCCATAAATGGCTTCTTTTGGAGAGGCTTTTGGTGACACTATACTGAGCCATAATTTTAGAATCTGTGCAGTTTTCAGTGTTCCCTTTTGGCAAATATTTTATGGTATTTTTTCTAAAGTCCATGCAGTTATCTTTGTGTGTGTATACACTTTCTGCACAGGCATAAAAAGCCTGTGACTTGTTAACTTTTTGATTAAGGGTTATATTCTGAGAAGCAGCTAGGTTCCCTTGAGTAAAGAGCAAACCTGTTTGCTTAACGTCTCTTATGTAAATCTGTTGTTAATATTAATTTGGCTACACAAATATCTATTGCTCATAGCGACCTTTTCTATATGAAAACTATGTATGGGATGTTTCTCTTTATATGAGACTGGGAAGTTGTTTAACCTGAATATGTCTGCATATAGGTGCTGAACTAAGAGTTATACTATAGCTTAAAATGAGAAGGAAAAGTGATATATTATCTTTTGGGGCTTTTGTTTTGTGTTCTCCTTTTGCATCTGAGTTCTTGGATCAGGTTAGAGCAAATTGCTTGAAAGGAGTCATTATTAGTGTGAGATATCTATATATTTCACTTATTACTGTATCTCCTAAGCATCCTTAATTGCTTAAAACATGAAGCAGAAAAAACGATTCAAAAAAACATCAAAAAACATATTCAGGTGTGTGAAAATTAGCAGAAGGATAGAAGTTAATCAAAAATATGTGCATCATCATAGAATCATAGAATCACCAGGTTGGAAGAAACCCACCGGTTCATCGAGTCCAACCATCTCTAAATCCTGGTACAGGGCAGCTCACGGCAGTGCCATTCAAACAATTAGATTGAAAGCAAGGGGTGAAGTGGCATAAAAAATGGTATTTCAGTCAGTGTCATAGTTATTGAGAATTCAGCATTTAATGCTTGAGTAGTTTGGAGGGAAAATAGAAACAATAAAGTGTCAGCGTAGCCATGTACCTGGCTTATTGAGTAACTGTAGTTCTAGTTAGGTATCAAAAAGCAGGATTTAAAAAAGTACTAAATTATGTGCTTGGCACCAAGGTGTGCTTCCTGAATGTGGGTGATACCATGACTGAGGAATTGATTTAAATGCTTTCCTCTTGGACTTGGACTTCATCAAGCAAGGGGTCATTTATGCAGCATATAAGTCAGGGACATGATGTTTCACAGAGAAAAGAACTAGTAACTGAACTAATTTTATGGCTTTTTAATGAGGGAAAAGAATGAAATTACTGCCATCTATTTAGCCATTTATGGTGTGTGGGGATTGAGGTTGGCTGTAGGCAACTTGGTTGAAGCCAGAACGCTCAGCAGCACCAAATGATACTCAGACAAACTTTTGGATGTTCTAGCCCAGGTCTGCTCTCTTTGTCTGAATTTCAGTATGTGATACAAGAAACAGGACAAATTTGCTGGTGTAGACAAACGCTGTCTTCTGTGTGTGCCTTATTAACATGTTAAACAGTTAACCAAGGACATAGCTTCTTTTACAACTAGTAAAACTAGACTGAAGAATTTAACCAAATTAAGAGTTATTCAGCTGCAAATGCAAGTGTAGAGGCAACATGTTAAAGTGGTAAATCTGGCACTAGTGATGAACAGGAAAAAATGTTATAGTTTTTATGACTTCTGAGCAAGTGTCCATAGTAGCTGGTCAATCTAGCACTTGGTGTTTATGAAAGCGTTTAGTCCTATAAATAGGAAACTTCTATTAGGTCATTTGCTTCACTTCTACTCTGTACAATTGCTCATTTGGCAAGCTGCCCCTTTGTGATTCACTTTAATAAAAGCTTACACTTTAAATTGCTTTTCCAGCTTTTGCCAATTAACCTTTTGTGTAGAATGAAAGAATTATTCCACATTTGAGTAATGGGAAATTGAGATACACCCAGTGCTTTGGACTTCATGCTCCATAAAGCTGTACTTGCATCCCTAGTCTATACCTATTTCCACATGGTATGGAAAGTCAGCAATAAGCTTACTCACTGCCGTTGACTATATGGTTAGAAAACTGGGAAGCTGTTTTTGGAGTGAGGAGCTGGGTGTTACCTCTCTTCTGAGCAATGGGACAGAAAATTTCTGTAGAGCTGATAATTGAATTGTGATTGGAACTGGAAAAGAACCATAATTTTTTAAGACAGTAGAAATTAGTAAGAAGAGCACCCTGCTTTAAACTTTCATGTTACATTGCAGGGAATTTGAGGAGGAAATAGAGTATAGGTGTTCTCAATCAATACTTAGTGTATACAGAGATTATCAATATAGAGTGATTCATAGCCTATAATTATTTTTCTAATGCATTTTAAACTTTGTTGGACTTTCTGTACTCTCTTTGCTTGCAAGATTAGACAGTGTTGCCCCTGAAATATAAACTATACAAAGTCAAGTCTTTACTGTAAGAAAAATTAAGAAATTGATGTCTCTGGGTTGCACTTAATTTTCTGATACTATTGTGACAATTTAACAAAAATAAAAATACTTTCTAAAATCATGAGAAGTATCTACTTGCATATAAGAATTCTTGTACTCTAAAAATTTACACTGAATTAGAGGTTTAAATCCAAGGATAAGTGGAATAGAGGACTAAGCACTTGATGCTGATTACTTTTTGTATCATGCCACAGCTCCATTGCACATTTGAATTTACAAGACATTTTATGGATCATTAGTATCTAGTGTTTTAGTATTTTTTAAGTGATTGTTTTAGGTAGGGTGGAAATGTTTTGATTTGGACTGTATTTTTAAAATTGATTTTTCCTTTCTTTGGTATTTTCCTTAAAATCTTAAACTTTCAAAGAAGAAACTATGATGTTTTCTATCATTAATTTTTTAAACAAAGTGTCTATTCTGTAGGGGTCCCCAACCATAGATAAAATCCATGCCAAAAGTTGAGTATAAAGTTAAGGAAAAAATATAAATGTAATAATAAAATATATAATATAATAAAAAGTGTGCTTAATCTTAAGCAAGGGTTTTCATGTCACATACAGGGTTTTTTTCAGTTTTTATGTAAAAACTTATAATGTAAGTTACTGCTATGACATTTTAAAATCCTGAACATGTACCAAACAAGAAAAATATCCATTTCATTAGCCCATAGTTAATCACCTCTGTGGCATCATAAACAAATTCTGATATAGCCTACAGTTTTTGTCAGAATCTCAGGGAAAAAAATAATATTCTGATCCGAAAATCTTTCTGTATAAGAATAGAAAGTTTCAGTAGGTAGATTTGATAGAAAGTGGTTTGGGGATTTTTTGTTTTCTTACTTTGAAAAAAAAAGTGTAGAAATAAAATGTTTCTAAATTATTATTATTTCCATCCAGTGTAGTAGCTAGCTTAATTTCCTGAAAGCAAAACAAATTAAAAAGTATTTCAACACGGTTCTTAAAAAAAGTATAGATTAATTTTGTGTATAACTTTTATTTCTGGACCATCTTTTTCCCTGCCTTTCTTCATGTAGCTATGCTGCGCTGATAGCTGACTGGCCCGTGGTGGTCCTGGGCATGTGTACTGTATTAATAGTGGTGTGTGCGCTGGTTGGAATATTAGTTCCAGATCTTCCAGATTTCTCCGATCCATTGCTGGTAGGTAAACGTTAATCAATTGTACTATCAAATGAGTGATTTGATTTGGTATTTTTTCAGTGATACCAGTAAACAGATACAAGTACAGCAATTGATACATTCCTTTTAAACTGAGATTAGCCCAGAGGAAAAAATTGACTTGTAATGTGCCTAAAAAGGTTCCCTGTATTATGAATCTTTTTGGAATGAATTTCCAGAGAGATTCAGTTGGTAGTAAGCTTACAGAAGCAAGTTCTATCTAACGAATCCATGAAAGAAATGAGATGATAAAGAGCCTTGCAATTCCTCTAATTAAAAAAAATTCATTACATCTCCACATTGGAGCAGCTTCTGGTAATGCAAAGATGCAGTTGCCATCAGAGTGATATCCACTGATTTAAGTTCCTTTTACATTTTGCTATTGAAGGCTCTTATGTGCTTCAACAGAACTGTTGTACATTGAGTACAACGTAGACCATATATTCTAATTCATGTTTTAAAGAGTGAGGACAAGGACCTGTTGAAGGAGAGTGGATTCTAAGTGCCTTTTGGAAATGAAATTATATCCATATTGAAGGACTGAAAGTAATTTTTATTTGGTTTCTATTAGATACTGCACTCATTTCTTACTTTTATGAGCTGTCTTACCAATAAGTAGCTTTCGGAACTTTTATTGAAAACATTGTATTTATTTATCCACAAATAAAAAGATGCTGTTCCTATAGGTTGTTGTTATTCATATTATAGTAGTGTATATCTCTACATATCATTCTGTAATCGCTGTTTCCTGAAAACAAACAGGTTATTAAAAATGTTTCAAGGTCACTTTAAAAATTCTTTAAAGATTCGCCTTATTCTTGATATACTTGAGGGTTTTAAATCATATTTAATCAGTAAAGAGTGATAATTGAGATACAGAAAAGGACTTTGTAGGACACCTTTGCTCTGAACACTAAATGTTGAATGTTTGATAGACTAAATCATCATCTCTTCTTGGGGATAGAAGCAGTACGTGCAAGAATGCTTAATCCCTTGTCACTCTCTACAGTTGGTCGTTATTTTGTCTGACCTGTCATAAAGCATTTTGCCTTTAGAAGTAGATGCCTGGAGAAACTATGCTTCATAATGAAAACTATCCATCATTTTGATCATGTTTCCACTTTCCTGTTTGAGCTGAAGCATGAAAAGTATTATTGGACTTCTGTAATGCTCTGTCTTAGGGTTTTGAACCAAGAGGGACAGCCATAGGACAGAGATTGGTCACTTGGAACAATATGGTGAAAAATACAGGCTACAAAGCCACGCTTGCAAACTATCCTTTTAAATATGCAGATGAACAAGCTAAAAGGTACGTATTAAAATTGCATTTTATTTTATTTGGGGGGTTTTGTGCATACATGGCATTTGCTCCAAAACTCTCTGGACTTAATGTATACTGCCACTGATTTCATATAAATATTGAATCTAGTCTACAATTCTTAAAGCCTTTCATACAGAAGTAGATGTTTTCCATCAGAAGCTTCTAGGAAGAATATATTACATTAGTTATCTCTTAAGATGGTAGATATTTTCGGTACTGGTTTCAATGTAGTTTGCTTTGAAGTCCATAAAACCAAAAAAATTAACGAATATTTCAGTTTTGAATACCAAAGTCATATAAGTGGGGTTTTTTTCATATCTAAGATGTGTGACTTGTTTGGATGCTCCTCTTAAGACTCTTTGCTAAGGTGAGCTAAAACTATTTATTCTGTTTTAGTCATCGAGATGACAGATGGTCAGATGATCACTATGAAAGAGAGAAGAGGCAGGCAGACTGGAACTTCCACAAGGATACCTTTTTCTGTGATATTCCAAGTAAGTGGAGAAATGATGTAAGGAAGGTTAAAAAATTCTGCCAGTTGAGTGATTTCTTCTGTACATTGTGTGCCTTACTAGGAAAATATTTTTTTGCTTAGTATATTGATGGTAAGCACCTTCTTTCTGTATGCAGAAGCTTTTGAAGAAATTGGACTAAAAAGTTATGTTCTATTGGTTCTTCCTAGGAAGTAACTGTATTTACTGAAAATTGCTTTGTTTAAGTGGTTCTGCTTCCTGTGATTTTTTTATTGTTTATTGGTAATGCTGATCATTTTAAGAGATGCATTTTGTGTATGACTACAGATATAGTGCTTAATCCACACTAGGGAGGGAATTGTGTTTTATCTGTGCAGTAACTCTAATAAACCTAAATCAAAATTCTTTTCCTACATATGTCCTAAAAGACATCCACAGGTCATATTTTGTACAGAATTTAGGGGCTTAGGGGGAAAAAAAGCACCAGCAAAAATTGCACACATTCACAAACCCCAACAAAACATCAATCTCAACGAAATAAAAACCACCTGCCCCCATACCTTGAGGTACTAGAGCTGTCTAAGTTAAACTAGAGAACAAAAAGACAAAGAAGTCTCTGTTGACTTTTTACGAGGCATACTGCAGAACTTGGATAAGTTCTGTTCTTGCAGAGAGCACACATTAGCAAATGCAGGTCTTGCCTTTATTCATATAATGACCTGGGCTCTTTTGCAGCTACTTCAATGTGTGAGGACTGATAACAGCACAAAAACATAGTTGTGAAATCATTTGTTTATATTACTTTGACTGAGAACACAATGACCAGTGAAAAATGGAGTGAAAAACAGATTTATGATTATTTATTTTTTTAAACTATTATTATTATTAAATTAGTCTCGGTGAGAAGGTGTGAGCAAGGTTGATCATCATTTCTGCTCCTGTGAGAAGGACCAAATTAAGTTGAGCAGATCTCTTCTTGTAGAGAAGAAATACACTCCAAACTCTACCGAGCATTAACTGCATCTTGAAGCAGAATTAACTCATCATGTCCTGCCTACTCTTTCTGCATAGTCTTTTATTCTTCTCACTACTGTTTCTGCGTAGTCTCAGTTGTGGCAATCATGAAGGAATTGTGTCTATGGGAATGTTTGCCAGTCCATTATGTAAAGAAAACATTTTATTTCCTCTTGACCCATTTTCATAATTCGTGGTATCTTTGTCTGCTCCCAGATGCACCGATTTCAGTTTCATTGATCCTAAAGCATGGTCAGATATCATAAAACCCTACCCCCGAGTCTCCACTAAAGTCCTGTGAAAGGCAAAAATTCTGTACGTTTACAGTACTGGGAAAAAATAAGCTTTTTGCATTTTGGAATATTATAATTAGCATGATAATGTTTCTTATCCCAAAGTGCTGTATTGTGTTACACTGTACTGTATATTTGTGTTTGTATATCCGTTTTTCATGTTAGCTATGCATAAAAATCTCACTGCCAATAGGCAATTATTTCCTTTCCTAAAAACTGTCTTCTAATAAATATGATTTAATTTGCAATTTAAGCTGTATATGTCTAAACTACACATGTGTAGGATTCTTAAAAATGACCTCAAGGGTATCGCAACAATTTCCACTACAGTCATTTGCTTTTAAAGCAAAAACATTCTTGTAGAAACAGCTTTATAATTATTGTTTATATTCCCAAATGACTTACTAAATCAGCCTTTGATTGCTGACTGCATACTGCCATTATGCTGTGCCAAGAATTTCATAGTTTTCTGATTATATCTTTTGATTTTTGTTTGTCATCTTTCAGAAGGTTGCTTGAATAGAAGTCTGTAGAGCTTGTAAGTGGTGTATAATATTGAAGATGCTGTATTTACTGTATATACTTTAAGGAAACTGGAACTTTCATGTGGACTGGGTCTTAACAGATATATACTTCACTTTGAAATGGAGGTGGAATTCCCACAGACTAACAAAGATTTTACCTGTGTCATTTGAATGGTGGGATTTTGCCTTAGTCTTTGATAGCAGACACACCCAAATAAGCTATAAAACCCTTTCTGTAATTTCAGGTGATCGCTATTCACGAGTGGTGTTTACATCAACAGAAGGAGAGAATTTATGGAATTTGAATGCAATTAAGTCAATGTGCAATGTAGATAACTTGAGGGTAAGTAAAGATGGCATTTAATTTGTTTAACTTCCATATATTTGAAAATTTGGTTTGCTGCCCATAGCCATCCAGTATCAAAGGACTTCACATTGTAAATGCCCTTTTTGAATGGTCAGTTAGCATGCATATGAAGTTAAAAAACAACGTGCAGTTCGTTCAGTCAGATTCTATTGCAGAATTTGTTTGGATTTGCTACTAATATCATCCAGACTGGAGTAGAAAAAGTTTGCTTTAGAAGGTTCTTTGCAGAAAGGACTATCTTAACTTTTACTGTGTGTTTCCTCTTAGAAGTATTATTCCATAGATTTTTTCTTGTTTCCCAGCAAATCCATTTTTCTTGCTACCTTCATCCTCATAGCATATGTCATTTTCTTTGACATCCAGTGGGTCACTCAGAATATTTAAGTCAGAAGAGAAAAGGTTGGCAAATGGACAGTTACAGTAGCTAGAAATATAACCCAATTAAATAGATATGGGTATTAATACTTTCAGAGTAATATCAGATTTAGTTATCATTGCCTTTTAGATAACTGCATTAGTTTAGCAAATTCCCAAACTATTTTCCCTAACAGCTGACTTTTGCTTGCTGAAACCCTTGAACTGTGGTGAAACATTGTATAACGAATCTCCCTTGACAGTCTGCTGACATGCATTTTGTTCAGGTCAGCCTCTGTTGGTGTAAGTGGTTTTTGTCCTTATGTGCTCATGAAATGTTCCTTATTGCCCTGTCAGAGATTATCGCACTGACAGGATGGCTCATGTGATTACTATTTATGTCTTTCAGTCAGAATGCGCCAGGTGAGCAAAGTTCAGTATTTAAAATAACCGGACTTAGTTTTGAATGAACTGAGCTAGGGACTAATGGTATTACCCATTTAATTAGGAAATAGAGTGGAGAATAACCTTTTACAAGGGTAAAAATGAAGAGTTAGGGAAGAGATGCTTATCTGTGCATTTAAGTGTACAGGTTTAGTCACACAGACAGCTGATTCAGGAAAATCCCAGGCAGTATAGATCACTTTGGATTTAGATTGGAAGGGACCTTAAAGATCATCCAGTTCCAACCCCCCTGCCATGGGTAGCGATGTCTTCCACTAGATCAGGCTACCCAAGGCCCCACCCAGCCTGACCTTGAACACATCCAGGGATGGTGCACCACAGCTCCCCTGGGCAACCTGTGTCAGTGCCTCACCACCCTCAGGGTGAAGAAATTCCTCCTTATGTCTAGTATAAATCTGCCCCTCTCCGGTTTATATCCATTGCCCCTACCTAGTCCTATCACTACATGCCTTTGTAAAAAGTCCCTCCCCAAAGCAATGAATAAAAAATGAAAAATCTTTTATATAACAGAATAAAGACAGTTTGAAGAATACGTTTGAAGAATAATTTTTGTAATGGTTGCGTTACTCCTGAGTAATTTTTTTCCTTCCTGTATGCACATTTTGATAATAGTGTATTATTTCAAAAACTATTTTACCTTCCTAGGAAAGGATAAAATAATTTCCTTAAAAAACCTAGCACCATCAAATTAGCTCTTCCTTTGAAATGAGAACACTTCAGAAAGTTATATGTTGGCTAATTCAGCTACACGCACAGTTGTATAGATATTTTGTAAAGAATATTGTTTCAGATAATGTTTCAATGGATCTTTCTTGTAATTTAGGTATTTACTTAAGGATGTAGTAATCGAATATCTCAGCTGAGCAGAACAACAGTACAGCGTGATAGCAGTGTGGATTTTTAGCTAGGTAGGAAGCAAACCAATTGATAGGTAATTGGTTGTCTATATACGTAAATTTATAATAAAAACCAGATACTCAGGGCTCAGAAAGGGCTGAAGCTTTTTTCAATATTTTTTTTGTAAAATGCTTGTTACTTACAAATAACATGTCTGAACGATTTTAAACCTTTCTAACAATTTATAAGCATTTCTAATGCTTCTTACAACTCACGGAATGCTGTGATATGCCCCTTTTCTGAATGCTGTATTTGGCTAGCAGCCAGTGTCTAGAGAGGATGCTGACTTGCAGGGCAGCTATCAGAGGAAATTGATGACTTCAGTGACCTTCTGGCCTTAAAGACTCTCCTCTGGCTGAAGTTATTTTCATTGTTGAATTTGTGCTTGTTTAGGGCCACAATTCTGTTGAAGTAAGTGTCAAAGCTTTGTGTATTGAAAGACAGGAAAATCAGATGCTGTTTTTTCGAGGTGCAAACCTTAGAATTAATATATTCTTCTGATGATGAGCACCAACTAGTGTTTGTTTTATTATGAGTCCTCTGTGTTAATTGCATTCCCATCTGCTTGTAACTACTTTAACTATATGTTTTACTGACATTTAGGGGCTCCATCCTGCAGCTACTCAGCATGTGGTAGTCCTATAATCTTCATGGAAACATTATATACAAAATAGTTATAGGAGGTGTTGGACTAGGTGACCTTCATGGTCCCTTTGAATCCAAACCGTTCTACACATTCAAATTTTTTCTGCTTGGATAGGAATAGCCCTTTCTTTTGACTTTTGACTGGAGAATATTTTCCTTGTAAACCATAAACTGTCATTTAATAAACATTGAAGATGGTAAATTATGTCCTCAGATAGCTTTCCTAAAACTGTATTTGTGATTCTTTGTCACTGTGTAGATCCATTTGGGCAGATGTACCCACAGACGAGGATAGATACGGCATGTGTGCAGGTGGCACAGCTTAGTTCCCTTACTTGCTCCAAAATAAATGAAAATGTTGCCATTGGCACACCAAGTCCAGCAGCAAAATGGCCTTTTTGATTCCTTTGGGTCACCAACAAAGCCCAGTGCCACAATATATTAACATATTACATAGAACCTTAATTGCATAGAGAAGACAATACAGTCCTTTCCTCTCAGTTTGCCTATTATATTCTCATAGGATTAACCTGGAGATGTGCCATGAACAATACAGATAGGCTATTCCAGTGCTTCCTTTTATGTAGTGGCTTGTTCAGTTTTTCCTGAGTTTGCATGTGTGAGTGTTTTTTTCTGGAAACAATCAAACATGAATTATCCTGTTTTTTGGAGTGCCAGTTTCTTATTGTTCAGAAATAAGCTGACAAAACTAAGTCCATGTTAAAGCTTTTATAACTACTGTGAGAATCCTAAAGTGCAGTTTTGTCTGCATTATAAAGAATTGCTTTCTTTCGGTGCAGTTTTGCAAAACAAAAAAAAAAAGAGCAAAGTGCTGTATTTTGGATCACCTGCATTTAAAACATACACAGATAATGGTTTTAGAACCCAATCCTGTAAACTCTTATGCACGTGCCAAGGGTGCCTGTTTGTCCCCGTGGCTTTTCTGGCTTTGTTGCTAGTGCATCTTCCTCCACTCCTGAGTCAACTCTTGAGACTTTGTTCCTCGGTGGGTGCAGCACTCAGAGGCACAACTGATGTCTCTGTGCCACAGGGCTTGTTTTCGGATGCTTCATGCCACAGCAGAATTATCTTGTCACCTGGATGGAGGAAATGTCTGTCAGCTGTACAAGAGCTGAAAAAGTCTCATAAAGTGAGGGTTGTAGAAGAGAGATCAGATCATAGAATCACCACCAGGTTGGAAAAGACCCATGGGCTCATCGAGTCCAACCAATCCTACCAATCTCTAAACCATGTCCCTTAGTACCTCATCCACCCACACCTTAAACACCCCCAGATAATGGAAGATGTCGTAAAGCTGTCACTTTATTTCTGTATGGTAAGTCCCTCCCTCTCCTAGGAACTCCAGTATGTGATTCCAAGCTGAATGAAACTTTATTGATGTATGGCCGATCGTTTATTTTCAGGACTAGGTGTAGGTAATAGAAGGTAGAGGTAATAGAAGAGAGTTAACAGTCCTAAGTCTCGTAAAAAAAAATACTTCAGGGTGTCTTCAAGCAATAAAATTACAATATTCTTACTGCTTTTGCCAGTTTTATGCCACTGTGATAAGTCAGTATACTGGTTTACTCTGCTTCATGTAAGATGATGCTGATAAAAAGCAATATGTGTAGAAATTTAAGTTTAAAATTCAAATTCAAATTTAGAATTTAAAATGTTGAGACAAAAAGGACCACTAGGTGGAATTTCATCACTTCCGGATTTTTTTTTTTTTGTGGGTGAATGTTTCTAATCATTCAGACTGATGCTTTAAACTGTATCTTCTGCCTTGCCTGTCTTTACACAGATCAGATCCCATTCCCAGTTCGGTGATCTCTGCCAGAGAGCCACTGCTGCTTCATGCTGTCCCAGCTGGACACTGGGCAACTATATTGCTATTCTAAACAACAGGTCATCGTGTCAGAAAATTGTAGAACGGGATGTCTCTCATACCCTAAAGCTGCTTCGCACATGTGCCAAATACTACTACAATGGAACCCTGGGGCCAGACTGCTGGGATATGAATGCCAAAAGGAAGGACCAGCTTAAGTGTACAAACGTGCCTCGCAAATGTACCAAGTACAATGCTGTTTACCAGATCCTTCACTACCTAGTGGACAAGGATTTTCTAAGCCCAAAGACAGCTGACTATGTCTTACCAGCTTTAAAATACAGCATGCTCTTCTCCCCTACTGAGAAGGGGGAAAGCATGATGAGTATTTACTTAGATAACTTTGAGAACTGGAATGCTTCTGATGGTGTAACAACTGTCACAGGGATTGAGTTTGGAATAAAACATAGATTGTTTCAAGATTACTTGTTGATGGATACTGTGTATCCTGCTATAGCCATTGTAATTGTTCTATTAGTTATGTGTGTATACACAAAGTCCATGTTTATCACGCTGATGACTATGTTTGCAATAATTAGTTCCTTGATTATTTCTTACTTTCTTTATCGGGTAGTATTTAATTTTGAGTTCTTTCCATTCATGAATCTCACTGCATTGATTATTCTTGTTGGGATTGGGGCAGATGATGCTTTTGTCTTATGTGACGTTTGGAACTACACAAAATTTGATAAACCTCATGCTGGCACCTCTGAAACAGTGAGCATCACGTTGCAGCATGCTGCTCTTTCCATGTTTGTCACAAGTTTTACTACCGCTGCTGCCTTCTATGCTAATTATGTCAGCAATATCACAGCAATCAGGTGTTTCGGTGTTTATGCTGGCACTGCCATTTTGGTGAATTATGTTTTAATGGTTACATGGTTACCTGCTGTAGTTGTGTTACACGAACGATACCTTCTCAATATTTTCAGTTGCTTTAAGAAACCTCAACAGAGGGTATACAACCACAAAAGCTGCTGGACAGTGTTGAACCAAATGTTCCACAAGGTTATTTTTGCAATCTCTGAAGCATCCAGGATATTTTTTGAAAAAGTTTTGCCATGCATTGTTATCAAATTTCGATATATTTGGCTTTTCTGGTTCCTTGCCTTAACAATTGGTGGAGCATATATTGTGTGTGTAAATCCAAAGATGAAATTACCATCATTGGAGCTCTCTGAGTTTCAGGTATTTAGGTCTTCTCACCCATTTGAACGATATGATGCAGAATACAAAAAGCTTTTTATGTTTGAACGTGTCCACCATGGAGAAGAGCTCCATATGCCAATTACAGTAATATGGGGTGTCACACCTGAGGATAATGGTGACCCTTTAAACCCTAAAAGTAAAGGAAAGCTCCAGTTAGACAGCAGTTTTAATATCGCTAGCCCAGCTTCGCAGGTTTGGATTATGCGTTTCTGTCAGAAGTTAAGAAATCAAACATTTTATTATCAGACTGAAGAACAAGACTTCACAAGCTGCTTTATTGAAACATTTAAGCAGTGGATGGAAAATCAAGATTGTGATGAACCATCCCTTTACCCCTGCTGCAGCCACTGGAGTTTTCCATACAAACAAGAAGTTTTTGAATTATGTATCAAGAGAGCTATAATGGAGCTAGAAAGAAGCACAGGGTACCATTTAGATAGCAAAACCCCAGGTCCTCGCTTTGACCTAAATGACACTATCAGGGCAGTGGTGTTGGAGTTCCAAAGCACCTACCTCTTCACACTCGCTTATGAAAAAATGCATCAGTTCTACAAAGAGGTAGACTCATGGATTTCAAGTGAGCTTAGTTCTGCTCCTGAAGGGCTTAGCAGTGGTTGGTTTGTGAGTAACCTTGAATTTTATGATCTTCAGGACAGTCTTTCTGATGGTACTCTAATTGCCATGGGTCTTTCAGTTGCTGTTGCATTTAGTGTAATGCTTCTTACAACTTGGAACATAATTATAAGCATTTATGCAATAGTTTCGATAGCTGGAACTATTTTTGTCACTGTAGGGTCTCTGGTTCTTCTTGGATGGGAACTGAACGTGTTGGAGTCTGTCACTATTTCAGTGGCTGTAGGCTTATCTGTAGACTTTGCTGTTCATTATGGAGTGGCTTATCGCTTAGCTCCTGACTCTGACCGAGAGGGAAAGGTAATTTTTTCTCTAAGCCGTATGGGTTCTGCTATTGCAATGGCTGCACTGACTACATTTGTAGCTGGAGCAATGATGATGCCCTCTACAGTGCTGGCATACACACAGCTTGGCACTTTTATGATGCTTATAATGTGCATTAGTTGGGCTTTTGCGACATTCTTCTTCCAGTGCATGTGCCGATGCCTTGGACCACAGGGCACTTGTGGCCAGATTCCACTACCGAAAAAACTGCAGTGTAACGCCTTCTCTCAGACTTTTTCAGGAGCCCAAGGAGGCAGAGGTCAAAATAAATCACATCCTATTAGCAAATATCAGCTGGACTCGGGAAGTCAAAAGCCAGAAATGGAGCATGAGCACTATGAGCTTGAGCCTCTAGCATCACAAACCAGTATCTGTAACCCTGCAGAGAAAGTGACTTACGAAGAAACTCATATCTGCTCAGAGCTCTTCAGCAGCAGGCCCCAAAATACTTGTATGCCTAAACATTCAGCCTGTAATAGTGAAGTGAGCAAAAGCATAAAAAATGCTGCTAGTTCGGATATGCTACAGACATCTATTGACCAACATACCATATGTCCATTTTTTTCTCAAAACCGGCAGTGTAGCTGTCCTGATGCATATAAGCAAGTGGCAGTGAAATGGAACCCCCACTTGTGTCAACAGTTGAGCGATACCTTCTGTTACCAGTGTTCTTCACCAGCAACTGTACAGATCCAAAGCTCTGTTGCTCCTATAAATGCTTTACAGCAAGCTGCTGAAGGTTATGTGCATCCAGTCCAGCATGTCCTCCACTGCAGTTGCCTTCAAGGAAGACTCAAAAGAACAATGACACAGAACTCTCTGCCTAAAAAATTTTTCCTACAGTCTGTGCAACAGTTTCAGGCACATCAAAGAATAAATAGGACAGATTTACATGCTCATCAAAACCCAGAGGAAAACGTAAGAACTGTTCCAAAGGTGATGAGTTCCTCACAGTTCCTCTGCCGAAATGCAGGACCTCTAATAGTGTGTTGCTCTGAATGTGAGAACAGTGCATCAAATAACCAAAAGGGATTCTACCAACAGACAGACAAGTGTGATGAAAAGAGTAGTACAGAGGCAAACGGGGTTGAAAGCAAGAAAGCCTCTCCATCAAAGCAGAAAAAGAAAGCTGAGAGCAAGGTAGATCAGCATTCTTTGCAGAATGACGAGGTTTTGAAGGCTGACCAAAATAATAAAAAACATCTGCTCAACAGATCAGTGCAAGAGGCTCACTATGAGGGTTGCAGTGAAAATTCACACTGTTGTAGCAAGGTTATCACAGTGAAGTGCAATTCTATTGACTGTCAAATGCCAAACATTGAAGCCAATGTGCCTCCTATGTTAATGCGCCCGGAACTTTCCAATGAAAGTTTGTTAATAAAAACACTATAATAAACCTTTAATTTGGCAATCCTGTGTCTGTCTTTTAAAAGTAAGTTTAAAATGCTGGAAAATCCTGAATAAATATGAATTACAATTTGCATTTTGGAGTGAAAAATGTTTTTCATAGAACAGAAAGAGTTATACATTTTATAAAGCTATTACACCTAGCAAAACCTGATGTTGTCCAGAATGTTTTTTTCTGTAACTCATAAACTGGATTATGCTTAATTATGAAAAATTAATTATGAAATAATTATTCTTGCAGCATAGCCTGTTTTGGGAATATTTTTAACTGTTTATCCTAACAAAATCTAAAGAAATGCTCTTCGATATCAACAGCACTTGTACCACCGTTGTAGATCTGAGTTTATAGTAAAGTACATATTTAAACTACTCTTTCTGACAGTTGTTACATGGTTTTACCATTGGATACTAGAGAATACCAGTGGAAAAAATAGTAAGTGAATGTTATTCTCCGTTATCACAAGAAAAGTATAGTTCATCTGTACAGCATATGTATGCGTATAAAATCAGGAGTTATAAAATTGGGCATGAAGTGCCTTGCAAACACTGAACTTCTTACCACAAAGTATGGAATTTAGAAGCAAATCTACTGTGGAGAAAAGCATAGTTAATGTGTGTTCTAGACTTACTGTCAGTAGTATCAGATTAAGTCAATTCAAAAGACTGAAAGACTTTTAATCAAAGTATTAGGCTTTGAGTTTTCTTTCCCAGAAAATTTCCAAGATGTAGTTACAAACACTGAACTAAACCATGTAACCAAGACAGTGGATTTCAGACACTGCATTTGTGTGATTACAGGGTTTAGACAAATGACTGTCATGGGTTTGTCATGGGAAAATCTGCCAGTCTCATCATGCAGGAGAGTAGATCTGAGAGCTGGAACTGAGTGGTATGCCGTAACTGTTATGCACCTAAATGACAAATCTCTCCTCATATAATGGTTTGGTTATACTGATTATGTTGATTTAATAATCACAAATGACAGAAGATAGATTTCATGGACTTATGTGTTATCATGTACTTGGTGTGCTATGAATCACTGGAGGAAAAGCCTGTATTTTTTCTGTTCTAATGCTCATGTTGAAGGGGCGTAGAAGATTAGTATCATACGTGCTTTGGTTTGTCTGGGAGTAGTGATGTTAGTGCTTATATTACCCAGCATCTGGAACAGAATAATAGGTTGAACTCTACAGAAAAAGCTAAAATGGTTTTACAAGATTTCAGAAGACAAGCGTTCTTTCTTAACTATAAAATAAAACTCACTTTTAGTTCTTTTAAAACTCATAACTCAGTTCAGAACCAGCTTCATTCTAAATGTTTGTAATGAGAGCAATTCAAGGATTTTCTGTGCTCCATAGAGGCTGTTAATTATAAAGAGCTAAGACTTGCAGTACTAGCAGTCCAAAGAAATTAAAAGGGATAAGAACTAAATGGGGCTGTTGCAGTTACTATTGTCCAGCTTTCTTCCTGACCACTGCACCTGCTTGAGTACAGTAAATCATTCCTGAAATAAAAACAAAGTTATGATAGTTTAATGGGCCTGCTCAGACCTTGCCAAAGCTGTATGTAATGCTTATGTAGTGCCTATTACATCTGCTGTCATTCACAGCTGTGCCTTTGAGACCTAGACCTTATGGGAGGTCCCCAACTAACACATATAGTACAACATAGGACATTTTGAGCTGATGAACTCAAAATTGAAATTTTTTTGTAAGCCAGCTTTCCACAAGTGCATTCTGCATAAGGAGCCCCTTCCAACTGCTTATTTAAATAACTGCTTTTATAATGGTGAGGTAAGTGATAAAGATTAAATGTATTTTCATTAAGAATTGTATGTTCTTTAAGGCCAATATTGTAAAAAAAGGGGAGGGGGCAGATAAGGAGTCACAATGTATTATACTTTCAGAAAAGATTAATATGAGCTGATGTACTTGGCTAGCAAACAGTATCCTTGTTGTATTTACCTTTTGTGACTTTGTCATTGCCTGCCCACTAACTTCCTTCTTCCCAAACGATTTAGTTGGACAGGGAGCAATCACTGGAAGTTTAATACTTCTACATGTAGCACCATAGATATTTGTGTGAAGCATCTATGTCAGTTCATGCAGGGACTCTAAAATCCAAGCCGGTGCAATTGCTGGAGCATGGAAGAGAGTAGGAGTTGGTTCAGAGATAGCTGGAGGTTAGTGAGGCTATACATTACATGATCCCCAGAAAACTCATGAGAGGGAAAAAAAAATGTTAATAATTAAGTTTTTATAGGCTACTAGAAGCAGGTGAGGAGAAGTAGGATTCTTCTGTTCTGCTCCAGGAAATTTAAACAAGGACTGTTGTATCCTATTGAGACATCTAAGAGTTATTAATGATTGCCAAGTCCCAAGGAAACCTGATGAGCCTAGAACACTTTCGTTTCTTTTAATTGATTGCTCTCACCGAGGTCCTCCCTTGCACTGGGATCACATAGTTAACGTGGAGATGTGCATGCAACTCTGGCTAAATGTAGTGCTTCTCTTGTAGGTTGCCTGCTTGGGATGAGGACACTGGCACTGACTAGCATGTCCTCTGTGAAGTGACAGGGTCCTGCCTTTAGAAGATGGGAGCTTTATTTCTATGGAGAATCTGTGCTGAGGTAATTACAAGATTAGGCAAAGATTTGGTAATTGTTCTGACAGTGATGACAAGTGTAGCTTTGGACTTGACAGATGAGCTTTCTGTCTTTTCAAAGTCTAGAAAGACTTCACTGTAACTCATACATGCTGCGAGTCTTTAAAGTGACGTCTCTTTGATTATCCAATAGAGGAAAGAGACTTTATGTGAGAAAAATGGTTGGCAAAGTCCCATGGGAGACAGTCCTCAAGGGCAAGTAAGCCCACAAGGGCTGGGAGCTCTTCAAAACGGAAATTCTAGCAGCTCAGGAGAAATCCATCCCCATGTTCCAGAAAAAGAAACCAACAGGGGAAAAAACACCTTGATTGAACAGAGAGGTCGTGAGTGAGGTCTTGAGTGATATCAAGAAGAAGAGAAATGTCTATGGACTTTAGAAGAAGAGACAGGCCTCTTGGGTGGACTACAGGAGGGAAGTGAGATTGTATAGAGAAAAAATCAGAAGGGCTAAGGCTCAACTAGAAATCAGATTGGCAAAGTCTGTGAAAGATAACAAAAAATCTTTCTATAAATATATAAATAATAAAAGGAGAACTAGGGAAACCATACAGTCCCTATTGGATGCAGAAGGAACAACAGTGACAAGGGATGAGGAAAACGCTGAGGTACTTAATGCCTTCTTTGCCTTAGTCTTTAATTGTAGAGAAAGTTGTTCCCTCTGTATACAAACCCAGGAGTTAGAGGAGCAGAATGAGGCTCCCGTCATCCAACAGGAGGCAGTAAGAGACTTGCTTGCCCAGCTAGACACCCACAAGTCTATGGGGCCAGATGGGATCCACCTAAGTGTATTAAAGGAGCTGGTGGATATACTGGCCATAGCCCTTTCCATCATCTTCCAACATAATATATGATATAATATAACATATATATGTGTATATCATATATATGTAATATATAATATGATAATGTGATGTGACTACTGCATGGGAGAAAGGCGGTGGATGTGGTCTTCTTGGACTTCAATAAAGCCTTTGACATAGTTTCTCACAGCATTCTGCTTCGGAAACTGTCAGCTGCTAGAGTGGACAGATGCACACTTCTGGGCTGAAAACTGGTTTGATGGCCAGACCCAGAGAGTGGTGGTAAATGGTGGTTAAATCCAGCTGGAGGTCAGTCACAAGTAGGGTTCCCAAAGACTTTGTGCTGGGTCCGTGCCTCCTCATTGTCTTTATCAATGACCTGGGTGAAGGCATTGAGTGCTCCCTTGGCAAGTTTGCAGATGACACTAAGCTGGGAGGAAGCATGGATGTGCTGGAGGGTAGGGAGGATCTGCAAAGGGATCTGAACAGGCTGGACCGCTGGGCTGAGTCCAGTGGCATGAGGTTCAACAAGGCCAAATGCCGGGTCCTGCACTTGGGGCACAACAACCCCATCCAGTGCTACAGACTAGGAGGAGAGTGGCTAGAAAGCTGCCTGGAGGAGAAGGACCTGGAGGTGTTGGCTGACAGCTGACTGAACATGAGCCAGCAGTGTGCCCAGGTGGCCAAGAAGGACAGTGTCATCTTGGTTTTTATCAGAAGCGGTGTGACCAGCAGGTCCCGGGAGTTTATTGTCCCTCTGTGCTCAGCACTGGTGAGACCATTCCTTGAATCCTCTGTTCAGTTCTGGGCCCCTACCCACAAGAAGGATCTTGAGGTTCTGGAGTGAGTCCAGAGAAGAGCAATAAAGCTGGTAAAGGGACTGGAAAACAGGCTCTGTGAGGAACAGCTGAGAGAGCTGGAGTTGTTTAGCCTGGAGAAGAGGAGGCTGAGAGGAGACCTCATTGCTCTCTACCTGAAAGGAGGTTGTAGAGACGAGGGTGCTGGCCTCTTCTCCAAAGTGACAAGGGACAGGACCTGAGGGATTGGCCTCAAGCTCCACCAGGGGAGGTTTAGGCTGGACATTATGAAAAATTTTTTCACAGAACGGGTCATTGGGCAGTGGTAGAGGCTGCCCAGGGAGGTGGTTGATTCACCTTCCCTGGAGGTATTTAGGGAATGGGTAGACAAGGCTAGTATTTGATAGGTATGCTTAGACTCGATGATCTCATGGGTCTTTCCCAACCTGGTGATTCTATGATTCTATGATTCTATGAAAACGGTGATCTCATTGTGGCTTTGAAGTTGCTAGTACACTTTCTTCAGGAGTAAATCATCTTTCTGGGAACGGGACTTGCATCTGAGACCAGCTCTCAAATTCAGCTGGACAAATTCAAAACTTATATTTAAAGTATGAGATAATTTAGTGTTCTGTGTTGTCCATAGGGACTGTATTTTTCAGATTACAATTAGATTCATCATGCAGGTAATACAATGATCAGTTGAACAAAAAATTATCTGATCATTTACATTCAAACCTTCAAAATATTAAAACATGTTCATCATATAATCAGTCCATCAAAATATTGGTACATGGGTAAGTAGCTGGTATAGTAACTTAAGGTTTTTCTAAAATTTTTATTTCATTTTATTTGGTTTTTAAGGAAGTTAATCCAGTCTTTTTACAGTCACTTCCTATCACTTAGTTCTGCTCTTTTTAAACTGTTGGAGAATTGCTTTGAAATTCTTCAAGTTAGGAATACCTCTAATTTTGCCAGATGGAGCCCTGGCAGTTAGTCAAGAAAGCTCTAAAAATACAGGTTGGCAAATGACAAAATTTTTAGCATTGTAAGAAATGTCAAACATGATCAAAATGGAATGTATGTTACTCACATAGAATATGTTATACTACTTAATAGAGGTAGCAGATGGGTGATTCGGGCCAAAATCACACTGACTTCATTGAACCGACCTTAAATTTTTTCCACATGCTGGCAAGCTACATTATTGGCAAGTTACATCTGCCAATAATATCTGATGTGCCTATACATGTAGCTTTTGATTTACGATGGTGAATCAGGAAACTGTCCTACTAAGCATTGCACATTCCCACAGTGTGAAAGAACACTCGCCTTTGCAAAAAAAAAAAAAAAAAAGCTCGGTCTATGTAAATAAGAGAGGCTGGAGGAAAGGCAGTAGCTTGTCTGAGTTGGTAGCAGATCTCTACAGACTCCTGAATTTGGATCCAGTGTCTCTGTTGTAGAACTACTCTCGCTTGTTATCCTTTGAATGTTTATTCAGACTGGCATCAGTCAGCCCGCCTCTGTATATCTCAGCAATTTACTCACTTTATCACAATAAGATCTCAGAAGCCTGAATAGCCTGTAAAATACATAGTGCACAGCTTAGAGAGGCTGCAGGTTTTAGGTACTACGATGCTATAACTTCTGAATACTAAGTGGTCTTACACAATGTGGTATCTTGACTTTACTGTTCCCTTTACTTAGCAGCTCGTATTCCAAGTGTTTTTCCTAAGGTCTCCACTTTAGAAAGTTGCGTAGACTCAGGTGCTTCCTGAAGACAAGTAATTTTCCACTGATTCTTGAAATGTATTAAAGGTAACATGTCCGACTTGGGTTTGGATTCCATTTTTTAGGTTTTGATAAATGTCACTTCACCTGTAGATGGAAAGACATTTTCCAGAGGAGCAGGTGGTTGTTGCTTTTATTTAAATTCTCTTAGTCAAAAATGCATGTTGAGTCTAGTTCCCAAACTGTTACTTAAAACTCACGCTGATTTGTCTGCCTAACACTTGTTCTCTTACTGCAGGCTGGCCACAATATTGGTAGCATTAGCAGTTGAACCCTTCCAGCAATGAGTCTGTACAGCAGATGGATGGATTTGCTTTGAAGCCTAAACAAACTTTCTTAAGCCCTTGTAAAGCCTTAACCAAACTTGTCTATAGATTTATATTAATAGCAATTCTAGCACATTTTTCCATGGCTTAGGAAAGGAGCAATTTATTCATAACTAAATTTTAGGTAATGCTGACTATATTGTAGTGCACTGATGCTTGGAAAACAGTATGACTAGAATATAAACTGAGTAATGCCAGATTCTTAAAAATTTGACCTAAACCATGTCTTCTGCATATTCAATAATAGGAAATGTCATAGTTTAAGTCTTACGCTGGGTGATGTACTAGGTTTATTACAGAGTTTACATATATTTTAAGTAATTTTCAGGACAAATGAATGAGAAGTGAGGACAGCTTGCCTTGGGATATCTAATAAGGTGACATCTCTGGTTGTCTGCCCTCACCCAACCCTAGCAGCAGGTCACCTGAAATCACCTTGCTACAATGGCAGCATCTGGGGCACAGACTGCATTGGCCACCCCTTCTCCCATTCTTTCATGCGTGAAGTTCTTAATTTTGTAATCAGAGCATCTGAGTGTTGCAAGCTGGGATAATAATTCAACTCTTGATTTAATGGTATGAATCAAAAGTAAGTTAATTTGAGTTACTGGAGCTGTGTTGAAGTAAGAAAGAGGTATCACAACCACTGAGTTCTTGACTCTCATAAGAATTCCTAGTGTGCTTTAGTGTTTGGCCCTAAATCCATTCTCTGAGAGAGATGTTCATGTGCAAAAATAGAACCCATGGATGTCCTTACAGTTTAGGTAAAATGAACAGAAACAGGCAACTGAAGGCAAATGAACTTGGTACTGAAAAGACTCACAACACAGAAAGATGGCTTTAGCAGGGCTTTGAGTGGAGAGTACAGTCAGTGCCATCTTGCAGTGCAAGGGTAGATACAATCTTTTACTTTATATTACAAAAATAGTCTGATTAGATATATATTTTTAATCTGTGTTTTTAAAAATCATGTTTTCAATAACTATTTGTATGATATATTAAAGTATTATCTAAAATAATTCCCAAGTGATCTGATGTGGCATGTCTGAACAACAAACCTTTTTCCAAATGTACGTTCTTTTCAATCTGACAAAGCTTGAATTTCTGGCTGTCATAGCAGCAAAGCTGTCCAAAAAACTTTATTCACCATTTCTTCTAGTCTGTGTTCTTAGTTAGGGTTCTGTCTCATCCAACACTAAACTTCTCGGCTTTTCTTACATGCTCTAATAGCTTAATTTCTTTCCTGACATAATACTGAATCTGTGAAGTGCCAATTGTAGCTAATTCCTGTTTTTCTTTAGTTTTCAAAATACAGCTTGTGTAGCTGCATAGCATAATGTCTTTGATCCTTTCTTATTAGAGAAACTTTGTTTACCTTTGGGGAGTATAATATGTCAGCTTTTTAACAGTTCACAGAAACAAAACACCATTAAAATGATGCAGAAATAGAATATACTGTGTTACATTGACAGGTTGGAACACTTCGAGAAGTGGGTAGTTACATGGTTTGGAGGTGTTTATTTGGCATAGCACTGAAAGAATATAATCTTCACAAGACAGGTATTATGAATTTTTTAACGTAAATGACAGACAATGACTTACTCTTTTGAGTTAGGATCATCTTCAGACAAAGTAACTTAAAAGAAGTAATTCAGGAAATACTAAGCAAAACAACATAAAATTGAAAACTAGTATAGTTGCAAAGCTATGTTCTTAATTCCTTAAGGACTTTTTAAACAAACTGGCTCAATATGTCACAAAAGAGCAACATGCTGGTGTCAAACTTGAATTCAAAAAAACTGTCCTCTGATATCTCTAGACAGTATCACTTTCCAGAGAAGTCTGAATATGTTAATTAACAGCACTGGGGAAAGATACCTTACCAAAATAAGGTGGTGTATTGAGAAATCTCAAGTCTTACTCAATCTGGCATTTTCATCATTCGTGGCTAAGAAGCAATATGGGACTTGAGCTAACATACTTTAACTGCAATATATTCAGGCCCATACACAAGAATTAGAGACAGGATGTGCACTAGATAACTTAGACATCTAACCTTCAATTAGTGTGGTTAAGATAGACAGGGGAAGAGAGATGTACCCCAAACCCTTATTTGCAATTAAATGCTATTGTGTTTGATGCAGAGAGAATAAATGTCTTTGAAGTGTGTGTAAACCATGATATTTGTGACTGAAGTAATCTTTATGATCTCGTAGTAGTAAGCATTAAACAAGAGTTGCAATAGCAACAATAGCATGTAAAATACAATAAATGTTTAATTAGGGAGTTGTACACATCTAAGCATTTAAAATCTGTGGATCTGTTCCATGAACCTGCAATAATTTTGGCACTTGTTCTAGATGACCAGTAACTTGGTACTTCCAAATAATTTTCAGTGCTGTAACTTTGATATACTCTTCTTGGCATGCATTATACAGGTTCACAGGTGCAGTGAATTTGGCTGATTTCAGTCAGGACTTTGTATGGAGACTGAGCTACCCCCTGAGTGAGCGGCTCAAACCTGAGACCTTCTGTAAAAGCAGAATGTGAGTATACCTGTTTGGGTTTTGCCAGATACTGCTTTGTTATGGGCAACAGAAGAGGAAGGTTGAGATCAGTGGTTCTGTTTGTCCCCTGAATACAGAAGCTGCTAACTTTGACCAGCTTAGATGGTTCAAAATTCAAAAGGTGAACAAAGTCCTTGTGATGTACATGTAGCTGAAAAATCATAGAAACATAGAATCACCAGGTTGGAAGAGACCCACCAGATCATCGAGTCCAACCATTCCCCCCAATCTCTAAACCATGCCCCTCAGTACTTCATCCACCCGCACCTTAAATACCTCCAGGGAAGGTGAGTCACCCACTTCCCTGGGCAGCCTCTGCCAGTGCCTAACGACCCTTTCTGTGAAGAATTTTTTCCTTATGTCGAGCCTGAACCTCCCCTGGTGGAGCTTGAGGCCATTCCCTCTTGTCCTGTCCCCTGTCACTTGGGAGAAGAGGCCAGCTCCCTCCTCTCCACAACCTCCTTTCAGGTAGTTGTAGAGAGCAATGAGGTCTCCTCTCAGCCTCCTCTTCTCCAGGCTAAACAACCCCAGCTCTCTCAGTCTCTCCTCATAAGACTTGTTCTCTAGCCCCTTCACCAGCTTTGTCGCTTCTGGATTCTTTGTTGTTCCAAATACATAATTGTTTTCTGTAGCTAGGAAGTTACTGACATTTAAACAGATTGCTCCATTTTTCAATTCTGCATGGTTAAGTGAAAAAAGTGGCCTGATCTGTTTCTGGTTTGGTTCTCAAAGAAATATTATGGTCTTAAGTTTAAATTCATATTTATTTTAAATATATAAAATACAGAGTAATAGACCTCAGTCTTAAAGTCTTGGTATTATAAATTTATACTTAATGTTATTGTTACTTCAGTATTTTTATAACGGGTCCAGCACTGTAGGGATATACAAACTCTGTTTTCATTTACCATTTTTAGTATTTCATGATGCCTTTAAAATAATAAATTTGAAATGCTGGCCTGGATGCATAGATGATCCAAAGTACCTACAACTAGCTTTAAAACTGCTTGAAACAATCGTGAGGGGGGTAAAGGCAAGACACTTGACCTGTAACAGTAAAACAATATACTTAGATAGTTAATTGCTATCGAGTCTGTATACATGTGCCTCTGGTCTAGCTTGCCCTTTTCACAAGCCCCCTTTCAAGATTACCTCCACCTTTGTCCTGTCTTCAAGTTTGCCTTCCCAGCTCAGCTCTGGTTCCCTTGCAGTGCCTGAATGTGCATACTAAAGGACAAGAGCTGGTTGTCCCATGCAAGGGGCCAAACAGCTTGGAGGGGCTGCAATTATGCCATTGTGTGCCTGCTTTTTAAGTGTATGTTCCCAGACACAGAGCCTGGATAAGACCCACTATTAGATCTCTCCTAGTTTCCTGAGTACAAGGGAGTGATTCATCACAAGCAGCAGAGCAGATGTGATGGCCTAGGCAGCAGGGAGGCGCTGGGTCATGCAATCTCCAAGTATTAGTCTCTGCTCATAAGAACTCTCAGCAATTTATCTTTCTGATACTAGGTCTAAATTTTCCTTTTGTCCATTGTCATTGTGCTGCTTTGCAAGTTATTCTTCCTCCTTTGGGCAACCAAGAGCAGCTTCCTCCTGGTGCTTGTGTTACTCAAATCCTTGCAGTCACTGCTACATGCAAAGGGGTCCTGCTGAGAAAGGAGCCCCTGCTGCTTGGGGACAGCCTTGTTGGAGCTTCTTGTCAGTGGAGGAGAGCTAGCGAGATTCATTTATTTAAGTGGCCATGCCGCAAAGATAACTATTGTTTGTATTGTAACCTCCTCTGCCACCTGGGGACTGGGAAGGGGGCAGGGGCATTAAGCTTCTGAAGTGGATGTAAATCTAAGGGCTGTGGATTTAAACCTGTTTTGTCTTCTCAGATATCATACTGACATCTAAAATTTGCTGTCTCACTCCTGGATTTTGATACACTTTACCCTGAAAAGCCTGATTGATGTGAAAACCTGCTGGAGTCATTCACATTTGCTCTGGTTTCATATTGTTGTATTTTAAGGTTAGGAGAGCAAAGATTCATGTCGGATGTTGTTGCTTCTGCTGTCTTCCCCCTTCCCTCCACCCAAGCCCATACTATCTGGAAGTGGGTCCACCCTTCCTTAGGAAACCCAGGCAGTGAGGGAGCCACAGCCTCCTCATGTTTTCACATTTAGGTGTGCCTGATGGAATGTAGATTTCCTCAAGCTATCACAGCTCTCAGACTGGTTTGTTTCTACTTCAGAGGACCTGAAGTATTATCTCCATGCATCCAACTAAGAGCAGCTCTTGTTTGCAATCTCTCTTACAGGAAGAGAAGTGTGAAAGACAAATTGGAGCCTTGACAAAAGACTGATTCTGAACCTCTTCCATCCCTTCTCTATAGGACAGTGGCCTATCCAGACTGAGAATGTGGCTCCCAGCTACCAACTTTTGTCATACACTGAATTAGTTCAATAAAGTGAGATCTGAGAGATCCAGCTTGTCTGGGTACAGATGCAGCAGAAAACAAGCAGTTAGTGGCTATTGCCACTAAGAAAAAGCATGTGCATCCTGAGCTGTGGTGTCCTGACTGAAATCCCTCTTTTCTCACTGCAGAAAAACTCCAAATTAAATGTGAGACAGGAAGTTCTTGACTGCATGATAGCAATGAGATGTACTCCCACTGTCTTCTTCAGACATCGAGTCTAAGTGCAACCTTCTGGAAGCACCTGTGTCTCTTTCCAGTGACTATCCAGATAGTCTGGAATCCCAATTTAGGAGCAGTGAATTGTAGAAGACCTGGAACATCATCCTCTGAAGTTTTCCAGAGGTTGCAATATCTTTTTGGCTAACATTGCAGTATAGTATCATTCTTTCTTGTAAACAAACGCACAAACAGATTGAAACCTTAAACTGGAATAATATGGGAAAGTTGGACAAGCACAGGAACAGATGAAATATTGCTTTTGTCTTTGAGGTAGCAAGCTTGGTAAAGGATCTGCTTCATTTCCGTCAATCTTTTTATTTGACCACACAAAGGAAAGCCTTACCTGAGATACTTGCCCTGTGCCCCTTTGGTGCCAAAGGAATAAACCTGGGACAATACAAGCTCTGGCCCGGTGTACTTGTCCTACCTTCAGTACTCAGGCTACCACATGTATCTCTGTGGTCAGCAATAGCAAAGTAAGCCCTAAGTCAAAGCTGACTTCTGTTGAAAGTCATCCCACACAATAATCTTTAGTAGTCACTTTTAAGGACAGAGCACCTCCTTTTCTCGGTCACTGATTTACCTATTTCATGTTAGGTGAGAATCAGTGGTCAGGGTAGCCCCTGGGCCCAGTGCTCTGAGCCCATCTCTTGTCTCTCATCTTCCTTGTGCTGATGCTTTAAATCCAGTTCATCTTCTTCCTAACAGTCAACCATCAACTGTGAGTTGGCTTAGGAAAGCTTCAGTTGACTAATGTATTGTTCCCATTTGTTTGTCTGTGTCGATTTTAACCAAAAAAAAGTGTGGGTTTTCATCTATGATAGCAGACAGCACTCACCCAGGACACCTGGTAATACTTCTTCGTATGCAATATGCATATTAGTGAAGAAGTTGCATGCTTTTTGTAAACTAAAACACTAGATTTCCAGTTCACGGTCTTTCCGTATGTAAATATAGAAGCCAGGAAATACAGGTTCTGCTCTTGTTCTTAGAGATCAGCAGTTTTCTTACACACCTCTGTACTTAAATACAGGAGGCATTTTTTGATTTAGGTTTTGAACAAAACCTCCCTAACCCTGGAATTTACAGTTATCCTTTCTTGTACAAAGAAATGAAGTGACTAGTTTCCAGTAGGAAACAGTTTTCCTGGTAAAGTTGTAAGCATCATTAACATATGTGTAAATATGTGTATAAAAATATAAAATAAATAAGTGGGCATGAATTCAGATTTCTTTAAAGGTTAGATCTTGTCATAAAGGTTGAGGATGTTAAAAAAAAATCTTGCAGTGTTTACTTATGGCCTGCTGAAGCTTTGAGACACAGCAGCACACTTTACTTGAGGAAGCTCTGGTTTACACTAACTTCTAAAAATGTAATCTTTCACTTCCAGCTTTCTAAGGAAGTTTGACCTTTCCTCCCTTACACAGCATCTGACCACATTATGCCACTGCCTCCAGGCTGCATTACTATGAGTTGGTGTAGGTAAAGCTGAGTTCAAAGATGATGCACAGATTTCAGTGTGGACAGTGTGTGGTTAGATAATGTCTGCTCCATGCTTCAGACCACAGTGGGCATCTAAAGCATGCCCTGTGCTGCTTCCTGGCTAGTTTCAATACCAATTTAAGGCCCTGATCTAGTTTTCAAATGGATTAAGCTTCATCCACTTTATAAGCTGAATATTAATCTATGTATGACATTGACTGCTTCATTCTTGTTAGGACCCGACCATACATCCCAGACACACCCATTCACTTGACAACTGACAAGGAAAAGCATATTATGATATTAGATAACTCCCCAAGGGTACCTTTCAGAACATCCTTAGAAAGCCTTCTTACGCTTGGCTTCTTAAATTGTTAACAGCATTCTTGTATCACTGAATCTTCTCCCAACTGCCCTTTCTCTCCTATAATATTTACCCCAAGAATGTTGACTTTCAAGAGGGAAGACCGCCAGGCACTACATAGTATTTGTGTCATTTCTGCAATAAACAGATAGGGCAACAGTGACAAGAATGCTGAATTAGGGAAGAGAGTTTGGTTGTCCAACACTGTTAGTTATATGTTGCTTCTGCAACCTTATGTGGGTGTTCCAGAATTTACAGGTATGCATATTGTCAGCTCTGGAAGGTGAGGATATTACCAGAGAGCAACAGATACAAATAGGGAGAGCCAGGTAATTAATACAGATATTAGCTACTCCCAATACAGAATTTTCACAGCTCCAGGAGAAGGCATCATCTCAGAAACAACATCTCCACTGTGATTGCATGATTATTCTTATTGAAAATGATGTATGAAATAAAAAGACAAGCCTAATTCTCAGATGATGGGTTAAATCTACAGTGCTGGTAGCCAGACAGATCTTTCTTCTGCCTGGTAAATAAAGCAACGGCAGAAGTAGGTACTTAGTATTTAATATTGACAGAGCAAGGAATAAAAAGGACATATGTAGAGGCAGACTAGCTGAGGCTGAGTTGTACATGTGCCTCTGAGAGTGTGTATTACTGTCTCGTTGAGTAGTGAATTTGAATGCATTAAAGTTCAGTCAGGAAGAACTGCCAGACTTAATGAAGGCAGTGATTAGGACAACTGGAATTAAACAGTGTGTGCACTTTTGTAATGTGGGTCCTTAGTGGATACATGAACAGTATACTATAAAGTAACTGTAGTACCTAAACAGACACTAATTAATGTGGTGGCATGAATTGCAGCCAACAGCCATATGCAGCTCATCTGCCAGCATTTCAAGAGGACAGCTAAAACTCCTTTATTAGCTTGGTCTGGATTGCTACCTGGTATATTTTTTGTACTGCTGTAGGAATTTTTGTGGTGAGTCAATTGTTTGGTCAAGTGTTTTCTTTCCAGTGCCTCCGGTTGCAGCTGTTTCAAAAAAAGCTTAAATGCTCATTGTGTTCCCATTGTAATTACATTGAAGTGTTGTGTGGGTGAGGGTGGGGAAGGGAAGCTGCTTTTCCTTGAACTCAGCTGGCTATCAGTTTATCCCATTGAAGCATGACAGTTGATATGTTTGGACATTCTTCATTAGCTAGTGTAATATTAGATACTATTCTTATTCACACAAATGTCTAATCCAGCTTTTGTTCTCTGAGCTGGCTCTGCCAAAGGATATCCGAGCTGAAGAGAAATGAAGAACAAGGAAGACAGTGTAATGATGCGGTGTGACTGATGTTACAGGGAATGCGTAACGGTAATTGCAGGGCTTTCCTGCCCTTGTTTCCTCTTTCTTTTAAGTACTGAAGTTAATGAGAGTTTGAAATAATTCTTCAATATTGTGTTTGTATGATAATTATTAATATTATGAACAATGAAGACTTTAAACATGCAATGTACTGACATGCCATCAGGAAATTTTAAGTGCTGTTGCTGGGTGGCTGTGGGGAGGCACATAAAATACAGTGAAAACAAAATTTGTTCAAGCGAGGCAGGAAGTCAAAACCTTCCCCAAGCCTTTATTGTTCAAGAATTGTTCTAAATTTTGCCAAGAGAGCAACTTGTCTAAGAAAGCAGTTTCTGGAGTAAATCAAAGCCCTTGTTGCCCTTAGGGCCTCGCTGAGATGGTCTCAGATATCAACTGCATGAGAGATGAAAATAAAACGTATCTTTCTGACTGCTGTTCTACCTTGTGTTTCCAGCAGCCTGGAGAGAATTAACAGAATTGCAGTTCTGGAATGTGTATGAAGTTGTCAGAAATCTCAATATTTGTGAGGCCCAGCCTTTACCTCAGAAGGTGGCTGACCTAGAAACTCTTAAGGAAAATACAAATGCAAGAAATGTAGCCATTTGAAAAAATAAACCCTGTTTTTCAGCCCTGGAAATTACTGTCTTTAGCTGTGTCTGGCAATAGATTGGCAGTATCAAGTGATAGTTTTGCTCTATTTACCATTCAAGCATAGGTCACTAGGTGGGAATAAGTAACAGTGAGCCCTGTTGTCCTTAAAAAGAGAATCTGGAGAGAGAATAAGAATTAAACAGTCACATTATGCGCTTCAGTCTCAAACTGATGCTGAGTGATACCTGCTATTGCTACAATTTTATTCAAGTGCAGTTTGGAAAATCTCGAAATCTCAGAAATGTTTTGTAAAACTCAGGGTTATTTTAGGACTTGCAAAAGAACGGTGGTGGAAAAGATTATCTTTAAAAGTGTTTTGATTTTTAAGGCTTTTGCATACAGCATAAACACCTTACTAGTTCAAAATATTTCACCAGCTTTTGTACAGATAACGTTGAGGTCTTGTTGTGGCTGCTTGGCATTTTCTCTTTCTCTCTTTCTATGTGAATCTTTTTATTTTACAACTGAAAAAGTGAAATAAGAAGAAAAGTGGTAAAGGAAATTAATCAAACAAAAACAATGAAAACTGAAGCCTCTTTAAGCCAGGGTTTCATTTTTGTAGGAAGATGTTTCTGACAATAGGATTTTTGCTGGAAATTAACATTTTAGACGTTTCCTGAAATAGGAAAAAAACCCAAGCCCTCAATCTGACAAAGATAGCTTGTTCTGCTTAAGAACTTTGATGTCTTTCTTGCCCCTGGCCTTTGTGCGGCTTTGTCTCCCCTTTGGAGACAGGCTGATCTTTACACTCCAATTTGGGAAGAATGTCAGGTATGCCTGTGTCAAATTTCCCACATAACCTTCACTGCTTTAAGGCACACACTGGCATTAAGTAGTCTCTGTGTGACAGTGGCTAAGGTATGTGTTTTAGCTTTGTCACCTCAAGGTAAATTCTCCTTCCACACTGACTTTTTCAGTCATTAAAATAGGTAACTGCCTAGACTTCTCAGCTGTGCCATATGTGCTTAAGGGCACGACAATACAGCTCCTCCCAAACACAGAGCACAGATGAAAATCAGACTCAGTGAAGTCTGAATTCCTGTTAATTTTAGTACAAATTTTAGTATTTTGGAGAAAAAATTAAATTATTTGATTATTCATTCAAAAGATGTTGAGGAGTTCAAGAGGTAGTTATAGCTAGAAAATAAGGATTATGATTCTGGTCCAGGTCCTGGCTCATGTCCTGGCTTTTCTAGTGGCTTGTACTGTTTACTTAGGCTCTCAAGTTTGAGTGCTGGGGAAGAATACGTTGATAATTCAGACAACTATGGGAAGTTTACAACATACTTTTACACAAATTATCAGCAGTTCACCCAGGCATTCCTAATTTGTTCCTGCAGAGCAGGAGATGTGAGCTGAACCTCATCTCTTCATTACACAGTTCTGGTTCCAGAGCCAGCAGGACTGCAATTGGGTCTTGACTGCATCTTTAGATTTGTCTTCTATTGGAACACATATTCACGCTAATGTCATGAGTTTCAGAGTGGGTTTGTTTCCTGCATTAGTTCTGTAATTATTTCTACAACATTCTGTAGTTGATTCCATTTAATTTTCCATACCTTGCAGCTCTTCAGGATCTCCATCCAATGTTGTCATACATGTTAGCTTAGATTCATCCCATGTGTCAGATATTGCTTGGAAATAACACAGAAACCACTGGGCTACAGCATGACTTCTTCCACATGATACAAATGCTATAGAAAAAGAAATCATAGATGCTTAAATAATTCCATGATTTAATTGATCTCCCAAGGCACTAGCACTTACCCATGCTGTGAATCCACTTTTTCCTAGGTCACTTGTGTATGTCCTTAGCTTTTGGAAATATTTTTGTCCGTAGCATGTGCAAATCATAAAATCATAGAAACCAAGTTGGAAAAGACCCATTGGATCATCAAGTCCAACCATACCTATCAAATACTAAACCATATCCCTCAGCACCTTGTCCAGCCGTCCCTTAAACACCTCCAGGGAAGGTGACTCAACCACCTCCCTGGGCAGCCTCTGACACTGCCCAATGATCCTTTTCATGAAAATTTTTTTCCTGATGTCAAGTCTGAACCTCCCCTGGTGGAGCTTGAGGCCATTCCCTCTTGTCCTGTCCCCTGTCACTTGGGAGAAGAGGCCAGCACCTTTTTCTCCACAACTTCCTTTCAGGTAGTTGTAGAGAACAATGAGGTCTCACCTCAGCCTCCTCTTCTCCAGGCTAAACAGCCCCAGCTCTCTCAACCACTCCTCACAAGGCCTGTTCTCTAGCCCCTTCACCCGCTTCGTCCAGAACTGAACACAGTATTCAAGCAGTGGAAGTCACAGGAGCCAAACATGTGTATTTCAAACCCAGATATGATGCTCAAAACCCAAAGATGTTTGTCTTTAAAGCAACCTTGACTGATTGCCCAGTTCTTCCTGATCTAATAATATCTTCTCTGATTCTTTCTCTGAAAAATGCAATCACATTATGAAATTACATTAGTGTACATTGAGAGAGTACCAGTTATCTGATCAGATATTTTATATGTTGAGGGAGACACTGAGAGGCAAGAAAATCATGATTTATGACAGTACAGTGAAAAACTGAAAAACAGATGAGGTAAGGTCACAAAACATAAATCATAAATGCGAGCTGAGCATACTCAGTTCCTGTGAAACCAGAGCCAGACAGAGCTCCTCTGTGATGGTAAGGAAGGATGTAAGGGCTTCTTCTTCTCCAAACCAAGTTTGGTTTGCTTAGCTGTCTTATTTTTCTTTTGTTTTTGTGGTTTTACAACCTATATGGAAGAAAACCTATTGATCATAAAAATATATAGTAATATCTAATCTCAACCTTCTAAATTCTGGGTCTCAAAATTACTTCAGAAATGTAAAGCAACAGTGATGTCCTAACAGGTTGGCTGGGGAGCCAGGACAGCCTCCAGCACTCATCATCCCCAGTCCAGGAATCTGTCTTTTTGACTGAATTGCCTCTAATCATGAAAGCAAGGAAGGGTGATGTCAGGATTGTGTTGTCCAGTGTTTGACATATCTGGGTGAGTTACATTAAACTTGAACTACTTTGTGTGGCATGTTTAGCTTTGTCAGCCTGCCAGCCTCAGCCACCAAGGAAAAGCACAAAGTATCTTTTAGGGGAGGATATTTTAAACCAAGATTTTTGTTTTAATTGCTATTTACATGTTCCACCCTTTGCCCTTTTTCAGCTGCAGGGAGATGTTGTTCTATTTTAAAAACTAGGGCAGGAACTTGAGGCTAGAGACTGCAGCCAAATCAAACAGGAATCTAACCAACCTAATAGAGGGTTAGCTGATAATAAAGGCCATCTTGCCAAGCCTTCAAAGCTCTCTTCTTCCAAAGACACTCCCTTATCTGAAGCCTCTGGCTTCCCACGAGAGGGTATAAGCGTCTTCCTATGCAGCAAGGCACCCTTTGACATTAAGAGGAAAGTACAACTCAAGATAAGTTGAAGAGGCTTTTATGTCTAATCTCAGTAAGCATTCAGAGGCTGTGAATGTCTCTTTATCCTGAGTTGTTGGGATTTGTTTTGTTTTTTGGCAGGCAACACATTTTACTTGGAGTTTTACTGCATCCCTCATAACTTTTTTTTTTTTTTTTTTCAGCTGAGCTGTCAGTGCCATAGTTGTTTGGTCAAGACTTGTGTGTTTACTTGGCATCTTCAGTATATAAAACTAGCACTGTTTGCATGGCTTCCATGCAGCCAATTCTGCTAATATTTTAAGGCTCTGACTAATGCAGCTTGGGGGTGAGTGTTTCCTGACTTTAACATTGTACTTTGTTCACAGGAGCAAGTTTTGATGGCTCTTTTTCCTTGGCAGAGTTTTCAATTTTGTCAATTTACTGCTATTCCTCGCTATTTTGAAAGAAGTGGCAAAGTTTTAATTCTTTTTTTCATAGATTTTGAGATCCCATCCGTTGACAGCTTATAGAAAACCCTCCTCACTTTGATACAAATGCAATTGTATATTGTGTGATTGCTGAAGGCGAGATCCCCATAGTTTCCCTTTTGGGGACCATTCCAGGAGTGCTGGGCTCACATATCATCTGCCAGAACTCGTTCACTGATCCTTGTTTCATGTCCCTTCCCAGGCTTTGCTTCTTACCCACCTGGGTAATGGAGAGCAAATCAGAACTCATTCAGTGCCTAGCATAAGCGGTCTCTTTGTTTTACTTAAGGACTCATGCTGAAGGATGTGAGGTGCTTCACATTAGCACAGGGCTGCACACTTTGCTTCTGCTACACTCCCAATCATCTGCCTGGGACAATACTCGAACTGACCCTTTCCTCCCAGTATCAGTGCCAAAAGCTTCTCTTCTGCTCTCTGGGAGCCAATTAGAGAGAAAAAAGAAAGCATTTAAGCATAAGATTTACCCCTGTGGCTTAGCAGCAGTGGTGAGCATCAGTGTACACTTTACACAAAGGTTGTCTGGAACCTCCTCCTGCTATCTTATGACTCCCTCATGTGTTCCCGAAGTAACGACCACAGGCCTCCACACTGTCTGTTCCCCCATGTCACAGCCACATTTCAACTACCTTCCTTTCTTTCAAAAGTAAAACGTCCCTTGAGGCTTATGATGTGAACTTAGTTCTAGATAAAGCATGTGTATTCAACTACCATAATTAACCTTCCATTTAAAAACCTCCCTTTTCAGATTAACTCCCTACAGGCTAATTTTTCTGTTTGCAGGAATGCATGAGGGATGCACAGATGCTGGGATACTTTATCTATTCATTAAGTTTGATTAGATAGCATTTGCATTCTGCTATCCAAGAGTGTCACGTTCTGATCTAATTAGTGTTCCTCCAATTAGGATAAATGGCTGATTCATTACTTTTAAGTGGATCATTAAAGTACCTTTCCTGCCTCATGCTTCTGGAGCTGACACCGGTACATGCATGCTCCTTTTTGCAAAGTCAAATCTAATTTCAGAAGGCTAATGGAGAAGGTAATGTACCAAGGCGGTTGTTGCTCATGACTAATTCTGAGAGCAGTTCCTGGATAGCTGTGTTTGATACTCTGATTTACTGATGAAACAGAAGTACCTGTTTGCTCAGGTACCTTTGGAAAACTGGGAATTATTTAAAATACATATTGATACCATATGAATTCATGTAGTGATGGGGAAACACTTGCTTGTCACAAAGAGGACATAGAGATTGTGCCCTATCAAGAGCAATCCTTGTATCTTTGTTTTCTCATTTCTACATTCATATACAAGAATGTCTTCTCTCCAGGGGTCATGCTGTTTGCTTGTAACTTGGGTGTAGCATCTATTTAGTTTCTCCAAGAGGCCTTCCTAAGTCGTTACATAATGCTATGATCACCATTTTCTGAGAATCGGAGGGCAGATTTCTGGCCAACATTAGAAAACTCTGACTCATATTTTGAGAAGGAAAAGAGACATCTTTTTTTTGAAAGGTAGATTTGAAAACAGGGAATCACCATGGTAATCTGCTTTTCTGACTCCTCCTTTTTAGATGTGGAATTCACAGACAGATGCCTATTTTAGGAACGCTTACAGCCATATTTGTAGGGGAATAATCCTGATAATTTTGGATGCTGTAGGTCAAAAGCTGGTCTAGGACTGAGATCATCTCATTCTCTCCATTGAGATCTAATAATGTTTTAAAGATTTTTCAAGAAGGACTAAGATTTTGGAAAACAAAAATTATACTTCTTGATGCGGGCCTAATCTACTCAAGATGTAGTAAAAGTGACTTTTTTCAAAAAAATAAAAGATTTATGGAACTCTCTGGGTACCTCTTTATTGATTAAACTGGGTCAGATCTTATATTGCATAACATTCAAAAAGCCCATATGGTTTTCTTGGCATTTTTTCTATTTATCTCTAGCTTTCTCTGACTTTTAAGCCCTTTTCATTTTTTCTGCCTCATGATCCCTGTTTCTTCTTTTACCACAATGTAATTGTGTAAGACTTCTCCCTAGTTCATCCAGATTACAACCACCTAGGTATTTTTTAGGCTGCCATCTCAAATGACTCATCAAAGCCAACCCACGTGTTAATCAGTCACCACTGATAGTGGTAGTAGTAGGTAGTACTACACCACTACTGTAGTAGTAGTGAGTAAAAAATTGTTCAAAGACATTTCTCCTGAGCTCCTCAAACTCAGCAGCTATAGGGTAGGCAGACTGCAATCGTTATCTCCTTCCATCATTTCTCAGTGGGTAGATGGTAACACGCAGAGTAGTCACAAAAGGCAAGTAGGAGCTAGGCAGGGGGGATTAGATTTTAAGGAACTTCATTTAATTAACCTTCCTGCTAAAGCAATCACATCTTACTTCTCAGACTCTTACCCTCCGAGGTCATGTTTTCTCTATCAAACTGTGAAGTAACACACAGAATTATATAGCTTTCTTGGTATTCTTGATTTTTTTTAAAACTATAAATAATTCTGAAGTAACATGAAAGTATGAACAGATGGAGTATGGAAGTATTTACTACTTCATAAACAGTTATCAGTCTGACAACAATCTAAACCTGAGTCTGGCACCTTGAGCCACTTCTGACAAAGTTTTGCATTGATCCCATCTACTACTTTGAAAACTGAGGCTCGGTACATCTCTAGCATTTGCAGACAGCAAGATAAATCCAACAGCTTCTGTCTGAAATCTCTGCTGGTTTTGCTATGCATGGCATTTTGGTAGTGTAACAGATTTTAGTGAAGATTCTGGCTTCAGATTAATGTCCCAGGAGAACAGAATGATATTTTGCAAAGCCTAATTTCAGTAACTAAGGCATCGAGCACATCATTATGGCTCAATAGGCATTATTAGCACGTGTATCCTGGAGCTCTAAAGATGAGGGTCTGGCCAAAGGTTCATGGGTTCAGGCAGGATGTGCTGCTTTGTCATGCCAATAAAATACAGTCAACAGGATATGAGATGTCCAACCTGAGTGTAAGGGCTACCAAAGGGTCACTGAAAGAAAAACTGCTGTTTCTATATGTGAAACACAAGCTGTATCCCTCCAGAGCGTCTCTGGCTAAGCTGCTTCCTTCAAAGAGGTAAAGCCAAGGACAGAGTTATTAAGTTAAAAACTCTGTATTTTGAGGTCATCCGAGAAGTGGCAGGATCTGCAGCATGGCAGAAGGAAGGGTGAGGCTTTGCTGAGATGAGTGGCTGTTCTGCTTCTGCAAGATATAGGTCTGTTTGGTGGATTTCAACACCCACTGCTGTCTCATGTATGTGAAGTAAGGGCCTGTTTCTTCATAAATGGCCTGCCTCCATGGGAGAACAGACACATGAGAAATGCCACCTTTCTCTGAAAACTGAGGCACAACAGCTCAGCCATAGTGGCTACTTGCACCTTCCTACCTCTTAAAATATACTTCTGCAGATATTCGTGTTAGGTCCCTAAGTTATTGTGCCATGTCACTTTCCTAAGTGGTTGTAAATATTGAGTAGATGGAAATCCAAAGTGAGTCAAGGATTCTTCATAAACCATGGACCCTACAAGGAGCACATGAAGCATATGTGAGTGGCGGAAATCACTGTCTATTAAGAACAGTGCCCCAGGAGCTGATCCCTAAAGCCAAGTCAGTAGTGTATGAACAAGCATCACAGGTTGCCTGTTGAATGAGCAGGTAAAGCTGATAGAGTAGTCAATCCCACCTCCTCATTCTGTTGCTTAAAATGTTGATTTAAGTAGCTATTTAAGTGTGGAAACTACCACAGGATCAGCAGGATGGATTGTCCCTGGGCACCTCTGCTGAAAAGGTGCTTCTCTGGTGCTTTTGGCAGCAGTCAGGAAGTATAATGGAGTTGTGTAGAAAAGAAAACTGCAGCATTTTACTTGTTCTTCTTCCTCAGGCTTTGTATGACTGGGCAGCCCTTCCATCTTCTGATAATTTTAGGATGGCAACATGTACACTGAAATAGTGGAGTTGTGTGGAGGACGTGTCAGGCTTTGTAGCTATGTGCTTTATAGTACTGTAACACAAATAGTGTAGTTCCGTGACTGTAGCTAATACAAGATTATGCTATGGCTCATCCTCAGAAGTGCTAACATTTTCTTTATACAGTAAAGATATAGTACAGGCAGTGGAGCAGTGGGCACAGCACAGGTAGTGGGGTGCCAAATGGGTCCCACATGTGCCCCACAAATGGGTCCCAAATGGGTCCCACATTGTGGTTGCCCAACTGCAGCCTGGATTGCCTCTCTCTTCAGGAATGTTCTGTTGGCCAACTGGGTTTGTCTTCCCCAAATTATTTGCTACAGCTACTTTCAAGCATTTTTAAAGTTTCCCCTTGATCTCTTAGCTTGTAGGTAGCTTATTTCTCTCTCGTAAGTTGTATGGTACATGTTCTGACAGCACGTGTCCTGGTGTGGACATAGTCACAGTGCCAAATCCTCTAAATATTGTAAAATTCCAAAGCCCAGTCCAAGTCTCCTAAAATAGTACATCTGAGCAAACTTCCTGGGGCTTTTTAAACAGCTTTCTGATGTGTGTGCTGGGGTATGAATGGAACCATGAATTTCTGAAGTGTCAAGGGCGTGAATGTGTATATACCCCAATATGAATGAGTCTCTTTAGAGAAGAACACTGATGAAAAGGACACTGTTGGCAAAACCAACCACAGAAATATGAGCAAATACTCAAAAAGAAGAACACCCAAGGGGTGTGGATTCCCACTTTCTAGTGAACTACACTATTTTCTTTTCAGAAGTCATGCTAAAAAGAAACGATTTTCCAGTTTCAGCAATAAACTGAAATAATATCTGTCCTAAGTGAAAGCTTCTTCTGAGTGTGAAGACAAGTGCCAGTGTATTTCAACGGTCACAGGACAAGCCTGTGGATTTCTCTCTGAAGAGGAAAGTGAGTTAAAAAAAAAGTTAACTCCATATCTGTCTTCTGTGTTTACACTGCTCCATCAGCATGACAATTAAACGCCTTTCAACTTTAGTCTATTTAGAATTACAGCACCTTTAGGACAGAGGGCTTATGCTACTCTTCCCATGGAAAAGATGAAGAAGTGAGGCATGGAGAGGGTGTTTTGCACAAGATTCTTTAGAAGTTGAACCCATCTCTTTTATTTCAGGTTATTGACCTTTAGTGCCATTCTTTACCTTTAATTTAGTCCCTGCATCTACAATATGGATAGACAGTGAGTTGGCAGGGACAGTGCCCTCTGTAGCAATGCAGATCCTCTTTCTTCATATTGGAAACTTCTCCTAGTTTCAGATATAATCTTCTTGCAGCTGTTGTTGGTAGTTCTTTGGCTTCTCTGTGTTCTTAAGCTCTTTCAAATCAGACTGCAGGTCTTCTCCAATCTGTCTTTTCTTTCATGAAATTATTTGTTTCCATCGTTGGCCCGAACCTAGACTAGGAGAACTGCACAAAAATTGAAAACAGGGCAGAAAACTAACTGGTCTTTTAAAAAGCCTGTCTCAATTCTTGGGAACAGAAAAGAAATTCCTTCATTATTTAAACTAACCAAGCTCTGACATTCCCAGCTAGGATCCATCAAGTCAGATTCCAAATTACTCCTGCAAAAGAATTGTAAAGACAGAACTGAGTAAAATACCACTAGCTTTGTATTAACTAACAACCTGCATTTTCCTCTTGTGGGACATGGCCCGGCAGAGTATTGAGGAAATTTTGTGAAGACACTGAGTGTTCTGAATTTCTCTTTTTTCCACATGACTTAGTATTTCTTCTTGTGTCATGAGGTCTGTGAGGAGCAACACCTGGCTGCTACAGCTGAAGGCTGAGCTAGAATCTTCTTAAAATAGTCGGATCTCTGGCAGGAAAAGCATAGTCCGGACTTCAGAAACTCCTAGCTAAGACCTGAGGAAGGGCTATGATTAATCCATGAGCTTTCTCAGAAATCTGGGCATGGTAGACATACCCAATTAAATAGTTTGTACATCTTCCATAGCTCATATTTAATTGCACACCCATTCCGGACATGCAGCATGCATGTCAGCTGTTGCCAGTCCTGGTGTACAGCAGAGGATGATCCTTTCCTGGCTGGATGCAAATCCATTTGCAACAAAAGATGGTCCAGGGATGTTTGACAACATGGAACTAGGGATGTTAAAAAAAGGAGTCATAAAGCCGATGAAATTTCAAATAAAAGAAGTTGTCACTGAGAATTACAAGATACTTCCAGCAGGAACAACTGGAATGTTGTCACTTTGCAGCTTGAAGGCTATTCTCCATAGAAAAACAATGAGAAATACAAGGCCTGCTTTACAGGAGTCTTGAATGTTTTTGTCAGGAGGGCTGCAGGTGCTAACACTCTTATAAGAAAGTGATTCACCTTGGCATTCCCACTATCCCAAAAGGAAGGCTGAGTTTTAACTTTCTGATGAGCAATTGTGGCGGTATATTCCAGAACATCACATCTTGGGAAAAAAAAAGGATGCTGTAGTTGGAACATGTTTGTTAATTATTATACTTTCAGCCATTATTTGTCTCACCTTTTATTTCTTCTTAGTCACATTAAATTCTTAGGCTGCATTGATTTGAAACAACATATCCAAATAGATCATTCCAAAGCTTTTTTTTCTGATAATAGGTAACATTTTATTATAGTATCTTAGAGTTCTTAAAAGAGAGTTCATGTGTTTAAAAATACTTTGCCTTCTCCCTGTTTTCCCTGCTCCATTGCTGGCATTTCCACAAGTACATCTCTATCTGAACTAGCCTTCATCTATCCTTCACTGGTTTCTTCACTGCACTTAATTTGCAACCCCTCATCAGAAATACCAGTCCATATGGCTACCTGAAAAGTGTTAGGAAATCACAATGAAATGTCCAGTGAATTCTTGCTCCTATTCTGAATAGGCCCAGATCAACTCAAAATCACTGGTGCTCAAGTTGACAACATCCACTGAATCTTCAGCTACCTCCATGTAAAACTGGTTCTGCCCCACATGGGCAAACTGCAGGCACCTTAAGTGGAACCCTTACACTGTTAATTAGCTCTTCAGATAAATAGCAGACTTTCTTTTCCAAGGTAATAAAAATGCATGTTGTAAAACTACTACAAACCAGATCAAACAGACTAAACAGCTTATGCTTTGTCAAACCTGAGTTCTCTTCCCAGTCCTGCCCATGACAAAAGGTACTCAACTTCATTGTCTCTGCCTCAATTCCTCTGTTTTTAAAAAGAAGATAATAAATGAATTTTTCTTTATTAAATTCTCATAGTTACACTGTTACAAGGTACCATACGTACCAAATATCTGTGTTTCAATATTGAGTCTAATCTCAGTGCTGAATTGTATTGCTAATTCAGTTTTTTAGGAACAGCACCAACATTCTTCATAGCTCGAAGTACTTGGCTTTGGGTAGCAACATGAAAAAGTAACACATCTGGTGTGTAATCCTGATGCAAAAAATATAAAATACCCTACAACATCAAACTGTTTCTTGGTATGAGGTTTGTCTTTTTTGTCTCACTGCCCTCCATGGAGGCTTGTAGCAGCCTGATAATATATTCTTATTCTTTAGAAGCTTTTGAGAAGAAAGCAAACAGGTAATCAGCCCAGTGGATGACTACCCATTAATCAATTTTCACAAGAGGCTGGTGAACTGGTAAAGATAAAGATACTCTAAACAGCAATGTAGCATTTGAGACCTGCTAAATAAAGAATGAAGCCTTTTTTTTGATACTTACATCAGTTTACATGCTATGTAATTATTATTATCATTGAAAATCCCAACTTCCCTTCTTTGAACATAATGTCTAAACAGGAAAAAGCTAACCTCCTGTTTGGAGAATTGCTAGTTTCAGTAGAAATATATTTTTCTCTCTTACTTGCAGTTTTCAAAGATTTTATTTTTAATACAAATTGTAAAGACAAACAATAGGCTATCTAAAAGGAAGGAAAAGTGTATGTCTGAAACAAACAGAGTCAGCTATAAATAAATAGTCTTTATGCTACAAAATAATTCATGTCATATCTCTATACTGACTTCTGCATACTGCGAAATGTAGACCTTTTCTTGGCACCCACTATGCTGTACGTAGACAAAACAGAAAACAAAAGTAAAGTTAGAAAGGGAAGGCAAACCCCTTGTCAATCTCTATGTCAGTCTCTATTGGATTTGCCGAGCAAATTTGCCATTTGATGCTAAGTTCACTAACAATGCTAAATTTAAAACTTCTGGTACCAGCTTGGCATGCAGCATACCATGTGGTCTACCCACAGTGGCTGGCTGGGTAAATCTCACCTTCTAAAATTTGCTTTTGAAGCTTTTGTTTAGTTGAAGAAAATACTGTGGAGCAATGCCTATAGTTCTGTTCCAGGTACATGGAATCTTTGATGTATGAAAAAGTACCTAGGTAAAAAAGGACCCAAAGGAAGAACAAGCTCTTTGGCATCCCAAAGATTTTTGATGACTTCTCAGAGGCTGACAAGAACAGAATGTGTACCAGAAGAGTTTTTCAAAGGACAACTGATGTAAATTTGTCTGTATGATAACTCTTCATATCATCACTTCTGCTTCAGGTTATTTCATTGCAGTCAAGCCTGTAGTTTTGCCGGTCCTATTTATCAGCAATAGCTACAAAATCTTGTAAGAATGAAGGAGATCATAGGTGATGCAAGAATAACCTGGGAAGCTGGAAAGGCCAGCCTGTCTTTTCTTTACCATCTTCCTAAACCTGCTCTTTCCTCAAAACCTGACTAATTTAGGCATGCTTCACAGTTAAGTAGAAGTCTTAAACTACTTCTATTGTTTCTTATACCCTTGGATCTTGTTAATGGACTGCATAAATAATCCATCTTCTTACAATCATTGAGGGAAAGTACAAGTGTGGGCTTACAGGATCAAATATGAGCCATTTATCATGCTTTACTAATCTTTTGGGGTTTTATATACTGATTTTGGAAGCCTCATTTCACATAAATGTATGCTTGCTCTTGGCAGTGTTCTATAGCATGAAACAACTTTGCCATTATTTACTAGTGCTACTCCTATTTTAAGTTAATCTGTTGTCCCAGTTTAGAACCACCCCTGGCAGATCAGTAGGTAAAACTGGGCAACTTTTAGTCCCAGTCTCCCTGCCAACAGGAAAGGGAAAAAGGAAGTGAGAGACACCTGTGTGCTGGAAACTAACAAAAGCTAGCTTTAGTGGAACAACAATAATAAAAGGAATATGATAATGATATTAATATGAAAATAATAAAATATATAAAAGCATACAAAAGCAATTCACACTCCCTGGATGATGGGAAGGTCCTGGACTGGACTAAGCGGCAGGCGGGAACTGGACTCAGGACTTGGATCCAGGAACTGGATGTATAGGTTCAGGAGCAGACAAATAGGCAAGGTTCTTCCTAAACTTCAGCCATCCAAAAGAGGGTTGACCCTCTTTGTCTCCAAGCTTTTATACTGAGCATGATGTGTACAGCATGGAATACTTTGTGTGTTAGGCTTAGATCATCTGTTCTCTTGGCTCCTCCCAGCAGGTTCAACCCCCTTTGCCACCAACTCTGGGATGGCCTTAATTTAGAGAGGAATAGGTGTGACTTATATGTGGCCTCTCTGCATCATGTTGTTGATAAATGGCAAGCTTAACATTTCTCGAGGCAGACACTGTCTGAAAAACTATGCTGGCAAGCTTCACCAGTTGAAGTTTCGAAAGAATCTTAGCTGAAAAATCAGAGAATATGTTCTACTTTAGCCTAAACTATCTACTTAGTCTAGTAGGACATTATTTCTGATCATGTTTGTAGGGCTAGATGCTAAATATGTATCTTGTTCTTTGCCTGTCTTTGCAAAGTCAAGCACTTTGAGTTTGCACTTCTCATGGAACCCAAGCCCCTTTCGACAGTAAGATGCTTAGACCGCCATATGTACCCTTCCTGATTTCGCTCACCTCCCAGAGATTCACAGAATCACAGAACAGAATCACAGAACAACCAGGTTGGAAGGGACCCATCGGATCTTCTAGTCCAACCATTCCTATCTAACACTAAACCAAGTCCCTCAAGACCTCATCCACCTGTGGATTCCCACATTCTGCTTCTGCTCTATTTGCAACATCTTCACTGCTCACTCTTGCTACTCAGTTGTGTATTGCTTTTCATCAGTAATTACTTTGCCAGGTATGGGCCTTGCTATTTGACTTAACTGGACTGCTGCTATTCACAGTTCCAGCAAGAAGAGAACAGGTTAAAGGCAGGTAAAGTAATCAACACCACATGAAATTGAGAAGGTGGGATCCAATAATCTGAAACCCCGATGGTCTCTGGCAGTGAGAAGCAGTAGAGCTGTCATGCTGAAAAAGATCCAGAAGTCAGCAAATGAGCTGAGTTAATGATGTGATACAAGAAAATGAAAGGTAGAGTGATTCTGAGCAACACATATAGGAGTGTCCACTCAAGGGACTGAAAACTCTGCATCTCATCTATGCTAGCATTCTCCACAGAGGTAGCACAGCTATTGGAGTAGGATCAATAATGGATACTAATTGTAAATTAACAAAGCTGATAGATCTACTAGCATGTTGAACAGTCTCTCTGAGGAGAGAATAGCACGTGGGATCAGCAAATATAATTGGACAACATTTTGCTGAGACTAGTATGCATGTCAGATGGGAGAGGGAAGAGAAGTCTCGTTTCACATTACATGAAATAACAATGAGGTAAAATGTGAAATAATATGTGGGTATGTGATTGTTGGCTTCTGTTACCTTCCACAGGAATATGCTTGTAGAATCTGGGATCTGGTACCAAGTGCCTTGATTTCAAATAGGAGTGTAATCAAACACCACTACCTGCTTGACCACTTAATATTTACAATATATGTAGCAAAGATGGGGGTAGGCTTTTACTATTAAAATTCTGAGCTGATACTGTGTGACACTGGGTCACTGTCCTCTGAATATTCCCTGTGCTGCTGCTAATAAATTCACCTACTTCCGTCTTAATAGCTTGCTTTAGAGCCAATGTCACACTTCACACCCTGTTCTAGACACTCTCCAGCAAGTTAATGTCTTTCGTTGAGGAAGGTGAGTAAAACTGATGAGAGTATCCTTAACTAAAGAGCCATAAAATTCTAATAGAGCAGTAATGTTCCTAGTGAGCCTGAAGGCAATTTGATCAATAGTTATGAGGCTGAGGCTCAATTTATGGCCTTAATTCATCAAGCATAGTCATTCTCCATTTTTGTACAGAATGCTTTTGCAGTTCCTTCTGAGCAGTGGAGTATAAAGTCTGCACAAGCTTTCTTGACAATTCCCTGGGCTTTGTCATTTAAGAAGCAGTGACTCTGCAGAGGTGGTGATCAGGGATTCTATGATCTATTTGAAGTCCATTTTTCATGGTATAGAACAGCATATACCAATTGGGAAGACTGAGAATCTCAGGCTTGGAGTGGTTTCACAGTGAGTAAAAAAGAAAGTTATTTCAGATCTCTTTAAAATTTGACACTGCAGTTATTCATATGCCTTCAAATCACTCCACAAATGGGACTAGTGTTCAGTAGCATGTTTTCAAAAAATCCTATTATGGACATCTTCCAATGGAATTTGCAAGGGACAGATGGGGGCTGGGCTACTTCTATGTTTCTAAGCTGCCTCTACAATAGGAAGAAGTTTTTCCAGCCACTCCTGACATAATTCTGATCTCCTTAAGTTTCAAAAATGGTATTTAAGCACAGAGGCAGTCAATGAAATTTGACCCAAAGGTTTTATTTCAACTTTTATGTAAAAAAATCAGACTTTTTCAAAGACTAAAGTAAATGCAAGTTTTATGTAGCCACCCTCCAGCAGTGGCATAAGCATGAAGTAGACAGAAGCATTTGAAACAAATAAAAGACTTGGTTTACGCTGTCTCAGTAATCTCTGTATCTACCTGCTGTTTCTGCTCACACATGTCAGCCAAAGTTAGTTTTAAGTATCTGAAGTGATAGGAGTGTCTTGTGAGTACACAATAAGGTCCTAAATGGTGAGGGCTCTCAATTCACACTTGATCAAAAATATTTTGTGATATTCATTCAAAGATAATTTCTGAAGTATGCTTTCAAAATTCCTGTCTCTTACACCATGTACAGATCCATAGGCGGACAGCCTCGATCTGCACATGATCTGAACTGTACAGGTTCATTTCTGCTTTGGCTACCTGTCAGTGATTTTCAATGTGAAATACTCTCTGGTACAACCTCTGACTTTAAAGGTTGCCTATAAATATTTGTAGTGGTTCGATCAAAAAGAAAAGATTTGGGCATTTTAAGATAATTGTAAGACATGCTGAGAGTTGTAATGCGGATGGTGGCTTTTCTGAGAACCCACAGGGGCTCTCTGAAGCCATGGTTGCTAGTTCTTTTTTAGCTCCCCACTTCTGCAGCAGTATTTTGTCCCCATTGCCAGCAGCTGCAGTGGCCGGGAGGAAGGAGTCTGGGGAGCCCTAGCTGTTATCCAATCCAACAGCGACACCCAGGGCTTCATCACCACGGTCCATCCCTTTTCTGAATCTGCTCCCCTGCACCCCATGCTGCCTGGAAAATTTTCTACGTTTTAGTCCCCTTTTTAGCCTTTTCTGTTCCTGAATGACTACATTGACTGAGAAGAAAGTAATATTTTCCTGTAGTCATTTTCTCAACAGCAATCCTGCATACTGGTGTACTGAGAGTAAATTAGATCAGCCATAGGCACATCTATATTCAAACAACTGCATTCACATGAATTGGATTGTACTTTTTCATCTCTATCAAAATAGTTAATGGTATTGTTCATTTGCAACTAAGGTCAAAACTGACAACTTATTAAAACTCCCATTTCTTCTTCCTCACTACAATGAAAAACTCACTAAGATCATACTGAAATTATTTTTGTCAGCTTTTGTTGAATAAATGCACAATCCATGTGAACATTTCACACAAGGAGTGTGTTACCATTGAAATAATAGGTGCAGGTTCTGTAAAAGTGAACACTGAATCAGACTTTTATTAAAATGACCCTGAAAAACCCTTGAAGACACATACGTGAACAAACAGTGGTAACATGATTAGAGTGGTAAGACAGTACCAGGCATTAATGACTCTAGCAAAACATTTCATTAGAAGCAGAACAACACCTTCAAATTGAACAGGATATACAGAGACCAACTCAAATAACACACCAGTTGTCTGTATTTTCCACTGCCAGAATGTGAAAACTGTCTGGTAGTCACTGGGCCATCGGACACATCACCAATGTAGAGCTTGCATGGCTGCTGAGGTAGTTTCTTGTTTGCTTTCCAAGTTCAGGTTTGCTTCAGATCCAAAGTGGATACCTGCTCCTCTCCATAGGGCAGGAAGCAGCTCAACTGAAAAACCACCAGGTTGAAACAGCAGCAAATAAAGTAAACCAGTGACTGTAGTTTTACCACCAAGCACAGAAGCTGGGGAGGGGAAGAGGGTGAATGAAGTTCAAAGTTTGTACATTCCAGCTGTGAAGTTGAGGTTAATCAAGTAGAAAACAAATAAATTAAATCTGTGTTACATTGATTTAAAGCATAGAGGTGCAAAGCACTGGACTGACTTTGAAACAGAGCACTAAAAGTTAAGAGTTCAGAAAGCACAGGAGCAAGTATAATAATCCATGAATCCATAAGTATAATACTCCAGTAGTTGGGCTAGGCCACACTTGGTCACTTCCATACATCACCATGGGCTCTTTCAGGAAAAAAAACCAGCTGTGGGCATCCTTCTTTAATGGAAACAGACTTTATGTGAGGAGTAAGTAGCTTAAGTAAGCAAAAAAATCAGGACTAAATTGCCTGAAGCTGAGCACCCGAAATGTGAAACATCATTTAATTCTTCTGAAAATGTGTTTCATAGTCCACAAACTATCTGCACTTTCAGATATTTGCTGGTTGCTTTCAAGCTGTCTCCATGTTTCATAGGATTTATAGTGAAACAGTTATCCTTCTCCCTGCTTTTTCAAAGAAAGAAAGTAAACTTCTGTTTATTCCTGCCATAGCACAGCTGGAAACGGGGTACTAGCAACCCATACACTATCAACGCGACACTGCTGCTACAGTTTGTAGCTCTATAGCACTGGCTTCCCTTTGCACGTTTGTTTCCTTCAGAATTTGGCAAGAAAGATTATTTAAAAACCAGTCTACATCCTGGTAATCTTCAGGCCACCGCAAATATCGACTCCTTTGTAAAAAGTTTCGAATTGGTTTATGTTTCATCAGTTGATATTGAGAAAGTGACCCAACCACTACCATAATGAGGACATCTTTTAGATCACAGAAGTACCGGCTCTGGGCAAAATTAAAGGCTTCAACACACCAGCCATCTTTGAGAAACTGTCTGGTCACAATGCAAATTGTTTTTCTGCTGTTCCAAATGGCATCACGAATATTGTTGATATGTTCTTCCCCAGGCAAGAAATCTCTTTCCTCAAAGCACAAGGTAAACTGGTTTTTATCAAAATACTGTGAGTCCAGATGCTTTAGCAAAGAATTCTGGACCCATTCAAAGTCATTTTTGCTGTAGCACAGATACGCATCATATCTGTATTCACTTCTATCTGCTGTTTGTGGAGGGCTGTCTATCACTTTTTTTGTGATAGTTTTATACAAGACAAAACAAATCCCCCGGCAGCGAGTGAAAATGATGACTGCCATCAGAACCATTAGAAGAGTGACAGAGGTGAAGATGAATACTGAGAACCTGAATGCCTGCTGGAGTTCCTCTTCATCACAATCATCATAGAGCAGAGATGACAGTGGCACCCCTGCAAATGCAGGTGGGTACATACAGTACCTGTCAGACTGTAAGCCAGTCAGGGTTACATTGGTTTTGTTTAGCCACACTAGTAAACTCCTCAAAGTACAATCACAGACATATTTATTATGTGTAATATCCAGAATGCTCAAAGTCATAAATACTTCAGGCTCAGGGGAAAAAAGCTGGTTTCTAGATAAGTTTAAGTTTTCCAGGCTTTGTGGAAAAAGTCCAGGAGAAAGATGAGACAATAGGTTGGAAGCTAGATTAAGTCTTCTTAGAGATGTTAGACCTCTAAAAATCTCCTGCGGAAGAGCTCTAAGGTAGTTGTTATTCAGATGTAGGACCTGAAGTTTGGACAGTGACCTGAACACATCCAAACATAAATCTCTCTCCCACACAAGCTGCAACATATTTTCACCTAGATCCATATAGATTAACTGATTGTTTCCTGTAAAGTTATTATTTCTCTCACAGTAAGACAAACGGTTCTGTTTTAAGAAGATATACTGCAAATCTGGAACTTGGAAAAGAATATACAGGTCACCTACGTTTGCCAACCAATTTCTTTCTAATTCAAAATATGTTGCTGCTATTGCTGCGCCATCTACAGATGTTATTTTATTGTCACCTAAAAAAACAGAGGTCAGCTGTGGAAAGGAAGGGAGTTTTTTAATGGCATTGTCTCGAAGATCAATTATTTGCAGACTAACTAAGTTACTGAATGATTTTTCACCAATCATCCCAATATGATTTTGCTGTAAATCAATATACGTTACACTATGTAGACCCTCAAAAGTATACTCGTACATCTCACCTAAAAGATTACTTGAGAGATTAAGAATTTTTAGGTTTCTCAAGCCAAAAAATGCTTGCCTTTGGATTTGATTTATCTTGTTTCTGAACAGGTTTAGCAATTCCAGATTACCAAGGCTTTCAAAGATTAATGAATTGAGAGAGAAAATGTAACCCTCTGAGATATCAAGCAAATGAAGATCACTTCTTGCTAGTCCCACAAATGTATCATTATCTGGATTTTTTAAGTTATGAAAGCCAAATCCTGAACCCATTGTATGAGAGCTGAATATCAAAGAACCAATTTGAGTCCCTTTAATGGCTGAACAGAAATACTGGACTTTCTCTGTGTTCCAACCATTTCCACTAAGATCTAGTGAGATAAACGTAATATTTCTGAAAGGATTTGGGCATTTGGCCCAGACAGCTTCATCTGTCTTGTACAAATGATTAAAACTGAGGCTAAAATATAAAAAGTGTTTTCCTTGGAAGCTGGTGAGATTGCTTTCACACAGGTTGGATATCTTGTTGGATTTCAGCTTCACAGTTTTCAAGACTGTTAGATTATAAAATAAAGGATGAGGCTCAAGCTTTGTGATTTGGTTCCCTGAAAGATCCAATTCTTCTAATGATCTCAGATCTTGAAAGTAACACTCCTCCAAGATGGAATCATCAAGGGAGTTTGCATACAGATGGAGTACAGTCAGGCTTGCCAAGCCCACAAAAGCATCAAGATCGAGTTCAAGAATCTTATTGAATCCCAAGTCTAAGACACGAAGGTTTGGCAGGTTCCTGAAAGCTCCTTTTCCTATGGTGACAGGATAGACATGTTGCGTTCCGATTTCCAACACCAACAAGTGCTCCAGCAGTGGAAATGAAGTTGCAGTCACTTGCCTGATATAGTTGAAAGTTAGCAAAAGCTTTACTGTATCCTTTGGGACAAGTGGAATATCCGTGAGGTTGCAGAAATAATAATGGGAGACTTGGGCTTCTGAATAACATTTTCTAAGTGCACATATACAACTAGCTAGTGATATTCCAAAGACAAGTATTAGCTGTTGACGTAACATCATGAATCTAAGTGAAAAAAAAAAAAAGAAAAAGAAAAACAGTAAGCATTAATTCTGTGTTTGACTATCTATGCATTAAGTTATAGAACACATTTTTAATAATTGTAGAATAAAAGACTAAAGTTAAATTAAAAATGACTAGTAATTTGGGATTTATCCTTTCTCTGAAGTGTAACAGGCATCATTTGATAGGTTGGCTGATCAGAAGATGGGTCCCAAAGAGATGTGAGCACCCAAAAAGTAACCCTCCTTTAAGTACCTTACAGGAGGCACCAAAACCCCACTAGAGAAGCACGAAAATCTTGGCCTAGCTATTTAATTTGCATCATGGAATTGATAATGCTGGTATTAATTTCTTAATCAGTTACATAAACAGGTTTAAACAGTTTGAATTACCAATGTAAAGTGCAGTCATCCAATCATCCCAACAGAGGAAGCCAATGCTGCTCTTCCTTTGAGCACTCTGCTTGTGAGGGCAATCAAACTATTTGGAGTTAAGACTGCTGTCACACAGAAGTGCCTAACAACCATGGATTTTAAAAGGGGGACTTCTTTGGGGCTCCTTGAGCCTCAGATTAATCCTACCATGTGAAATTGTTCTTGAAAGGGTTGTAAAATAATTTCAAAAGTATAGGCAAGAACAGTGAAGAAAAAGGAAAAAAAAAAATGCAGTGGCCTGAAACTGAACTGCAAGATTTTGTGTTTTGTGAAAAACTACATTTCCTGAACTGTAAATTCTTGAGTTATACAAAAAGGTGCATTAATTATTTATGCAGCTTACTAATGCATTGGTTTATTCATTTATTCCCATTCTGGATTTTCTTTGCATTATGTCATCCATCCATCTGTTTCTTTATCTAAGAAAAAAACCTCTTCAAAGAAACAGAGGTCTTTTTTTATTAAGTATGGGAAAGAACAGATCAAATTATTAGCCCTAAAGTGGTTTCTTATGTACTGTAGCTTTAATAAACCTTCTAATTAATATTGAAACTACATGCCTCACCTTTTAGAAAAGCATTTATTGAAATGAAACAACCAAAGGAAGAAATTTTGTGACTTGCACTACAATCTGCTTAAAAATCAGTAAGTGTAAACCTTTGTGGAAACAAACCCAATGGCCATCTAATGGTTGCAAAGCAAACCTCCTTCAGAAAGGAAAAAAGTTGGGCTTTGAGCTAGTAATTAAAAAGAGGTAAACCCCAGTGATTAATATGATGATTTGAGCACATTGTTTCTTTAAAGTACATATGAAAAATCTATGCAGAATATTGCACTAAAGTCACCTTATGCTTGTTGCTCTCATCAAAGTGATTCCTGAGAAATAAAAAAGTATGTCAGTAGAAACCCCTATGATATTCCCATCTAAGTGAAAAAGCTAGCCATTTTTTTAGAGACTATCTGCTAAATAGGAATTACAAGTATATTATAGTAGTACTCAGTGTCATGATTGGCACAATATCTACCTAACATTACTAACAGTACCTAACATTTTTCTTGATGTTCTTGAAGACATCTAGTTATGCTAAAACCTTAACTTGTAGCAACTATGACTCCTAGGGCGAGTCTGCAAATTCTGAAGCTCAAATGCCAGCTGGGAAAAACATGTACCTTGCAATTTAAAATACTGATCCTGTAATTTTTTAAGACAATTTCATGGTTTTGGTACAAGAGCTGATTTTTGAAGTAATAGGAAAGTGCTAAATTCTGAATTCCTTGCACTCAAATTTCATTTACATTTTTGTCTCATTAAGGAATTTAGGATGATCTTCAAAGAAAAGCAAATTATAGGCAATGTATATAAAAATTATGTTAAGAGATTTTAACTGAATGTATGAGGAATAATTCGTAGCACTAGAAAACAGTTTTTTCTACCCTCTTTCTTTGACCCAGCATGCACCGCTAAAAGGGGACATTATAAAAAGTAAACTATATAATGTTAGTCTTTGTGACTACAAAATGTTGTAGGTTATTAAAAGAAAACCACACACAACTAAACACATAACCAGACATACAAGATTTTGTTTACATTATACTTTTTCTCTTTCCTTGAACCATGAAACCCAAACACCAAGTTTCCTTGTTATTATTTGTTAACTATTACAATGATTCTAGCTGACACCATAATGTAAGATATTTAGCACAAATAGTTTTAAATTACATTTATCTTTCAGGTATTTCCATTCCTTGTATTTGCCTAGATGCTATGGCTGGTTTTTAAAGTATGGGCAAAATCACAGCATTAACAAAAGCACTGACAAATAAAAAGTATTATGGAAGTGTAATTTTAATAGACGTGTATCAACTTACCACAATAAAAAGCTCAAAATGTTCAGAGTGGAAGAATTAGAAAACATTGTTGCTGGGGTTTTTTTTAATTTAAAAAGGTAGTTTTATTTTTCATACTACAAAATATTAACATCGTGAAATACTTCTATTGCTTTCACACTTATCTGTTCTACTGTGTCTTTGTAACTTAAAGAAGTCTCTGATAATCTCTTGAAAGTTGTTAAACTCCATCTCCGCTCTGGTTTAGTGACAAGGAACATTTGGAAATTTTTGCTTATTTGACATTTATAAGCTCTTTGCTCCCTCAATTTTTTCCACATAAGTTACTACTTTTTCCTTTGAATCTTGGCCCCCCATGACCAGGGGGAGGATGCTAGGAATAAGTAATGCCTCTTACTGTTTTCATGAGGACAGCAAATACTTTTAATTTAACAGAATACCTCCATGAATTATTTTATACAACCCTTCACCACTGTACATTAGTACCTAAAATCTCTTGGGAAGAATACTCTTCAAAAAAAATTACCATCATTCCATTCAGTTATGTGCCTGTGTATGGAGATGAAGGGATGTATAAATGCTTCATTTGTTATTAAAACTGAAATCAATGAAGTTTAGAGAACCAGAGCTCAGCATCTGAGACTGTTTCATTCTACTGCATTTCTTTCAGAAGAGGTAAATGCTAAAGAGATGGTGGAAAGCAGGAGGGGTAGGAAAAATGCAGCAAGTGCATGTGGGATATAAAGTCCTAAGCAGGATGTGTTTATGAGCAATGGAAAGAACTTCTACAAGGCAGGTTTCATAGTCTACCTAGATCTAAAGGTAGCAAGTGAGTGTTTTTCTGAAAGGCTGTTGAGGATTGCCATCATTTTTGCTTTCACATTTTCTACTGACAAAAAGGGAACACTGACTTGGTCTTTGGGAGAAGGTAGTTACTGGCTATGAACTGCTTCACTGACAAAGCATTGTGGGCTGGCATGTTGTCTCAACGTTAATTCTTGCACACCAACATTTTCCAACTGAGGTTAACAAAAAAAAAAAACCTATGTTTCATAGAATCATAGAATCACCAGGTTGGAAGAGACCCACTGGATCATTGAGTTCAACCATTCCTATCAAACAATAAACCATGCCCCTCAGCAGCTTGTACACCCGTGCCTTAAACACCTCCGGCAGCCTATTCCAATGCCCAATGACCCTCTGTGTGAAAAAATTCCTCCTAATCTCCAGCCTAAGTCTCCCCTGGCAGAGCTTGAGGCCATTCCCTCTTGTCCTGTCCACTTGTCACTTGGGAGAAGAGGCCAGCTCCATCCTCTCTACAACTTCCTTTCAGGTAGCTGGAGAGAGAAATGAGGTCTCCCCTCAGCCTCCTCTTCTCCAGGATAAACAACCTCAGCTCTCTCTGCCATTCCTCATAAGGCCTGTTCTCCAGTCCCTTCACTAACTTTGTTGCTCTTCTCTGGACTCACTCCAGAGTCTCAACATCCTTCTTGTGGTGAGGGGCCCAGAACTGAACACAGGATTCAAGGAGTGGTCTTACCAGAGGGAGAATAACCTCCCGGGACCTGCAGGTCACACCGTTTCTGATACAAGCCAGGATGCCACTGGCCTTCTTGGCCATCTGGGCACACTGCTGGCTCATCTTCAGTTGGCTGTCAACCAACCAGGTCAACCCCCAGGTCCTTCTCCTCCAGGCAGCTCTCTAGACAGACTTCTCCCAGTCTGTAGCACTGCATGGGGCTCTTGTGCCCCAAGTGCAGGAACCCCCATTTGGCCTTGTTAAACCTAATGCCATTCGACTCAGTCCAGTGGTCCAGACTGTTCAGATCCCTTTGCAGAGCCTCCCTGCCCTCCAGCATATCCATGCTTTCTCCCAGCTTAATGTCATCTACAAACTTGTTAAGGGAGCACTCAATGCCTTCACCCAGGTCATTGATAAAGACATTGAAAAGGGCTGGACCCAGCACTGAGCCCTAGGGAACCCCACTTGTAACTGACCTCCAGCTGGATTTAACCACCATTTACCACCACTCTCTGGGCCCAGCCATCCAGCCAGTTTTCTACCCAGGAGAGTGTGCGTCTGTCCACTCTGGCAGCTGACAGTTTCTGAAGCGGAATGTTGTGAGAAACTGTGTCAAAGGCCTTACTGAAGTCCAGGAAGACCACATCCACAGCCTTTCCCTCATCCGGCAGCCGAGTCACTTTGTCATAGAAGGCGATCGGGTTGGTTTGGCAAGACCTGCCTTTTGTAAACCCACGTTGACTGGGCCTGATCACCCAGTTCTCTTGCATGTGCTTCATGATAGCACTCAAGATCACCTGTTCCATGACTTTTCCTGGCACTGCGGTTAGACTGACTGGTCTGTAGTTCCCTGGATCCTCCCTGCCACCCTTCTTGAAGATGGGCTCAACATCAGCCAGCCTCCCATCCAGTGGAACTTCCGCAGTCTTCCAGGACTGTTGGAAGATGATGGAAAGGGGTTTGGCCAGCACATCCCCCAGCTCCCTCAATACCCTTGGGTGAATTCCATCTGGCCCCATAGACTTATGGGTGTCTAGCTGGGCAAGCAAGGCTCTAACCACCTCCTCTTGGACCATGAGAGCCTCATTTTGCTCCTCTAGTTCCGGGGTTTGTACACAGAGGGCACAACTTTCTTTACAATTAAAGACTGAGGCAAAGAAGGCATTAAGTATCTCAGCGTTTTCCTCATCCCCTGTAACTGTTGTTCCTTCTGTGTCCAATAGGGACTGTATGGTCTCCCTAGTTCTCCTTTTATTATTTAGATATTTATAGAAAGATTTTTTGTTATCTTTTACAGACTTAGCCAATCTGTTTTCTATTTGAGTTTGAACATGTATCCACTGGTACAGAGTGAAGGGACTGAGTTGAATTTTGTCTCGCTGTGACAGGTTAGAACATGTCCTATAATCATCTCTGTCTCTCTCCTCCCACTCTTGCTTCCTAAGCTATAGGGTTAGTATAAGGTTCTTTTGTGTCGGAACTCGTATAACTGAGGATACCCGCAGAAGCTGTCAGTAAGCAGAGCCTGGAGTATAGCAGAAGAGGAGGGCTAAGACTGTCATCTCTTTGTTGTACACAAGCCAGGAAAGACACTAGAACAACTGTCCCATGAAGAGTTAGAAAGGATTTGCCATTCCCCTCTCCCCATCCCCAACAAAAATGCTCTGAAGGCCACATAAATGAAGAATGGGTTACAATACCATATTTTTGTCTTTGGTGATAGTTGAGAACATTTGCTTGCTTTTTAAGAGTAATACAAAAGGAAAATTCTGGTCTCAGAAGTGGTTTTGTGCAGCATTCAGTAGCATGCTTACTCTCTTCAGCCGCCTCCACTGCTTCTGCCACATAACCCTACGTCAAATATGAATGGAAGTGAACAGACATGTATCATAAGTGTTTATGAAAATGAGCAGCAGGCCTAAATGGTTCTCATTTTTTGGCCATATGTTTTAGTGAACCAAGTTGCATGGACTCTAGAGAAGACTTGTCCAATATAACTGTCTGTAAGTTTTAAAGAGTGTTAAAATCTTCTGACTAACCTATTGCAGTGACCTCAGACAGTCAGAGGAATTGTGTACCCATCATGAGAAACAATCTCATTGTTTGAAATAATTTTATAAAGATGAAGTCTTCTGATCAAGAATACCAGCCATTTAGTTGTTTGGGATGTTGTCTGTGCACAAAAAGGTAAAAACAAAGGTAAAGCTGGTATATTTTTCATTATCTGCACCAAAACAACAACAACAAAAAAAAGCACAAATTTTCATGCTAACTTTCACAAAAACATCCATGTCATTTTCTGTAGTCACTGAATCACAGATGAGTAGTGTATATATAAATAAAGTTAGCAGCATGTTTTCATGAGTGTGTGACAATCTTGCTGCTAATTGCCACAAGCCTGCTTTAGGATTAAGGGTTGAACATTAATCCTAGATGGACACACAGTTGTGATACAATGAATAGGGGTTCCTGCCCATACTGAGCTTCTGAATTCTGCTTGAAGTAGTTATGCTTTTAGGCTGAAATTGTTTTAGCATACTGTGCCTCTACACGGCATCCAACATTACTAACAAAAGTTGCAGGCTGTCTTTCCCAGACCAGAAACAACAGTTGATTATTAAATCCTTTGGAGACAAGGGATTAACCAATTCCTAGAAGAGTTGGTTAGCCCCAGATCTTTCTTCCAGAAGCTGGCAAAGTGCAGCACTCATAAACAGTATCAGTAAAGAAATCTGCTGCAAGTACAAAACTCATGGGCATGCAAGGGAAACAATGAACAGAAGGAGTCTGGAACCTTTGGACATTTTTGCTTTGTTTCAGGTTACACCTCAGTCACTATAGATAACATCAGCTAGCTCTGAGATCTCAAAGGCTTCTTGATTCAGTCCACAAGTTGTGGAACAACAATCCTTAAAATGTCAAAGAAATCCTTCCTTTCTTCTCTCCTCCCTCTTTCAAAACCAGTTTACTTTTGAGGACAAATGTTAGGAAAATGTTAATATACTAACAGTATTAAAGTTTAAATACCTAATCTGTATACTGATCTTTGGCCATATTGCACATAGGGTGCTTGGAACGGCTCCAGGAAAGGGTTTATGGCAGACACAACAGTCTGTTACCACTCAGCCATGCTGACAGGACAAAGCTGAGCTGTAAGAAACATGTACAGCTTGTTGGCAGTTAGGCCAAATAATCTCTCACAATTCAGTAGGGTAGGAATGCTGAGCAAACGCAGAAGTGCTGTAGGAACCTATGCAAGGTTCGACCTGAGACTTGATATGTTAATGAAAAGCGTTAGTTCCCATCTTCTCATCTTCAGTCCCTTTCTCTTTTCATTATACTTTGTCCTAAGCATGAATTAAGTGCAGCGTCCTGCACTTCAGTCACAAGAACCCCATGAAACATTACAGGCTTGGGAAAGAGTGGTTGGAAAGCTGCCTGGTGGAAAAGGTCTTAGGGGCGCTGGTCAACAGCAAGGTGCTCATGTGCACAAGAAGGCCAACAGCATCCCGGCTTGTGTCAGAAATGGTGTGGCCAGCAGGAGTGGGAAAGAGATTGTGCCTCTGTACTCCACACTGATGAGGCCACACCTTGAATCCTGTGGTTGGTTTTGAACCCCTCACTACTAGAAGGACATTGAGGGGCTGGAGCAAGCTCAGAGAAGGGAAATGGAGCTGGTGAAGGGTCTGGAGCATGTCTTATGAGGAGGAGCAGTTGAGGGAACTGGAGTCATTCTTATTTCTTACAGAAGGTACAGAACAAGTAAAATATCCTCATCTTATACCCCAATATCATTAGTCCTTTCTTCACTCTTGGTAACCACTACGGGCATCTTTCCCAGAGGCTGGTGATACACATTGAATGTGCAGGACAATTTGTATCTGGCACTTGGTAAAATTTCTCAGAAAAAAAACCAAAGACCTTCAAAGAGCACCCTTTTTCTTTTAATCTAACATATTATAAACCTACTGACAATGACGAGCACATAAATATAGGCCATAAAATAGTTCTTAAATTATATATCACAAACAGTAAGCCTTTGTTCTTAGGCTGGCCAGATAAAGACCAACTGCTATTGTGAAAATCTGTATTGCTGCTGTTAGCAGCATTGATTAGGTCAAATGTACTTACTGAAACAAAATTAAAGCTCCAAGCTTTCACACAGGGTCTAAGCCATCATAACATTATGCTCAGAAAAAGCTGTGTAGTGTAAACAAACTATTCTTCATGGGACCCCTCTAGCCAATTACAATCCAATTTCATTCATCATATTACGGAAGGTGTCCTGTTCTACCTCCTCAGCCTCTCCCTTAAGTTGATAGGATGCTTAAGTTAAATACAGGTTTTGCCAACTTAACATCAGGAAGGCAAGCGAGTACTGTGATAGAACCTAAGACAATAAAGCATTTAATGACTTGACAGAGAAGGACTATGAAAATCAGCCACTGGTTTGGGTCATCAGAAGTTTCCTACGGAATGCAATTACCTTACTCCTGTTCGTCATCCAGATTTATTTGTTTTGATATCCCCTGAGATTATATGACAAGATGTGGACACACATACACTTCAAAGACAGTGTGATTATTCTAATCTTATCATATTAATACAGTTCTTTAAAAAAAAACAGTCTCCAGAAGGATGGGAAAATAAATTTGAAAGTATAGAGTGAAACATGGTCTGGGCTATTTCTCTGAGAGACAGGAGTAAACTGGAGAGGCACAGGGAGGGTGCTGTAACCCCAGACTCCAGCCCCTGACCCTACTAATTTTTTTTTTTTTTTTTTAGCCGCTGACCCCATTTTTTTAGTGTTTCCCTCCCAAGAGCCAGTCTGCTCTTTTCCCTACCTGAGCAGCCAGCTGGGCTGGCTATTGCAGTGCTCTAGCACTGAGTACTGGTCCATCTGCTAGCCTGGGGAAGCCCAGGCTCCTCTGCGTTTGTGTCTCACAGAGGATTATGCAGGCAGAGAGCCTCAGCTAGGCTTAGGATAAGGACAAACAAGGTTTCTTATGCTCTTCCAGGTCCTGTGGAAATTAACATCACAAGGCTTCAATAAGAGCAGTGAAAATTCTTGGTTTGTTTGGGGTTTTTGTTTGGGGTATTTTTGTTTGTTTTTCAGTTTGGTGCTACAGTTGTCTCTCAGCAGAGTTGCTAGTTCAAAACAGTACAAACCAACACTGGATGGTCACAGTCTGCTCCCTAAATACATGTAATCTTTTAATCTAAACGCTGCCATGTGAAACTTCCTGGTTTGGACTAGAAACCACTCCAGGGAAGTAATGTTTCCCTCCCATTAGTTTCCCCTCCCTCTTACCTATCATTTTGAACTATGTTTTTCACAAAGAAGACTGAGCCCAGGAACAAAAAGTCCTTTATTGTGTTCACAGTATAATTAGAAGCAGCCAGGATTAAAATTCTCACCAGGAAAAGATCAAAGTGATAACAGGAAAATTACTCTCAAGAGCGACAGTCAAGTTTTTACCTTACAGGCCAGCTTCACAGATGGGACAGAAATACTTAAGGAAGCAGCATTCAGACTGTAACTCCTCAGGTCACAGGTAGAGCTCTGTACAGCCTTACCTGCAAAGCTAACTTTTTTACAATGCTCATCAGTATTGTCATACCAGTGAAACAGTGGTCAGGCATAAACCAGTGGCAATGGTTCAGTAGCTGAAATCAGCAAAGATGACTAAATGGTTAGCTGGAAAGGAAATGGTATGGTTGCCATGCCTGCACTCCTGGGATCCAATCTGAGCATGTTATCTATTAAGGAACTGCTGAAAGAGTATGGACACAGGTGCCTAAATATGTAGAGCCAAATGGAACAATTGATAACAAAGAAAAGTTATCAAAAGATAACAAGCTACAAATGCCTAGTGACAGAAAGACCATAAATGTAGTACAAAAGAGAAACAGACAGCCTATTTGACCAGCATTTAAGTGAAGTTAGAAACGTGCCCCACTCTTTCCTGGAATGGACATGTTGAAAGGATACTTTCTGAGTTCCTTTGAAATAGGCACATATCAGAAGAAATTTGAGTTAGTTCTAACTTGTCTGTCATGTAGGAAAAAATTACACTCACAAGTACAGCTGACAACTTTGTACTGCAGAACGTCTTGTTCAAAGAACACCTAACAAGTGAAGAAGGTAGGAAAGTATCTAGAAGCCGTTCTGAAACAGTTCTTATGTGAGGCTGTTGCTTAGTTAGCCATTTAATCGACTGACAGTATGGTAATAAAGTCCTACTGCTCACCTGCATATATATCCCAGGTTGAGTGCTCACCTACTGATATCCTTATACAAGATGGCCCCAACCTGACAAGGAAGACTATCTGTCACACAGGTTAACCTGCCTGAAAGGCATTTAGAGCGGAAGCAGGGAACCAAATTATATACTCCATGCAGTACATGTAGAAAGATACACACCTGACTTCTGAATTCATAAAAGACCTGCAGTCTTACACCTAGGGACTGCAAAACCAGAAATCTCTGTGCAGGATAAATTTGAAATTCTGTCCCTACCCAGCTCTTTCTGGAGAGAAAGTCATCAGTGTCTTCATTTAGCACATCAATCTATTATGTAAAACAACTACACTCAATTTTGCTTTCTGCACAATGCAATACCAAACCCTTTCACCTCACAAATGCTCATTAAATGTGGAAGAATTGGTTATTTTGGACTGGAGGCACTCTCCACCTTTTCTCATAGAAACTTAGAATGGTTTGGGTTGGAAGGGACCTTAAAGATTATAGTTCCAACCTGGCCTTCTATTGCACTTCTGATTGACTGAGTAATGTTCAAGATACACTACATCAAAGACATTTTTCAGCATAATGATGGTTTAGGGGATGCTTTGCATGGAGCCAAAAAATGGGAGGGAAGAGATCTGCTCTAAGCAGTTCCCACATTCTGACTGTGTATATGTTCAATCCAGAAACCATCCTTAGAGACCACCCTTGTTGCCCTTTTGCTCTCCCCTCTAGTTCCAGCCTCATACCATCTTGATCAACTTCTAGAAGTTCTTGCATAGTGTTACAGCTTCAAAGGGAAGCTGAAGAGTACCTGTTAACCATTAGCAGGAAGACTATCACATTTGCCTTCAGGCAGACAATGGAGATGAATGAACTCTCCCATGACTGGGCAAATGCTCCTAGCTGTGAGCCACTGCAGAACAGTAACAGTTCATCGTTCCATTTTAACATAAAGAAGCAGCAGCCACCGCTCCATTATGGGCTCTGTCTGAGCTAGAAGTATGTCTAAATCTACCCACACAATATAGCCAGGTTAGACTGATCAGCCTTGTCAGACCCAAGCATTGCTGGAGGTCTGCAGAAACAAATTCTGCACTGAAATACTAAAGTGAAGAAGAACCCTGCTGACATCCAGCAAGCTGGATTCTTTCAAGATCAGGTGTGAATGCTGTCCGCCCTGTGAGTAAAAATATCACAGAATCACAGAATCATTAGGTTGGAAAAGACCCACTGGATCATCGAGTCCAACCATTCCTATCAATCACTGAACCATACCCCTCAACACCTCATTCACCCGTCTTTTAAATACCTCCAGGGATGGTGAATCAACCACCTCCCTGGGCAGCCTCTGCCAGTGCCCAATGACCCTTTTCATGAAAATTTTTTTCCTGATGTCAAGTCTGAACCTCCCCTGGTGGGGCTTGAGGCCATTCCCTCTTGTCCTGTCCCCTGTCACTTGGGAGAAGAGGCCAGCTCCATCCTCTCTACAACTTCCTTTCAGGTAGCTGGAGAGAGAAATGAGGTCTCCCCTCCAGCCTCCTCTTCTCCAGGATAAACAACCACAGCTCTCTCAGCCATTCCTCAAAAGGCCTGTTCTCCAGCCCCTTCACTAACTTTGTTGCTCTTCTCTGGACTCACTCCAGAGTCTCAACATCCTTCTTGTGGTGAGGGGCCCAGGACTGAATACAGGATTCAAGGAGTGGTCTCACCAGTGCTGAGTACAGAGGGAGAATAACCTCCCTGAACCTGCTGGTTACACCGTTTCTGATACAAGCCAGGATGCCACTGGCCTTCTTGGCCATCTGGGCACACTGCTGGCTCATCTTCAGTTGCTGTCAACCGACTTCTCCTCCAGGCAGCTTTCTAGCCACTCTCCTCCTAGTCTGTAGCTCTGCATAGGGTTGTTGTGCCTCAAGTGCAGGACCCGGCACTTGGCATTGTTAAACTGCATGCCACTATCGCCCAAACCCACACTGTTCCGAACTATGCCAATGCCAACCCAGCTGCCCAAATACCTTCTCCCAAGGGTTGCTGCCACGCCTGCTTTCTCAGCAAAGGCTGCGGTGCCGCTCAACCCCCTCAGCATGGCAGGCGGCTCAGGCCCTGCCCGCCCGGCTCCGCGCTCCCGTCACCGATCACCTCCGCCCGGCCCGATCCGCCGCGCTCAGCCCGCACCGGGGCGGGGCGGTGGAAGCCCGGGCGGGGCTGGCAGCGGCGATCCCATTCCATCCCTCCTTCCCTCCCTCTCTCCACGTCGCCGCGCAGCGTTTCCGACCTGCACCTTTGCTCTAACACCCACCTCACAACAACCTCCTTTCAGGTAGCTGGAGAGAGCAATGAGGTCTCCCCTCCAGCCTCCTCTTCTCCAGGATAAACAACCACAGCTCTCTCAGCCATTCCTCAAAAGGCCTGTTTTCCAGCCCCTTCACCAGCTTCGTTGCTCTTCTCTGGACACGCTTCTGGACCTCAATGATTTTCTTGTAAGGAGGGGCCCAACACTGAATACAGAATTGATTCCTCAGGGACACCTTCCACCGGATCAGGTCACTCAAAGCCGCATCCAACCTGACCTTGAACACTGCCAGAGATGGGGCATCAACTCTGGACAACCTGTTCCAGCGCTTCACTATCCTCACAGGAAAAAAATTCTTTCTGACATCTAATATAAATCTCCTCTCTTTCAGCTTAAAAGCGTTACCCCTCGTCCTATCCCTGCACTCCCTAATGAAGAGTGTCTCCCAATCCTTCCTACAGTCCTCCTTTAAGTACTGGAAGCTGCTATAAGATCTCCCTGGGTGACATTTTGTATCAAAGTTACCTAAGCAAGGCCTAGAGCCTAGGAACAGTTTGGGTGCCAGCTAAGCCAGTTTCAGGTGGTGAATATAAACTTCAGAAGTAGGTGAAGCGGCCTGCAGAACTGCTATTTTTTCACAGCTTTGTCTTTGAGCATGTTTTAAATGTATAATGTACATTTAGGCAAGAAACCAAGGTATTCACTGTGCTTGTAGCACAGTGTAGTCAGCTGCTGCAAACAATATGTTACTCAGTTATGGAAGTGGTTTTTTTCAACAGCTCTTGCCAAGTTATAGCTGCAAATCCAACCTGGAACTTTTAGTTTTGTGCATTGATTGATTTATCATTGAACAATACTCACATGCTATTATTACAACTGCAGACTTGCTGGTGGAGTAAGTCCTTTTGATTCAGCTATTAAAAACCTTCAAGTTTAAAATGTGAAAATCACAGGACTCTGTAAAAAAGGTGCCAATATAGCATACTGTGCTTGTACAACTCAGAGGGAAAAGAAACACTTAAGTTGTCTGTTAATGCAGCTGAATATTCTATAGCACTGTGCTGACATTTTTCAATACCTTCTTGCACAGGGGAAGCAATGCAGTTCCAAATGATGCAGGTGAGCCTGCTGTATTTTGTTGACCAAAGGCGTACCTACACAACCATCTCCTGTTGCTCTGTCACTTGCAAGAAATGATGGAAACTAAAACAAAAGTTGTCTTTCTGCCAAGGTATCTGTATTAAGCAGAGATATACCTCTTGCTCCTCCATTGCCTCATGCAAGTCACATAGACATAGAAAGCTAGACACCTAGCAGGCACCATAAATGATTACAAAACACGGAAAAAGAAAATACATCTGCTTTACTATACACATGAAAGCACCAAAAATTAGGAGTAATTATTTACAGAATTTTACTGTGTCCTAGATTTACACAGCTTCTTGAAAATAAGCACTGAGATACATAATTTTAAGCATATAACTAATTTCAAGAAAATGCCATGTACAAAAGTTCATTTATAAAAGGTCAGTAAATGCTTTTAAAGATTTTGTAACAAGTAGTCATTTGTCTTATATTTTGACAAAGACTAAAGCAGGTTAGTTGGCTGTTTATTGTTGTGGTTTATCGCTAGTTATGATGTGTTCAACTGATATGCTTGTAATATTTCTATTGTATTCCACTCTGTTTAAACATGCTAATAAAATACATCAATAATATGCAATCTTTATAACCCCCTTTATAACCTCCTGCAACTAGGGTGTAATATTTTTTGAAGTAAAACCCAAACAGGTGTTCTCTCTGGTACTTAATAGAGTGGATTTAATACTGAAAAAAATGTGCTTCTAGCCAAAGAACAGACCCATGTGCATGCTGGCTGTACAAATGACATTTGCCAGCTGTAATGAACTCTGGCTATGAAATTGTAATAGCCACTGAAGGCTATCTATGGTGAATGACTAACACGTTCTAAATTAAGGTCTATAATTGCACTCTAATGCATTAAATTACTGATTTTTTACATGTAAGACACTTACCAAGTGTGTATCTTATTGTACCTCTGGTCTCACCTGTAGTGTACAATAGTCAGGTGAAATACATGATCATTTCCCACAGGCTTCTTCTAAATCAGGTTTCCACTGACACCAGACCAATGCTGTAATAAGGCCACTATTTTGGCATGCACACATTTTCAGATCTTGCATAGCTAAGGACATGACATTCCTCTACCTTATGAGTCTCAGAATTATCATATTAAGTATCAGGAATTCTTTGATTTTTTTCCTACCTGAATTTCACAACAAACATGGGAAAATCTGTGAACACCTTAGTAAACCCCCAACTTTAAAAAAAGCCAACCCAAACAACAGTGTGATTTGTGTTGAGTGTTTGGGGAATTATTAAAGTGTTTTAGAAGTGTTTTATTGAAGTAGTGAACTCAACAGTTTGTCCACACAATGTATTGAATAAGAAAAGAGAAACTCTACATATACAAAGATAATAATTGCATTTATGCACACAGAAGTATCCAAAAATGAGCCTCTATGTGTGAATTGTTTTCCTGGTTTAGGTAGCATTGATTTTTTATCTGAGTGTGCTTCTGTGAGCTTCATCTTGGTGAGACTGAAGACTTTCAAGTGCCAGGTTTTTTCATTTATGTGCCTTTATAACCTTGCCTACCACTGAGTTCAGTTACAAATAAGACTCTTACTTTGAGCAAAGAAGAGAAAAGCAAGATAATAAAGCCTAATTGAGAAAAGTTTTGACCAATTGAAAAAAGTGCTTTATAAGTCTCAACATAAGAATAATTTAGCATATTGCATTTTAATTTGAAAATGCCTATTCATTTTAACACATATTGAAACCCAAGTTTCATCTGTTGAAATTAGTGTTGTCAGATTGTAACAAAAAAGTTCAGAGCTGTGCTTATGCTGCTTGGGATTCTTAAAAATAAGGTAAAAATCCATGAAACAGTAGTGTATGAGGAACTGATTCAGCCCACTCTACTTTTCTTTCTGATGTAGGAGTAGAATTTGCTCCCACACTATAAAATAAAATAAAATAAAATAAAATAAAATAAAATAAAATAAAATAAAATAAAATAAAAATAAATGTCATGACAGCCACAGATTGTCTGATCTCCACAGCTGTAAAGGGTAAATCCCTATTTTGGGTCCTGCTGCCAGGTCAGCCAGATGCAGCAGCAGCTTCCCCCTGAGTCCATTTGGAATAGAAGGACACCTTTATTCGGGCAGCACTGGCCAGCCAGCAGGCTGCTCCCTGTATTTTGCAAAGAAAAGCTGACCAGAGATGAAATCTGGTTTTATACTAACCTGTAGTAAATTGACATGTGACAGCTTTCATATTGAATTGTCCAGCATTTGTATATGAGTGCACATATGACGCACTTGGGCAAGCTCAGGTCTATGCCCTCAAAAATCCCCAGGGAATCAGAGAGTGAACACAGTATCCAGTAAGACAGGAGAGAGCCCCAAGAAATAATTCCTGCAGAAAAAAGGAAGATGAAGGTTAAACAAACATCCATTGTTAACAGCAAAGGATATGTCCCATGAAATTGAAAATTGTACATGCTGACAATATGCTGTATTTCTGTGTGCAATTGGGATTTGAAAGTCAGCACCTCCACCACAGCCTCGTGAATCCTGTTGCACTCCAGACCTCTGTCGTTTAACAACAGCATATTCAGCTGAGATGGCTGGATTGCTCCATTCTAACTGCTTCTTGGAGAAGTAAAAATGACAGATGGATTGCAACATGTCATGTTGTGCCACTCAAAACCACAAAGGCTGAAGACAGCATAAACCAGCACATGAATTCCTGCACTCCCAGGAACATTATTTTTTAAAGGATCCCCAAAGTGGCTTATTAAACAAAGCATATAATATCCTAGAGAAAAGGTCCCTAACATTTGTTTCACATGGAAAGGTGCCTGCAGACACCAGAATAACAATGTGAAGTCTCAAAACTAGATCACATTTTTACCAAGAATCAGGAGGAAGTGATCTTCTACCCATATTCAAAAGGAAGAACTGCTGGATGGGTCACTGGAGACCATTTCAGCAATCTGTGGGGTTACTGAAAATGGAATGTATGCTATTTTCAGACAAACTTGATTTGTGAGATGATGGTTGTTTCATAGGCAGTGAGTCACAGAAGTTTAGCCTCTGCAGTGTCTCTCTTGTCTGTAGGCAACACTTCCCATGGCCAGAATGGGCAAAGATAAGACCAGCATTTTAGCACTTGAACTGATAGCATAAAATGAGCAGAAAATGCTGTCAAGTTAAAAAAGAGTATTAATCACATGTTAAAGGTGTTCAAACTGTTGTATTTGTCTTGCAGCCTGTGATGATTACACAAAGACTGTCTGGCCACCAGCCTGGGCTGTATGCCTTTCAAACTCAGTAAACAGATCTTTTCCATGGAGCTCAAGTATGTAATTGCATGGCAGAGACTGTTTTTTTCTGCAAAAGCACTCATAAACACATATTGCATGATGATTTGAGATTTCAAAGCAATCATAGGCTAATATTTTTATGGTTTGCTTGCTGTTTGTTCCTTCCAGGGTCCTTATTCTCAACATGAGATTTGGCTGCGCTCTTGTGAACTTCCTATTCTTCAAGTGCATGACTAATCAGAACAGAAAAATGAATGCACAGGGACACAACATACAACATAACAATGAAGCTACTCCTAAGCTTGATTTTTTGTTTAAGATTTTTTAATTTGTTTTGTCTTCAATGGCAGTCGCTTTGGAGCCGGTATGTGTTCAAAATAACACCCCACCTTCTACAGCTGGGTCTCAAGAACATGCTGATATGATGATCAGATGGTGTTGTATGCTGCTGATGCAAGAACCTAAGGGGACAAACCAAGAAAAAGAAATGCTAAAGCACTACTGCAGAGGGGCACCCATTCTGCCAGAGACTGGTAAATACATGAGGTTCAGTGGGGGCTGCAGTGACCACTACACCTGAGAGAGCAGGAGCAGCTACGTGGACAGCACAAGATGGCATCAGGGCCAGAGTGCTGCTCTCAAGATATGCAGGTGATGTGTTCAGCAAACATGAGTGCTCTCAGAGACCCAAGGCCCAATCTCATTTCTTGGTGATTATTTGGGAAAAAAAGCCCCCTTTCTATTTACTGTGTGTTTAGTCTTGGATCACAGAAGTAAAGGGTCAATCTTCTTTGTGGCTAATTAAATTATAATTTAATTTCTTGAGAAAGGGTACCCACTGCCTTTCCTTCTGAAGAAACTAAAAATCTACATTTACCTTGGGTGGGTTCTTTTTCCCCAAATAAATTATTTATAGTTTTAAAATTATGCAGTAGAGGGGGAGATAAAAAGCATTTAGAAGATGAGAGAGAGTGGTAGGATGTTGTTATTGTTGGGTCTGCAAGCAAACTGAGGCAATGCCCCTTGTGCTGGAAACCAACAGACAGACTTTTCACTGGAAACTATGTGTATATCCAGAGCCTTCTCTTTGTAGCAGATTCAAAATTTCATGTAAAAGGAGACTGCCAGAATAGAGAAAACAACCTGGAGAGTCATCCTTAACTTTAATGATGCTCCTTTGCAATTCTTTCCTCACTTTTTCCATAAAGCAGAGAGAACATTATCATATAAGTGTTGTCATAGGTATGTCTACCTCCAGTAGAATTGTAAAGGTGGGAAAATATGTCCAAGATCAAGTCCCACCATCAGCCCAAGACCACCATGCCTAACAAACCATGGCCTGAAGTGCCACATCTACATGTTTTGTGAACATCTCCAGGGATGGTGACTACACATCTTCCCTGGTCAGCCTGTTCCAAAGCTTGACCACTCTTTTGGTATGGATTTTTTTCCTAATATGCAATCTAAACCTCCCGCAAGTGCAACATGAGACCATATCCTCTCATCCTTTCTCCTATGAATTGGGAGAAGAGACCAGCACCCACCTCACTACAACCTCCTTTCAGGTAGTTGTAGAGGGCAATGAGATCTCCCCTCAGCCTCTTCTTCTCCAGACTAAACAGCTCGAGATACCTCAGCCACGCCTCATAAGACTTGTTCCTCAGCCCCTTCATGAGCTTTGTTGCTGGACATGCTCCAGAACCTCAATGTCTTTCTTATAGTGAGAAGCCCAAAACTGAACACAGGATTCAAGGTGTGGCCTCACTAATGGCAATACAGAAATTTATGTACAGTATTTGTGACAGGTCAGCCCAGCACAGTAAGCATAACTGAAATGCTAGACTCGTTGCAGCTGCCAGGACATCCTTTTCAATGCTTCAGCACTTCTGTGGCTGTATCTAAGCTGCACACTGCTGCAATGTGAATGGATGCAGAAGTTAACCTAGTAAGTCACTATGGCAATCCTCCCAGGTGATTGCCCAAAACCCATTGAAAAACCAGGCAGTGGGTGTACAATGAGCTGACTATGCCAGTTGGACTAAGCCTCGTTTTTGCTGCAGCCCTTCAGTAAAAGCCAATTATATCAAACTCCAGTAATATTTGTATCAGTGATAGACTGCAGACATTTTGTAAACTTCATCAATGAACAGACTAAGCCATGCTAAATTGTTCTGCTATATCTTTTAGTAAGTGATTAACCCTGAATTATCAACAATGGCAGCTATGGTAACAGTTATGAAAGAAATAACAACAGTTGCACAGTTATTAACTTGAGAGCACTGAACAAGGCAGATGAACAGCATGTGCTGCCATGGAATTAATAGAAAGGACATCAGTGGCAGGTGTGATCTCCTGTGGGGTGGGAAAGTTCCAGGGGGCTGAGATTGCTGCTGAAGTACACTCATTTTGGCAAGAGCAGCATGTACTCAGCAGTACATGGATGGAAGTAAGAAGCGGATGGTAATAAGGAGTGTTAAAAATAAATCTAGCCTAATTAGGTTAAAAAACCCAAACCCATGTGAACCTGACAGCTCAGCAACTGGCAACTGTTTAGTTCAAGCTATTATCCTGGGGACAAGAAATTCGTACAGGAGCACAAGGAAGTGGATATATGAAGTGACCTGCTGTGCACCCTCTGCTCCTTAACTGGACCATGTCATTGCCCATTTTCTGAAGCTGTGAGCCCACCGGTTTTAAAAAGGAAGGTCTCTTTAAAATGTTTTACCTTGAGAGACCCTGAAATATTAGCTGATTCTTAAAAAAATCTTAGTTTCTGTGTTAGTATAGGAGCATTCATGTGCACCAGTGAATTCTGGGCCAATGAAAGATAGCTTGTGACCAAGGCAGATAGATACATCATGTGTGTAGCAATGCGGGCTCCCCTCAGTGTCCCTTCCTAACCACTCCCACAGACCATTTGTTGGCAAGAGTGGGGAGCTCCATGTCCCTTCTTGTCATAGAATCATAGAATCATAGAATCACCAGGTTGGAAGGGACCCACCGGATCATTGAGTCCAACCATTCCTATCAAACACTAAAGCATGCCCCTCAGAATCTCATCTACACGTGCCTTAAACACCTCCAGGGAAGGTGAAGAAACCACCTCCCTGGGCAGCCTATTCCAATGCCCAATGACCCTTTGTGTGAAAAACTTCCTCCTAATCTCCAGCCTAAATCTCCCCTGGCGGAGCTTGAGGCCATTCCCTCTTGTCCTGTCCCATGTCATTTGGGAGAAGAGGCCAGCTCCCTCCTCTCCACAACCTCCTTTCAGGTAGTTGTAGAGAGTAATGAGGTCTCCTCTCAGCCTCCTCTTCTCCAGGCTAAACAACCCCAGCTCTCTCAGCCATTCCTCATAAGGCCTGTTCTCCAGACCCCTCACCAGCCTCGTTGCTCTTCTCTGGACTCGCTCCAGAGCCTCAACATACTGCTGAGAATGTAAATGAATAAGGCAATAAGAGCAACCTCTCATGAAGGAAAGGACATGTCCTGCTGGGTGTTGCACTGCAATTAACTAAGTTGTTTCACTTCCCAGCACAACTTAGGTGGTAGGTTGAAACTTGAACAGTATTAGAACAAAGTGGGGAAAAAGAGCTTATATGGATGAGCAGAGGAAAAACAGAACCCAAATACAGTAAATGGAAAACGTGGATTCAAACCAAAGCCAAGGCTCTTATTGCAAGCAGAACCAATCTGACCACTGGAATGCAGAGGTGATGGGAAATTGCTGCTGGACCCCCAATCCAGGAAGCTTGTCCTTCCCTGCCTCTTGACTTCCTTTTAATCAGTTTTATTGAGAAAATAGCTCCCTCTGTTCTTACTGGAGAACATGAGGAACTTACTTACCCATGTACTCCCTGGACTTCATTAAAGGCTTTTCTTCCTTCTCCATGTTTCTGTTTGATATATTTTATCAGGCAAATACAGTTGTCTTGGGTTACAAAATATCCCCACATAGCAGCTCCCTATGTCTTGCAGGACAGTCTCTTGATGAGGAAAGCTACCTCGAGAAGCAAAATCAGCCTAGCTGTCCAGTTTATGTATTTGGTCTACGCAATTTATTAGAAGTCTGTTCTGATACATGGACAGCAAATGATTTAATCTCAAACTAACACCCTTTCTGTTATTGTTAAATAATGAATCTTACTGTCCTGGAAAATGCAGGGCTGGAAGAATGGGCTGCTCACTCCTACATAATGGTAGTGACAAAAGAAATCTATAATACATGAAAGAAGTTATATACATTATTCTGGGGGAGAAGGATTTGTCTGTTTGTTCTGGCTGAATCACTGGACTGGGAAGGTGATAGACAAAGCAGGGGCTGTGTCCTCTGCCATAGTGCAGTCTCTTTGGGAACTGTCCAAAGGGACTAGATATGCCTCTGACAATGGAAGATACTCCTGGGTTAGGACAGCTGTTTACATGCTTCCTGCCCCTGAGTCCTCCCTGAGAATCCATGGGAGACCAAGAACAGGAGCTCAAGATGTGCTTCTCTCATCTGTCCTAGTCTCCTCCAGCAGCTGATGTGGTAAGCTATGCTACCATCTGCAGCACAGCACAGAGAAGAACAAACAGCTCTGGGGGCATGGGAAGCAAGTTTTGCATAAATATGACAACAGTCTCAGTGCTCCAGTGACAGAGCTGCTGTTTTCTCTTGAACTCAATAGGTGTCTTCAGATAATTGCTGAGAGAGGATTTACTTCACCTAATGTGCAGGAAGTATTTGAAGGGCTGCATTCATTTAACTGCCTAAGATAGACACAAAGACCAGAAATTCACAAATTTAGATTTGTCACAGAACAAAATTCTGCAATCAATGTCACAAGGTTTAATACACAGGATTTTACTGGAGTTCAGCCCATACTACACAAAAAGCTTCTATTGGTGTAACAGAGAATATTTCTGGCTGTGATTTTGACACCTGCTGACCAGTTTGCCCAGTAATACCAGTGTGGAATTAGTCCATATGAGGAAAACTGCATCAGCCAAGTTTAGCTCTCACTAGCTGGGAATCACACAGAAACAAAATGAGAAGGGGCCCTAAAGCTCACATACTGCATGTTGTGAGCGTTCGTCTGGCCTTTCTTTATTTTAAACAATCTTAAAAATCTTTCCTCACACAGCTGTTTGATAGCTTTCTCAGATCATCTCTCCCTGCTTGTAACCATCCCTATGGCTAGGAAGTTTTCCCTAACATTCAGCCTAATTCTCTCATGCTTCAATTAAACCTATTATTCTTTTCCTATTCATATGGATAGTTCTCTTCTTCTTTGCAAAATATGCTTCTTACAGAAAACCAATTTTCTGTGCCCCTGCTGGTCTTCCATTGTTTGCACATAACTTGTTTGCACATAACTTGTTTGCACAAGTCTACCATGACTTGTGAGGACAGGCTCTTCTGAACGTTTAATAATTCTTGATTGTCTCTGCTCAGCTTCCCTCAAGCTACTTCACAATTTCCTTGAGAAGGAAAAAAATTGCTCAACATTTGACACACTGCTCAAGCTGAGTGCTGACTGGAGCTAAAGGATTGCTTCATACATTTTATAATTTAAGGCTCTGTGTAAACATCCCCATATTGACTTTTGACATTTTCACAGCAGCCAGGTCCTGTTGACTCATGCTAGGTTGTGATTCACTCCCTGCAGAGCTGCTGTGAGACCTTGGATCCCCACCCAACCCCCAGCACTCTGCCATTTAAGCCCTTGTTCATAAGTCAGTGTTGAAGGCTAACATTTTGCTCATTCTTCCTTCTTAATTTTTAGAAATAATGGCAGGCTGAAGCCAGTTCTTATTTTTCTTTCTTGGAGCTCTTAGTACATAGTCTTTGGCAGAGGGAAGAAAGGTTATGTACTAAGAGCTCCAAGAAAGAAAAATAAGAAGGCACAAGTTGTCCATCTTGACTAAGAACCTGCTTCTCCCCTTACCAACAGGAATCTTCCTGGGTTTGAGTCTATGCACATCCAGTTAGCTCAAGCAAAACCAGGCTACAGTTTGCATAAAACATGCTCAGCCTCCCATCTGGTTTCACTTGCACAGCAAACATACTGTCATGATCTTGCCAGCTCTCCAGTCTCTAAGGGCACTAAGAGCATCCCCCCTCCTGAACGTTTGGCTGCTGGGGCTCAGGGCTTGAGGTGACCTGAGGTCTCAGGCCAGGGAGCTGTGGAAGTTTCCAGCATCTGAGGTGCTGGGCAGGCTGAGGGAGCAGCTTGGGGCAGCCCTCAGCCCAGGGCATCAGCTCAGAGGTTGTGGCATGGGTGCATATCACAGGCCTAGCAGACCTCTTATGAGAATTCAAGCAACATGCGGGGAAAAAAAAAAAAAAAGCAAAAGAAACAGTCCTCTGTTTGCCCCCAGATATTCAAGCATGCAAAACCTCCAAAATCAGCTACAGAAGTAATCCTCCCAAGGCACCCTTCCAGGAAGGCTTATAAATTATAAGCAAAAAATAGTAAACCCCCCTCTTTTACTTTTTGCAAATTATATCCGGCACAGTGCTATCAAATACTTTTCAATGATATTATGAAATAAAAATCACTTAGCTGATTGTAGACTTGAGACACACTTCAGTTCAAGGTTGGTATTACAGTACTCTTGTCTTGTTTGCTGGACTGACAATCCTGAACTTCAGTTGGCAGTGCAAACACCTCTGGAAAGCATGGGACCTAAAAAGAAAGGGATGGCAAAATGCGTATTAACACAATCACAGAACCATAGAATCATTGAATGGTTTGGGTTGGAAGGGACCTTAAAGATCATCTAATTTCAAACCCTGCCATGGGCAGGGACACCTCCCACCAGACCAGGCTGCCCAAGGCCCTATTGAACCTGGCCTTGAACACCTCCAGGGATGGAGCATTCACAGCTTCTCTGGGAAACCTGTGCCAGTGCCTCACCACCCTTGTGTTGAAGAAATTCCTCCTTATGTCTAGTCTAAATCTGTCCCTCTTCAATTTATAGCCATTCCCCCCAATCCTATCACTACATGCCTTTGTAATAGTCCCTACCTAGCTTACTTGCAGGCCCCCTTCTGGTACTGGAAGATTGCTATAAGGTCTTCTTGGAGACTTCTCTTCTCCAGGCTGAACAACCCCAACTCTCTCAGCCTGTCTTCTTATGGGAGGTGGTTCAGTCCCATGATCATCCTTGTAGCCCTCCTCTGGATGTGTTCCAATAGTTCCATATCCTTGTAATGTTCTTACATTCTTAGGTTTCTTTTGATGCAGCCCGGGATACAATAGATGTGGCTTTGGGATAAATCTGAAGATGTGATTGAGACTATTTCAGTGGGAAGAACTGTAAATTTTACACAAGCAAGTATGGAGTATAATGTGGACTATGTCTTACCTTTCAATATCAATATCAATCACTACCTCTTGATCAATGACACCGTGGAATAATTGAGATTATTGTAATAATTGTGTTTCCATTACACAGAGTTTTTGTCTCCATTTGATTCTTGATGTAATATATAGTTGCTGACCGACGGTAGGATGATAATAAACACTTTCTCAAACAGTCGCAGTATTTCTACCACTCTACTAGCCTGACTCAGAAGTGGGGCCACTAAATGCTATCACAATACAAATAAATAATTTAACAGTCATGAAAAATAATGGGGCAATGTGTTGCCATCCTCTGTTTAGAGCAATAGAGTTATTATGGATTTTCTTTGTATATAAAATCAGAACTCAGCCCACATGAGGGAAATCCCTACCATTACCATATAGTGAGTTCTTCCTTCAAATGATTCCAGTTTAACATACATGCACTGCCCAAAAATAAGACGAGAGAGTCTGCTTGGCTTTCAATAACTATATGAAAGAGCCATGAATTGTCCTGACAAATAAGGAAAAGCTTACCACCACAAAGGTGAACCATTAATACAGGTTTTGGCACAATGCTCTGGTGTAACAGGCAGAGGTGAGAAAAACCTCTACAGAAGCTGTGTAGCATTTGCAGAAGCTGTGCCACTGCTGCACTCATTTCATGTGCTCTGCTCAACCAAACCCAATCTCTTCTTTTGTAGCTGGATAATGAACAGCAAGCTGAAAACGGGACAGAGCAGATGTTCTTCTGTCATCCCAGCCTTCAGGTGGGAACTGGTGAAAGAACTGAGAAAGGGAAAAGAAGGCCAACTACACACAGTCAAATAAGTCAAAAGAACTGAAACAGAACTTTATTATTTTTTTAGAAGTATTCTACAATAATGGCTCAGAATACTACCACAGCGTATGGGGACAGGGCAGTGCTCTGGGCTATGACTGTAGATTACTTTAGTGGCTATGTATTTGTAAGAGCTTAAGAAAGGTCAATGCAGGACAGTTCAACATTTCTTAAGCACATATTTAATAATTCTAACATTTTATAGATCTCTCATATTATAGCAGGATTTATCAAATGCAATGTAGTCACAGAAGTCTTGCATAAATACAAATATTGATACTTTACCATGAATACTGTATATGATATAAATTCTGCCTTACCTTTTAAAAAAAAATCTCCAAATCATTATATGACCTTGGAGTCTTTCCTTTTCTTTCTTTTTAAGAGTTTTTAAATATATATATTTATATATATTTGCTATCATACATCGAAGTATATATCAATCCCATCACTTCTGTTATATTTTCTGCAGACATGGTCTGAAACAAAATCACCAACAACTAAATCAAAAGCTTCCTGGTTATCATAGGAAAGCCAAAGGGGATCTTCCCTCTTTTTCTGTGTTTCAGTACTAATATTTCTTCAGACTTGTTAAGGATGGTTCATAAACTAGAGGTCCATAGATCATTTAAAGCAGTCTTTATAAGCACATTTACATACTTTGACATGCTTTTGTGAGGCAGTTAGTATCAAAATCCAATAGCATTTCTTACAGAACCATATGACTTTCTGCAATGCAGATACACATTTAATTTCTAAAAAGCCACAGTTCTTTTTCTACATCTGCTCTCATCAAATCCCCAGGATTCAATCATAGAACTGCTGCTGTTTCTAATGCTGATGCTGTTATCCCTGATGTGGATTAAGATGTACACTCAGTTTGGTGACATCATCATGTGGAAGATTGATAATAGCAAAATACCCTCCCCAAATCCACAGATAGTGTCTTCTATCTTTAAATCAATCCTCATGATTCATGTCATCCAGCAACGCAATGCAATGAAGACACATCTCTGTGCAGGCTAAGGGTCTTCTTCCATCAAAGGAATCTCTAGGGGAAAAAAAGAAATAGCATTGATTGCTGACTATATACTTTTGCAGAATATTAATATCAGCAAATCTACAAAAAAAAAAACCCCAGAAATGGACTTTACAAAAATCTGAACAAGTCTTACAATGCCACCAATTCTAGATACATCTATGCTCTAACTTCTAGAAGAATATTAACCTACTAAAATCACCCAGATTTTCTAAAACAAGTTAGGCCCACAAAAAAAGTAAATGCAAGCATCCTTACTACTACATTAATCACTAAAACATCATTCAGAGTACAAAGGGATTTTTACTGGCATTAGTACAAATTCTCCCTCCTCTTTCTAACTGTCCTCTTCCCCTTGTGATACCATTAAAAGTTAGTCCAAACCCAAACAAAGCAGGAAGACTTCCCTTACCCAGACCTTCACCCACACTGAATGTAAGACAGTGGGCTTCAGCTCTTTGTCTAGTGACTCTCAGTGACTGCAGAGAGCAGGATCAGAGTCACTCCTTCTAAATGACTCCAAGGAAAGATATCTACTTCCCTGAGCATACTGAGTAGCACACCGTACAGTTCCACTGGAACTCAATGAAATGGTATCAATGCATGTTCATGTTTGATTTAAATGCAGACAATAGTATATGGCAATCTCCCTTCTCATACACAGTCCTGTGGGTAGAGTCTCCTTATGCTGTTCCTCCTGTGTCCACAGTTTAATGTTTACAGGTCTCAGACTGAACAGACTGCTCTGTGCACAGACATGATGAGTCTGTTAATAAAGGTTGCTAATTCTGACTGAGTATGAAAACATGATTTCCTTTCCATTTTAAGGAAAAAAAACAGTTCTTTGCTGTGAAAACCATGGCATGTAGGGGAGTTGTAAGGCAGGAGTTGAGGAGCAGATGAACAGACCAACACAGACAAGATGATGGTTAGCCTCACTGTTATACAAAGGTGTTTGCTGCATCCCTGTTGATGAGACTGCTGGTATGGAGTCTGGACAGAAACCTTCTGGCCTGTGATTCAAATCCCTTGCACCACAGCTAGCAAGGACATATTGTAGACATGAAGTTCTATGACCATGGAGTGGTGTGGTTTAAATAAAGTAAAAGTTAGGATGTGGACAAAAACAAGGAGAAGCACGAGCAAGTCAGTTGGGTTTATTCCTGCTCTGACAGAAAAAACTAATAATGGCTAGTGTTTAGAGACTCAACTATTGCACCTATGCAAGACTCACCATCTGCAATATCGATCCGTGGACATGTGGATGCAGCCTCCCTGGCACTGCTATGGGATACATCAGTTTGATCTGAGCCAGGAAGTGCTGCTGCTTGGCATGGCAGGGATGGGTACAAGCTTTGGAGAACTTCAGAGGAGCTCGACCTACTGTCAGAGGTCTCAAATTCACTAGGCAGTGTGCCTGTAATCCTGGGGCCAGGGTAAGCGGGAGGATTCTGATCTTCTGTCTGCAAAATATGTCCCTGGTCTGTGGTAGCTGAGTATCCGGGTGCCACAGCACTCAAGCCGCTGCTTACAGCTTCATCGTAGGAAGGCAGCATGACAGGAACGCCATCCACCACCACAAAGTCGGGGTCACCCATGGAGCCCTCCTGGTTGCCTCTACGTCAAACATAGATGAGTTATCACAGACAGCAGGAGCATGTCAGAAGCATCTTGGAGCAACCACTGAACTTAAGTAAATGCAACAATTTCTGGTCTCTCAAAATGAAGCTACATGGTCATTTACATTCACTGAAATGTTTGCTTTATGGGTTTTCGAAACTCTTTTCAGGTTGACAGCTGGCATCTGTTACAATTGGAAAAATGAAACTAGTAATGTGAAGAACAATTTCAAAATGGAAACACAAACAGGTGCTTGGAAGAGAAAAGAAGCAACATTTGCTGTGCTGTGCACAGTAGGTATCATGGATGTAAGATCATAGACATGGGTCACCAGCCAAAAGTGTCTTACCCCTGGAAAGATGCTGTGCTAGAGCACAGCAGTGTTTACAGACCACGTAAACAGGCACTGAGATGACTAGTGCTGGGAGACAGGGCTTTGCTGACCAGATTTGTGGTCTCCTTCAGCTCTTAATTGCAAAGGATGAAGGCTTCCTTAACCAGTACTAAGCTGGTTTCCTTTTTAAGTAAAACATTTCTGTTCATTGGGAAGGTTTACTAAACCCTAAAGTATCTGTTTAGTAACCAATTAAATCACAGTACAGTTCTAGTAGGAGGGAATTGGTCCCAGGTACCCTTAGAACATGAAAAGTCCTGAAAAGGAGAGGACAGAAAGCCATTTCAACAAGCTAGACAAGTATGGGCTATAAAGCTATCTACAGTGCAACCCACTACTCCAAAGACCCTCCTAGTTGTATATCTATAACTATATCACTCCCTCTATACTGTATTTGTGCGTAGACATATAGATATAAAAATTTACACATTACTTATATCATATGTACACTTTTACATTATATATTTATTTAACCTTAAGATCAGTAAGTCCTTTCTGGTGCATTGGCATGAGCATATTTACTGATATATGTTGGTAATTGTTTCTTTAAGTGCCCTGGCAGGGTGGAGCTGGTAAAGTAAAAAAGACTGGTAATGACTCTGTTATGTTAATGAAGATAGGGGGCAGGAGTTTGCAAGCTAGCAACAAAGTTATGTGGAATGGGTGGTTGCCAAGGAAGGCTGGTTGCTAGGGCAGAAGTGACCAATCAATGTTTACCTCATGTTTTGGTCTGCTTGGTCTATATAAACAGTGAGTTAACCCATAATAAAAGACTTCATCTGAAATCATATTGATTTGTCGTGAGGTTCACTTGCCCCTGCCGCATTAAATGGCGCCCAAACAGGGACACTCAGATTCGGCTTGAAGATAGCTGGAGATTAGATTGGAGTGTTACGGAGAGGACGATCGTGAAAAGGGACATCCTGGCCCGGGATGTGAAAAAAGTTTTTTGGATAGCTGCAGCTTATAGGAAATAGGAAATATGGGAAACTGGCTGTTGGCCAGAAGAGCGGTCGTTGAGGAGAAGGGCTGTGGGCGGTCGTCCGAGGCTGGGACTCAGATAGAAGCCGCAATGAAACTCCTTGAAGAAACTCTTTCTATGAAAGAAATTGATTATGAAGAAACTGCGTTGCATTCTATGATAAGATGGACTGATAAAAGAGGCATTATTCCAAGTGCCGATGCCCTAATGGAAAAAGAGACTTGGGAGAAAATGGAACAAAAGCTGTTTGAAAAAATGGAACAAAAGCTATTTGTTTGAAGAATGCACCTTGGGAAACAAGAGCCTTTGGCAATATCTGCCCCTCTGGAGACTAGTGAAAGAAACTTCAAGTGAAGTGAGAGCGGAGAGAGAAACTTACACTGGTCAAGATAATACTATCACACTTGTAGAGCATGAAGAAGATGAGGGGGAATACCCACTTCCCCCAAGGGAATCCATCAGCTGTATCGCCAGATGATTTGTTCAGTGAAGACTTCGAGCATTCAACATCACCTGAGCATTCCACGTGGCAACAAGATTTTGAAAAGATGAGGGAAAAAATGGAGGAGAAGGGAAGCTGCCTGCCAGAACCACCTCCATGTGAAAACCCCGAAGAGCATTCCCCCCAAACTGACTGTACCGCTCCAGTCACCAACAGGGTTTGATACCATGGGAGCCAGTGGGGGTGGTGGTGAGGTTGTGGGGGCTGGGAGGGCAATGGCAGGGGATCACTGTAGAAGCTTATCCTGTTTTACATACAAACAGGAAGTAATGAATGGGATCTGCCTTATGGGGTACCATACAGTAAAGTGGGTTGGCAAGTTAATTTTAGTAGTGAGATTTTGTAAGGTGCTATGGAGAACACTTTTGCACGAGAAAGGATGCTGAGCCTGCTTTTGTTCCAGCTTTTTGTAGCATGTAGTAAAACTGTATTTTCGAGTTTTTGTAAGGGTGAAACAGAAAGCACCCCCCACATGTGCTGTGAGATGGGTTTCTCGAGTTCTAGTTGTTTTGGGAAGGAGAGGATGGTGAAATTTGAGCCTGTCCCTGATCTTGACTCCGAAATCCAACCCCCAGTCATTATTGATAAGAGGGAGAAGTCTAAAACCTTTGCTGTAAAGAAAGCAAATGCAAGTGCCCTGAGGGAACAGGCTGGATTGCAAAAACTTGGGAGAGTGTGGTACTTTGTGATTCTATCAGGATTCTGATGGAGTGGAGAAAACAAGTTTTGGGAGCGATTGAAATACCTATTCATGGAATACGAGAGGGACTTCCCCAAAATTTAATACCTAGCCTGTCCCTATCTGACCTCCGTCTGCAAAAAGGCAGAAGCCCCCAGACAAAAGCTGCACCCCTCCCAACTCAAAAAAAGAAAATGCCTGCAGCCAGCTTGACACTGCTATATCTCCCATAGCGGGGAGCGCCAGCCCCGACAAGCTGAAAAAACTGGTGGACCTATTGCTAGCCAAACCAGAATTAAAAAAAGCCGGTGGGTTTACTTTGCTTCAAATTTAAAGAGACATCCCTTACTTTATCAGGTTTTCTCTTCCTTTGTTTTTAAAGGTAATTAGAAACTAATAAAGTGGTTTGAGTATTTACTCATTGTATGTAGTGGGTACAGTTTGCAAAATAGTATGGGTTACGATAAAAGAAGTTAAAAATGTGGTTTTGTACTATTACAGTTTGCTTTGCCTGTTGGAACAAAGAGAAAACATAAGTATTTTACATAACCATCAGCCTAATTTTGGCCTGGCAATTGGGAATAATCATGCCAATCGCCTTTTTGCTAAAGTTTGGAATGACCCCCGAACAAATCTTTCTGTCTGATGCACAAGGTGCATGTATAATTTTTCAAAGGCTTTATGGGCCACAGCTCAGACTGGGGAGTCTGGAAAACATGTGATAAAACACGTGTATGCAGCTATAATGGCATTGGGAATACCTCAAGTAATAAAAACAGATAATAGCTCAGCTTATGTTTCTCAAAAATTAAACATTTTTGTGTTCAATGGAGAATTCGTCATCACAATGGCATCCCACATTCCCCAACAGGTCAAGCAATAGTAGAATGTTCTCATGGAACCCTGAAGTCACTTTTGCAAAAAAAAAAAGGAGGGGATGGGGAAGAGGTGTTGCCTCCTAGTGAATAATGTGTTACTTTTTCTATTGCTTTAATTTTTTTATGTCTAACTGCCCTCCTATTGTAAAGATGACAGAGTAAGAAGACCTCACATCATAAGAAGCTGAGATGGTCTGTTAATAGAGCATTGGACATTTTTGGAGCTTTGAGGAAAAAAAAAATCACTCCTTTGTCTGCCCCAAAAGTTGTGGCTCTTGAGGCTGTGTATTGTTTGTTTTTGATTGCTGTTCTTTTCGGAGGGAAAATGGGGGAATTGTTGGTAATTGTTTCTTTAAGTGCCCTGGCAGGGTGGAGCTGGTAAAGTCAAAAAGACTGGTAATGACTCTGTTATGTTAATGAAGATGGGGGGCAGGAGTTTGCAAGCTAGCAACAAAGTTATGTGGAATGGGTGGTTGCCAAGGAAGGTTGGTTGCTAGGGCAGAAGTGACCAATCAATGTTTACCTCATATTTTGGCATGCCTGGTCTATATAAACAGTGAGTTAACCCATAATAAAAGACTTCATCTGAAATCATATTGATTTGTCGTGAGGTTCACTTGTCCCCGCCGCGTTAGACATACAGCTTTTTTCACCTCTCCCTTCTGCACATGGTAGAGTAGAGACAGGAGAAAAGGCAAGTGCAGAAGAGAAGTCACACAATCAAGGTCCACAGAAAACTAAGCAGAATGAGAAGTGCAAACAAATCCAAACTCCAAGACAGTACTAGCTTTGCCTAAAACTCAGTATGCCTGCCATTGTTATTCCAGCTGTTAGGTGACAATGCTATGCCAACCTATCTGTCTCATGAGAAAAACTGTAAGAAACAAAGACAAATGCTCATAGTTACATGGAATTTTACGGAAATAAAGGAAGATGTTTATGAATCATAGTGAAAATAATACTCATTAAGGGAAAACAAACTTTTAATGTAAATTTGTTCATAGTTAAAAAATAAATTCTTTATTAAAACTTACATTACAGAGCCTATAGTAGTTAAAAAATTAATTCCCTCAGCACCTGAAAATGAGTTTTTAAAATATTGTCAGCTATTTTTACAAGTAGAAGCAGCAAGTCTCAGTAGCAGAACTGTATTTACTCCCAAAGTGAGTATGACAAACTTTGCTGTTTATATTAGTTGCAGAAAGGACTACTACAGGTTTCTGGGGATGCCTTTCCACATTAGTGGTTCAGAGGCTTCTGCTCAGAGCAGAAAGGCCTGTGAGATGCTTCATCTTTCCAGTCATGAGTGCTGAATATGAAAACTGAATCAAGGCCTGTATCTTCAAAAAAACCCCAAAAAACCAACCAAACAAACAAAAAAAACCCCCACCGAACCAAACAGAAAACAGTACAAACCTTGGAAGGAAATGTGTCTTAAATTTGGTCTGGAACATCCTGGCTAAAATAACAAGTAGCAGTACTAATAAAACACTGGTAGCAGTAAATGCCACTATTTTCCATGTAGTCAGGAGGGTTTCTTGTGTATTTGGCCAGGTTTGTTCTGTAACAAAAAGGCAATACAAGATTTATGCTTAATTATTACTGGTTTTATTTTGTAGCAATACTTCAACAATACTCAGAAGTGCTAATTAGGACAAGACATCTTTTATTATAGAATCCCGGAATTGTATGATGGTTTTAAGTCGAAAGGGACCTTTAAGATCATCCCAGTCCAGCCCCTTTAGCACTGGCAGGGACACCTCACACTAGATCATGCAGCTCAAAGCCCCATCAAACCTGGCCTTCTATTACATCACTTCCAACTGACTGAATAATGTATGCAAAACCACACATGAACTCAATGCCATAATCCCAAATGAACCTTAACATTAAGACGCCACATGGCTGGACCTTGCTTTTTCCCTTTGACTTTTTTTATACATTATATACATATAAAAATATCTAGAAGATGCTAAGAAGTACATTTGAAGAGCTAACAATTGAAATGGTTTAGGATAATTCAGGGCCCTGGAAAGGTACTATATTTAATAGCATCTTAAAATCACTTGGGCAGTTCACACACTTCACACACATGAAGTTCACCAAGCATTACCTACCAACAAATTTGCTCTAAAATAGAGGGCCTGTAAGAAAATAAGAGTGATGCCATTGCTGCTCTATTACCTGTTTTGACACAGTATACTTGGTAGGAGGGGAACCACTCCCCATACTGGCAGGTGATGTACTTGTAGTCATTGGTAAGGGTGTAACCAGGATCACAGTAAAACTCCACCACTGTCCCATGGTTGTAACGCTCACAAGGCCGTGGGTGGCAGATGTAGTCTCCATGACTCACCATTGGAGGTAGTGGGCAAACTTGGGCAAATAAACAAAGAAAAAAGGAGAAAGATGTTCACACCCGCAACCCACTGCTGAGTAGCTTCAGTGTGTCAAAATGCACAGGGTGCACTTCAGGCTTCCTTTCAGGCTCCCTGCAGTTTTGGGTTTGTCTCAGTGGTGCCAGACCACTGCTGTTGGGAGGCCAGGTGCCCATCTGCACCAGCAGATAGATGCAGACACCTCTTGTGAGACAACACACACTGGGATTGCTTACAGCTCTCACCAACAGCAGCAAGCTCTGCTGTAACTTGCTTGTTTAGAGGCCTGAAAGATGGGATCTGGGAAGCTTCCCATTCTCTACGGGAAGGAGAGGGTGCAAACAAGACAAAAGAGCACAGATAGGCCAATAAGATGTTTATATGGGGATGAGTGAGACAGTAAAAATAAGGAAAAACCCTCTCCTTATGAGGTATCCCAAATTCACATACAATGTCCTACCTTTTTGTTTCACTAACACAATTAAATGGTTATACGCACTAATTAGATTCACAAATACTCATTCTAAAAAACAGGTTTGGCATCAACTATGCTGCAAGAGATGCATCGCACATGATGTAACTTATGCAATTACAGTCTGTACCACTGTAATAACATTAAGTTGAGCTTAAACCCTACTAGTGTTACTTGGGTTTTGTTATCTCTGAACAGCCATACTGAGTGGAGTGAAGCCTTAAATATAGCAGAGGCTGTGTTAAGTACAGTGGTTTACAAAAGGTTATGTAAAAAGGAGTAAATTGCAATATAAGCATGTGGAACTTTTATTGTAGGCCCTGAAATGAAAAGAAATGTCCTGTCACATGGCTGGGCAGATGAACTCAACAGAGAGCCAAGGGAATTCTAGGAAACAGTAGCAGGGAAAGCAGCTTCAAGTAGTATTTTTATAAGAGAGGAAACTTTTCCATTGTTATTTGATTACTATTTTCTTAAGTGCTTGTAACACAGAGGGAAAAAACCCTACAAAGTGTAATGATGTCACAAATGGCTACACACTGACCCAAAAAGGGCTTAAATTACTGGGTGGGTTGTTTTATTTTCCTTCAGCGGCAATAAATAATTGGCTCAATGCCCCATCTACAGTCCATTCCCTTCCCTTCATGCAGGCAAGACCTACTGCATTGATTTAAATAATGAAAATGCCATCTCTTGGAAGAAGAATCTTCACAGAAATTAAAATTCAGCTGCTTCTCTCTGTGAACCTTGTTACATGAATAATGCATTTAATAAAAAAAACCCCCACAAGATATTACATGTATCGTCAAGAAAGGCTGATTACAATGTGTAGCAATGTGTATTCCCCATCCCCTAGAGACATGGTTTTGTTTGCATTTTCACTGGCAAGGCTTAATAATAACTTGAAATCAGAGCAAATTATTCACATAAAAATTCACATCCTCGACACTGCCTACTTTCCAAAGGCTCTGGGTCCATGAGAAAGACTTTACTGGAAAGTCAGCTCATGATTGAAACCCATTTTTCTTAAGACCAGGGCACATGCATCAGACTGAAATAGAAGGAAAGCACTTTTTGTCCATATTGGGGAACATTCTTCTATTAAAAACAAAATTATCAGTGAAAGCAAGGATTCTGGCGTGACATAAGGAAACCTGGTATATTATTATTATCTGCACTGGAACAAAAGAAGACAGCAACTGAAACTTCTTTGCAACCGAGTTTTGCTAAGCTACTATGGGCTGCAAGAGTTGTGTAGATGCCTAATACCTTTTAGCAATGAGCAAAGTAGAGCACATCTTGTCACAGAGAGCAATCAATCAGAGAAACAAATTTCTCCAGCAATGTACCTGCTGCCTCATTCTCAACCTTTTAATATCATCAATAGCCAAAACAGCCTGCTGAAGAAAAAAAAATCCCCTCAGTACTGTGGCCCCAGCAATGTGCATCAGCTCAGGAATGAGAATGACACATTTCCAGGTAGATGAAAAACAAAACGCTGCGGGTACAACCCAGATATGGAGCTGTCAATTTGTTTACAAACAGGAAGAATTCTATAAAACCTGAAAAAAAGAGGATCCATCTTCATATAGGGTATGTCGTCAGTGCTAAGAGTGGGGGCCATCCCTTCCTCTGACATCTTCCATATTTCAAGGGAAATGCTCTTGTATTATCGCTAACTGGAAATTTGCCTACAGAAAATGCCCTGCAGAGTAATCATGAGTCAAGATTTAAGAAGTTGTACCTACCAACGTGTCTTGCATTAAACACTCTTAAAAACAGCAGATGCAATATGGCTTGTTTGAAAATGAAGGAGTTTAGCTCAATTGAAACAGTGCTTCATTCTTAAACCAGCTTGATTCTCAGAGTCAGGGTTTTTCACTTGCCTGGGGTAACTATTTCCACCTTCTGTCAATTTTATGTTCATCCAGTTTCAGGATCCCTTGATATTTGCATGACCAAACTGGTGTCCCTGTACAATCAGTAATGCTCAGGTTTGGAGCCTTTTTTTCCCAAATCAAATCAAATGAGACTCATCACAAAAAAACCCAAATTAAATAATTTTGAGTTCTGGGCAGTTAGGCATACTCACCCCATTCCTATGATCATCCTGACCTAAGACCCTTTAAAGTCAGTGACAGGACGGCCATGAAGCGTCCTTACTTTTGACCATAGAAAAGCAAAATAATGAGTGCCTGGAGCACTGCTGAACATTCTTGGCTTCCAAAGACCACGGATTTTTAGAGCAGAGCTAGTAATCTTACAGGGTCAGATCCCTTATTTGTGATGGATAGCAGTGCAGGATACTGGTTACACAGATTAAAGGAATGTGCCAGATCAAATATGGAGGAAAACTCATGTAGCAAGCCTAAGTCCACTGACATTTTTTAGAGAAGTTAAAATTCTAGTATCCCCAGTGATCAACCCTATTTGTATTTTGGAATTACAAGCTATAGACTTCAGGCAAATGCATTAAACTCACAGAAAGAAAATAGCCACAAACTGATTAAAATAAAAATGTGTCTGACAAGTACATTTTTACTGTCAAAGCTGACAGCGGTATGAATGATAAATAATTACAGAAACAAGTGGATTCTACTTTAGCAAGTTCTCACAGCTTAAAAAAAAAAGCCTTGGATGCTGTTTTTAAATATGACACCAAATCTTTACGACAAATGGCTTTCAGCATCTTCACTTTATAGGACTTTTGAGACTTTTATAAGCTAATTGCAACATCCTGGATGGATAATCCAGTAGTATTTCCTGACAACCAACATTAAAAGACCACATGCATGTGTCCTTAACTTTGGCACTTGTCAGAGGGATGCACATAATTCAGGCAGTGCCTGCTGGTGGTTCTGCAGCATGTGATCCTGGGTCTCCAGATCTGTCTTTGTAAAGAAACTGGTCATGGACTGTAAAGGGACTTACAGGAACTTTATAGCTCAACATTCTCAGCTGAAAATCTGAATTGTTCATCAAAATGAGAGAACAGTTGTGTTTATATGGCAAACAAATCCCTTCTGGGATGCTCAAAATGGCTGTTACTCAGGAAAGCTGAAGGGAGGAATACCTGATTTGATTTGATTGACTTCTCTGCTTGCTCTTAGGAGCTGCTGGAGCCGAGGGCTCTCTTCTGAGATCAGCTATGGACTTTCTGCTTTGACTGACTTAAATGAAAGATTAGTGCCCTTGAAAAGAGCTTAAAATATGGGGAGTCAGGCCTTATGTTACAAACACTGTCATATGCTGGTTTGGAGCACAGCCAAAGGCAGGTCTGCCCAACAGCATGCCCTCTCCATCACAGCCTCTGCAGCACAACATCTGTATCCCTTGGACCATGGTTACAGCAAAGGTAGCAAAGGCCATGGATGCCTACTGCCCAGATGCTGGAGAAATAAATGGGGTTCATCCAGTAATTTTTTTCTCCCCATTCTGATCAAGAAGCTCTTAAAATTACCCAGAGTAATTCTGCACTGTTGGAGAAAAGGAAGATTTTTTGGTATTAGCGTGTTCTCAATTATGCTAATGACAGCACAGAATAAAGATGTCATATCACTTTTTAAAAGCAACTTGTAGAGAGATAACAGTGCAGTTACAGATATTTACAGTGCTCAAAATCTTTTTAGTCAATCAGTTCAATGGTTAATTGGTTTAGTATTTGGTCAAAGTAAAGTGGCAGGTAAATTATTCAGGCTTTGCCAAACTTTTATATGTAAGCCAAAAAATAAAAGCAAAAATATCTTGAAATACAGGGTTCTTACTTATTAAAAAGGGTCAGGAATAAACAAGAAGCTTATTTTCCACCTTTGAGGGTTTTTTTTGCATAGTATGTGTTTTTCTCTAGCTACTAGTCTGCCTTTCATGCAGAAGAGCAATTGCTTGGTTAGCCGGTTTAGCAGAAAAATCCAATATAAGACCAACTGTTTTCTTTTTTGGCACAGGGATGGACAGGGTTAGCGGCATTCCCACCTCATAAAAAAATAATGCTTCTTCCAAACACACCCTAAATGCCTGCTCATTATACAAAGAGTGAGAAAAGATTAAGATGAAAATTGATAAGAAAGATACAGATAAAAAAATGCTAGTTACAACATTCAGGGAAAAAATTGTTGTATCTGGCTAGATAGTAATCAGAGAGGAGGACACACTATCTGGTTTGTACACAAATTGGAAGATAACAAGATCTCCTGATTCTCACTTCTTGTCCTTGCATATCAGGACACTAATTAACACTAGAAATCTGAACACCTGTCATCTGGTTACTGCATTCCAACCAATATTTAATTCAAGCCATGATTTACTCCAGGACTCTGCAGCAGTATACACACCAAGCAGGTCTGACTCTTCCCATCTAGGGTGGCCTAGTCATCACCAGAGGCTTTACTGGCTGGATTCTGATGCCTCAGTAAGGATTGTTTTCCATGTATTGCTTTCATAAAAACGCATGCTTGGTAATGTAGGACCTGAAAATTCTTTTTTTACAGGAACATAGAAGATTAAGATTATGTTTGTTCCTTTTCTTGCTGCTTTATTAATACTGAGCTAATAAAACTTGGTTCCTTGCTTACTTCAATGTCATCACCCTTCAGAAAAACATGAATACTCAGAAGCCTTTTTCTCACATACTTTTACATTTCCTGTCCAGTTCATTTGACAGACCTAGACATTTCCATAGGTGTTACCAGTACATGAATCATCCTTGTACTGCACAGTACAGAGCCCTAATTCCAAGCTCCCGCATAGCCTCATGTACACGTAACAACATATTATAAGTCAGTATGAAATATGTAATGTCTATATCCTATATTCAGTCAATAGAACATCAGTATTAGCATATTTTATAAAGGAGAACATTTTTAGTAGTTTTGAGTTTGTAAAAACTACAAACAACAACAAAAAAATCAGTGGTGTTTGTGAAAAGGTACCTGTTAGCTGTGGATTTTTGAACTCTAAAGACATTCCACTGTTTAGAGAATTTACCAATTTAGTTGTTAGCCAAAATGATCTCAACAAGAACTGGTGGGGGGGAAAAATGGCATTTCTAGTGCAATATCAAATAGGGAAATGCATGAGGGAGGGGGAAGTGGATGACCAACAGAAGAAGAGGTAAAGGAAATTACTTCTGTTCTTTAAATGTATCTTCCATACTAAGGTTTCAATGTCCAGTAATGAAAAAAACCCAAAAATATTTTAATTGCAAAATAACAAGCAACTTGGAGCCATGAGACCTGGGGTATGTCCATAGTTGCTTGAACATTGACTTGCTGAGTGGTCAAGAAGTTGCTTAGCTGTTAGAAATCTTTTCAGAAGAAGACACGTGAGTGGTATTGTGAAGATTAAGTAATTGAGAAAAGTTAAGACTGAAAAGAATTTGGAAATTACTAGCTAAGTATACAATATTTTTCATAATTCTTGCCATAGGCTTTCAATAAATAAATTTCCTGGGAACTTCAGAGTTCAAAATAAGCATCTTGTATCCTGGTGTCTTTAAGTCATGTCTAGTGTCAAGCTTAGTAAGAGTTACTTTATATATTAGTGGTCATTTAGTTGTTTCCACTAAACTTTCTATTCTGGTATTACTATTGGTGCTGCTGTTTTGCTGTGAGATTGAGTAATCAGAAGAGTTCCTCAAATTATTTCTTCACTTCTAAAACACACAAATGAAAAAATGTAAAGAGTTACTCTAATAATGCTTCCTGTTCTGCTCACATTTTCTAAGACTGTCATTAGTAATAAATTCTCATTAAGCAGCTCTCCTAGACTGATATTTTGACAGGGCTTATTTTAAAGCCACTGGGTTTGCTACTTCCTTCCTTTTACAGTTGTTTAGCCTGGAGAAGAGGAGGTTGAGAGGAGACCTCATTACTCTCTACAACTACCTGAAGGGAGGTTGTAGAGAGCAGGGAGCTGGCCTCTTCTCCCAAGTGACAGGGGACAGGACAAGAGGGAATGGCCTCAAGCTCCGCCAGAGGAGATTTAGGTTGGAGATTAGGAGGAGGTTTTTCACACAGAGGGTCATTGGGCATTGGAACAGGCTGCCCAGAGAGGTGGTTGATTCACCTTCCCTGGAGGTGTTTAAGGCACGGGTGGATGAGGTCTTGAGGGACTTGGTTTAGTGTTTGATAGGAATGGTTGGACTAGAAGATCTGATGGGTCCCTTCCAACCTGGTTGTTCTATGATTCTATGATTCTATGATTCTACCCCTAGGCAATCACCCCTGAGTAATTCTGAATCAGTTACAATAGTAAGGTAACCCTTTCAATGTACATGCAATGAGAAGCACTTTTCACCTTCTACGAAGGGTGGAAAGAACTCAGTAGTTAAGTTTTTAATGCAATGCTGATTCTCTGGTCTAGCTTTGACAAACACCATCTTGCTGAAACTTGCTATCACGGACACCAGCTGCATGAGCCTGAATGAAGCAGCTTAAAACTAGTTTCAAGCCTATTTTAATAATAGTTTAACATTAGCTGATTCCTAAATGAAGGTGATTTACAATCGCTTATTGTACACAGATCTTCCTTGTTACTGGAGTTACACACTACAGAACATGTTTGACAGTTCCAGTCAGCTGAGCTCCTACAGAAACATCACTACAAATTCACACATCGTGTTCCCAGCACAGCAGCCTGTGTAACATAGATCTTAATGCCAAAAGTCTTTAGTTTCAAGTGCATTTCACGAAAGGATAATCCTAGACTTGCAAAAGGTCATAGTGCTTAGAAGGAGAATGGAGGTGGAGGAAGGGCAGAGAGCTGTTGGGAAGCTGGGTAGGAAAACCAGACAGATAAAAGCACCTAACAGGAATCTCTGAAGAAGACAATGCTCACTGTGAGTGGGACATATCAGTCTTTCCATGTTATTTTGACCCTTCCTTCTTTAATAGCTTTTCCCTCTTTGTTTATATGCAAAAATCTCTTGAGCCTATGTGGTGTCATCTACACCAGTCATCAGGTATAGACAGAGAGAAGGAATTTTGGAATAAACAAGCTGTATTCCAGAGTTTAGCTGAAGGCTGAGGAAATCAAGCTATACTATCTGGGAGAAGGAAAAGCACAAGGTTCCATTCCCCATGGAGTGCTACCAACAAAAAAATGTGGGGGGAGGAAAACCAGCACTTTAATACCACAAACCACATTAAAAGACTAGGAAGCTGTAGAATAGTATCACTCTCTGTTACTTATTTTTAATTATCAATCATAGAATCACCAGGTTGGAACAGATCCACTGGATCATCGAGTCCAACCATTCCCACCAGTCTCTAAACCATGCGCCTCAGTAGCTCATCCACCCACACCTTAAACACCTCCAGGGAAGGCGAGTCAACCACCTCCCTGGGCAGCCTGTTCCAGTGACCCTTTCTGTGAAGAATTTTGTCCTATGTCAAGCTTGAATTTCCCCTGGCGGAGCTTGAGGCCATTTCCTCTTGTCCTGTCCCCTGTCACTTGGGAGAAGAGGCCATCTCCCTCCTCTCTACAACCTCCCTTCAGGTAGTTGTAGAGAGCAATGATGTCTCCCCTTAGCCTCCTCTTTTCCAGGCTAAACAAACCTACACAGTGAGTAAACCTCCTAATGCACAGTCTGTAGCTATAACTCCCTCCATTAGTGGAATATGTTCTGTGAGTGCACTGTGTAGTCAAATTTAACGAACATGTCCATAAAGCACAGAGATACTTGATTCTGATGTGTGTGCTTTTCCTTTCTAAGGAGCCTTGTCAAAGAAATGTAAAGATTAATATTATAGAACAGCCCTCAGGGAGAAATTTTGTCTGCTTTCCCTGACCAAATCCTCAGCATATTTAAAGCACTGTGGATAAAACACTACATGCTTATGGCAGCTAATGTGGAACTTCAAGGCAGAAATTATTGCTCCATAAAAAAGTTGGGATGTCTGGCTGATCCTGGAAATGCTAAGGAGTTTCCAAAAAGTACACAGATGATAAAGCAGGCATAAAACAATGATCTACTGGGACAGTCCTGTGCATCAAACAGAAACAGAAGGCATAAGAGATTATAAGTTGTCCTGTTGCTTCCCTGAAAAACAATGAAGAGTGGAGAAGGTGTCTATTTCAATCACAGGCAAAATCAAAGAAAAATTCTGCAATGCAAAAAAAAAGGATCAGTCACTTCGAAACATTATGGTATTAATCTTCTCCAAACACTGTTTTCAGCATGAGGACTGTTCTCTAACCCTCTTATACCTCATAACAACAGTTTACTTTTATGCATGATCCCATCCTGAAATGTGGTTTGCTTTCCTTTGTTTCACTTTGTAATACACTTTGATTTGATGATTATTAAGCTGTATGTCCACAGAAGAAGGTGACTTGTCTGACTAGTATTTCATGTCACTGTGCTCTTTCTGCATCCTATTTCTTTGCACAACACTTCAACTGTGAGTAAAGGTGTACAGGTGAATTTCAGTGTTCTCCAACAGCACCAAAATACAGATATTCCATATGACTGTGAGGTAGATCCTTAAAGTGTTTCACACCCATACAGGGTGACCAGATGCATATCCTGGGTGACAAATGAATTAACTGCCTACATTGTAGAAACACGTAGAATTATTGAATGACTTCTTTTAAGAAAACTATCACACCTGCTTTCTATGACTTAATCACCCACAGGATGAAACACTATCAGCCTATTTCATTCTTTGTCAATCAGGCTTAAGGTCTCACCAATGTAAAGTCACTGCCAAAATAAAGGTGCTTAGAAATATTGTTGGCTGCTGCTCTTTGAGCATCTACTGCTGGCTGTCATTCCTGAGTTGCAAGAAGTATTGCTATGGGCAGGGAATATACTCTGAAACACCACTCTAGTCAGAGCTATTAAAAACAAGGGTATCCATGACGTTATCCTTATGTTAACATTAACTCAGTTAACTTGGATGACCCCTTTGGCAGTTGAGCAATATTTAATTTATTTTCCTTCCTGCTTGCAGGCTGAGTAGTCATAAACATAGAAGAGAATGCTGGTATCTACCTTGCTATATTTCTTAGTACCACAGTGTTTCACAACATGCCTGTACTGCTACCCTCTGCTCTCTCTACAGGACTTTTATCTGTTGGAAATCTGCTGCATCAACGTTATCTTCCTGAGGATACACATCAATTTATCATGTTAGAGTTAATCTAAAGCCTTCTGAATGTAAACAAAGAAACACAAAAAGAAATCCATTCATACCAATGTACAGTATTTCAGGCTTAAGACTGCTTACTTTATTCTGACTTCTGCACACAAGCTGATGACAGGCTGATATATCTTTTATTTCTCAGTATATTGCTGTAAGTTCCACCAAGAATTAAAAATATTTTAAGGTCATAGTTTATCAAACCTATAGCTTGGTATTAATCACTTAATGGCATTAGCAATTGTTAGATAAGAATGAAGATTTTTGAAGCTTTTCTCCAAAGTATACTGCACATAATTGGTTAAAAATTTTAAGCTGCTTTACTTTGAAATACGAAGCAGCTATGGCATTTCACCTGTAGTATCACCCTCCTCCACTGCTTTTCCATGCTCTTTACTTTCTAGGTTCTCTGTCAGAATTATCAGACCATCTCTGTGAGTGTCTGCCCTCTGGTTTATAAGAGGAATCATTTTAAAGCTCTGTTCATATTCTTGCCCGTCTTTCCAGAATATTTTTTCTCTCTCACATAATTCACTGATTTTAATTTTCATATGACTAACACCCTTTTATTGTTAAGAAATTTTCTGATTCCTCCAGGTAGGTTTTTTGACGTTCCCTTGTACTTCTTCCGGCTTTGCTATGCAATTTCCTTAGTTCCTTCCTTTTCCTATCTTTCTTTCATACTTTCTAGGATTTTCAGGATCCTTTCTGTAACTGGTGGTTGGATAGCATTGTATCTTTCACCTCCCCTCACAATGGGATGGGTTTATATACCAGATTTCTGAAACACCTTCAGGTTTTTTCTATGCTTTTCCTCTGTTCTACTAATCAAATCTCCACTTTGAAGTCATGTTGTTTCATATTATTTTTTATTCTACTGACAAAAATTTGTCATATTTTCTATTTCACCTTCTTACAAGTTTAACCACAGCTGGAGAATCTGTTGATTCTAGCATGTAGAAATGAAGTTTTGATATTGCAATATATATCTAATTTCCCTCAGGACCAGCATTTCGGTTCAGCTGGGATGATGCTGAAACCAGACATTTTGGATAATAGGCTCATGTCTGTTGTTTGCTAATTCAATCAACCCATTTCCCCTTTTACTCTTAAACACAAGGCTGGGAAGCCTTAGATCCACTATCCATACAACAGCTTTGTATTCCAGCATTAGCACTATAATAAAATTCTTCCAGGCTTTCCACTCCTTGCCTGTTTTTCCACCTAGTTCTATATAAGAACAAATTTTTACATCTTCTTAGAAGTTTTCAAAAGGCCATGAGAGATTAAAATATAGAGTCCAGATGGCAAGATACGTAATCATATGCAGATAATGTTCCCAAAGTACTAACGGCCAGGCTATTTGTGTGGGGGGGTTTTTTGGTGGGGAGGGGTTGGGTTTTTTTAAATTCTCAAAATCCTGTTTAATTCACCTTTAAGTATCATATCATAAACATTTCCTAGTTCTATCCATTCCATTTCACTTAGTTCCCTAATAGTATGTTTTCAGGGCTTTGCTTTCTTCCAATGTTTTTTAGAAACCATCTGATTTTAAAATACGTGTTTATATCCCATGTGGTAATCTTCAATTTAAGGACTTTTCCAACATCTTTTGCATATCTGATTTTACAGAAGGCAATCCCTAATTTACATCCATTTCTACAGATGGATAATTAAGCCCAAATTGGTAATTTAAAAATCATATAAATAAAAAAAAATATTTTCCTTAGGTTTTCACATATTGGAAGTGTCTAGTGAGTTTCAGTACAGAAGAAAGTTTAAAAAAGCTTCTGCACAATTATGGAATTCCAATAGAAAAAGAGATATTAAGAAAGTTAAAGATGTAAATTCAGGGCTTAAAAGAGAAGAAAATTCAGTGTTAAGATGCTTCTTTTTCATCCTCTAAACAACTGTCAAATTTTCTAGCTCTGGTAAAACACCATCATTTCCTTTACTGTCATCTCAAATATAGCTGAAACACCTCAACTGAAGCTTCCCAAATGATTCAGCTCAAGGCAGACACTCAAAAATCAACCCAAACGTTTTAAATTTGGCAAAAATACAAGCATTTAAGAAGAGGATCTCATACCAGTAAATACTTGGCAATCTGAGCTAAATCAACTTCTCTGATAAGATGCAAACAGTTGTTCCTGAGAAGCTGCTGCATAACTCTGCAGTGTTGGCTGTACTTCAGTACCAGATAACACCATTTTTTTTTCCACTGCTGTGACTAAAGCAACAGCGATTATAATTATTGGAAAAATCTTCTTCCCTATAAGCAAAAATTAGCCTCTTGCCAGTTTGTAGAAGCTCTGCACTTAGCAATACTGAGAATAAGACTGGACTGAGCATTAGAAAGCATGTTGTATGATAGCAGCTGAGTGGTACCTGCTATAACTGTTGCTATAAATGGAGCTACAAACCCTTCATTCAGAATTTATTCAGCCCAATAGGGAAAAATTAATGGGATTGACATGGGGCATTTGTGTGACTACATACATATTTAAGAAACTCCTTGTGTGAAGTCTTCAAGAAGAACATATATTAAAATGAGAAAGCTGTAAGCTGCATTGTTTACAGCAAAACAAAAGCACTAAAAATGGTTTACTATAGCTTCCTAACAGCCACTTGCTTTTAATCATTATATTAATATACTGAGCAGGAAATGTCATTAGAATATATTTTTAATTGATCATGGAAATAAATAAATGGAATTGTTATTTGTCGATTTGCTTTGTGAAAAATACTGCTCGGTGAGATTATGTGTCACACATAAGAGGGATGCTAAAAATGAGCTTGACATCAGTATTCAAGGTGCAGAATGAATACATGCAGGGAGTGAGTTTTGACCACTAATTAAGAGTAGTAGATTGTAATAAGATTCCTGGAGACCAGCACTCCTTGAATAAATGCTTTCAAACAAAGGCATCTCAAGTTGATTTATCCCATCTGGATTTAATTTTGAAGTTTGCTGCATGTCAGCTGAAGCATCCCTGCAACAGAGTTCACCAGGGTAGCTGTCAGGGGTTGCCCTTTAGTGATGCTGCTCCCAGCAGAAGTAGGGACAGTCCCAAAGCTGAGGACAGCCTGCTCTTGTAAGCGTTATGCTCTAGTCTTTGGTCTCCTGTGGTTCACTCAACACACACACAGATGGGACACCAACATGAAATCACCACAGAAAGTTTTAAGAATAATAATAAAAATGCAGTTAAATGGGAGGCTGGATCTATATCAAAGTTCCTGAGGCCTCATAGATAGTCTTGACCCAGAGGCCGGTACACACTGATCCCTTCTGTCACAGATTATCATAGCTGACTGGGAATGATCACTTTTGACATGTTATTTAAAATGTAGAACTTTCAGGGCAGTACTCCTTATCCCCTATTTTAAGATATCAAGAAAAAGAAGCCTCTCTCTGACTTTACAATACAAGTAATAAACAATAAGCACACTAATTTTGACAGGTATTCTGACAAGAGCTGGAATGCTCACGTCTCTTAAGTTAGGGTAAGACAGAACATTTTCATACCCTTCAGTTTCTGTATATTAATGCTCTTATGCTTCTGACTAGAGAACCGTCATTTTTATCAAAACAGTTTTTCTGTTTGGATTAAATTTAACAGGGCCCATCTAATTTTTTAAATGTACTTTCTGTGCTACAAAGAACAACAAACAAACCATCCAAAAATGGCTTACATAGAGCTGATTTGGGATTAATTTTTTATGATGTGCTAAAAAAATCACTCTGTTATGTACAAATTCCAAGGTATTTTTTAATTTTGGAACTCAAACTGTCAGTTAAAAAGAGGGATCTTATTATTTTTGTGCAGTAATTCACTTTGTTAATGCTATTGGCAAATTACTCACTTCCAGAATGCCTAGCATTTAGCCCAGTGACATAAGCATCGCATATGAATTCCTGTAATTGCTTTTAGCTAAATTCTACATATAGATAGTTTCCTCGCAGGCTTGTAATATAGCAAAACCATAGTTCTTTTAGGGGAATGACATAGAGAATATGTATTTGGATTCTGATGACTTCCAAGGATGTTACATTCAAGACGCAGTATGAAGATGGAGGGAGTTAGTTCAGGAGGTTTTGTCAGTGAATGGAACGATCCATTTGGTGTCTGTTTTAAATGTATGGGATGTAAATATAAATGCACTACAACATCTTCCATTCCAGTGCTGCAGCTATAGTCACTGATTATTCTTTTTGGCTTGGTAAACTTTACTTATGTTTCACACCGAGTGATCATAGCTTTTATGTTCCCGATCAATAAATTAGGTTAGTCACTTTGGTTGCAAATATTCTTTAAGGTTAACTACTATGAGAGACAATAGAAATTAAAGCATGCAGCATCATGTAGCATTGAATAATCTTTGCAACTCGCACAGTCCAAACTAAGGGTTTCTATGGGGTATTTTTTAGTTTATCCTGGAAATCCATTTGTATCTGAAGAAATGTAGACCATCTGCACACAAATGTGAATTCTGTAATCTCCTAAGTATTTTTATTAGAAAAGTAGCAAAGGATTTATACTTTAAGGACAAAGAAATCAGTATTAAGAGCTCTCCCTGTTGCACTTCGGACACCAAGAGAGCAAACTTTTGTTAGGGAACATCAAGGCCTAACAGTGAAGTGAACCACAATAGGCTGCATGCAACACAACCCAGATAAACTCTGCATGGCCTGCAGAAACATTACATATAACACAACCACAGTTATAGCCCTGAGTTAAAAATAATATAGAGCATACTGATTTTATAAAATTGAAAGATAAACAAACAATAAGACATTTACCTTCCACATCAAGGCACCTAGGTGGGCTATCTGACCAGATAAGGTTATACATGCACTCAAGGAACTCTGCCCCTTCTAGTTTATATCCAGGAAAGCATTGATAATACACCACTGTTCCTACAGGGAAGGAGGACTCAGATATAGTAATGTAACTATGAGGAAGAACCAATGGCCTCAGGCAACCTGCAAATTAAGAGGGAGGAATTTTTTATTACAATGTGCTTATCTTAATCGTCTTCACACATCTTAGTTATAATTCCTAAATTGAGGACTGAGGTATTTTTCATCTTCTCTACTATGAATGGCATGCCTGCATGATCTCCTTCAGATGCATATGCCTCATTATCCTATTTCAAACCCTTTCATTGTTTAGCCCACCCACAGTTCTAGCGTGGGATTCACTCTCAGCACATCCAGGAAAGGTTTACTGAAAATGACAGCATTTTGTTTCACAAACATTCACTGGTTTAGCAGATGGCAATTTCTTTTTGAGGTAGAATTTTTAATAAATAAAGATTTTCATTTATATAAACCATGAGGTTCCTCCTCCTAAAACTGTCAGGCAAGTAAATGATCTTTAATATTAAAACTGCTCCTATGACAAAATGCACACAATCATAAAAGATCTGGAGACGGAATTAATGATTTTGAAATTCTAGTCTGAGGAAGTCTACCCAGATGTGACTTCCTATGAGCAGTCCCATGATAATCACTGAACAAGTTCTCAGAAGAGCTTATGAAAAAGTTAATGTACCTGTTGTCACCAGAAACTGTAAATGTAGTCAGAGACTACGTTCTACTATTGGAATTACATCTGAGGGATTTGTACCATGAATAATACTGAGCTGTGACAGTTTAATGGTCACCAAAAATATTAGGTGCAAGAAAGAGAAGTGAATTTAATAGATGACATGATTTTACAACATGTCATTCACATACATTCAAGCATATGTTTTGAGCTGGTATTTAGATAAGAGTTTGCGCCAAAAAAATATAAATAATTCCTCATGGCCTTAGAAATTACCCTCTCAGTAATCCTTAATACAGTTGATTTTTAAATTTGCAGTAATGCGGACAAAAGATGAATAGTAATCCAGGAATGGAAAATAATGTTATATAGTAATCAGGGAATGGAAAATAATATTATAAAATTATGAGACTAATGGGAGCTGCATTATGGCAATCCATAAATAGGTCTCTTGCCATTACTAGGGATTTGTTAAGGATGTTCAATGTTAAACCTGAGGAAGAAACAAAAATCAGTCTGAGAATTTCTTGTAAAATGCTGGCATCTAAAAGCAAAAGTCTTAGCAGAACTTCAAGTGGTTATTACCTTGCAGTGGTCATTTAAGGGAGAGGGATGAAACCAAAAGAAAATGACAGAAAAATCCTGAAAGTTTTTTACAGCACACTGTACTACCAGAGCAATGGTTTTGATAGCAGTCTTACTAGCTGGTTATCTGCCTGCTCAAAGAAAGCTTCAAGCATCCTATTTATGGGCTATTGATATACCTCCGATCAAGTATTGCCTGCATATAGCACACTAGTTCCTGTAAACTGAGCAGCCCACTGAGCAGGACAATATAAACAGTCTTCAATGCAACAGAAAGAGAGCACAAACTGCCCAAGCAAGACCAAGCTTTCTCGTCTCTGAACTGTATCAGTGAAAATTTTGCTCTGCTGGCTCAGAATTTTAATGCTTATTGGGTTCCTTGTAACGCAGGACAGAGATTTACTTGAATTTGTATGACAGCTATGTGTTTGTGAAAACCTCTAGGTCTCCAAACACCTCAAGCTGCTTGAAAACTTATTTTTGACATTTTTTTTGTTAAGTAGTTCACATCATTCCAGATCAGTAACTATCTTTATTATCTTGTGGCAAAGATAGTTTGAGGTTGGATTCTTTTATGCTCTACAATCCTTTCCCACAGCTCTGCTAGGAAAAAAGGCACCTTAGTGTCACAAGACTGCCTTGTCTGTTATAATGAAAGGGCCACAGAAGAGTAATTGACAGCCTAGCTTGTGCAAAGAGGCAAGTGCCTTTGATATTATTAGTGCCTGACATAGCAAAAAGAAAATTCTGGAGACAACTCTGGAATAATTTTGAGGAATTTAGCAAAATATGGCAGGTACTTGAATCTGAATTGCCTGTTTTCTGCTTGTGTGGTAGCTTCACCACTTGGCTCTTGTGCAATTGATTTCTTAACTTTTATTAGCACTGCTTTTATTTTGAAAATTAGTTAATAGCAAAGGTTGAGTAGCAGCAGTTGATTGTGTTTCATAGCACAAATACAGCAACAGAAGAAAGTAACGAGCCAATGGGTACTTTGCCAGTTAACGTTGGCTGTGACAAAACACCCACCTGGATCTTTGGCAAATATAGTACTTGCAAATTAATCTTTTGAGTATCTCACCTAACTGCAAAAGTCTTAATCTACCTTAATTAGATGTGAGCTGCACTCACTTTCAAAAATGGGCTGCATACTCCATACTGCCACACATGATACCATTGCTAATGCGATACCCTGAAACTATTGGTCACTTTTTTATGGGCTTGGGAAAGCTCCTCTTTTCTGTTGGCCCTCTTCAGATACACTCAGCTAGCCCTGTAATGTGTCAAAATTTCCACATGCCTGTACCATAGCCTACAATAAGACCTTGAGACAGTTTGGTGTGCCCCAGACTGAGAATCCCAGCCATGGAGACCCATACAAATAAACTCCTGTTTACTTTGGACTCTGGTGCCCATCAATGTCATCACTTTACAGCAGAAACACCAAGCCCTGACTTTCATGTCTTATCCTGCCACTGTCACTGCTAAGAAGTGTCCCTATGTCACTGCCTGCCTTGACTCTGCAAATTGATGTGACAGTGTAATTAAATTGCTACAGAGAGCCACCAACTTCAGGAGACAAGGATAGGCCTGAGGAAAGTTAATACTAATCTAGTCTTCTCCTTAGCACAGACATCTAAAATTTCTTGGTGCTTGATCATCTGGTCAGGTTTGTTTACCAAGATGTGAACTAGTGAAAACCAAGTCAATAGTACTAAAACATGTGTGTTAGAAATGCAAAGGGAATAGCAGCCCAGGGTTACTGAATTTCAGTTCACTAAATCTGGCTCATCTCCAGCCATTTATCTCAGTCGAAGCACAGCTGGGATCCCATGCTACTAATACTGCTAGTTCTACAGCTAATGGCTTTTCTGGACAAAATCATTCCTGTGGACACCTTGAATTTTTAGTCAGTATCTACAGCTTTAATGGAGTCTAAATCTGATCAACAACTGTGCTGAAAACTCTGATAGAAGAACAAGTTCCAGCTTCTCTCCTCTACCCCTGCCTACTGTACAAGGCAAAGAAAGGCAAATTGCAATTGGAAACGTAAATCTTTCCAGAAATTCACTGATGCAAAAATGGCAGGTGCCTATCAGATCTGTTGCTGAAATTCTGACTGATTTAACCCTAGCTTTTTTTAAATGCGATGTATCTGTGTCAGATTTTAGACTAGCAAACAAAAAGCAATATTTAATATGATATTTTAAGCATGGTATGTCCAGAAAGTGGCATAAGCTTTCCTGTAATGAGCAACATGCAAAAGAAATTAGAAAATCTTAACAGCAGCACTATTCAAATACTGTACAGTGGAACTTATCAGATCACTGATATCTTTACAACTCTTGAAAAAATATTGGCAAACTATCACAAGGTGCATGAGCTATAAAGAGGACGTTCTGATGTACTAAACCTTGACAAATGGGCAGATTATCCCATGTTCCATCGTCTTGACATATTGAAACCATGTTGTCTAAGTCAGGATAACGGATCTGGAATCCTTCATGACAGCTGATTATTAGTTTATCGCCAGCCCTGTATGTCTTGTTATGAATCTCTGCATCTTCAACATGTGGAACAAGGCAATCTGTGACTTCATGAAAAAAAAAAGTAACTTCATTAAAAAAAAACATGGCTAGCTATTCAGTAATCAAACTCTCAAGCAAAAGTTATCAGTTAATGTAGTGCTCTACTTAAACCGTTTGGAAAATACATGCATTTCAGTTAGCATGTCCTTTCCCTAGTTAACCATCAGTTAGAAAGTCTATAACACTGTAATAGATTCTGATGTGCTGCAGTAATGTATCATTCCCCCAGATTGTTTTAAACAAACAAAATTAAAAGTTTTTAGGAAGGCCATTTTTAATTTTGCCCACCAACTCATCATGTATGCAAATTACACCACACAGTCAGACTATCCCAAGGTTCTCATGCAAAGGCAGACTCTTTGACAGCACTAAGGACAGGACAGAAGAAAAGATAAAATACAGATATGGTATGAGGAACACAGAAAAACTGCAGTTTTAGCAGAAAGACAAATGAAAATCAGGTACATTCACAAGGGTTTATGCAGCTCCATTACACAAAACCAGTCTTCACTTGAATCTCTCTGATTGTTTCAAATCAGATAATATTATGTGCCTGAATTCATATGCCTTTAAGGAGGCAGGATTTTTAAGTACTTGTAGAAGACTCTAAACAAGAGAAATGACTGCAAACTTCAAGTGATACACAGATGTGGGCTCTACTACCTGTCTGTGATACATTTATTGAACAGTCTCATATCTCACTGTATAAAACAGTGACAAAGACACTACAATATAAAATGTAATCTAGAAGACTAAAAAGTGAAAGGTGTTGTGGAAGGTGGAAGGAACAGTGAGACAGGGTAAAAAACCCTGTGCTAAAACTGCATAATTAAGAGACAAGCCTAGAGGATATGAAGGAATAGTCCAGGTGATTCAAAGTTCATCCTCCTCACAAATGCAAAGCAAGACTAAACAGAAGACAGCAAAAGATTAAATACTGGGAAAATATAATCAAAATTATCTGCTTGTCTGCCAGCAGGCAATCCATGACAAGGATGACAATACAAGTTTCTAGGCATCAAAATCCACCAACTGTTTCAAATAAAAGCAAGAAAGAAAAAATATTATAAGCCTGTTTTGTGCTCTGATTTTTTCAAATATTTCTACCACAGGAAACAATTACCTTAATTTAGGAATGCAATATTTATTCAAAAATAAGACAAGTTTCAGAAGTCCCTTGAGGCTTGCATAAAAGAGAAATTTTCTGCCATTTTCACAGGTTACTCTTGCTGAAGAGGAAGAGGTAGCTTTAAATTTGTGTTTAACCATTAATTGAGAGCATGCACAAAGTAAATCATTAGCAACAGCTTGTTTGTTTGCTTAAAAGCACAACTAGAAGAAAGGTAAACTGTCATTTAGCATAGCACACAAACTGCTATGAGTAAATGTTTTTCATAATGTATATATCTATTTAGGCAAACTAGAGTACCTATTATTCTGAGACTCCGTCACTGAATTTCACTAATACGAAGTTGAAGAGTGTTGCTTCCCCAGACAAAACATATTTTCCTTTGTACATTCCCACCAGAGAGATGTTTTCCAAAACACATTGTACTTAGCTAACTTTTATTATGGGTCATAGATACGCTATGGGTCAAAATTTTCCCCATGTCTCTTGTTACTGTCAGCTCCTTGGCTGCCTGCAACAGGAGGGGCTGGCAGTCTGCCAGTTGGGCTGAGAACCTGCTGCAAGAAGCTTTATTAGAATTTATTCATTTATAAATGCCCATGTTAGGGAGGATGTATACTCTGACATAAAATGCACTGTGATGAGGATGCAGGCACTACCTTCAAAGACTGAACAATATTGTCTTGCAAGTCAGCAGAGGATGCCTCATTGGAAATACCTGGCTCTAAGCCTTGAATGCTGTCACAAAAAAGCTGCCTTGGGCACCTCTGAGAATGGGATGAGATACATGGGGCTGCCCTGCAGCCATGCAGGAGGGGGTCAGAGCTGTATTCCAGAAGATAATGTCAATGGAATAGCTCACTCTTGGCATAACAGCATTCTATTGCTATACAAATAAAAAGATACACTGCAGTAAAATATGACATTTGTCTTTCGAAGCAGGGAAAATTGATTCTGTAACAATGACCTATTACAGCAACTTCATCCCCATTATTCCAAAAAACAGCTATAGTTCAGCTCATTTTAATTGGCTAGATGTTGGCAGGGAACATGATAAATTGCATATGGTACCATCCTTTACATGCAACATGCTGGTTTACTTTGATAACACACAAATTACAAGCCCCAGCTAAGTGCGAGACCAATAGACCTCAGTATTACAGCTATTTTTCCGTGATGCCTTGTGAGCAAATGCTTTCCCCCTGGCTGAATTTGTATTGTTTAGCACTTAGTCAGGCATAAATTGCAGTAGCCACCTCTCTGCAAACAACTGGATTAGCTGGCACAAATTCTACTTGGAAAAAGCTGAGAATAAGTGACTGGGTTTTAAAATGTCCTATCCTAGAAAATAACCTGCTTTATTCTAAGTACTCTTCAATAAATCCATAGAAGCTGCTAAACCATTTAAGGAAATATGTGGTCTTTAACCATCAAATAGCAATGGATTTACGCTCCTTTCTGGCAATTTTACATGACTTGCTTATATCTCCCATGTGAATATTAAAATGGGTTAGCCAAAAGAACATCCCAGTTAGGAACACATTTCTTATCTTGCAGAGGCTCGAAGTGGGCTGCAGCAGGCAGAGTTAACAGCCTGCTAGGTGCAAGGGCTTCATCTTGACCTAATTTTCATGAAGATGCTGCTTTGTACATTAGGTCTTCCTGGTTTTAGCAAACCAAGTGTGTCGCAAATCATAGAAAGACTAGTCTGAAGAATAAAATTTGTTAAACACTGTAGTCATAGTGCTATAGTTTATAGTTTTTATAGTTTCCCATAGTTTATGGGAAAACCATGTATCATCTCTCAGTAATGTTTCTACCAACCTGTGGGGAAGGACGACCACCTTCCCTCTTCCCAAGAGCACCTGAAGTATAAAGGCAACTCAGAAGGAAGGCATAACCTGGACACTGTGGAGACAACCACAACATCCATGAATACCAGCTGGTTTGACATGGCTTGCACCTATTGCAGGTGAACCCTTAACCCTCCAAAAATTGTCCATGGTCCATGCTAATCCAGAAGGTACTTGTAGGAATTACCTGGTGAGTACTATCTGGCATTGGTCAAAACCATGTCAGAGACTTTTCTAACACTGTAACAGTACGTGCAATTGAAGAACAGTGCGCTGGCCCCCACTCTGCCACTGTTTCGTTTTCTAGTCTGTATGTGAACTTAAATGTAGAGGACCAGTGCTGCTATGTATCTCACTGTGGAGTGGTCTCTGAATCAGCCTTGACTACATTTAACCACAATGTTAACAGGTTGGAGCAGAGAGGGAGGAGTGATGAAAGGAACATTATGAAGAATGGGTTGAAGGAAGCAACAGCTCATCTGCTCCCTGTCCTCTTCAAAGCAAACATTGACGATCAATAATGTCTCCATTCTCACAAGTGTTTAATCCATAATACTATGTTAAGTAGGGTCATTCTGTAACTAGTAAATACAGTATTACAGTGCACATTAGATAACACATGTTATTGTCTTCGCCTGCATTACGACAGAGCACAGACACTTTGCCTAAGACCTGTGGCAATTGTATAAGCACAGGTTACAAACACCATATAGTGCTTGTAACCAGGCTTAAGAATCAGTAAACATTGGGCAAAATGGATAAGATAGGAAGAAATAAAAATATTTCAGTCAACTCAAAGACCCAGGGACAAAGGTAAAGAGAAATAAGTTCTAACTGTCATACAGGAAAACTAGCCAAACTATGCTCTAATCCACTGCTTTTACTGCAGGTTTATCATCCCTGTCAGTGGGGTAATGAGGCACTGAGGATGTCTTGATGGCATCTGTCTGCAGAAGCACTGGGACAGAAGGGCAGAGCTCTTTGCTTGGTTGCCAGACCCACATAGACTGTAAATATAAATTCAGTCTTAGAGGGAAGACGTAGCATTTTTTCCAAGTAGGGCAACAGTAGTTTCAGCCACATTATCACAGCGGGAGAAGATTAAACTAAAGTGTGAACAACATGACATATTGCTATTAAACAGTAAATACAAAATTCCTACCTTAGAGCTTTGGTATTTATGTGCATAACTGTATTAGAATTGATGGAAGTTACAGTCACAACATGCTGTAGATCAAATAAGTTTAAGCACACAGATTTTTGACAGGGCATTTATTGGGCACCTAGTCATGCAACTTCATTCTCATACTGACATTTAACATCCCCTGCCTCTTAACGAGAAATGACAGACCTATAAAATCAAATTGATTGGATGAAGAGCTCCCAGCAAATGTTTCAGTTTTAAAATCAATTACAATCTGAAATAGGTTGCTTTGCTTCCTTCAGTAAATAGTATCCATTTGTGATTAGAGATAGTTCTAGTTGACAAGTAACTGCATTAAATGTACATAATTTAAAGACAAAGAATTATATGTAACCACCCTTAGTGGAATCCAAACTTCTGAGATTAAGTTAAAACGAACTGTAGTACTGAGTGTTCAGTCTCAGCTGGCAATATCTGACATTTGCATATACTGTAGTGAGAGGCATGTTTGGCATACCACAGCACTCATGGAGATCAGCCCAGGCCTGAAATGAGTAAATGCATTATAAAGATAATTTTGCCTTGTGATAGCTAATGATTAATGTTAAAACATTAACATCGTACTTCTCCAGTACCTGCAACAAATTTCAATTTTCTTTTTATATATCATTATAGCATTTCTGCAATGAGGACTTTTATGTATGTCATTAAACAACTAAGAACTACAAGCCCTGTTGTAATATCTCCTTAACTGCCCTCCAAATGTTCCAGTTCCTACACTGCCCACCTCCCTGCGGTGCCCCTCTCTCATCATTCTGCTCCCAATGCACAAAAGGATCACTCCAAATAGCACTTAAGCAAATGCTTTGGTCTCATGGATCACTGCTGAACCTTAGCTTGGTACTTGTTCTGAATCAGTGGTTATATTGAAAGGTAGCATTAATTCCATAATCTATTTTCTTTTTCCTGTTGCTAAAACCTAGGATTGGTTTAATAATACCCAAGGTATTATTAAATATCCATTGTTAATCAGGAAAGCACTTAAGCACTTGCTTCACTAAATCCTAAATCAGGGTCCTACTCTTCAGTCTTCAGTTTTTGTGAATGCCTAATTTTGAGCACAAAATTTTAAGAAGACTAATCACATAATTACAGTTATGTTCAAGCTTAAGTGCTTTGCCTGATCAGAGCATTAACTTGCAATCCTTTTTAAGTGTTTTGTGCTGTGAAGTAATGATTCTCTTAAAAAACTGTTTTCACATCATCCATCACATTCTTATCTTCCAAGTACTTCCTTTTTTGAAAACACCTAGCTTAGAGTGTTGATCACACTGAAATCAGTGGAAGCTTTGCTGTTGATGGCACTGTGATCAGAAACTTCTTCCACGGATTTCCACTGCACTGGGAGGCCTGGGAAGAGGTTTGAATATTCAATAAAACATGTTAATGCTTAGTAGATGACAGAGGTACTATTCAAAGATGCACATCAAAATTCATAGAAGCTGCCAGCAATCGTTAAGAAAATAGATTTTCCAAGTGTTACAGTTTCACTGGTAGTTGGATTATCCAGTTTAGACACAGTTTGCTGTTGTTCTATGTGTATCTTTTCTTAAAAAAAACACAAGATGAGAGACAAGGCCATTTATGAAAGGTGGCTGTAACAGGAGAGGGTGTGACTTTCATACAGATTCTTTTTAAAGTCATCAAGTTGTTTCTTTGAAGGTGACCCATGGCACCATTATGACCAAGTGGTATTGGCCCCCCATTGAATTTTGTTCTACACAATAGCTGTTATCTCAGTGCATGCTATGAGGCACCTCACAACTTATGAATTCTATGTAATAAGTGTGTTTATGAGCCACATAAATATTTGGCTACTTTTGAATGAAGTCCATATATTTATATGATTTTAAATGATGAAGTCATCGTGAAATAGAATTTATCTAGCTCTATCTTGAAGACAACGAGATAATAGCTAAGTGGACTTCAGTGGAGAAGTCACCACACTGACATATAAACACTTGATTTAACGAACACTTTTCATGTCTGTTGATTTTAATAGCTTTGTTGACCAAAAGTAAATCAACAAAAGGAACAATTTTATATTCAATATCCTTGGTGAAATAAACAGTTCATGCTGCTTGGATGTATTTTGACCAAATTTACACTCCTGATATTCAAATTAATCGTGTCTTTAAGTTCTAGAAAGAGAAAGAAAGTAATTTGATGTCCTAATTATTTAAATCCAAATATTAATTTAAATTTAAATATAATTTAAATAACATAATTTTAAATACAATTTAAATCCAAATATTAATAAGGCGTACACTCTCCTGAGTGGAAAACTGGATGGATGGCCAGGCCCAGAGAGTGGTACTAAATGGTGTTAAATGCAGCTGGAGGCCAGTGACAAGTGGGGTTCCCCAGGGCTCAGTGCTGGGTCCAGCCCTGTTCAATGTCTTCATCAATGACCTGGAGAAGGCATTGAGTGCACCCTTAGCAAGTTCGTAGATGACATTACGCTGGGAGAAATTGTTGATCTGCTTGAGGGCACAGAGGCTCTGCAAAGGGATCTGAACAGGCTGGACCGATGGGTTGAGACCAGTGGTATTAGATTTAACAAGGCCGAATGCTAGGTCCCACACTTAGGGCACAACAACCCCATGCAGTGCTACAGACTAGGGGAAGAGTGGCTAGAAAGCTGCTTGGAGGAGAAGGACCTGGGGGTGTTGACTGACAGTTGTATGAAAATGATCCAGCAGTGTGCCCAGGTGGCCAAGAAGGCCAATGGCATCTTGGCTTGTATGAGAAACAGCATGACCAGGAGGTCCAGGGAGATTATTCTCCCTCTGTACTCAGCACTGGTGAGACCGCCTCTTGAATACTGTGTTGAGTTCTGGGCCCCTCACCACAAGAAGGATATTGAGCCTCTGGAACGAGTCCAGAGATGAGCAACAAAGCTGGAGAACAGGCCTTATGAGGAATGGCTGAGAGAGTTGAGGTTGTTTAGCCTGGAGAAGAGGAGGCTAAGAGGAGACCTCATTTCTCTCTCCAACTACCTGAAAGGAGGTTGTAGAGAGGAGGGTAACCTGTCACTCTTCTCCCAAGTGACAGGGGACAGGACAAGAGGAAATGGCCTCAAGTTTCGCCACGGGAGGTTTAGGTTGGACATTACGAAAAAAATTTTCACAGAAAGGGTCATTGGGCATTGGAACAGGCTGCCCAGGTGGTTGATTCACCTTCCCTGAAGGTGTTTAAGGCACAGGTGGGAGACGTGCTAAGGGCCATGGTTTAGTATTTGATAGGAATGGTTGGAATCAATGCTCTGGTGGGTCTCTTCCAACCTGGTTATTCTATGATTCTATAATGTAAAAAATGTAAATTTGTTTATGCCATAGTAGTATGAATTATCTCAAAGTAAACTTCTACTGTGACTTTAAACTTCTGCACTCCACGTGTATTTGATTTTCCTACTTGAATCATGCATATGTCATAAAATACAATCGTTTAAAACTCCTGATTAGCAGAAGAAATAGGACTGGAAATTCATTATATTTTCCAAGTAAAATATTGCAGAAAGGACTACCAAGTAGGTGGTTTTAATAAACAGTTACAACCAGCTTATTTATACCGGACATTGGTTTTAATCTCTGCATCAATTTATAAGTCATTAAAAGGAGAAATGCATTATCTTGTTTTCTTCAGATTTCTTTATGTCCCTTTCAATACATGCAGGTGCACACACAGTATAAACAGGAATTATGGATGAGATGGATAGGAAACTGAAGTATGTATCAAATAAGATACAGTGAAATGGACTCCAGTCCTGGGTATTTTGTCCTGACACACACCAACATGGTACAAAGACAATTGAGAAGATCTGACACTGGTGAACTGTTTTAAGAAAACTGACTTACCTTCTTGTAGGCACACAGGTTTATCACTTGGTTTCCAGCTCAGAGAGCCATTAAAGTGTCTCACACAAAGTCTTTTTGAAGTACCATTAAGCCTGTATCCTTCTTGGCAATGGAACCGGACTACCACACTTTCAAAGAAAACACCTGCACTGGGTGTCTTGTATCCATGTTCAGGAGCTCCAGGATCAGCACAAGCATGTAGGTCATCAAACCCTATGCCAAACAAAGATACAATCAAACTGTGTTCATTTACTCCTTCTGCAGCTGTAGTCATGCTTTTCGATTTTAATTCTACTTCTATTTCTGATTTTTCTATTTGATGCTTAATCTTTGATGGGGGGCCTCATACCTTCCACTAGTGACCACTAGCAACCCTACACTTGGCTATCGGGTACTCTGAATTCAGGAGAGGACTGACTTCCAGCCAGAAGCAGCAATACTCAGGTGTCAGAAATACTACTCCCTTGTCACACTGCTACTGAGGAAGCAAAGTCAACCACACTCCTCAGTAGCTAACCTGAATAAAAATAAAGCACTTGACCCAACCTACCAGAGGCGATTGCATAATAACATATCTGTAATTACTCTTAGGGACTATGGGATTTTGGAGGACTGGTACAGTTACTGGAAAGAAAAATAATGTGTCAGAAGCAGAAAGGAAGAGGAAATAAAAAGAAGGGCATGAAACCTGCGATCCAAAGACATAGTAACTAAAACAGTAGATGATTTGTTAGGTACAGGGAGATTTTGAGATGGGGGGAGCTCTGCTGAAGTGATGCTGCAACGATGGATGGATGTGATCCCTCTATCACATTGGTTTGGTGGCCCTACCAAATTCTTAAAAAGCTGGTATGTAAGCACAGTGACATCAGGAAGGAGTTTGTAAAGCCCTTTACTTCCACAACATTAACTGTAAAATAACAAAAAAAATCCAGCAATTGCAATCATAAATGTGACTGTTATCACATTATTTAACTAATTTCAATGTAATTTGCATAAATTGAAGCTTTTTTTTTTACTGCAAAGCAACAAACATTCAGCACAGCACTGAACAAATTCTGCATACTGAAAGAGCAAACAGCTTTGCAACAGGAACGGCAGGGGGGCAATTAATGCCAGTGGGAGGGATACCTTCAAAATCTGAACATCATCATATTGTACCTTTAATATTTTGATTTTAAAAGAATAGTATCAAAGAGCCTCAGCTATTTACCGCATGATAAGGATGAAATGCTTCTGTGGTACAGTCAGAGAGAAGAAAGATATTGCAGTAGAAGACTTTTCAACATAAACCTCCATTTCCTGGGGCCAAATCATTCCCTCCACTGAAAGGCTTGGTGTGATGCTGTGGCAGCCAAACAGAGAGCAATGAAGGTGATAAAGGGTTCTTGCATTTGAACACTGAATTTCTCCCTTTAGTTCCCTGGTTATAGGCTGCTAGTGGATAACACAAGAAGCCAAGCCACTGTGTTTTATGTCCAATTATCTGCTCCTGCTGGCAGAGGCAGGGTACATCATCGGGTTACCAGAGAGGATAGCTTTTCCCTACTCCATGCAAGGCTGATTTTATGTGACTCCAGGTCACTGTGCTGAGCTCACCAGTAACGCTACATTTCCAAGAGGTGATGCCCAGAACTCTGCCTGAATACCTAACATGCCATGCATGACAGAGAAAGCCATCACCTACACTCAGCCTCTGACCCCCTGCAATGCTCTGATATCCAGGGCACTTCACCTAAGGAGATTTCACTATTGTTCCCCCTCTTTGCACTGAAGCAGAACAAGAGCAGCAGAGCATCTGCTCTTATGCAGTTTTACTCCCCTGTCCAGTGACGTATATCACAAGAACTGCAGGGTCAGTGAAGCAGTCAAGTCAAACAAATCTCTGAATTTCATGACTGCTTATCTGCTGCGTGGCTCAAGACCTGCAGTGCAAATGGCCCAAGACTCTCTCATTTGTTAATGTGATGAACAAGGAGAAATATAGTCATTAAGTTCATGGGATTACATTCTGTAGGCAATACTTAATAACAGAGAGGCCTGCCCATTTTTACCAGAGATTAAAAAGAAACTTCTTATGCTTGAAGCAGGAAATCCACATCCTTCAATAAGTCAGTGATGATGCTAATTATTTTCCATTAAGCCAAGGGATAACATGACATTTAGTTCCATTTTTTACTTCAGCGATCTCAGAATTTGCAGTCAGGCAAGGAATATTATAACCCAGCTTGAAATGTATGTCCTTTCTTACTAGCCTTATCAGGGAATAGTATACAACTGTCCACTGCTATGCCTCTGCAACAACAGAGAATAGAAAAGTGCCAAGGTCACCCACAATTTGACTGGTTAAAAAGTGAGGTATGCTCATTTCTCAGTTTTCATTAAGTCAAATACGCAAAGTTAGAGATTTTGGGATCGTCAGCACAAAAAACAACATACAAAGCAAGAATGTTTTTCTTCCTGGTGCAGCCAATTCTGTGACCCTGCTGCCACTTTTCTGGTGACCTTTCACAAGATTTTCATTAATCCCAGGGATCATTTTGCAACAGGTTGATCTCTTACGTTCTTTTTCTAAAGCACTGTTTATGAGCAGAGAAATCTACCCACAAGGGGTATTCCGAAGAAGTACCTGGTACACAGATGGAAAAACTGAATTAAGTACCCTCTGTCTTCTACAAAGCCAGCAGCCAACTGTTATTCAGCTATTGAGTAAGAGATGACATGGAACTAGCACAGGATTGTGCAGCATTTCCATTGCTTGTTCCTGAAGCAAGGAAGAAGGAAAAAGTCTCAGGGAATAGACAGGCAGATATGGTAAACTCTCATAGTAAGACTACAAAGGCAAAGCAAATAAGGCCTCAGCCCCACCTTTTCTCTACAGCTATCAAAAACAGACTTGTCCCTAATCTTGGTTCTACTTAAATCAGTGGAAGTCACTTGTGTAGTAATCTTTTGAAGATGTGTACGAGGCACAAAACAGTGAAGTCAGAACTGTGTCACCTCTTTTCTTCCTGCACCTTGGATGACGAGGAGTCAAGGATGTGTGTGAGGGAGGACCTCCCAGTGAGCAGAAGGCACCACAGATATTTTGAAGGGGCCATTACAATCTACAGCCAGGAACAGCCCTGATTTTTGTCAGGGTTGCTCCTCTCTTGCACAAGAGGTGTGTCAATTATTTCAACAGCTTATTCAGTTGAGAGATGGTTTTCAATTTAAGTATAAAACTTCCAGTATAATATTCAAGAACAACAATGATGAAAACTTCCCTAAGAATTACCATCTTCCAGTGGTCTTTAATGAGATCAGACTTGGAGCCTTTACATAACAATCCTGTTCATTTAGTGTCTTTTAGTTAAACCCCACCTTATCCTGTCCAAAATGAGTAAACATACATCTCAAAACACAGCTTCTCCCCAGCCCCGGATTTTAGTTTCTCTCCTTTTCAAAGCTATGCATTTAGAAGCAGCTACTCAAAGTTGTGACACAGTATTTTTCTAATGGCAGGAGCAATCTCACATAATATAAATAGGACATCTTTTGCTTTTGTCACTTTAGAACCCAATGAATCCAGACAAAGCAGTCTTCATCTAAAGCCACCAGATAAGTCTTAGGAAAGAACCATAGAAGTTAAATGAGAAAGCCAACATTCTGGTTATAATAGAAAGGTATTGTCCTGCAGAAAATAAGACAAAAATAACTTAGAACTACAATTGATTCTATTTCTATATAAACCCTTCAGTGAGTGTATGAGGAAAAGAAAGAAATTTTACTTTGACTACTGGATTTTTCTCATGGTTGCAAAGAGTGAACATCAGCACCTATTAGTAAATACATTCGTCAAATAAATCAGTACATTTTCATGTTACCTATATAGTAAAAAATTAGTAAGGTCAGCAGCTACCATCACAATCAACACCTCATCACTAGCAATAACTTTATGGGATGATATTATACCGCTTTAAATTCCTAAAGTAAAGACTACATTATTATTGCTGAAACTGACTATTTCAGTAGTAAAACCAGCTTTATATTCAATCTAATTTAAAGTTTTTCTGTTTCATGGTAACTTTAAGGGATATTGTGTAAAATATAATGGAAACTAATACCTTCTGGTGAGGTTCATGAGTACTTAAGGTCAGCAGCAGCAGTAAAATATGCAGTTGATACAGAATATATTTTGGTTGCTGTATTTACCATATTTCTACTGATGGAACAAGAAGAGGTCATCATAAAACAGCAACTCTGTTAACCTGGATAAAACGCAAGCAGTTTATTTTATGAGTTACTATTTTACCTAAATTACTTGGTATTGTCAGTCAAATAAAAATTACAAAAAAATCAGTCAGAAGGTGGAAAGGTAAGAAATGCCTATCTTGGGGTGTAAAATGAACCATTATAATTCATTTGAACAAACTGTATTTCTAGAATTCTGTGTTATATACTCTCAAACATATAATTATTCACCTTGTCCCTGATGAAAAGCTTGAAATATAAAAAAGGAGAAAATTACATATTTAGAATGACAAGGAATCATGATGGATGCAACTGAACTTCAGACATGCCAGAAAAAAAGGCAGGAGGAAGAATACCCTGGGTCTTCCCACCATTCTCTTATTTCTCTACACCTTTCTCTTAGTTTTCTCTTTTATTTTCCTTGTTTCCCTCTTTCCCTCACTTCCATATCCTACAGTTCCTTGTAAATTCATGGTGCTGATGAAGTCATTTCTAATCTAGATTTGGTGGACTTTTTTGCCTCCAAACTTGCTATACAGCATTTAATTGGCACACTGCTGATGCATGTTAGCTCAGAAATGTCTGTGCTTATTCTTGAAGAGAGATATCACTATCATTTCAGTTTGTTACAAACATGCAGTGAAGGAGAAGTGATATATAATGTGTAATAATATTAAAGATACAGTGTTTTCAGTATTTGTCTTCAGTGCGATGGAGAATGGGTTTCTCATACAGGAACACCTATATTTGGGTTCACTAAATCAGCATGTCTTTCTGTCTTATTTAGGGTAGACAGAGGTAGAGGTTCACAGCTTGTGGCAGGACTGGACTGTCTGCATGCACATTTTATAAGGAGTCTGTAAACAATAGAGGAGCAGGTTATCTTAGGCCAGCTCTTAGTATAAAAGCCACATTAGGACTAAAGCAGAAGGGCCACATTATTGTCTCGTACAAAGGAAAAGTTGTTTCCATCCCTGTAAGTTTCTGTCTTGTTTCTGTAAAAGCCACACAGGCACAGCATTTTGTGCCTTTGGATATTTATGCTTCCTTGCTATTGATGACATTAATTGAACTATCTACATACCCCTGTAAAATGAAAAGGAAGGATGTGCTTCGATTAGAATCCAGACTTGGAAGTAAAATGAAATTATAAACCTGTGATTTCATTAGTGAAATGCCTGCTAAAATCTGAAGTCTCTTTAATCCCTTGAGGGATCTTTAATCCCTCAGAGGGTCCTCTGAGACTTCGGCAGCTTGGTAAACCCCTGCCTTGTTTAAAATGTGAATCACAACCTCTTTTGCTATCCTTGCAGAACATACTCCTGGCACTTTTGGATATACCTCGTCACTCAGCTAAGCCTTATCCAGGGCAGCCTAACAAGCCACTGGAAGAAAAAGAGAAGTTCATATTATTTCGTAGGAGACACAGAACAGCAAATAAGACCTCCAGAGGGTGAGTACTTTGCTTAAGCCACAAGCTGATCTGTAAAATCAAGAACATCATTCATATAACCCAAGAATATCATAAGAGGAAAACAAGAAAATGCAGTTTGTGGGCACTAAAACCACTCATATGCAACAAATAATGAATATGCAACAAATAATGAACATGCAAGACCTGCACAAAGAACAACAGGCTCCAAGAGGCAACTGATAATTCAAAAAGCTGAAAAGGTTGCCTTGTTTGCAGTTCAAAATTTTTCTCATCTTTCCATTTCACACCCTCCTCTTTCCCAACCCTGGCCTCCCCCAACCCGTATCCTCCATCCTCCTTCACCCCAACTCACCTCAAAACAACTCACCACCTGCCCTTGCATCATCCTATTAAGACCTCTACTCTCCTAAATCTTACCCATCACAATGCTTACCACCTTTTTCCCCATCCTCTCAATGCACAGTTGGAAAGGAGCAGTCACTCTGAGATGCTCCAAAGAGCAATGGTCAACTCAACCTTAAAATCACTACGCAGGCACAGCAAGTTCCTGGGCACTTTCATGCTAAATCAAACTGACTTCTCCCTGGAAAGCCTGAGGATTGCCGCTTCCTCCAGTGTAGGGACAGGCAAGGGAATGCGAGGAGCTGTGAGGACAAAGTGCCCATGGGGTTCAAAAGGGGTCTTTTAGGAGCCATACTGGAGCTGCTTCTGCCTGTAAAACTCATGAGAATAGGAGAAAAGTTGCACTGTCAGCAGGATGGGTTCAAGGCCCTGCGTAGATGTTTTCAGATGTAATAACAGCATCTTCATTTCAGGGGTCATGGCTCCGGTAGTACTCCAATTATCATTCACACTCAGGGATGGCAGTCTGCCCCAGCTTAACCAATGTCAGACAGCAGGGAAGAAGCTGAATTTTCTACCCATGAGAAGGTGATCACCATTTTTCATTTTGAATGTGAATTTTGATACAGGATTCTTTTATTACTTTAGCATTAGGCTAATGCATGAGCAAAAACCACTTAACATTGCTGGAAAAGTAATACAGTGTAAAATTCTGTCAGCAGACCACTTCAGTAAACCCACAGAAAACTAGAAAGATGCACTTGTTTCTCCTTGAAAATTAGTTTCTTCTTATTAACTTCTTAAACAGCACAGGCTTGTCCCTTTAATCATACATTATCACAATTAATATAGCTATGTCATCTCTGTAAAAAAGCCATTTCATTTATAATGCAAAAATCACTTGTTGTTTCCAGCCTTTTGTAATCCAACAACTCTAACTGCACCATTTATGAACACTTATGAAACGTCATGCTACTGGGTGATTCTCTTAACCTCTCATCACTTAAATGAAAAACAAAAAACAGAAAGTAAATCTGCCAGTGGTTTTGCAGACCTCTGCTCTTCTATGTTTTTTTTCCCCATGGCTATCCTGGGGTATGATTCAGGGTGTGTAAAAGCCAGTTTATCACACAAATAACCCCACAACTTCCTCCCATTTCCTAAACATTTAATTGTATATTTAGTTTTCAAGCAAAGTCATTGAAAATGGTAACACTTGCACGCTGAGGAGTAAACTAAGGCCAATTCAAATCAAGCATCAGGCAGAAGTAAATCAAAAGCTGAAGCCAGAGTTTGTTCAGCTTTCAGAAAAATAAGATGAATATTTTCTTCATTTCCATTTATTCAGCTGTTTCAGTTTAATGACTAGTTATATTCCAGCAGCAAACTCTACCAGGAATTTAAACAGCTTAAATCTAATTTTTCCCTATTCTGTGAAAAACAATAAGCTAAGAATAAATGACTTCTTAAACTTCCTTGTTACAGATAATATTTCATCTTTCTAAGTGCATTTTCAACATAAAAAGTGCTTAATTAGGCCTGGTTTTATGTATTTATTATACTTAAGGTAATTGTAACTACTTTAAAATGCCTCTTCTTTAAAATGGTAGTTCCATGATTCTTATCTGAATCCCATGTATCTACAAATTCTAATTGCAGACAAATATGTTTGACATAGATTGCTTCAAAAACTCATCTAATAGAAAACCCCTGAAACAACAGGTTTTACCTTGATAAAAACAAGGATGCAGTAAGTGCACATTAAGCTCTATATATGATTCAATACCTAATACATCCTCCTATTCCCTATGCTGATAAAGCATTGTATTAAAGACGGTATTTGCCAACATGTGCTTGTTGGCTGGTGACCCACACTAATCATCATAAGGAATTAAATACGCACAAATACAAAACATAAAATATGATTACATCACACCATGATTTCTTTTTTACAGATTTAATTTAAAAGTGAGCTGAATACTGTGACTTAAAGCAACCAACCCTACTTATTTTTTCATCCTCACATGTAATGTTTTATACATTATATGTCGAAGGATTTCATTAGAAGTGCAGTATTGTTGATATGGGAATCCAGACTTAAGTCACTAAACTGCATTAATAACAATACAGAAAGCTACTAATAAAGACGTGTCAAATAAAGTAAAACTATACTCTCATAATTTCAAGAATGTTATATTTTTAAAAAGAAGTATCTGAGTATTGTTGTTTATCTGTACCATATTTTTAGCACTCTGAAAAAAAAATACTATTACCAAGAGTTAGTTTATACATTTTCAGTCTAGACAGGCATCCCTTAGGTAATATAGCAAAAAAAACCCACAAAAAATTAATCATGAGCTAATTACTATAGTACTCTTTTTCCTAGACTAATAGCATATAATATTATTCATCACAGCAAATCCACAGTAATGAAATGTCACACTGTTCAGCAGAGATCCTTGTTTCTATAAAATGCAGGAATCAAATACTCAGAGGCATGAGTTGGGATATTTTTACTTATGCTTTAATCAGCTACAGACTTTCCCAGATAATGCTATTTTTTATTGCACACAACAGTATGGTAATCCAAAAATTTTTGGTTTACAGGTGTGCTATACAAATTGATTTTATGCTTTCTCAAGAACAGGTGGAATTTGATATGGGGGACAATTAGGATTAATGTGTGATTATGAGAATATTAAACTTTTAAATAAAGTGCACACTAGAGGAAGAGACTTAAAAAGTGGGTACTTAAAGTCAGACAACAGACACTGTTTCCATCTTTTGCAGTTGGCTCCTTAGAATCTTCTGATGCTTCTGGATACTCTGACTGCTCTTATGCCCTACAGTGATTTTTCTCTATATGCACATACCCATAAACACATGACCTTTTCTCTTAGATGGGGACTTCATCATGGCCATCAGGTTTTTTATTCACTTTTCCCTCTCTGTATGTTTTGCTTGTTGGTACTTGTGTGGTTAGCCTTGCAAAGTAGGGGCATTATTTACTTGCAGGTCTGGAAGATGTAAAAGAAGACAAGGTGTTTTTGCTGGTTCACCAAGTATTTTCTACATGACAGCAGCTATTGTGCCATTCACATTTGCTTCAGATCACATTGTAAAGCACTTCTACTCAAATAAAGCTTTTTGAAAGAAAGCGGGTAATAACTCCTGGAATAAAATACCATGATTGACTTTAGTCCTAATCTGAACCCAAGGAGAACTTCCTTCTACGTTGAAAAGTGACTTTATGTTCCTATGTTTTGCTAGTACTGTTAGTGTTCAGCACAGGTTTTAGTCTGCTGTTTCCCTACATGAGAATGCCTTCACTGACAAAAAAATGAAACAAAGTTGACTTGTTGTTTTCCAAGAATGACACAAACTCACAAAACTATACAGAAAGTAATCAGGAATCCATCTGGGCACAGCCAGTGGAGCACTGTCACAATACCAAAACATTTATTACTTAAATTATTCATTTTAAGTGATCTGTCCTATGACTTATTCTTTCTATACTGAAAAGACTGGAAAAAATGGTAGTAGGTTAAGATGATACAGAAGCATATTTTTCCCCCTCTTCTTTTTGACTAATTGTGTTCAACTTAGCTCCCCAACACAAGGCATACCACTTCACACATTACCCCCCCACCCCCCGCCTCCATTGCCCCTCCAAGTTTGTTCCAGATTGTCTTTAAACATCTGGTTAGGAGCAGCAGATAACACATAGCAGCAGATAAATCCAGTTGGGGCTGTCTCCATTAAAAATCCTCATGCGCCCATGTCTCTGGTGCAGTTCAAAGTAATGAGAGGCTGTTCGCAGCATCAGAACAAGCAACTCAAGAAGCCAAGTCACAGAAAAGCCAGTAAGCCAGACGAAAACATTTATATTTAAGATATTGTAGCACTTCAGAACCATCATATTTAATAATAAAAAACACAAACATACAGCAAATCCAGCAAAATATCATTGACCATTTTCACTGGTAAACTCTCAGTTTTTGTGGCATCATGAAGAAATCATCCATGTCTACAGTCCTCTCTGGCTCAGTATTTCTCCTTTCAACACAATCTGTTTCCTCTCTATTCAGTTTCCTAGCAATTTTGCAATTCTTCTGTTAACCCAAATCTTCACAAGTACCTTCCCCAGTGTCAGCTTATGTAAGATTATGTTGTCCCAGGAGATTAACAGACTAGTCTGACACAACTTCTCTTTAATACGTCTAAAATTTATTTTACACCATACCTCCAAGACTTCTAATCTCTTGATCTTAAGAAAATTCCAAAATCTTGTGAATTATTGAAATGAGAAAACCAAGTCCCTGATTGCGCAGATCATGGAGCTTTATTTTTTTTCTTTTTGAATCTGTGGGGTTTAGGGCACTACTGGAAGTTGCTCTCTTTCAGTTAAGGATGTGGCAGTGAAAGTATGTAGATGAGGAGGAAAACTACAAACTCTATAATGTAGTCTGCATTGACATCAGTGACGTTGAGACCACCAGATGAAATCTAATACACTTTGTATAATACATACACATCACTATTAGTCAGTTGAAGGATTGAGAGTTCTGGAATTCATGTGTACAGATAATATGTAATGCTGAGCTACCTAATGCTCAAAATATTTTCATAAAAGCCAACCTGTACATCACATATACTGGTTAAATATAAAGACTCTGGGCTCCTATTCTTCAGAAAGTATTCACGTCCCTAGCTATCATGAAAATATATTCTCATCATTTAGAAGCACTAGAGGTAGAATAAGCTGTTATTAATTTTTGATGGTACTGTAAGTTGATTAGCTGGGAGCTAGGAAAGGTCTAGAACAAGCAAAAGAGATGGTCCTTTGTTCTTATTCAAGAAAAAAGAGTTTTAACCACATAAACAAGCAATTTATTTAAAACATTTTTTGTAATAGTTATTAATTTGAAGATTTCTGCAGCTTCTCTTTCCCCAGAGTGTTAAATGGTTCTTTTCAGAGCAACAGTTGCAGCAAACCAAGTTAAAATAAAAAGAGGCAGTATACTGATCCATACATATGTTTTGCTAGAAACAGGTAGCATATCCAGATTTATATGTCAGTCCCCTAGGATGTCATAATGGTGTTCTTTCTTTTAATACATTTAGGCTCCAGTGATCAGAATAAAAATTGTATGCTGAAGCTAATGCTTCATCCTTAGTTCACCTCACTACTCTGAATTATATAGTAAGCAGACTTAAATAAATGCAGGAGTCTAGCTTCCTCCTTATACCATAGACTCCAGCCATGCACATAATGGGTTGCCTGATCTAATTCAGGGTCTCTACTTTGAAATCATAATTTATTTTTACTAAATATTTGCCTCAGCCATTTCTGTGCAGTTATAAACTGCACACATTTTCAAGCCTGCCTTCCAGTGTTCAGTGAATTGTGGTCTCCACCAATAACAAGAAAAACATCAAGCTTCCTGACTTGCCAGAACAGTTGGGTTATTTAAACAATTATGTTCTTTCTAATTATTATATCTACACTTTACATCTACAACCTCTTTCCATAAATGTAGCCCAATATGTAGCAGTTTATTAAGTAGGCATGTCCTTTTGGTAGCTATTGTGACTACAGAATGCCGCTACTAATCTTACAATAATAATTCATTTTTCACTCCTATAATCAGACACCAGACCACCCTATAATGAAGACAGACACACAGATTACCAATTGGCACTGAGACACACAGAAGTAGGTCATAAACAACACAGGTTAATGGCATAGTGGTGAGTTGAAAACCAAATTCCAGGTGACCACTACCTTGTCCATTACTCCATTAAGGTCATTGTTGAGCTGAACATGCCTAAATAGACTGCTGCCACTTACAGTTTCTGATCACCTTAGAAAGACTTCTTTTTCATAATCTGACATTTTTTTTCAGCCTCATTTGAGACTAGAAATGGACTGCTTTAGGAAGGTCAAAGAATTTTTGCAGGCCTTGCTGGATTAGGCAAGACTAACAGGCTTGATTTGTTGTGCATGAAATTCATGGGTATTTCCTGTCTCCAATAACTCAAGAACAGTTTCATGATAGAACTATGAAATGGGCTGTTGATGATGCTAATGGAAGAAGAATATCAATGTAGTCCCTGCACCAGTTTCCTGGTCAGTACACTATCTTTCCTGCTCTTCATCATTACCAGCTTTACTGTCCTCTTGAGAACAATACTGACCCTTTCTTTCCATATCTCCTCTATCCTCGTCCAGATTTCTTCCAAAAATCTCTTTTTAAATCTTTTCCTTAATTTCTTCCTAATCTAAGTGGCAGGAGTGACTTAGTGAGAGTGACTTGGCATGTAGTGTTCAGTGCCAAAACTGCTTTTCTAGAGCTGCCTCAAAGCATATATCTTCTCGCTATTGCCACTATCATCTCTGCTCTTGTGCCAGTCTCTGACAGGATCCTGAGGGCATTGATGGACCCTAGCAATTGACCAGCCTCACATGTGATCCTCAGTTAACACCATCTGCCCATGGCCTGGAAGCTCCATGTATCTCAGGCCTGGGCACTCAGATCTTGCCTGGGCTATGCCGTAAGTGTGCTTATCTGTATTTGCTCCATCTTCTGGGTAGACCTTGGACACATATCGTAGACCCACCTCCTACTTCTCTGACTGGGTTGCTGCTGTACCTTGTTCATCCCCTGGCTGTGTCTGTTGCTATTGATGGACCTTGCTGCCAGCATGCAGCTCTGCTGAGACCCTGTGGGACTTTGGGTGGTCAATGAGGACACAGCCATGGTGGGGTCACTCTTGGCTCCTGTCTAGTCCCCCTCTGTTGAATAGTCCTGCTCCTGCTGCTCCCTGATGCTTCAGTCAGGCCATACATACTCCCCTTCATTACTTTTGCCCCCTTTCTTTGTGAAATCCAAGCCTCTCATCCTGTTCTTCCTCACTATATGTCCTTATTCTTGGTTCTTTCTGTGCCCTACCTTTCTTCTACATTCTCCCTGCGACACGCTTATAGCTGCTTTGTTTTTTTCTCAGGCTTGAATTTATCATTTTATGACCCCCTCCATCCACTCATTTTCCTCCATTCATATTCTGTTGCCTTTTAAACTCCTCAAAACCCCACTTATTTCATTTATCCTTTACCAGGCCCAGCTGTTTTCCACTTTAACCGTTGTTCTTCAAGAGGACTTTGAGTTTAGGCTGTAAAATCCAAACACAAGAAAGCATCTTCCCACACTTGGTGGTGACTTACCAAGTCTGCCCTAACTGTGGCCTGAAAATTTTCTTCTTTTAATTAGCTTTTTGAGTTCCTGAAAAACTCCCAAAGTCACTTTCTGGAATTTCTTCACCTGCCATTAATTTTCTGTGAATAGGTTGCTGTACCTAAAATCAGAGAGTCCTCGGTTGATCCATCTTATTGTTAAGAAACACTTGCTCCTAGTATGAAAAGAAGTATCTCTGCTCCCTGTTTCTAACTCAAACCATTTTGGAGCCCATGTGCTGCACAATAGACACATCAATCATACAACAGGCAGAAGTGACCTCCACAGGTAGTTACAAGTTCCCACACTGAGATATCTCTACATGGTGTGAAGCCTATGGCTTGACCTAAAGATCTTTCCCACTCACAAAGCATGTCTGTACTCCATATATTAAGACCTAGTGCTGTCATAAAATGAGGTGTCTTGTACCCTATCGGCATCATGTTGAAACTCGGCACAGTTATAGGAATAATTTTACATTGTTTTTTTAAAGTTAAGATTTAACGAAAGGCTAAAGAACATACATACAATAGTATAAAGGGATAAATGCCAACCTCATTTTTAGTAGCTGTCTTAACACGAGATGGGCAGTTTCCCCCTTAGCCTAGATATTACTCAGCCATTAAGAGGACTAATGCCATTTAATGCCTTGTCAAAGTGGTCTCTCAGAGGAGCAAAGTGAAAGTTTTGCTATGCTATGATCATGCTTGACATAGTAAGTGCATACTCCATGCACCACTTGCAAAGGAGCTGTGATGAAGGACAGAGCCTAGATACCAGATGCTCACATATACATTCACATACACAAACATACCCTGAGCTTTAGCTTCTATTGAAATAGAAAGTTGAAGGATACTTCTGGGGACCAGTCTTCTTTCTGGCTAACTAATTACCTTATACTGCAAGTTTAGTTTAAACTTCTTAAACTCAGTTGAAAAGGGACTTTCTCTGAAAAAAATGCCAACTGGCAATGTTATCAATTGCACCTGATAAATAAACACAGAAGGGACCAAGTGACAAGGTTTTGAGTACAACAGACTCCATCACTATTTCAGGAAAACTCTATACAGTACAAATCTATTTGAGGGGGAAAAAAAGTCAAGTTGAAGCAGTTTGCCATGCTAAGTGAGTTAGCAGGTCTAGTTTTTTAGGTAATCTATAACAGAGGTTGTGTTTTCACTCAGCAGATGTCACGTCCTTTTTCTATCTCAGCATACTGTTTAATACCAGCAGTGTACAAATGTGTTAAATTAGAGCTTATATTTTGCTGTAGATCCTTCAGCTATCCCTGCAAGAAATTACCTCTTTGCTCTTCAGTATGAATCTGTTACTGCTCCTGAACACAGCTGTGTTATTATTATTATTGTTTCTTTTTGTTTGGGCTTTCAATCTTACAGAGTACTCTGCTTTTTTCATCTTTCCTTTTTAAAAAGCTAAAAGCCCAATGAAGTTAACGTAGCCACCAGAGGGAGCCTCTGATGCCTTTCTAAAGAAAAAGCTATTGAAAGTGGTAAGAGAAATTACTGAAAAAAAATTATAGTGGAGGAATTGAGTTCCAAGAAGCAGCAGCTTTGCCTTAAGATAAAATTCTATTTCAGTGTAAAGTTTCATAAAAAGATGTAATTTATGGCATAACTGGCTCCTTTCAATACAGAAAGCATGCAGAGGAAGGAGAAGACTCAGAATAAGAACAACTTTGATTTACAATTGCTCATATAAAAAATGCAGCAACTCTTCAGTCTCTGTGAGTAGCTAGAAGCAATTCAGATTACTCCAGAGAGCTAGACTTTTGCAGTCAGATATTAATATCACTAAGGTGGTAGTATAGTAAGACATTTTCACTACCTATACATAAACATTTTAACAGACTTTGCAAAAACCAACTTGTTTCCTATATATGAAGCGTGTCTGTACACAAGTTTTATATGCATCATGACTGCCTTGCTGAGTGGAAGGATGAAAACAGAGTTCTTTCAGAAAAGAAACCAGAGCTTTCTTAGACCTCTCATCTTGTACAATCCCCCTCATGATCCCTAGACAGCTGACCTTCAAAATGTCATTAAAAAATATGAAAAATCAAAAATCCACTACTACAGAGTACCATCTGTGTTTTATATCCTACTCCTTCCATGGTTCTTCAGAAGAAATCTGCCTTAAAGCATATATTGCTTAAAGGATGAAAAAGGATCTATTATGTTTCTTTCTGGTATCTTCAAGAGCACTGTTATTGAAATATTCATCACTTGTTCTAGTCTCTGAACTACCTCTGAATTGCTATGTGATTTTTAAAAGGATGTTTTCCATATAAAGACTTTGTATGTTGTTATTCTTAACTATCATCCTTTCTAACCAAGAAATTTTGCCAGAGGGGCTTTACTTCACAATGGCAAGAACTTATGTTTTAGTTTACTTAGTCTGGAACTGGGATGTTTCCCTTTATCTTCCTACTAACGGAGGAAAATGTTGCTAGATGATGTATGGTCCTTGTCATACTCTCTCAAGATGTTTCTCTTGTATGCTAGAGGACTTCAGCTCTGGATTTTTCTTTTCCATATCTGAAGTAAATATCCTACAGGCACCCATACTGGTAACACTGATCATTTGAAGCTACCTTTCTTTCACAGAAATAACTCTACGGAGGCATCCTGGGTGAAAATAAGTGATAGTCTTTGGAAAGATCACAGATTTCTATAATGGTCTCAGATGTGTGAGGACTGGAAGAATAGCCATATGAGCAAACCTAAATTCAGCATTTTGTAACCTGAGGGGTTTTGTAGTCCAATGTCCTTTCAATCTCTTCTAGTATGTCTTTAAGAAGGCAAACTGATCCCTTCCTTCATGTGGCTCTGTTGGTATCAACACAATTATGGATGAAAGGGTAGCTCTTGCCTCTGACTCAGGCCAGTAACTCCTTCCCCTTGGTTACAAAGGGGAGACTAGAGCTCTCTCCTGCAACCCTTCAAATACATGGGGCAAGATAAAATGCAGCATAGGAATATTGAGATATTGTCACAAGCACCTAAATGCCTTTTGAGCATTTGCAAACTCTGACAATTAATTAATGCAAAAAGTAGTAAAATGGGCACCATTACATTTTTTAAAAATCTTATTCTAACAGTTCTCAACTACACAGCTGCTCATCACACCTAATATAATCTTGGTTATATAACTAGCTCCAGCACAAGGCACTTGATATAAAACGAACATTTCTGTCTCAAGCTTTCCCAGCTGGACTGCAGACCATTTCCCAGGATGTTCCAAGAAAGCTCCCTGCAAAGCTTTCTCATGTATCTTAATAATAATTCATAACATTTCTATTGCACCTTTTACTTTGACTCCCACTGACATATTCAGCTGTGACTTTCAGCTGTGATTGCCTGCAGGATACACCAGGGCTGTATTTTAAGGGAAAACAAACATATTTCACTAAACCAATTAAGATAATTATGAAAAAGGACTGTCTCACTGTCACATAAAGTCTTCCTCAAAAGTCTGCAGTATTGTCTCTATTACAATTATGAACTCGAAAATGTCCATTTAACAGTATGCTGGCCAGAAGATTCAATCAGTTGGGAGTCTAACCTACCAACGCTGCAGGAGTTGAAAGTTTGCAAAGATATTGTATTTAGAACCAAGTGCAGAATCTAGTTAAACTAACAACATTTTTTGAAAAGCACCTTTCCTCTTCCTCTCATTGTTACTCTCTTTACTGAACGTGTTCACCTTTTGATATATATATATGTACTGACAAGAAACAATTTGAAGTTTTATACAGAAAGTGAAGAGACCAAAGTGAAGAGACCAGGAAATATATGTCAGAACAAAGAAAACAATCCAGATCAATTTAATTCAAAAACAATAAAGGAGAGAATGAGAGAAAATCACTTTGCAGGTTTGTTTCTAGTATTCCCCCTGCCCAGTTTCAGGTACAAGTACAGCCAGCAATCATGTGCCAACCTAAAGTAGCCTGCATCTAGTAGAATACATACAAGGCCAAAAATACAGGGAGTAAGCATCAATAAACAGGGTCTAAAATGCAAAAAAAAAAAAAAAAAAAAAAAAAAAAAAAGGATTTTTCTTTTGGCATGGATGTAAAATGCTTAGTTGAGTGGGATTGCAAATTTCTTCCACGGTCTTAGCAGCACCTCTCCATCCCCAAGTAGCTAATTTCTACAACCCAACCAAGTGCAGTTCAACTTCCAAGATGTCATCCCATACTGGCATGGACCATGCATGATGCATACACCTGAGCAACTGCAAAATCAATTTTATATTTTTGAAGTCATTTAATAGCTACTTAGACAGCAGCAATCTTTCGTCACTGTTAAACTAAAGTCATGGAATCAGAAACTTAAAATACAGCTGTTACTTTATCCCTCTGTCAACATTCAAGGTTTCAAGGCCATTGTGGCTTTTAGATACGTGACTGCTTACTTTTAAGGTGCTACCAAAAGAGCAATCATTTATTTCTATACAACAAAAATCTTGTCTCTACACGTTCAGAACCAGATATGGAAAGAAATTGTTCAAAATGTATGCATGTCTATGAGAGCAGTTGTTTTGCATCTTACTTCTTAAAATCATTCAATTCATTTCTGTCTTATATGCTTTGCACACTTGAAATATCTGTGCAATGGAAGATAAGTACATCTAGGACTGATTGTTAAACAACACCTAACTGCAATAGCCAGCATATTCCAATAAAAGAGAGTTTATATGACCTTCTGCATCTTTGTTTTAACCAAGCCCAGGAACACTCCTGTTAAGCCATCTGTTCCTATAAAGAAAGCAGCAACACAAGGACGTCAAAGAATGTGAGTTATGCCTTAGCAGTTTGGTCCTACTTGCACCAAGGCAGCATACAATCATATTGTGTGTTCATAAAGACACCAATGCAACAAATTCTTCTTAATTTCAGCAGAGAATAGTAGCCAGACTGTGTTAAAAACAATTATGTCAGGCATAAGAGCAATAATGGTGATGGTAATAGTAATAACAGACCACAAATCCACTGCATACTTAATGTCTCAACAATATTTTATATTCCAACAGTAATCCCCTTTACTTATCTTGCACAAAAGACCTTTTAACTCTATATTGAAAGACTTGCTAAATTGTTTCACCTTCATCAAACACTACATTCATTCTTCATAGAAGAGATATAAAAGAAAGTGGAGGAAAGTTAGCTTACATGCTGCCAGAATTAAATATTCTTAGGCCATATTTTCAGATTGGAATCATTCAGTCTCCTGAACATGAGCAAAAATGCCCACATGCATGTAAAAGATGTGGAAATCTTGTTGAATACACTAAAAAAATTCAAATAGCAAGTCTCAGGTCTTCTGCTGCTTCTTTAGGTTTGGAATACACCTCAGCCTTGCACTCAACTTGCCACAAGACCACGTACTTTGGACATGACCTGTACATCCTATTCAGTCATTCTACAACTATATAATGTCTGTCTAATGCAGCATGTCTCACACGCTTCTTGTGTCCTAGATGGGACTGATATACAAGTCTGATAGGGAGGCTTCCTCTGATGTGCATTGATATGCAGTATATCACATAATCACAGAACTGTTGAGATTGTAGGGGACCTTCTGATATTCTAGTCCAATGCCCCAGCTCAAGCAGGACCAGCTAGAACAGACTGCCCTGGACTGTATCCAGTCAGGTTTTCAATATCTCCACAGATAGCAGTTCTCCTTTATCGAGATCCAGTGTTCAATCACTCTCATAGTGGAAAAGTGTTTCTTGATGTTCAGAGGGAATCTCCTGTGTTTCATTGCCTCTTGTGCTGCCACTGGGCACCACTGAAAAGAGCCTGTCTCTGTCTTCTTGCTCCTCTCCCTTCAGATTAATTTTATTCATCAATAAGACCTCCTCTGAGCTTTCCCCAGTCTGAAGCAGTCTCAGCTCACTCAGCTTCTCCTCACGGGAAACATAACATAGTCTCTCTCTCTTCTTCAAGCAGGCCAGGATGTTGTTGACCTTCTTTGCTGCAAGGGCAAATTGATGGCTCATGCTCAGCTTGTTCAGCAGGATCCCAAGCTCCTTCCCTGCAGAGGGGCTTTCCATTTAGTTGGCCCCAAGCAGTTTGGTTTGTAAGTATCTGAAAGTGAACTCCTCTTTAAAATGTGTGCCTGCATAACACAAGGCTTGGACGTAGATACACAAATAGCGAAAAAAGGTACTTGCGTCTGGACCAGTCAGTGAAATTTGTTATAGCTGGCTATAAAGTGTTGACGAGTCAAACATGAAACTTAAAAGTGTACAGCTCAGCTTGCACTAAACTGACTTAAAACCTTCCTCTCAGGCATTCATGTAGAGCCAGAACAGAGAGCCAGCCTTCTGCTTTGAAAACATCTCCCTGGTGTAGTCTGATAAGATTCAATTATCTCCTGTACAGCAGGAGAAGATAAATTTCCAGTGAACACTGTGAGGTTTTACGTCTCCAATGAAACATAACTGGTCCTCTACTTTGTACATCCATCATTTCAAACACACAGATGAAACTCACACTGAGCTATCTTGATTCCCAGGTTTGGCCAAGGAAGAGTGAATCCTTGAAAACAAAAACATTTAAAGAATTTGCTACATTGTTAAGACTGTTTTCAATCAAAGGCAAGGGGTAGGTAGTCTGTTGCAGTCTGGAGTGTCTTCTGGATTCTTTACTTGACATCCATATGGCTTTTGTAATTATAAATACTTCTTCCACTATTAAGTCACTTATGAGTTGAAGTTGTAGCCAACACACACTACATCTTTCTCATCTTCTGGCTCAGCTACCATATCAACACCATACATGGAGACAGACAAGAAAGCTATAACAGAATTTATAACTATGGTAAAGAAGAACACATTCCCAAAGGCCCAGCATGTCACATCTGTGTCAGGACCCAAAATAAATTTATCTTCCAAATCTTGAAGAAAGAAAGTTCTGCTCTCTCCTGCAACTGCCCCTTTATGGCCACAGGAGCTGCAATCTCTTGGCATTCCTAGGACCAGGATGCCACAAACAAGTTTTAATTCATAACTTGTTGCAACTAGAGCAGATGCAGGTGTCAGAATATCACTTCTTCTGCAGAACTCTTTTGTGAGGAATATGATTGAGATCTCAAAATTTGCTGTTACCAGAATGAAACAAAAGGTTCATGGCATGCTCCAGCTTTTTCTGTGGGAGTTTCCTCAATGAGAACAAGTGGAAAAAGCATCAAGAAAAAAATCAGCTCTGTTTCACTCCTACTGCACTACAGCACAAAGGGAAGATATACATATATATGGCCAGTTATTGATTATTTTTACTTTTTTTCCACAGAAAGCTCTAGTATTGGACATGTCTACAAATTCGACAGATGCACAAGAACAAACAGAGGTTAAAAACGTGAAAGTCGAACTGCATGGTTCACATTACTTCTGCAGTTCTCTCTCAATGCAAAAATCTACTGAAATACAGTCAGATTAATTCTTTTGTAGGAAAAATGAATGCAGGATTGATTGCCAATTACCTCAATGCATCTCAAAGGTTTTATCTAGAACAAGAACAGACAGGAAGTTACAAGTGATCAGGTACTCCTTCCAGGAGATTTACAACAGTGACATAGAGGGTTAGTCTTCAAGAGGTGCTCAAAACAAAGAATAGTTTCAGTCTTAAGTTTTGAGGAAGTTTCTAAAGAAAAATGTACTTTATTTCAGATATTTAACAATTCAAATCTCTAACTTTAATATGCCATCAACTTCAGACCCACTATACAAGGCAGAAGTTTCCAGAGTCTGAAATAGAACAGTAAGAAACCAGATCTGTGAATGAACATTCACAAAACTAAAATGTTGTACAAAATACATACAGGACCTTAAGGAAACTGAGGCAGGAGACCAGCTGCACTAATGTTTTCAGCCTACACAGACACATGCCCAAAGGATGAAACTATCATCTTCTAAATGTTATATCCATTCTGTATGATTATGATTTTGAAACAGTCAGACCTTTTGCCTACATAGTATTCACAGTTGCCAATGATAACACATCACTGGAAGATCATATCTCCACTTCAAAACTAAATAGAAATACAGCTGGGCAACAATTACATCACCTACTTATTCCTCCATATTTTAAACATGAAGCCACAGCTTTCCACCCTTGAAATAAACTCCACTGCAGAGAGTATATGGGTGGGGTTCTCACCACAGTATCCCAGTGAACCAAGGTGCACCAAGGCACCTCAGCCACTTTTGTAGGACAAGTCCAACACGCAGTGGAATTGCAGTGGCTCAGCTCATTTGAGATACACTACAGACAGGCATTGTCTTTATTTCACACAGCAGCTTTCCAACATTGCCATATAAGCTGCATAAGACGAGAAAGCCAATACTACAGCTACTAATTCCAAGGGTAACTGTAGGCACAAGCAGTGCCTGAAGAAGTCATTTGGCAAGGCCACAGCAGGGACAGCATCTGTAAGCAAGAGTAGTGACCACTTCAGAATGAGAGGAATGCTTTCCTGCGCATACAGAAGACATACTAGCTTAATCCTTGAGTAAGGGACAGGTATTCATCCTTAAAAATCAGTCTTAGGAACTGTCATGTCCTCTGGTGGAGTGAATAGAAGATCCTGTGCTTAAATAAATAAAACTTGTTTAAGAGGTCACTGTCTCCAGCAAACATTTGATTATATATGTACACAAAGAACTGAAAAATTACTTGGTAGAATACAATATTCCACTGCATTCCAGAAGTACACTGCATGAAAACTCAACAAACTCAAGCCTGGAGCAATGTTAAGATTATTACACTGCCTACAATAAACCTGTAATTTTGCTGTTAAACTTGAAGCTTGGAGCAATATTCATTAGTGGCCTAACAAGAGGTGAATCCACTCATATGGCGCACTTGTTTTCACTAGCAAGGGATACATGACCTCACCCAGAGGCTGTGGTAGAAGCTGTCAGTTCAGAGTCAGCATCCAGAGGACAAAACCAAGTATCAGGAGCTGGACCCAAAAGCAAGAGAGCAACAGTAAGTGCCACTACTGTTAAGAGAACTCAGCAGGAGCTCAAATCTGTGAGCAGTTTTGCAGACAGAGTAAACAGAACAGAACTCTAGCTGAAGAGAAGTCTTTTCTTGAGGTTAGCTAATAGGATCAACCTGTGACTCTGATGTGTAGTAGCTCCAGTTCTTAAAATTTATCCTTTTAGAACCCTTTTTGTCTTAGTTCATTGAACTCATAGCATATACAGCATTATTTATTGACAAATAGCCTGTATAAGATATAGGCACAGGAGAATTTTTACTAACAAAGTGTCAGATTTAATGTTTTCCTGGTTGTAACTAGCTCATCATACAACTTGAACTTTACATTTAAAGGCAGCACATATAGACAGTATTTCTGTTGGTACTTGCTTTGTTTTTCTATAGTATGTTGTTAAGCAGAAAACGTTCTGTTGTACAAACCAAAGATGTTGAAGACAGTCAGCTACTGTCAGTCTTAAAATATATGCTAACTTCTCTAACTGCTGCATTGCATAAACAGATACTATGAGTCTGTTTAAAAGCAGATTATTTATGTAACAGTTTGAAATAAATCCTATAGCAATATTACTATTTTCATGCAAATTCTCATTGGATGTCTCTTTAAAATACACTCCTTTACTCTAATGTTGTTATACAAAGGTAAAACAGTTCAGAAAAAAAAAGTGCTATTTACTATGTGGTTTTTTTATCTACATAAATTCAAATTAACATCAATTTTGTAAACATAATGGGCCAAAACCAGCTGTGTTATCAATCCAGAGATGCCATAATATTCTGTAATTAGTATTTCCTGCCTTTGCAGAACACTAGGCTGATGGTCATCTTTTAAAGAGATTTCAGCACATTCCCCACTAATGGTGCAATACAAATAAGGTGTCTTAGCTCAGTATCCTGTTTCAAAAGATGGTACAAAATCACATCTTTCACAGCCTTTTTAAATTAAATAGGAAAATAAAAGCTTACAGGACAAACTCTGGAACCTAAAAGAAACACGATTCATCAGTTGTCCAAATAAACTACAGTCACAATATAGCCTTCAGAGAGACCAAGGGTCTCCCCTGCTCAGTTTTAGAAGTTACATGATCACATAGAGCAGAAAAATTTTTCTGTGTAGGTGTTAGCCTACTACAACTGAAGTCTATTGAACAGAAATATCAGTTTCTAAATAGGCATTAGATTAAAAAAAGATTGAAAAGTGAGGTAAATTTTATATTTTAAAATGTTTTCATACCTATATTGTATATCTAGAAGTACAATCCTATAAGGAAAATTTAGAAACGGAATTCCTCTAACTTATTCTGATGCCTTACTTCTGATGCGATCCAAAGCATAACTCTTGTCGTCTTCACTGAACCAGGTAAATTCAGAACTTACACAGGAGAGGCCACACAGAGCCTTGTGTGATAATTACCTGTTACATACAAAACTTTCAAGGACAGGAGAATAATTTGCCTTTCCAATACCAGCTTTTCCTTTAAAATTGACAGCACTTATTAGGAATTAGTGTCAAGTGACCTGGGGATATGAGGCAGATAGATAGTTTTCCATAAGAGTACAATAAAAGAAGGCCTTCAGGTGAAAGCAACTTCCGATTTGGAGGTAACAAGTGATGACTAATTGAAGGAAGAACGATCCTTGATCAAGTGAAAATCCCTGTTCTACTCAGCCCTCCCAAACATAGAAAACATTCAATATTCATTTTTAATTCTTTTTACAAGTCAGCTTTTCCAACATCTGCTCCTATTTCTGACCATATAACTTTGCATTATTATTACACATGTACCAAGAACAGGACTGTTGTGTACAAGTATATTTTTTCCTCAAGCAATGCATAAAGGAGTGGGTGTTCACATATGTGTACGGCGTATGTGTGAGCACTCACCCATATTAGTATTTTTGGTCTGTCAGTGGCGAGGTCTGCGTGCAAGTAATCAAAAAACAGGTTGAGATACAACAAGCATATCTGTCCCATCTGCAAAACTGAATCAATCAAGTGCTGTCAACAGAAATTTAGCTCACACAGAGCTTGAGTCTTAGAACATGTTATTGCCTTTAAGGCCATGCTGTTAAATAAAATGACATAAATTAAACCTTTTTTCACCACAGTATTACATCCTTCATCACAGAATGTCCTGAGTTGGAAGGGACCCAAAAGGATCATCATGTCCAACTCCTGTCCCTGCATAGGACAACCCCAGCATTCACACCATGCTTCTAAGGGTGTTTCACAAATGCTTCTTGCATATTGTCAAGTTTGATGCCATGACCATTTCCCTGGGAAGCCTGTTTCAGTGCTCCACCACCATCTGGGTGAAGAATCTTTTCCAATTTAAACCTCCCCTGGCACATATACCTGCCACTCCCTCAGGTCCTGTCATTGGTCACCAGAGGGAAGGGATCAGTGTCTGCTCCTGCTCTTCCTCTTTCCCTTGTGAGGAAGCTGTAGACTACTATGAGGTCTCTCTCCAGTCTCCTCCAGGCTGAAGAAATTTTTCCTGATGTTTAATCTGAACCTCCCCTGGTGCAACTTGAGGTTTTTGTCCTATCACCTGTGATCTGGGAGAAGAGATGAACATTCATCTCACTACAACCTCCTTTCAGGCAGTTGTAGACAGTGATAAGTCTCCCTTTAGCTTCCTTTTCTCCAGCCTAAACAACCTCATCCACCTTTCCTAACAGAAGTGTCACTTTGTGGCCTCCTCTGGATACTCTTCAGTAGTTTTATATCCTTATCATACTATGGTGCCCCAAATTTACACAGCAGGTAGCAGAAAGTGGGGCACTGTGGAGTACACCTTGACTATCACCTGCCTTGATCAACTAGAAGTGCAGTTCCTGATGCACCCCAGGACATGGTTGGCCTCTTGAATGCCAGGGCACATTGCTGGCTCATGTTCAACTTGCCATCAACCAGAACCCCCAGATCCCTTTCCACAGGACTGCTCTCTAGCCTCTGTATGTACAAAACACCCCAGTTTGTACGTACATCCAGGGCTGCCATGTCCCAGGTATTTGCTGCACTTGCCCCTGTTAAACTTCATGTTGTTGGTGACTGCCCAGTTCCCTAATTTCTCTAGATCCCTCTGCAGTGTCTCTCTGCCCTCAAGAGTGTCAACAGCTCAATCCAGTTTCATGTCATCTGCCAATTTAAATGTATATCATTTAAATGTCTACCAGAGCAACAAACAAACAAAAACAATAGCTACCCAAAAATATCAGCATCCAGGTCTGTAACTCAATGACCACTGCTAAAACAAAAGCGGCTGGGAGCTCTTCTGCAACCAGCCTTTCACGTTACAGATTCTATATGTAGTTTTTTTCCTTCTAGCTTGGTTTTTTTTGTGTCTAAGCAGTGTACTGTGGTTGACAAAATTTCTTTTCTCTGACAAAAGTCTTCTGAGTTTTGCTTCTCTGCCTGCTCAGGGGATCTAAGAAAGCAGGGAGAACAGATGGGCAAAGAAGCATGTGCAAAAGTATCTCTGAACCTGGCAAGTCACTCAACAGAAGACCTAGAAGGGACACTTCAGCTGTCACATTCCCTAAGGTAACAGATAACATTTTCAGTGCTGGTTTTTTGTTGAGGGTTTTTTGTTTTTTATTCTTAATCATGAGAATTTTCATATATTAAGCCTAAAATAACAATATCTGTGGGACTTTCTTAGTCTAAGAAATCAAAAGGCTCTGTTCACTGGGTTACAATTTATCATCTTCCAGAATAGGGCTTGGATTATGCTGTGACTCCAGAGTTGCCCAATTCCACTAACAGGAACCACTACAGTTAGTACAGGGAGGGTACAACTGATCTCTGTTCTCACTATGGCATTTTATTTCCTGAGTCTGGGTAGCTGCTGACAAGAAAAAGGATTTACATCCTAGCTGCATTTAACACCCACAGACCCTGACAAATTTAGCAAGAGGTACAGTGATTCAGTACATTAAGGATGGATTAAAAATAGTGACATTGTGGCTAAATTGCTTTCCCTGTCTCTAAACATTGACAACCTCCAAGCAAGCACTTACGATACTTGGAAACTAACCGTGCAATTGCAATTGTGTCCACAAGCAAAGCTTATGAAGCATCCCCTGGACAAGAATGCAACAAGGCCAGGAAAAAAGACAGCCCTGCAAAAAAGGCAAACCAAACCAAACAAAAATAAAAAAAACCAACCCAGCTATGCAAGGAGTTACTGAAGAAAACAAATATTTTTATGTATTACAGCTTTAAAAAGGAATGAGTCAAAAAAGCAAGAGAGAGGCACAGCATAATCTCAGTGGCATCACTACACCCCAAGATATTATATAGTGGATACAGAAGACCTCAGATATACAGAGGAACTGATTCTACTTCCACTATATGCAACCCGTATGTTTGTTTTGGGATAAAACATGCATCCAGAATCAATACAAAAGTAATACTGGACTGTGCCTCAAATACTTGCGCAACTGATCAAGAAATAATTCATCCCTGTGCAAAGCTTACCCTTGTAGGTCTGCCAAGGTCAGTGTCACTTTAGGTTATCAGCTGCTGGAAGTGCTGGCCAAGATGAAACTGCCTAGAGCAAGCTTTAAACTTACATACTCAACTTCTTTGACAAAACGTCTGTGTCTTATTTTATCTGAGTTTGCAATCCCCTGATAATACAAGGCATATTCTTCCCCCATATTCCTTACTCTCTGCCCTTACTTCCCTTTTTGCCTCAGATAAATCTTCCATATGTAGCAGAATGAGGTTTGATTACTAGTATTGCTCAGCTGACACCACAATATGTCTTCTTAAGAAATAAATCAAATTAGATTTAAATACTGGTAAGTTGTTCTGTTTGTTTGGGGTTTTTTTCCCAGGAAAAGGTTACTGTATGTGCAGTTACCCATTGTGATTTAAGAAAAAAAAAAATCTGTTCTTCAACTTAATGTACAAGCAGTCTCTTATCAAAAACGGTGCATTACCATCATGAGCTACAGTCTAAGACCTACATCACCTACGTAATCTGAATGCACGTTTTTACTCTGGTCATACTCTCAGCAAGTATCTCAAAGGCAATAGCACCTCTCTGGTCTATTCTATACCTTCACAGTAGCTCGTGGCTTTTTTTTCACTGGAAGTTTATAGGCTTTAAGTTTACTGTGGTGCCTAAGCCAATTCTAGACCTCCAAAGTCACTTAACTGATTTTTTTGAGATGTAAGCATGTTTTTCTCTTCCAAATCTGAGTATCAACACTCATTTTTACATAGAGGTTCAATGTTAGAAACTGGAACTGGTTGGGTGCCATGGGGAATTTAATGACCAGATAATTTCCCAGGTAACCCTGGCAGAAATGCAGAGGGCATGCAACCTGCCAGGCTTTGCAGCACTCTACAAGATGAACAGCAAAAGCTTTCAGCAGTCAGTGTAATTTTCCAAACTGAATCTGAATCAGTTATCCTGCAGGTAAACATGGTTCTTCCTTTATTGTATCAGTACCACAAAATGTTTCATCTCTGAAAATTATCCTTTAAATATAAAATAACTAGCATTCAGAAGGGAAATGGAGAAAACATTTATGCTTTGACTAGCACAAACCCGAGCCAAAGACTTCTGTGCTCCTCTTTCAGTTAAATGAGTCACCTTTTCTAATTTAGCTGTTTCCAGCAACAGTTCAAGTTGCAAAGTCTCTGTCCTTAGAAGTACTAATCAAGGACCCATACCAATCCAAAAAAGCAGAGAGCCATTCTCTCAAGGCATATGCCTATCATAACAAGAAACTGCACAGATGCATAACATCTTGCAGAAGTCTGATTAAAAACAGAAATATAAAGGTTAAACCTCTCAGTAATATCAGATTGTACAACAAAGACGCAGCTGGTACAGAAAGATGATCCTTTGCCCCACTGTCTCCCCTTCAGAGCTAAAAATAATAGTCATGCCAGTAGAAGTGTTGCTATTTTGCTTTACAAATTCAAGTCATTAAGTTTATATGTAGAAAATAATTCCCTTCCTACCTTGAATCATGAAATAAATGTAAGGATATGAGCACTCAGGAACTGGGCACCAACCAGTGCTTGGTTTCAAAACTCAGTGGGATAGTTCAGGAACAAACAAAATCTATACAGTCAAGTTCAATAAGAGAGTAACCCTGAAACTACCATTACAATCAGGAAGAAAAGGGAAACTATACATAAACCTCTGAATAGTACATCCCTTGATCCCATTCTTCCCCATCTACTACATCCTGTCTTTTTTTTTTTTCTATCCTTTTTTGGTATTTCAGATCAAGGCAAATGGTTACAAAATGTTAGTGTAGTATTTTTTTAAAGGCTGGCTGATCTAAACAGTTAGACCAGATAATCTGTAGAAGGCTGGGCGGGAGACAAATTACAAAAGAAAGATATTAAACATGTTTAAAGTGACTTGCAGCTTCCCAGAGAATCTCCCTGAAAATACACCAGTCCACCTGTTTGTTTTATTTTCAGTTAAATATTTTTGAAAATGGGTCAGAGGAGGAGATAATGTGGATTAACAAGACTGTAAGGGAGCAAGAATGAGTGGTCTTTAGATGATGAAAGAAGAGTCTGTTTATCCAACCAGAAGGACTGGCATCATCCTGTGTTGTAGAAATACAAGATTTTCTTCATCCCTGCATGTATAATGAAGAGAGGTACTGTTTTAGAATTGTTTCATAAGGTCAAATCTCTTCATCTCATACAAGCTCCACTCACCCCTACATCCTTCATTCCCAAGGTTGAGTGTAGAAGATAAAACAGAGGATCTAAATCTGCGCTTATAGGAAATCTTGCAGCACTGCTGGTGATCAGAGCCTTCATGGCCTTAATGACTGCCTCAGAGCAAGAAGGAGATATGGAAAGTTGATGAATAGGAAAACCCCTGAATCATCCTATTTACAAAGACATTCAGATCAGGGGAAAACCAGCAAATGGTATTTCCAAGCTAACAAACAGCAATATCATGTTAACACTCACAGCAAGCGGCCAGTCTCATTGGCTCCTGAAACTCTGCTGCAGCTCCCCGTACTGCTTTGCTTTTGTACTTCAGAGATTTTATGAAAATCAAATCACTTAACTGCAAAGACAGAAAAAATTTGCGTATAGAAAATATTTTTTTTCTAACAACATATGCACAGATACACTATCAGAGGACTTTTTTCTCTCTAACAACAAAAGAATTAAACTGAAATCTAGTATGCCAAAAAGCAAATGCTGAGTACACAGTTGCAACTGGGAGTTGTTACATTGTTTCCCTGGCAAAAACAATTATCACACTTCAGATCAGATTTTGAACCCTGTCCTCTGAAAATCTGCATTTTAAAATCACATCTTTAAACAGGCCAGAACAGCAAATGTAATGAATTATTTAGCGGCAACACTAATGCCCTGTGGCAAAATCTCTTTAGTGGACCTAACTCTGAGGGAATTTAAATGCATGCCCCTTGTATTTTCTTTATGTCCTAATAATGCTAGCATTCTAAAAGAAATGTTTAAAATAAATACAATTATTTTCAGCATGATTTATCAAATTATATCCCTGTAAACCTGACCTGGCCAACATACTAACTTTCTGAACTGCATAGATTTACTTGCTCTACAACATTTCTCTGATAACCTCCTGGAAGAACCTAGAAAATGCTACCACATACAGAAATCAGAGCTGAAAACACCTCCCATGACATCAAGGCTACTGCAAAAAGGCATCTTTCATCCTAGTTTTGACAAAATCCCTCTCCCTACAGTGAATGCAATTTATCTGATGGATTTCTCTTTCTAGTCAGGAATGAAGTCCGTCTCTACAATGTTACTGTATATATATATATATATATATATAAAAGAAATAGAATCTAAATATACCAAACATAATTCTGTTCTTCACCTCTCATATGAATCTAATACCATTCTTGCACCCAAACAGAAGCCTTAGACACAACATGGAACGGGTGATCTTGAGTGCTACCATGAAGCACTTACAAGAGAACCGGGTGATCAGGTCCAGTCAACATGGGTTTACCAAAGGTCCTGCCAAACCAACCTGATCGCCTTCTATGACAAAGTGACTCAGCTGCTGGATGAGGGAAAGACTGTGGATGTGGTCTTTCTGGACTTCAGTAAAGCCTTTGACACAGTTTCTCACAGCATTCTGCTACGGAAACTGTCAGCCTCTGGCCTGGACAGACGCACACTCTCCTGGGTAGAAAACTGGCTGGATGGCCGGGCCCAGAGAGTGGTGGTAAATGGTGTTAAGTCCAGCTGGAGGCCAGTGACAAGTGGTGTTCCCCAGGGCTCAGTGCTGGGTCCAGCCCTGTTCAATGTCTTCATCAACGACCTGGATGAGGGCATTTAGGGTACCCTTAGCAAGTTTGCAGATGACACAAAGCTGTGTGCAAGTGTCGATCTGCTGGAGGGTAGGGAGGTTTTGCAAAGGGACCTAAACAGGCTGGACCGCTGGGCAGTGTCCAACGGCATGAGGTTTAACACGGCCAAATGCCGGGTCCTGCACTTGGGGCACAACAACCCTATGCAGAGCTACAGATTGGGAGAAGCCTGGCTGGAAAACTGCCAGGAGGAGAGGGACCTGGGGGTGTTGGTCGACAGCGGACTGAAGATGAGCCAGCAGTGTGCCCAGGTAGCCAAGAAGGCCAACGGCATCTTGGTTTGTATCAGAAATGGTGTGACCAGCAGGTCCAGGGAGGTGATTCTCCCTCTGTACTCAGCACTGGTGATGCCGCTCCCTGAATACTGTGTCCAGTTCTGGGCCCCTCAGCACAAGAAGGATGTTGAGGCTCTGGAGCAAGTCCAGAGAAGAGCAATGAGGCTGGTGAAGGGGCTGGAGAACAGAACCTATGAGCAGCGGTTGAGAGAGCTGGGGTTGTTTATCCTGGAGAAGAGGAGGCTGAGAGGAGACCTTATTACTCTCTACAACTACCTGAAGGGAGGTTGTAGAGAGGAGGGAGCTGGCCTCTTCTCCCAAGTGACAGGGGACTGGACAAGAGGGAATGACCTCAAGCTCCGCCAGGGTAGATTTAGGCTGGAGATTAGGAGGAAGTTTTTCACACAAAGGGTCATTGGGCATTGGAATAGGCTGCCCATGGAGGTGGTTGATTCACCTTCCCTGGAGGTGTTTAAGGCACAGGTGGATGAGGTCTTGAGGGACTTGGTTTAGTGTTTGATAGGAATGGTTGGACTAGAAGATCCGATGGGTCCCTTCCAACCTGGTTGTTCCATGATTCTATGATTCTATGAACACTTATCCATTTTGCAGTGTAAACAACCATAAGAACCTTAAAATTCCAGTCAATGAGAATAGTTTATTTCCTACCTTTTCACTGCTGGGGTATTTTTAAGTTTCTTAACCTTATCCTGCATGATGTATGGACTCTATCTATGTATGTATGTATGTATGTATGTATGTATGTATGTATGTATCTATCTATCTATCTATCTATCTATCTTCATATAAGGTTAATAAGGGCACACTTGAGTACATTATTGCATGGGTGCATACAAATAGAGTTATGTACTGCTTCTTTATCACCAGATGCCCCTGCCAGTCCATGTGCCCTTTCCTGCAATTTCTTCCCCTGTAGCTCTTACAGCTGGTGTGCCGCGGTGTGTCCCATCCTGATCCAGTTTCAAAGAGATTGTAAATACAACGGAGTTGGGGTTCATCTACACACATTGCATATTAATTCATGTATTTTGTTTGGTGAATGCTTTCACTGGATATTCCCTTTAGACTAAAATATACTAGCCTCTACAAACCAGCCCAGTCTTGATAAAATCAGTCCTAGACAATACCTTCTTCATGCTGGTCTCTGAGACAGACTCACTGGATAAGTGCAACAGTGACAGATGATGCACAGTCTATCAGTACGGCTCTGCTAGATTTGAAAGACGAATTCTTCCATTTTTTCAACCATTTCTGAGTGTCATTCTTCAAAAAAGAAAGGGCTAAAGCCTGACACAACAAGCCTGCTATTTGGGACATGAATCATGTAACAGAGAGGGATGGTTTTAAAATGTGGGCACTGCACCGGGAGAGGTATATGAATGCTGCCAAAAGACCAGACGACAACAGAAAGATTTGTAAGACTTAAAAGAGGGATGTAATCATCATAAGGTGTATAAATTAAAGATTTTGTTCCTTCAGAGAAACCTATACTGTTAATGCTTCCAGACAGAAGTAGGGCTTATTTTCTTTGCTTCATGCTTTCTTCCACAACTGAAGGGGTTACTGAAGATCTCAAAGGGGTGGGATACCAAACACCTGCACTTCTGGGATAGCTATTGCCAGACGTGGTGAGATACCTGTGCTGTCACAACCACGTCATACTCTCCAGCTCACTTCTGTAACCGCAGGTGGTATTAATCTGGAGCTACATTTAATGAAATGGGAGGCTGTGTCCTCCATACTTCTTTCTTGGACTCACATAAAAGCCCCAGGTCTCAGAGCAAACAAAAGAATGCAAAAACGAGAGCATGTGCTTGTACAAGTCAGTAATGGTTAGAACTGCCTAGGATGGTCACCTCTGCAGCTAAGGAGGGGGAAGTGGTGTTGTAGTTGCAGTAGTATAATGCTCCTGCAGAACGGCTGTGACTGGTCCTCTTAGAAGTCATCATCCACCTTCAGAGGAGAGGAGGATGTTCTGGATTTTATAACACCAAGACAAATGTTTGTGTATTTTCATTTTCATTGTTGCTCATGATAAGACCATTATTTTTCTCCTTTAAGATTACTGCAAAGCTGGTAATTGCAATCAAGCTATTTTAGAAGTCCAATTTAAAGGAGACAAAATTATTTATTTATTTTTCAGTTCTAAGTAGATCTTTTGTGTTTTATCTGAGTAATATGATGTGTACAAAATATCCCTAAAAATGTCAAATAAGTGAAGAGATGCAGAAAAATTACTGCCTATCTCATAATGTACAGGCCTTCAGAATGCAAATCATTATTACACAAACACAGGAATAGCATAGAAGACTTACAAGGACTATTAGAAATAAATAAAAGACATACGATATGCCATGAAGGTTTTGGCTAGAAATACTACTTAAGTAAGTAGTCCTGTTGACTGCAATCCCTAAACCATCACAGTCCTCTTGCTAATTCAGGTTAGCATTACTCTAAAAACTCTCAAAATTCCATTTTTAGCCTAGAAAAGCAAATCCTCCCCACACATGTTCTAATATACCCCACCTCTCCCTGTGCCACTCCAGATTTCCTGAATGACACAATCTTTCTGGATATCCACCACCAGCACCTATTTTACTAGGAATGGGAACTCAGATACTGGAGGTGACAGCTGTAAGTAGCTGCTTCTACAAATTCCTGTTAAAATTGTTTGCAAATACACACAGAATTCTTAAGCTACTGACTGGCCTCTGTGTGGATCTAATCTATTACCACAGGGCTATTCAAGATATACAACTTCACTCAACCTACAGAATTAAAATACAAATTCACTTGGGTGCAATTTAGTGTGGCATTAACCGTACCGTTTACATCATGATCAAGTACAAAGAGTTGATCTAATATCCCCAAGGAGAACAGATTGTAAATAAGGATCTTTTAAAGGAGTGCTCTGAGATTTATTCCTGATTCTTTTCAATTGTGACTTTGGAAAACCCTTGCAAGCCCTTCCAAACTGGCAAGGCAAAGCTGACTTTTTTGATAGCTGTTGCCAAAATATCTGACTTTGTGTTAAATACAAACTTGGCTGTGAACTTCAGAAAAATATAAGTTCTTTGTGAAGAATCACAAAGACTCCCTCTGCATTGTCAGCAATCTATGAATGTAAGGCAGTTACAGCTAAACTTTAGTTCTCTAGCTGTTAACTAATTTCTTACTTTTCAGAAACACTTTTCTAGATGGGAGCAGTCAGGATTCTTCCCACTCAGATCCAGAGAACTGGTAGCAGTAGTCAGGATAGTCAAAGACACAGCACTGGCAGATTTGCACTGACAGGCAGCACCGTGGAGGGCAAAACATTTGGGAATCCCACACTAGAGACATAAATACTTACAGAGCCCTTTGTTACAGTGAGGAAGATTCAAATCAAACTTCAGAAAAACCTCTTCAATGGTTAAAAGAGGGAAGCACTGGAATAGATACTCAGCGAAATTATAGAGTCTCCACCATAAAGTCTTGGATTACTACTTCCCCAAGATATGGATGTGAGTCCTGTCCTGGGTAGAAGGATTAACTACAGGTGTTTCTGTAGTCTTTTTAGGTCCTATTTCTTTGACTCTGCTCTCAAGTCTATTGTCCCACCTCCAGATAGGTGGAAATGAATTTTCTATTCTATGTTTTATTTTAGTGTACACATTCATAGGTGCTAATGACAGAAGTGAGAGCAGGATGTAGGCTTCCACTTCTGAGATTGATCTGCCTCCCAGTATGGGAGCTTTTCTCTTGAATCTGTATTGAGCTCTCCAGTCTCCTGACAGATCAACAGCTATGTGTGCTGCTGCCTTTCTGCAGTACCAAAAAAAGATCTGAAGACTTTGCACTTTCAAAGACAACCTCTTCTTTTTAGTGTATTCTCTAGGTCTCCAGAATGGGAGCCCAGTGATACAATTATTTCCCCAATTCATGTGCATGCTGTATCCTGCTTTTTTTTTTTTCAGTGTACATGAGAGTTTATTTCTAGGATGCTATCTCATGATAACTTTGATAACTGAACTTCTACATAATCTAACCCTTAGTAACTCTAACCTGTTTTCTTCTCCAGTCTGTTGTAAGCCCTGTAATTTCTCTTCAGTTCCCAAGGATTTTTTTTTCAAATTTTGTAAATTTTTACGGAGGATTTTGGCGTTACACAGAAACTCTGCTGCACCCTTAGCCCTAGTAGGCTTTCCAGCTCTGCATTTAGCACTGCTTGACCATCTGCAGGAAGCAAATTAAACAGCTAAGGACCAGACACGATACCTATTTTACCCTTCTATGTTCTTTGCATTACACCTTATGTTTTCATGAGCAACCAGTTGTAAGCCAAACTAATTTTTTACAAAACCGCATTATAAATGCACTGATTTCTAAACTGTGATGGGCAGTATAAGGCAATGGCACTCATGTCAGCCTGCACAGAGCCACCCGGTCTTGTAATGCTCTTCTCTCTAACTGCTTAAGTATGTTAGAATTAGTTAAAAATAACATGCAATATTTTTCTAATGTTGCCCTTTCATATAAACTATGATCACGGACCACATGATCAAGCAAGGCAGAAGTATCAGTCCTGTTAATATGCACTTTGCACTATGAGAAATTGCATGATACTGTTTTTTCAGGGCTCAATCCTAACTTATAACTTTTTCTTTTTTTTTTATTATTCAGAAGATGATGTTTTCAGTATCTGGAAAAATGCCCTATGCTATCTCAGACGTAAGGTAGTAAGGCAAATAAACTATACTGGAAAAATTCCCTCTGTGATTGGAGTGGCAATTTATGTGAATAGAAATCTGCTGCTCATATCAGTTAGAAAGAGAGTTACAGTGAAAAAAATCCTATTATAAAGGCTGTATCATATAAATGTGGATTAGGAATTTCCCTGAATTCTATTTACAGAAGAAAGAACTGGACAAAGATTCAGAACACCTCTTCCCAGTCTATAGTGAGATCTCTTTCTTACATGAAATATCTTCAAGTATTTAATCTCTCCATAGCGATTTCCCCATATATAAAGGGACATAATAAAACTTACTTTTGCCTTATAAAGTGCTCTGCACTCTATGTATGAGAAGGGATGCATTAAAACAAAAAAAAATCACATTTTTGTCACTATTATTACTATTAACCCAATATAAGCAAGAATATTTGACAAGTGATGGGTTTAATGAGATATGTTTATCAAAAGTAAGTAGTGACACTGGAAGAAAAGTTCCATATTCTACTTTCTAAAGCTGGTCATACTGACAAAAACAAGGCTCATTTAACACAGAAATGGTAAATGTTAAAGCCCCTGCTGATGAATTCTGGAAGCACAGAATTGCTTGAATGGAAAAGACCTTTGAGATCAAGGCCAACCATACCTGTCCACTACTAAATCATATCCCTAAGTGATTTATCTACCCATGTTTTAAATACATCCAGGGACTTACGATGCACACTTAGGGAAAAGTTTCAAGAAAGTGGAGTCATCCAGTCTTTGGAGCATCTGGAGTCTGCATTTCTGCAGCAGAAGACCAAAGACATGGAACAGAACTTGAAAGGCAACCAGAAAGCTGAGGAGCAGCAGCTCTGCTGGACACCTGCCATGAACAAGATGAGAAATAGTATGCTTAAACAGCAGCAAGGATCCTTCAGGTTGGATCTTAGTAAAATCTGTGAACTTACTATGGCTACACTCAATCCCCTCATCCATATCATCAATAAAGATATTGAACAGAACTGGACCCAACACCGAGCCCTGGGAACACTACTTGTCACCAGCCTCTAACTAGATTTTAACTCCATTCACCACCACCACCTAGCCAACCAGCCAGTTTTTCACCCAGCAGAGGGTACACCTGTCCAGGACAATGGCAGCCAGTTTCTCAAGCAGAATACTGTGAAAACTGATGCGAAAGGCTTTACTGATGTCCAAGTACACCACATCCACAGCCTTTCCCTCCTGCATTATGCAGGTGACCTTGTCATAGAAAGCAATCAGGTTAGTCTGACAGGACCTGCCTTTCATAAATCCGTATTCACTGGGCCTGATCAATCAGTTTTCTTCACCTGGAACTTCCTTGCAGTACAAAAGCTTTGTATAACTCCTTAGTACCAAGCAGAAAAGCAACCAGGGATGAACACTACCCACATTAAAAGTTGATATGATTCAGGAGTCACCCACCATAAGTATGTAAACACATCCAACACTTTTTTCCCAAGGGAGCTCTGTTAGCACAGATACCATCAACAACTTCTTTCACTGTTTTCAGTATGTGCAGATAGAAACATCCCAATTCAGAAAAATCCCACCAGCAGCCCAGCTGTTCAGGAAAAGCCATTGGGAGCCTTCTCTGGAAAATAGGCAGTCAAACTCTGTCAACAGAAGCTATGGGCTAAGAGAGTCAGAAGATAAGCATGGATGTTAAAAACCGCTGCTATAAACTACCTCACTGTGAAATCTAGTAGATGTGCAGTCTGTAATTGGTTTCATCATGCTATGCTTGTGTCACATCTAAGAAAGTAGCTGAGAAGATGTAAAACCAAGTGAGGAGATGTTGGTTTCACAGTTGAATTGCTGAATTTCATAAGATATACGTACCTTCAATCTCCTTAATATGTTAGAAAAGCAAATTTTTACACTTATTGAATAAAATTGTACACATTACATTGCTTTATCCCTCCAGCTCATTTTCTGACTAAGTTATGTTTACCACTAAGTGAAGCCCATTTTTCATTCACATGTGCACCAGCATATAGCAAATATTAATTCAGGCAACACTTTCTTGTCCTTTTCGTGTTTAAAGCATCACTGACATGTTGCAAGTTTTTCTTCTTTTAATAATGTGTGTTTTGTTATAAAAACATGGATCACAATCAGAGTTAGGTAGTACTTAGGAAAAAATGGACTACATGAGGGACACTATAGCAAAAATCCATAAAAAGCTGTAAACCAAAAAATAATAACATCTTCCTTGTTCTGGTGATAATGTTTAGTTATTAACCCACACAACAAGAATAGTAATGAATGCTCAAGAATGTTCTACTTTGGTAACCTTCAGTTTATACTTTGTTAAAATCCCTGTTTCTCACTCCAGTAACATTTTCTTTGGGAGGTTCTCAAAGTACTTCATAAGACGCCCATGAAATACATTGCTTATCTACTTTACAGATGAGAAAATCAAGCAAAGCATAATTAATTCATTCTTCTAAGGTTGTAATCATCCCTAATACAGAGATCAAAGATACTTGACTGTAATTCTGGGAGTAAGGGAGCGAAACAGAGAAGGAAAGTTAACTGCAGTCTCCAAATCGCAAGGCAAATCAGGGATAAACCTCCTTCCTGAAAGGTGCTAAGAAACAAATTAAAGATTAATCTAATATGCCCACCTCTTGCAAGGTTATAGGCAGAATGATGTGCCACTAAGACAAATGATAAGCTGCCATCCTAAAATGCCACCGGCCTCGCCACTCACAGTCAGAAGAGCTACAAAATGTTACTTAACTGCTAACTCAAGCCTGCAAAGAGGGGAACAGAGATTGTATGAGGCAGGGATTGAGAATAAGATTGTGTCACGGTGGTGAAAATCTGTTCCTTCCAAAATACTGAGTTTCTCCAATAAGCTGGAGGTTAAAGACAATTCTGCAAAATAACTGACGATTTAAACAAATGTACAGAGAACTCAAGGCTGAAATGTCTGTTTTGCTTGACAAGTGAAGCAGATACACAGAGAGGGTGTGAGTAAAATACATTAACTACAAATTTAGAAAGAGGGTATCAGAAAATATTTTGATGTTTCAGAAAAACTTCTTTATAATCTCAAAAGTGTATGCAAGGCAATTGGAAGCAAACTTTGGCTGGCTTCTCATGCCAAAAACAACTGCAGGTTGACAAAAAAAAAAAGCCTAATGGTAGGCACACAATGACAGCACACATGAAAACTTGTATTACCCCAAAGACACAAGTCCACCACCCTCAGAAACATGAAGGATGTGTTTTGGGTAGCCACTATATCCACGAAGCCTCTAAGGCATGGACAGTTATCCCTCAGATCAGTTCAGTGCTGGTAACACCGCCAGGCAGTATATTCCACAAGGACATGACTCCATGGGAGCAAGCTCATGGTCTGAATGACAAGAAACTTACAAAGCATAATGTAAAATTAGGAAAAGTTTGAAGAAACTGGAGCCATCCAGCCTTTGGAGGAACTGGAGTCTGCATTTCTGCAGCAGAACACTGAAGGCATGGAACAGGACATGAAAGACAGCCAGAAAACTGAGGAGCAGCAGCTCTGCTGGACATCTACCACGAACATGATGAGAAATAGCAAGCTTATGCAGTAGCAAGGATGCTTCAGGTTAGATCTTAGTAAAAAATTTCTAGTATAAAGTCTGATGTGATGAAACACTGGCAGAGAGTCCTTAAAGGAGAAGTGGAGACTTTTAAAGAAGACTAAATAAATACCTTGCAAGAAAAACACAAGTACACCTGACCCTGCTTGAGGTCAGGAGGCAAGAGGAAGTGACAGCCCATGTCCCCATCCAATGGAGATACATGTTGTAGCCCTGAATCTCTCCACTGGGCCATACAGAAGACACTGCAGAAGAACAGACCTCACCCAATTGACTCAGGACAATAAAGCAAATAGGAGCCCAGCAGACGTCTGGGTACAATGATGACCACATAAGCAACCTCAAAACTAGAAGGTTACTGAATTTTTCTCCCTTTCCTTTTAGATTCCCTCCCTCTCCACAAATCTAACATAGTTCCAGGAATTTGAGGTATATGTAAAACTATATTATTAGAGCTCCTATCTCGATACTACAGGTTCGATAGCTCCATCCACTTGCACATTTCATTTTTCCTCTTACTAGTCTTCACAACCTTCTTCTGCTTTCTTATTTTCTTTCTCCTCCCACCCCATACTGCAGAATTATAGTGAAAAGCAAGATAAACAAAGATGATTAGATGAAAGTTACAACCTGAAATATGAGAGATTTACTTTATCCTTGGTGTCAGCAGTGTTAAATACATCAGGGAGGAATGAGGGATATTGTTAGCTGAAAGGTTTGTTCATTTGAGTTCACCTCTACAGCAAATTTTCTGCTAGATCCACTTCTGAGAAAGTCAGAATGTAATAAACAGAGTTATTCTCTGTATAGTTATTGACAAGAAAAAGAAAAGTTATAAGTAGTATTGATTTGGGGTGAAATGGTAGAACATGATAATCAATAGAGCTTAGTCAGATATAAAATAGGAGTCATACAAGTCATGACAGGATTATTACAGGGGCCAAATCCTGGTATCAGCTAAGGAAGGGAAGAAGCTATAAATGAGGTCCAAGATGTAAGCTATGGATAGCTTTACAGAAAAAAATAACCCTTAAACTATTCATTTTCATTTTTAATAAGGTAGTTTTTATTTCAACATATTGTCACTGCTGTTTTTCTAAAGTTTTTGAAACAAATTCTCTCCACCTCCATAGTAGTTTCATTAAATGTCATCAAAGCCCTTTTCACATCTCTGAGAGAAGTACGATTATCATTATTTAACAGATAATGACAAGATAGAAAGAGACTGGGGCTACATTTTCCAAAGCAGTCAGTAGTTCCAGTGCCTTTTGTCTAGGTATACAAATCCATAAGATGAGAGTCCCATAGAAGCAAAATTTTCAAAGGTCCCAGGAAACCACAACTTTGGTTGATGTCAGCAGCTGCTTGCAAGTTCTCAAACTCTGGGTCACAAGCTGTGTAAGCACAGTAAGCTCTCTTAGAGCCTAAAATGGGAGAGATCCTAATTTACACTCCTCTGTTCTAATTACAAAGCTCATTATTTTTTTCCACTCAAATGACTCAGGGTGAAAAAAAAATAACCCATCATCCATATATTCTACCACACGAAAGAGGCATACATTCACAGGTATTTATATAACTAACTTACAGGCAAAATCACACTGGAAAATAACAGCAATGGAATACAACAGCAATAAGAACTTAAGACCACCAATAAATATCTTTCGCTGGTTACTTTACCAATGCATAATTGTTCAGTGTGTTACCTTTTCCTAGAATCTGGACTGAAAAAAAGAAAAAGTTCTTGAAAGATCCTAAAACGCCTTACAAATGGAATTTGATATGGAATTAGTTATACCAAGGTGAAAGGCAGTGGTGTTGATAACGATCAACATCACACAGGAATTTATTGCATACTGTGATGAAGACTACAGTGTTCAAGGGAGACATAAACCATATTTTGAAGAACTTCTTGCACTAATAAGCTAAATAAATGCCGACAATCAAACTGCAGGATATACGAAGTCTCAGGGATGAGAGGGCCTTGGAACACTTTCATTTTTATGAATGGAGCCATAGGAAGGAGCATTGAGAAGGACAGGAGCTAGCTCAACTGCAGTTGTAACAAAGGCACAGGAAAGGCAGAATGGCATCATCACGCTGAAAAGTGAGCTGTCCAGGCAACCGAGTGTAACGCAGTTGCAGGAAAAGAAAAAAAAAAAAAAGCCCTTGATTCCTAAAGAGGGGTTCGTAGATACTGCAACAGTTTAAAAGCTTGTTAAGCTGGAATCACATTGGCAGTCACAGAATTTCTACTGGAAAATAGCATTATCATCTCCAGATAGAAAATTAGGACTGAATCTCAACAGGAGGAGGTTGGACAAAATGACCTTTGAGGTGCTCTTCAGGAGTATTCCTGTAAGTCTGTCTTCAGTGACAGAAAACACATCTGGATCAGAGCTGCTAGGGCTTAGGCATTCAAGTTAGAAAATTTTGCCGTAAGTCTTTGGCATGAGAAGCCCAGGCCATTTTTACATTGGACTCTGCCAATGCAATTCAATCATAAAATGGCTATTCCTCCAACATCATACCAAGCCGGAGCAGAAACATGAAGCTGCTGTCATCATCACAGATAAGTTCATTTTACAGCAACACAGTTTACTTTAAGACTTTTCCAGCAATCCAAGTCTAATTATGGAATCAATTTAAAGCAATTTTATAATTAAATGTACCTGCTGAAAATATCTCCCAGACTCAATAATTTAAAATTATAGTGTAAAAAATGTAATTAAAATCAAAAATGCCCAATAAGGCGAGGAGAGGGATGAAGGACACTGCATTTTCAGCCCCAAATTGTCAGCTTTCCCCAGCTGCAGGGGGATTTAGCACTAAGAGTCAGCTGAGAGATGTTTGACTGGACCGCAGTAGAGGTAAGGCTTTTTTTTTTTTTTTTTTTTTTTTTATATATTAAAAGACACCGTTTCAGAATCACACTATACTTATATCCCTCCCGGGGTCCCCACGCAGGGTACAAGGAGGCTGTGCGCCCCCGCAGAACGTGAGTGGTGGGCGAGCTGGAATAGCGAAGGGTGGGCGGGCTGGGGGGGACGAGGGGTAAGCGAGCTGGGAGCCAAGCGTGGGCGAGCTAGGGGGACGAGGGGTGAGCGAGCTGGGAGGCAAGGGTGGGCGAGCTGGAGGCGCGAAGGGTGGGCGATGGGGGGCTGCGGGGAGGCAGGACGGAGCGGCGCTTCGCTCCCCTCCGAGGGCGCCCGGGGATGGAGTCGGCTCCCCCCGGGCCGGGGCTGCGGGGCAGAAGAGGGTCCGGGTCCGCTCACTCACCGCCCGCCGCCGACCCCGGGCCGAGGCTGAGCGCCAGCGGCAGCCACAGCGCCACGGCCAGCGCCCGCCGGGAGGGCACCGCCGCCGCTCGCCCGCTTCCCATGACACATCTTCTGTCCGCCAGAGGCATCCGGTTCGCCGCCGCCTGCAACGAGAGAGAGAGAGAGAGAGGAGGGGAGAGAGCCGCCCCGCTCCGCCGCCGGCCCCGCGGGTCGCCCCGCACCGCTGCTACCTGCGGGGACGCCCTCTCCCCGCCACCGCCGGCGGGCGCCTCCGCGGCCGCTGCCGCTGCGGCTCGGCGGCCGCGCGCACGCGTCCAGGGGCGCGCGCGAAGGGCCCGGTCCGGGAGCGGGGCAGCGCGGAGCCGCGCGCACCTGCCCGCGGGGAGCCCCGGGAGCGCGGGCGGACACGGGCGTCGCACACACGCGTGGCTGCGGCGTTGGGGGCGGGAGCCGCCGCGGGGGGAGCTTCGCCCGACTCTGCGAGGTTTCGATTCCCTGGCGGGCAGAGCGGGGAGGATTTCGGCTTGACAGGAGGAAGGAATCCTTCACGGTGAGGGCGGCGAGGCGCTAGCACAGGCTGCCCAGGGAGGCTGTGGCTGCCCCGACCCTGGAGGTGTTCAGGCCAGGTTGGATGGGGCCTTGGGCAGCCTGGTCTAATGGAATGTCCCTACCTGGGGCCGGGGGGTGGTAGTGGATGGGCTTTCAGGTCCCTTCCAACCCAACCTTTCCATAATTCCATGATCTTTAAGATGCCCTGTTGGGCATCAGGTAGATGTATTGTTACGTATGAGATACAGTTATCAACACTGATGCCCGTGCCACGTCATTCAGAGTTTGTGGGAGTGAGAAGGTGTACTGCAAAGCACTCTCCCCCGTCAGCTGCCACGGGGGAAAGGCAGGAGGATACCCTGGCCTGCCAGTTGAAGCAATTTGTCTGCTAGGAAGCAGCACGCAGCTGGATTTGGTCGATCTGTGAAATTCACTGCAAGTAATCACTGAATAGGACACTCTTACAGTTTTAACGGCTGTGGGACAGCTCCGTATTTCCTCTTTAGTACGTTGAATTAGGAGCATCACCTCTTCACCCTCAGCTGGGCACTGCAGGCCTTCCTTCACTTGGAAGGTGTCTTCTAGCCAAGAAGGTTGCAGACATGCTGTTTGTGAATCAGATTAAGGTGTGTGGCACCGTCCTGGGACACCATCAGGGGCAGAAAACCAGGGACAAGAAAAGAAACATTTGTGACAAAACATACCTGGTCTCAGTGCAAAACCACACCCAAAGATACCTGAGCTCCTACTAACAGTATGTGGAAATAGCATGTCCTGATGCTTCAAAGTTAAGAGTTAGTACTGGTAAATCTGTGCGTAGAAATGAAATTGCTTTCAACTGTCTCACCTACTTGATACTTTCTCCTCTCAGCTATAATGTAAGGCTATTCAAGAGAGATTTTAGGTCAAATCAGTTCGTTATGTATGAGTTCAAAGAAGTTTCGTTCTTTATCTTTTTACTCTCCCCTGAAGAAAATGGGCATCTCACAGTGAAACACAAGTCTTCCATTAAGAAAGGGGAAGTATGTGGCCAATTTTCAGGTAAAAGTGTGTTTTATCTCTGAGATGCCTTTTGTCCTCCTTCTAAATAGGAAAATTTGGAAAATATTTTCACCCAGCATCACTAACTGACTAGGTAAGTTATCACCTTCCCAGTCCAGCCCAAAGACAGAGTTTAGATTAGTAATAGCTCTTTTAAGCTGAGCAAATATAGTGCAGGTACAATTACATGATGGAGATGGTTCTTCTGAGGCAATAAGCTACTGGCTACTACAAGCGACAGGACAGAGGAATAATGCAGCAATTCCTTTTTTTCTGTAATAGGAGGATCTTTATTTTTATGTCACTGGTAGCTTTAATTTTTTAAATCAAAAGTGAGTGTCCCTAGTGAGTTAGCAGTGTTTCCATTTTTTTTCCATTAAAATGCAGAGGGCTGGCTGCTAAGTTGGTGTTCGATGTGGATGGGGGAATTATGCCCAGATACATGCTGGACTTCCAAGGAGGAATAGAAGAATGAAATAATGTCCATCTGTGTTAACAGCTTCTACTTAACCCTCATTACTGCTCTTAACCACTTTTTTTGCTGTGCTCCTGATACCATTCAGCCTGAGGAAGGGCAGCAAGTGCCCTGGGTGTCCAAGAGCCACCCTGGGTGAGTCAGTACCACAGCTCCAAGCAACACCAGGAAATCAATTTGTGTAGCAGCTCTTCTTCAAAATCTTAATGAACTGTAAAATTCACCTCTTGCTGAGCTGTGTATGGACGTATGATGTAAGATGGAGGTGGTGGCCAAAGGGCTGGGGGAGGCTGGCCCCCCAGGAGTGAAGGAGTTTGGTGAATATCCTTGTCAGCCAAGAGCAGGGAAGGACTCCTGCAGCCCAGGAAAGCCCAGATTGAGTCAAGAGCAGGAAGAGATGGAGAAGGATGGAGCCTGAGGCAAGCTCAGCCACAGGGAGGTGAAGGGGAAGGAGTTGCTCCACTTTGGCTTGTACTTTTTTTGGAAGGGGTAGATTGCCTGAAGGGCTACAACAGCTCAGTGACCAGAACTGACATCTGTAATCTATTTTAGTGCATCCCCCTGAGCTGAAGCTGGGCCAGAGCAGTGATCGACACGCTGGACTTGAAGCGCTGAACTGCTCTTACACAACACAGACTGTAAAATAAAGAAGGATTTGTCCCCTGATGATCACCCTTCAGTGTTTCACTGCCACAGAATTTGTGATTTTGTGCCTTCCTGCACTTGGTCACCTCTCTGCTGTTTATTTTAAGCAAGCTTTTCAGCCATGCCTCAGACTTGTAGGGTGTAACCCTGAATTGCCTCCAGTCACAGTAGCCCCTCACCAGCATTGATACAGATGGACTGAAAACAAGTCAGAAATATAATGTGACCTTTTTCTTCTCAATAGGTCATCACAGAGCTGCTTCCATCTCCCTGCACAGCTTCTGTGGCTAAAATTGCCTCACATTAGCAGTCATCCACTAGAATGACGATAACAAGCACCAGTCCTTCTCTACTCCTACTAAAAGCAGGTCCCTGTTGTCTGGGCATGTAAACGCCAAAGAGTTACCAGTAACAGAGGGGAGAGCTCCACTTCCCTGCAGTAGGTCCTAGATGCTGCCATGCAGTAAGAGGCATTTCTGGCTGGCTTTGCCCACATCAGAGGGAGAGGGCTTCAGCTCTCCTCTGGCTGGTGCGCACAGCAGGCTCCTGGCTGCTTCTACTAAGTGTAGGGTGGGCATCCCATCTACATTTCAGCTGTTTGTAGGCTTACAGCTTATCTCTTCTGAAGCTTTGTAATTTTCCTTATGTATAAAACATTTTTATCTGTATTTGAAGTTATAGGATTTTATTTTTATCTTGCCATACACATCTTACTCACTAATTTTTTGTCTTTCCATGCATACTTATTTATTTGATTACCTTATCTGAGATCCAGAAGAAGCTAGGTTAGGAAATGCAGCTAAGTGCATCCAACCCCAAAAGTGATCCCTAAGTGCAGGCCAAGTGACAAAAGCAGTTATAATGACTGCTTGGGGCTAGGGAACATGGAGACCATGTCCACCCTACACACCACTTTACTTCAGGTCCTTAATACAATGTAATCACTTCTTCTGCGTGTGTTAAGGTGTAGGAAGTGCTGTTTAAAGTATCCAAAACAACATATTGTACTGTTGCCAGTTCTTGTACTCATGCAGTATGAACCTGATCGGCTGTGTTACACAGCTGGTGCTGTGGCATGTTAAAGTGTTTGAGGATGCTCGAGGATAGAAAGCAAGGACAAAAGGAAGACGGGGCAGCTGAATAGTCTGACTCACACTGCTTCTCTGGACTAAATTATTTCCAGAACTGCAGACAGGTATTGTTTCAAAAGGAACAAATCCATTCACTCCAAAAAACAGCCTGGGAATGAATTCACATGAGTGCAGTATGGAAAATCTGTGAGTGAAAACAGAGTATACACACTCAAAGATCTGCTCAGTATATAAGGTCAGATGGAAAGGAGGGTTTAAAGTCAAAATTCGCAATACAGCTCTCTTCCTTTAACTAAAACAGCTATTTCATAGTCTAGGATATGACAAAACTCATTAGATTATTCCCTTTTTTACCTGAAGCCTCTGGACACCCACTGTTGCAGTTATTCTTACAGTGTCCCATGCTCAGCAGCCTAAAAACCTGAGGCTGTCCAGGACCAGAAGACACACAGAGGGCTGTGTATGATATGCATTGTCAGGGCACTCCTCCATCCCTGCCAGCTAATTTCCACAAAGCAAATTGTGTGCAAACATGGTCAGAGTAATGTTGCTGTGCCTGTGTTTTCTGGACTATATAACAGAGTTTTCATCCAGGAACTGGGAAACCAAATTCCTTAGTCCAAAGGAGATCAAACTCTTTTATCAGTGTACAGATGCTATAGACACTGAAGCTTCATCTATGTCAGCACATTAAATGGTATTAGGACACCAAATCTCATCTCTCTGTGTTCTTAAAATGTTATCATACCATTAGCTTGGGCTACCTAAGGCTCTTCCAAGCCTGGCTGAGGAGATGATACAGGACAAACACTATTCTCTGTAGGTGGTTTGTGTAAAGCTTCTCAGTTTCAGAAAGTAAAGAACTTAAATGACATGGACATCAATCACTCTGTACCAGTTAGTCTTACTACATGAGAATCTTGTTGGCACCTTTAATTTGCTAGCAAACATGTAAACCAAAATGTTAGGTATTGTGTCTTTGTGCGATTAAGTACTTTTAAATTTTATGTTACCTATTAAGATCTTCCTTCTCCACATTTAATCTGTTCAAAAATAAGGTCAGAAGAAATTGTTCCAGTTGTGTGGGTGTTGGGTAGGTAGGTTTCCTCCTTTAGTTAGATTCTGGCCATGGTGAAAAGGGTGTAGTAGTGATTTTAGCTGAGGATAGTGAGAGAATTTATTTGTAGCAGTGTGAAACAGTAAAAACCCATCAAGACAGCCATTAGTTGCAGTTGAATGAGTATCGGGGTGGTCAGTCCGCAATGGAAAAATTCAGCTTAATGCAGAAGCCTGCAATTAATTATTTTTAAATATAAAATGGCAATGACTAGCACTGAGATTTGGCTGGCAGAACATAATTCCAGGCTGTAAGTACATATCGTTGCAATACGTCCTTCAGGTCTCCTGGCTACAGATCACCTTTCTTTTTCATCAGCCACAGGGAAGAACTATTGCTTCCCTCCAACCCAGCCCACGAGTATCATGTTATTATAGACAATTCTGTATGTACAAATAAGCAAAATAATTTGAGCAATGAAATGCAGGGAAGTAACAAGAGGAGTTCTGTGCAATAGGCACAAAACTATCAAGAGTTAAGTTTGATAATGACCTTGTAATATCCTTATGGATATGTGCCTAACTTATGTGATATTTCTTGTACTTGTAACAGGCTCAGGTCTTCAAACAAACACATGACTCTGCTAATCTTATCCCTCTATAATTGAGATAAGCCATTCAAGCATACCTAGAGTATCCGGTATTTCAGTTTTTACTCAGAAATATTAATAAGGCTAGATTTCACAAAAATTATGTGCGCATGGGTGACCTGGGGAAGTAAATGCTATTAAAATATTTAAGAATATACAGATGATTTTCAAAGAAAGGCTTTGTCTTCCTAGATGTTAATGTTGATTCAGAAGTGAATGAGTTCCTGAGTATTTTCCAATCAATTTCTAAGTATGCTTTGGTCCCTGCCAGAGCATGCCTGGAGATCCTCCTCTTCTTTGTGACATTGTTTTTGCCTAACACTGCAAGAAACTACTCCATGCATCTCTCTGGGTAGATTTGTCTCGGAAATCTTGATTTCATCACTTTAGTTCATGCCCATCTAAAAAGGCAGCTTTCTTACCAATGTCTGCCTGAAGAAGGTGATTGCCATCCATTCAGTAATTATAGGGATTGCAGGAAAGAAATTATTCTAAACAAAATACTTTAAGGTGATTGCTTAGAGAGATGCTTGCCTCATAAGTGTGCTTTCAAGAACAGGTATGCAATTAGGAGAATAATTATTTTGATAAATACTGGACCACTAACAATTACTGATGAAAAGAAAGAAAAGCAGCCCTAAAATAATTGAGTCCTGATTCTGCAGATGATAAGTGTTGATTGCTTTCAACTTCTAGCAAATTCAAATGAGAGTTAAAGGCACTCAGTTTCTCAGAAAGCCAGGATTTAAGAAGCAGCTTTCTCTTCTATAAACATTTCCCTTCCCTAAACACTCTTGGGGGGACGGAGGAAGGCTAAAGAAAATGATAGGAATATAGAAGAAAATATCTTTTTTCCTTTACTGAGCCATTAGCATTGACAGTCATAAAACGACATCTGGGACCAATACACAAATATTAATAACCAGTCATCAGTGTAGTTTTACCCATTAGTGCTAATTACATTTCGTTAGAAAACCCAGCAGTATAGTGGTGGTTTGAACTAATTTCTTGTTTCCAAATGACCTACATAACTAATCAAAAGTTTTAATTAACAGAAAACTGTACTTCATTTTCATTTCCATCAACACAGTTTAGGAAAAAGTACAGAAAAAAGTTATAACTGGCTAATTGGAGAACTGGACTACATCGCCCATAGTGGGATATCTGTTCTTCAGCTGAAATACATGAAGATTTTTGTACTTTTCTGATTATAGCCAAATTGTCCTTGCCACTTGTCCTGTGACTACAGTTGGCTCTTGCCTTCCTTTAGGCAACAGTTTCCAGAAGAAGAATGTGAACAAAATATTCCAATACCTGATATAATTTAAATCAGTTATAATTGGTTTTGTTTTCATCCTCCTGGATAGGAAGAGGCTAAAATTTACAAAGTGCAACATGCAAAGTTTGATTTGAAGCACTATTCTGAGCGTGAATGGTGTTCATCACTCATGATTAATTTTTCTATGTTCAGAGCACATTTGACAGAGTTAACTTTCTTTGTACTATGATACCTGAGGCTCTGCACAAGAGGACCTAGTGTCTCTTGCCTCCAGCTCATTACTCACTAAGGGTTGGTCTCTATAAGCTGAGGTGCTCAGGCCCATCCATTTTCTCACTGGAAAAGTTCCCAAATCACACTTCCTAGCCCTTTTAACCCACTTCGCAGAGGCAGCAGAGAGCAGAATGAAGAGGCACACATCTGAATGCCACTCCACCTTTAGGGGGGGTTCAGGAAACCACATAGGACCATAAATGCCTTCCCACCAATGCCTGAACTCACAACTATGACCAAACCCCTTTGACTTAGCTCCCCAAAAAGAGCAATTAAATTCAAAATTGCAGACCCTTGTTCAGCTGCAATTTAACTCAGGGCCGCTACACTCTTTCTTAGAAAACAATCCCAGGGGTATGGGGTGTGGTTTTGGGTGTGGCCTCAGCCTCAGCAGCAGAGATTTTGTGATTATCTAGGAAGTATTGTACCTCCATGTGCTGGATTGACAGGACAGTGTAAGATAGCAAAGTGCTTCTGATAAGAAGGGTCTCTTTCAAACTAGAATGGGTGTATCTTCCCTTATCCAAATCAAGCTGCTGAGCTTTCCACCCAGGTACAGAATAAATCTGCTTGCGTGGCCCAGGGGGATTCAGGCCCTTGCATCTCATGTATCTGCATGTTTTGTGTAGACACGGCAGTTTTATAAATTCCTTGGGGACACAAGGAAAGAAGAAGGAGGAATCAGAGTGGAGTCCCCATGAGAGAGGAGAATGAAAAAGCTGAAGCACATGGACTCACATGTCTTCTTTGAAATGCTATGGCATGAATAGAGCTGCTGTTTGAGAACCCTTCCAGTGCAAAGACTTGTACCTTTACAATCCTGAGAGCAGAATGACAGAAAAAGATAAAATGTCACCATTTCATTACACTACATGATGGCCAAGATATTAAGGATTTTTAATGCTGGGTCCTAACCAAATGCCATGCAATACATTAGCTCTATAACTCATAGTCATGCATGAATTTGGTAAGAACTCAGTTACATGCATCTCATATATTCCATATCTAAACTTTTGTTCTGTTTCTGGATAGACACAGCCTAGTATATTAACTTCATTTTGTAGCAAAACCATGAAAAAGCTACAAAAGGATACTTGCACCCTTGTTACACTAAGATTTTTGTAACATTCTTTGACATGCTTTCTGAGTTAAAAAAACTGTATCAAGATGCAAAACTCTTCCATAAGTCCTCAATGTAAAGCAACAGGCATATAGTGTGAATTAGTGCATTCATAGGAAAGGAATCGGAAAGAAAAGCCTACTAGACAGTGATCAGCACTAGCACATTTTGAAGAAGAAAAGATTTGAATCTCAGCTGTTCTTACCTCTAATCTCCATGTTTATTTTCTACTTTTTTATATAGCCACAAAACTAATTTGGTTCAGCTGTAGCCACATTACCACGGAGTTGTGCCAATTGTATCAGCTGTTCATTTGGCTCTTAGCACAGGCAATGATTCAGGTTCTTTCAGGTTTCTTCCTGTATGTTATCCTTTTTTTTTCCTTTTTGATGCTGGATTTCTGCAGTTGAGTATCTGTCAGGTTTTATCAAGTGAGGTGATAAAAAGTCTAAAGCTGTTTAGAAAACAACATGATCACCATTAGTGCATACTATTGCCATCCTAAAATTTATAGCAACAATAGGGTTAGCTTGAACTGAAGAGAAGAGTAAAATAGATTAGGTTGGATTAGTTATTCTCCTTTAGCAACAACAAACCAACCAACCAAACAAAACCCTAAAAAAACCCCTCAAAAACACAAACCCCAAAAAACCAGAACATCAGCAGTTCTTGAAAAGGGGAAGGAACGTGTAAGTTCTCTTGCTCAGAAGATCAGCAAGGAGGAACTATGAACATGTGTTAGAGACCTTGCAGCTGGGATGCAGAAAACTATAAAAATAATGTTAATCATTGCCTAGTCTTGGGTGCTTAACAAGCAGAACCTTTTGTGTTTAGGTAAGGTAGGCCTGTGAAACCCCGTGCCATCCTCTAGGATGCTTGAGATTCCAACCCTGCTGTGAAAAAGATCAAAGCACAGTGGAAAACTACTCTGCTTTCCCCTGATAAATACAGGAAAAGTGGTAATCTAAACATGAAGTTTTTCTAGCAAGAACTGAGCTCTGCGGTTCTTGTGTTCCCACTCACATTTCCTTTCCCGGGGTGCTGTTTCAGAGTTGCCCTGGATCATGAGCAAGGACTGAGCTCCATGGTGCCTGTGTTCCCACTTGTATTTCCTCTGCCCACATGCTGTTTTGGAGTTGTCCTGGATCATGAGGTAATGGAAATAAATTTATCCTTTTCATTTTATCTGTGGCTTTGTGTTTGTTCCTGCACTTTGCCTGCATTCAACTCACGCAGCCACAGTATGTCCACGCTAACCCTATTGATATGTGTCAGAGTATGTGACTTTGGTGGCTGTTTCTCCCATCTGTAGCCCATGGAGTGGGGTCTGTGGGTCAAGAGACACTAGGCAGGACATCAAGGCAGGAGAGAAGAAAAAAGGGCGTAGCTGGAATTGAGGTGAGTTACCCTGTGAAAATCTGTTTGGTAACGGATGACATCAGAGAGAGAGAGAGCGCAAGCCCTCTGTAGCTGGAGAAGGAGAGGACAACAGTCTGCCAATTGCACTTAACATACAGCAACAGCATGGATTGGGAAAGGCTGTTAAACAGTGCTGTCTTCCTCTTCATGTTCCCGACTTGTCCACACAAAGTCTACTGCACCCTCCCATAACAGCTCCCCAGAGCAAGGGCTGAAATCTTACTTAGCTACACAGGAAGAAGTTATGTCTTTTTTTCTGAGTAAGGATGACATGGGAGTCATCTAATTCTTCATGCTTGCTAATGAAAATTGAATGCATACACATCCAGGCTTCATAAACTGGTTAACTGTCATAATATTAATTATTCCTTTTTTTCTTTTTAAGCTTAGTGCCATTTAAAAGCTTTGCCCTTCTTTGTAATTAGGTGTTAGGTTATATTATTTATATGAGATGATTGCTCAAGTTTTATTGCATAAAACATCAGTTATTATATACATGGACGGGACCACATATGGTGGTGATTATGGCAATGGCTTCAGATAACAGGCTAATTAGATCTTCTGATCAGACCTTCTATGTGTCTCTGACCTTTCCTTTTCTTTCAGTTGCACCACTATACTGAAATATATTAATGTTCAGTTAAGACTATGTTTTCAGAAGGGCATCAAATTATGTTTTGGCAGTTTGTTCAAATGGTTAGTTGCTTTCCACATGAAAATTAGATCTCCAAATATCCATCTTGAGTTTGTCAGCTTGAGCTCACACAGAGCGATTTCTCAGAGCCTTTTTGGTCTGTACTTTTTCTCATGAAAATACTTGAACATCACATCTGAACTACTTCCTGAGATTCTTTAACATAAGATCAGCAGATCAAGCTTTTCACATTTCTCACTTCCAAAGTGTTAAACAGGAGCTTTTTTGAACAGCTCCAGAGTCACCTGGAATGCAAGGAGTCTGAGCATGGGCAGGACCCCCAGATGACAGGAGCACACCCGGCTTCTTGAACTGGTCATCTATGTAATTTGGACCTTCTCAAGCCACCATAGTGCTCCCCAGTGCTGTGGCTGTAAGCCAAAAACACTGCTGGGTAAAGATGGTATTGGCTGCCCTTGCTCTTGCCCTGTGAGCAGCAAGGAGTTGGGGCTTTTGAATCTTCACTTTTGCTAGCCACTGCCACTGGCTTGGCTCTGCTGAGCATCTGTGCAAGGGAGGAGGAAACCTTTGCTGAGTCCTGTGAGAAAAGGCAGGAAGAAATGGGAAGTTGTCTCTTGAAAAGTGCTTCCTTCTCTTCTTTGGAGCAAAAATCTTCAGGTTTGCTTTCACTGTTGAGAAGCATATAGTAGCACAAGACTCTTTTCAAAGGGGTTGCCCCATGCTGGGTGATGACAGCCACTGTCACCAATACTGGCTTTGTAGCTCCTAATGAAAAGACTGAACTGCCCCATGCCCACCCAGAAAAGAAGTGAAACAATTTACTATCATGCCTTTTTGACCCTTCTCCATTCCCCACACTTCACAAATTCTCTTCTATAACTGATTGTTCTATAATATACTTTCTTATTGATTGTACATCAATGCTTATCTATAGTTGTTGCTTTCATTTTTTCACAGATTCTGGATGGCCTTTCAGGGAATGCTATCATCTTTCTTGGCACTGGAATCACAGCTTTTTTGGCTATTTAATGAGCTCTTCTTGAAATTGCTTGCAGTTCTCCATCACATTTGCACCTTCTGCTTTTTTTTTTTTCTCACTATCACTTTCACTGTTTTCCCTTCATCTTTGGAAAACTAGTCTTTCTGAAACACTAAAAATGTGTAAAAATCTATTCGCTTTTAGCCCATTTTGAATACTATCAAGCAGCGAATACTGTTCCCTGGTTGACCACTTAGCTTTACCTGTCACAGAAGGATCCAGAACAGATTTGGTGTAGGGTGGGTGTTTGAAGTAAAGCAGTTACCCATGTAAGTTTCAGGAAAATGTGCCTTCAAAATAGTCTTAGAGAATATTACAGTTCTTTCCATACACAAAGCTTGGGAAGAAAAATAGAATTGTATATATGAAATTTTGTTGTAACTGATTTGAATCTAGGAGTTCTATTTTGGTCCATCGTAGTGAAATCAGAATTTATTTTCCTAACAGTTGAGATTGTTTGAGTAGCAGGTTGTATTTCAGCTGATGATTCATGTATGAATCTGAGGGAAAAAAGTTATTTATGATTGCAAATGTGGGATAAATTGTAAAATTTCACCTATACCTGAAACTGAATCACAAAGCTTTGGCCTATATTTTATTCATAAGCTTCCTTCTTAATATATTATTTAGCAAACATTACTAAGGAGTGCAGTATTTGGATGAGGAATAATGGTTTTTAAGCTGAAAGATTTGATTAAATATTAGGAAGACATTTTTACTGAGGGTGGTGAGGTACTGGAAAAAGTTGCCCACAGGGGCTGTGGATGCTCCATCTCTGAAGGTGTTCAAGACTATGTTGGATGAGACTACAAGCAGCTTGATCTAGTGGACAGTGCCCCTGCCTATGGCAGGCAGGTTGGAACCAGATGATCTTTAAGGTCCCCTCCAACCCAAACCATTCTATGATTCTGTGATTTTATGAAACATAATATTTTCTCATTTTATGTAGCCTTTTCCCCAACGAGTTTGCAGTCTCATTCAGGCTCCAAAGATTTTTTTTTTTTTTGCAAAGGAAAGAAGAATAAGTAATTAGTTGTAAAATAAACAGATATCTTTTCAGATTAGAGAGGATGCACTTTACTTAAGACATCATCCAGAAACTTGCATCTTCAAGGCACACATTCTACACTAGCAATGGCAGAAGATGTTATGCAAAGGACTTCACTCAAGGCAGAAACTGGTCTTCTTAGATTAAGACAGTGAAATAAATTTACATATGCCTAGGTCATAGGTCCATCCACAAAACACAAAGGATAGTGGTTTCTAAAGCTATGCATTATGTTTAATCCTGCTTACAATATATTTAATGCTTTTTCCTGTAGTTTGATTTCACTGGGCACAGATCCATTAAGGTGCACGATCCTCAGGCAGAGCTACAGCATTGAGAATTATAGTACCACAGTGCAGTGCAATTTACATCTCATATGCCTGAATGTAGGCAGCCCATGAATGCAAATGTGAAGGATAATTTCATTATTTTTTTAATAACTGCATAATTTTAGTAATTAAAACCTTTATTTATACTGATTCAGGAGCTCACAGATTATTATACTGATGTGCTGCACTTATTAAATTTTTAAGTTTCACTAGTAAATTTGTGGGTGATGCAAGCCATAGTTAAAAAGCTTTGAGGAGAAAAATGGTCAAAGAGCATTTTGATTAGTACAAGTATGTTTATGAGAATTGTCTCCCCAAAGTCATTTTGGTGGTAACAGATGGGCTTTTTCACACACACTATGGCTATTTTGCAGTTATGACAGATGTTTCTGAGGCACAGGTGTTTCTAGGCAACATTTACTGAATTCCCCAAGGGAAAATATCAGCACAGGAAAAGCAAAACTAAAAGCTGCCTCACCCAGGAACTGTACTGAGTTAGCCTGTTGTCTAGTCTTTCAGTTATTCAAGGCCAAAGAAATATGCTTATTTATTTCTTGGGCTTTGGATCAAGCTTTTAGGTTAAGATCTGCAAGATCAGAAACCCAAACAGCAAAGCCAGAGAGATATGTAAAGGTGCGTTGAAAACAAGTTGCTCAACAAGTAACGAGAAACATTCGTTTATCTCCATAAGCATGCACAGGGTATGGAAAACAAATGTAACAAAGCATATGTGTTACATGAAAATCTTGATTTTATGTATGTTTTATCCTGCCAAAAAAACTGCATAACCCACAGAAAATACATGGAAGAGAAAAGGTCTCTGTGCAGATTTAATCACAGTGTCTGGTCCCAGGTTAATTTAAAGGAAAAACAGAGAAGTCATCTCACCTTTCATAATTCATTAGAAACATTAAGTTAGACGCTACAATTGATTTAGAAAAAAAGTGACACTTTTTTTCACTGTGTCTTCTCTATTTCTCTGCCAGAAAGCTCTTCTATCTCAGCTTCTTATGAGATTGTTTAGTTACCAGTTAGAAGAGCAAACCTTCGAAAAGATTTTAAGGTTTTACCCTCTGGATTACATACCATGATGATTTAACGCTAACATACTTCAGTGCTGACTAGGGCAATGTCATTCATAAGATTTTGGGGCTATTTAGTATGTATAATATGATTATTATAATTATTGGATGAATTATTCTGTGAGCAGAGGGACTGATGTTGCATTCATGTCCCTCAAGTCTCCTCCCAACCCAGGAATCCTATCTCTCTGCCTCCTTCAGCAACCCCTGCTGCTGGTGCCACACAAAACTTGCAATAGTTTCTACCTGTTAAGTCCAGCATTCACAAATAAACAATTTGTTAATTGTCCTGTTGAAGAGAATCTTTCTTTTTCTGATGCCTTCAGAAGTCTGTTTATTCTCACTACTACCCAAGCAAAGGCAGGTTTGCCATCACTGCTTTAGGCATCTACTGGAGACCAAGATCACAAGTACTTTGTAATTCATGGGGATTCACCTTTGACCTCAGTAGTTAAAGGATTGTTATTGAAATCTTAGGCTCTCTGCTTGCTCCTGTTTGTACTCATACAGGTCATGTTGATGAAAATGCCTCCTATGCCTGTTCACAGGCAAGCACATATACCAACTTTACGAACATAAAAGTCCCAGCTGAGAATAGAATATTTACAGTTTCATCTTATCAGTACTCTACTGCGTCTCTGAGGTAAAAAATGGTATAGAAATGACACGACAACAAAAAAAAGGAGCGCAGTGGGTGAAATTCTCTTTTCTTACCCTGGAATCACTCTCTGGAGCTATGCAGCTGAAATAAGTGGATTTACACTCAAGTAGATTAGAGCAGATTGAGTCCCTAGACTGTCACTCGTATCTGCCTCTTATCTCATCATTGTCATGGTTGTGCTATACTGGTTAAAACTGTCAAGGAATGATACCCCCATTTAACACTGTCCACAGATCTGAAATTGTAACTGTACAACAGCAAGGTTTTAGCTGCTGTTGAATTTATTGCCTCCTTTTGTACTTTGAGAAAAAAAGTGTTGTTCATAGCCTTAGCCTTTTCCTAAGCAGCATCCACAGTGCTGCTCACTCACATCAGTACTAATTTCACTTCAACTCTGATCAAACACTGTCTTGAATAGCTTTAAAGAAGGAGAAATACAAAGTTGCTTCTGATTTTCCTAAGAGCACAGCAAATCAGGAACCTCTCCATAAAGGATTAGAGTTACTCCAATGGAAAACTACCTTTAAGCCAACACTGAAGGTGGGAAATAGTAGCTAATTACTGATGGGAAAGAGTATGATTTCACACATGTACATATTGCTTCTAGTAATCATAGAAAATAGGTCTGGAAGGAACTACGAGAAGTCCTCTGTGAGGTTTCTGGATCATTAATATGTGATTCTGTGATTTTCTGTAGAAGCTCATGGATTATTTCCACCATCTTTGCAGCTGCTCTCTGCGTAGTAACTGAAGACTGGTCTAATGTCTTACTTTAATGTTCCTGGTTCCTTCATTGCCTTCTTAGGTCATTTTTTTCTAGAACTTTCATCATTTTTTGGCCTTCTTCTAAGCTCTCATCAGTGGGTTTAGATTTGTTTGAACTATGGTGTGAGAAGCTGAACACAGAAACTGGTAAGCAAAACGCCACTGTATCCTACCTTTTTTAGGTAACACAGTCCTAGGCACTTGTCTGGAAGACAGCATCATAGGTCTTCTGATCTAAGTGGCTTTCCTTTCAGCCTCTGCATTATCTCTGTTACATTACATATCATCCTGTGATAATTCTTCTAATGTTATTGTAAGCTCTTATTTCTCAGTTTTTCAGGTGCTATTATTGTTAATAATTCTGAAACAGAAGAGTTGCTGCATTCTAAGAAGCTAACTTGATTAATGTCCTGATATTGTCTCTCTTTCTAGCTTAATTTTCCTGGTATTTAGAATAATCCTGCTCTCCACTGGAAAGTTTACTGCTATCCTCATTTGTCAGAGACTACAGTAATTAATTTTCTATTACTTTTCTGTGATGTTGGATTGACCTATTTAGGGATCTACTGTAAGACTCCAGCTATGAAGAGAAAAGCAAAAACACAGTGGGCATTGCCATTGAGGGCATCAAGGAAGTCTGAGGGTCTGCTGCCTGCTCAGAGAATGCATAAGTGGGCATTTCCATGTAAAGTACATCTGAAAACCAAGGCTTCATGCCATGCTCAATTGCCTAAAATTACAGATTGGAAAGATAAATGCTGTGCATTGCCACCAGTAAAGTAAAAGTTCCTATGCATAATGGAAGAAATACTTGTCCACTGTATAGTATTTATAGGAGAAACAATCTACAATCCTGTACAAAATGTAGACGGAGGAAATCCATTAAACCCAAATCACATTAGAGTGTTTATGCTTATCTCTTGCATAAATGCCGTGCTCTTCATACAGTTTGACTGTGATGAGAAAGAGAGCTGTGGGAGGAATGATTATGTGCTTATTTTCATATAAATGATCTACCAGTTCCTGAAAAAAACCCAAGACACAAGCATGCTTAGAATCACAGAATCATAGAATCATTAATATTGAAAACAACTTCTAAGATCATGAAGTCCAATAGTCAGCCAACCACCACCATGCCTACTAAACCATGTCCCGAAGAGCCACATCTACACATTTTTTGTATACCTCCAGGTATGGTGACTCAACTACTCCCCTGGGCAGCCTGTTCCAGTGCTTCACCACTCTTTCAGTAAAGAAATTTCTCCCAATATCCAGTCTAAACCTCCTCTGTTGCAGCCTAAAGCCATTTCCTCTCATTCTATTGTAGTCACTTGGGAGAAGAGACCAACACACTCCTCACTACAGCCTCTTTTCAGGTAGCTGCAGAGAGCAATAAGGTCTCTCCTCAGCCTCCTCTTCTCCAGACTAAACAAATCCAGTTCCCTCAGCCACTTCTCATAAGTCTTTTTCTCCAGACGCTTCATCAGCTTCCTTGTTCTTCTTTGAACATTCTCCAGAACCTCAACGCCCTTCTTGTACTGAGGGATTCAAAACTGAACACAATATTCAAGGTGCAGACTTACCAGTGTTCTGTACAGAGGCACAATCACTTCCCTACTTCTCCTGGCCAATCTGTTTCTGATACAAGCCAGGATGTTGTTGGCCTTCTTGACTGTCTGCCGGCTCATGTTCAACTGACCGTCAACCAACATCCCCAGGTACTTTTCTCCCAGGCAGTCCTCCTACCACTCTTCCCCATGCCTGTAGCATTGCATGAGGTTGTTGTGTCCCAAGTGCAGGACTTGGAACTTGGCCTTGTTAAACCTCATATAATTGACCATTGAGCAGACTATCCAGATCCCACCACAGAGCTTTCCTGCCTTTGAGTAGACTGAAACTGCCACCCAGTTTGGTGTCATCTGCAAACTTGCTGACGGAGCACTCAATCCCCTATTCAGATCCTTGGCAAAGATATTAAATAAGTCCGGTCCCAGTGCTGAGCCCTGGGAAGACCCCTTTGTGACTTGCCACCAACTAAACTCCATCCACAACTCTCTAGTTGGTCATACAGCCATTTTTTATATACAACCAGAGTACACCTGTCTAAGCCATAAGCCACCGGGTTCTCCAGGAGAATGCTGTGAGGGGCAAAGGCTTCACTAAAGTTGAGGTAGAGAACATCCCCAGCCTTTCCCTCATCCACTGGGCAGGTCATCTGGTCATAGAAGGAGTTTGAGGTGGTCAAGCAGTACCTGTCTTTCATGAACCCATGCTGTCCCCAGGTAATTCTGTACATGCCCAGTGAGCCCACTTAAGATGAACCGCTTTATAATCTTGAAAGATACACCAGCTCTGACATCAGCTTGCTACACTATTTTTCTTCTACAAATACCTGAGTATTGAGACAAATACAAAAGTGCTTTTGTCCTCATGAAAATGAACAAGCTCGATTGCAAATGGTAGGTTTGATACAGAAATCTCAGCAAGCTGCAGAAGAGCTTCCTTTTGTGGAATTCCCCCCCTTTTGAGGAAGGCAGTGTTTACAAAGGCTTGTAGTGACAGGACTACAGGCAATGGATACAAAATACAAAGGGGCAGATTTAGACTAGAAAAAAGAAAGAATTTCTTCACTATAAGGGTGGTGAGGCTCTGGCACAGGTTGCCCAGGGAAGCTGTGGCTGCCCCATGCCTGAAGATGTTCAAGGCCAGGTTGGATGGGGATCTGAGCAGCCTGGTCTGGTGGGAGATATCCCTGCAGGGGTTTGAAACTAAATGATCTTTAAGGTCTTTTTCCAACCCAAACTATTCTATGATTCTATGAAATATTTGGATTCTTTTGGACTGCACTTGTTTGGAGTGCAGTCACTGACAAATCTGATCTATCTCAGCAAAGTGGATACATCATCCTCTATGAAGTGATCTGACATGCATTTGTTGTGAGAGAGGCTAGCGAGATGCTGATTCTCTCTTCATTCTCTCCTCACCATCTAAAACTTAATAGCAAAACAAACCCCCAAAACTCAAGCCTCAAACTAAACAAAACACAGATGTAGCTCTACATTTAACTTAAATTAGAATTTGTTTAAAACCTTAAAAGCTGCCAGATACAGCAACACTAAAAAAACTAAAGCAGAACACACATTAAAATTAAATCATAACTCACATACAAGTACAAAAAGATGTCATTACGCATGTGAAGTTCACTAACACTTATTCAAACAACTTTTGAAAACAGTGCCCCACATTCTACTGTGAATCCCAGCACAAGGAGTCAAAAAGTTGCTTCAGATATATATACATATATCTCAACAACCTCATCTATTTGGGCTTGAAGAGAACAAGGTATTTTCTAGGTATCTTGGACAGAATATCCAAAATGGAAAATTGTAACCTTTGCCCTCTTCATCTTTAATATTTTGTCTACAGTAAATAATGAAGATCTCATCCTGCCTAGTGCTGAGGTCTTTGTCTTCCCTGAGACAGCACCCTGCAGATTTGCTGGACTGGGAGATAAGTCTCCAGCTTCATGTGGTGTGTGTCAACTGTTCCTAGTGCTGTGACGATACACATTGTGCACATGATTTTTTTTTTTCTGTGTTCTAGCAGGGAATCTGAATAACTCAGTAGTCAGACTGTTTATGTCCTTTATTCCTTTTTGTATGTCTATATTATATGACACAGAACAAATCTTTCATATGTAAATAAACAGGGAATACCACAGTGGCATGGTGAAATGAATTTGTTTTTATAATAGGAACATTGTTTGTTGCAATCATTTCAATAGAAAAATAACTGGATGAGCTTACATGTTATTAATTCTTTTCCATTGTGGAAAAGCCTAGTATATCCTTTGATAATATATTTTACTTTGCCTTTGTATAATGAGCTTGAGTCTTCTTTAATTGAATCCCTAAACAGCAGGTGAACCAAGTTCAGCTGAACCTGCCATGCTGAGTCATAACAATTCAGAAGTTGAGCAGACAGAAATCTAATTATTTCTTGGCTCTCACCATAAACCAAGTCTCTCTGGTACAAAGTTGGTGGGTATGCCTGAATGGCAGTGGAAAAGTTTTTTGTTCAGATCCTCCTAGCTCAGACTGATCTTTGGATCAAATAATGGTTCAAACTCCAATCTTATTGTGTCTCCTGCAATTTCAAAGTAACTAGATGTAATCTTAGCAGGTATCCTCTTTGCCTTAATGCATCATGCAAATTACTCAAGAGATCTGTGGCCAAGAAGAATCATGTACATAAAACTATCGGAGTGGTGTGGTTGCATCTTCAAGGTCCACCTGCAAGGCAGATTACATCAGTGGAGCAGTTCACTGTAAACCCAGTACTCCGAAGTGTTCGTGCCACCTTGTGGATGATCAATAGATGGGATAAGGCTCATTTGCAGAAATCCTCTCTTTAGCACTGATCACCAGACCTGACCTGCAACCCAGCATTTATAGCAAGACTGATGGACTCCCAATGGCTTATTTGTGGTCTGGATACTTCTATAAGCAAAATCCTGAGAGAATGAATACTAACTTTGAGAAACTTCATACCTTGTGGTTGACGTGTCTGGAAGATGTGGAGTAGGACGCAGCTTTGAATAAATTCTGGGAATAGAATCAAGTGAAGCAGCCTCTGAAGTATTCCTTGTTATGTTGGCCTAATCAGGAAAACACATGGTTGTTTCTAAAGGTGGGAATCTTGGGTCACATCATTCAGCTTAGCAGCATGGATACTGCCTCTGTCATGCAAAACAGTAGAGTGGAGCACCAGCAGTTGTGGAGAATGCCCCAATGTACTTGGAGAGGTCTGTACCTTATAACTTTGTACCTTGCTTAGGCAGGAGTGAATCTGCTCTACTCATGCTCCAAGTGAGCATACAAACATGGTTTTATCTCTCAGTAGGATTCAATAATATAGGCCAGGCTATTATTAATCAGGGTTTCCAGGCAGATCTGAACACCAGAAAAGCTATCTCATGTCCACACCTGTGAAAGCAAGTAGACATACTCTAACTTCATCAAATATAAGGAAAATGCTAACTTCCTCAGAACCATAACCTTGAGCTAATCCACCTATTTACCAAAGAAACTAATAGTAATTTCCTGGGCAACTGGTGTTTCACTAGGAAACTGTCTGAAAAAGTAGCCAAGAGTTCTTCTTTACTTGGATGCATAATGACAAGAGATCATGTCACAATGATATAAATACCATCAGGAAAGGAGCTGACGGTATTGATTGCTTTGTCTGCAAAGTGATTTTGTGCTTATATCCTAGATATGTAGGCATATGGAAACAGTAGAGTCTTAGTAAGATCATCATTCAAACCTACCAGCTTCATGAAGCTCAATGTTGAAGAGTAATTTCTGTGACTGAAATTTTAAGTGAGACAAAATGGAAGGATATTTGTAAGAAAATAAAAGATTACATACTTCCTCCTACTTACCTATTCTCTAAGACACCTCTCTGTTGAACTTTAATGTATTGATTAACTTTTCACGGGTGTCCTAGGTCAAGTAAGGTTAAAGGACAAATTTGGAGATGCTGATCAATCAACACTGGGGTACGACCTGAACATCCTGATGTGGTCTGCTGAAGGTCTCAGAAGGTCTTAAGATCCTTGAAAGGAAAGCAGATAAACAACATTTCAAAGTAGAAAGTAGAAGTAGAACTGAAGTAGACTGCTGAAATCTAACTGGGAAAAAAGGTATTTTCCGACACTCCAGTAGTTTCCTAAGATATCTATGAAGTCTGGCATACAGCACAACACTATACCTCGCTCCTAAAGGTCAGTGACCGTTAATTAAATTTTCACTGCACACCCATCTTTTGAAGGATGTATTTTCGGCTTGTCAGCTGGAAGGTTAAAAATGGGCGGATCTGCAGGCTGTGCTACAACACTCATATCTGAAGATGAATTTCAAACACAGCAACCATTGCAGCAACCATTCAGATATGTATTTTGAGATGGCTCACTGAGAAAGGGCCTCTCTGAAAGTTTGGGTTCAGTCTCAAGACTTTAACAGTGACTTATTCTAGTGCTGGAGATGCTAGTGTTGATGACTCTAATGCTGGGCATGCAAATAATAACCAAGGTTAACACGAAAGGATAACAAAGGATTCTCTGTGGCTGCCTGGGTGGAGAGAGAAACTGAATGGACTGGATGGACACTGCCTGAGACTGCTTTGTCAAGCAAACATTTCAGCCAATATTTGCTACCATCTTCCTTTACATGATGTAAAGCCTCAGGCTTGGAATTCAGATACAAGTAATAACACAGGCAGGTCATGGCTTCTCTTGTAGCATCAGAGAAAGAAGGATTATCACAGGTTTCCTGGGCGATGAATTTCCATAGCTTTTCCATGGCTCTTTTGAATGTTTTGGAGGAATTGCTGGTGATACATTCACAGCTATGACAAACACATAATCCTTGGGATGGTTTTCAAAAGTATGCTTAACCCAGATTCCTTTGGTGGTTTCAACTCTCTTTTTTCTGAAGAACATCCCACATCATTGCATCTTTTAGCATTATATGACTGATGTTTGCTTGTGCCTGGCATCTATAAATGTCTCAAACCAACAAATCCTGCACTTTAGTATTGGTGTGTGGTTTTGGCTTCCTCTTGCAATCTCAACTAATTTAATTATTCTTTGCATCCAAGCCGTTGCCTATAGAGATGCAGAGGAACAAAATGACACATAACACAGGGATACTGTTTATGCTTGGAAAATTATGTTGCACTCTGCACCCTATAATTCGTGCAGGGCTGTAGTCTTTTACCATACACAGGTTATCAGACACTGAAGGGCAAAGGCACTTGATCAAGCTGAACTGTCCCATGTGCATGGAATCTTGTTTCCTGGTAACACGTTGCAGAGCGTATTATAGAAAAGCAACATCCAGAAGTGTAGGTAGTTCCCCCGGAGGGGGAAAATCTGCAGCTAGAGAAAAGGCTGTTGCTTGGTACACCATTCTGGCATTGTCCAACATTTTGATCTAGTTTTGTTTGGGAAGACATCCCATAGTGGAGAATGTCTCACCTTACTAGTGACGGACAGCAGCTAATGCACAGGGATGGGAGGTCTTTAGGTGATCAGCTGCACTGGGAATAATTTGAAGAGATGAAAGTCAATTAGTCCAGGGTAAACAAAGCAGGGATCTGATTAGCCAGAATACTAAGAGCCAGGTACTTTCAGAATGCAGCTAATTAATTGATTTTAAAAAGCTAAGAAAAGACAGCATCTGATAGATTTTCCAACACATGAACTCTGATCACTAAAAGAATTACCTCTTTGTGCTCTCTCCCAGAAAATTTAGTTCCGGATGAGGGAAGATTTGGGAGGAGTTTTTCTATTTGGGTTTTTTTTTCAATAAATAATTTCTGAAGGGGCTCATAAGATACTCAGCTACTCATGACCAGGCTTTAACATGGACAAAAACTCATTCCCATTGAAGCAAGATTTTTTTGAGAACCGGTGTTAGAAGCAAGCTGATTTTCCTTGCAAAGTCAAGTTGTCCTTTATTCAAGTGAACTGTATTCTAAGGCAATCTGGCCACCCTGGGAACAGCATCAGGTCAGCCTTCCACCAGCTGGCACCCTTTTCTCTGGCAAGAAGAATCTGTCCTGCATATTAACTATGAATCCAATAATTTCCTTCCAACGGGTTACAGATTAAAATATCCAAGAATTCTACTTGAGGTCTTAACCCATAGCTGAAACATTAAGAAATGCACTTCTGGACACTCAAACACAATCAATAGTTTGCATAACAATTATATAAAAACCAAAAGAATGCCCAAGGCAGGCAAAGCTGAGAATGTGAGCAAGAAGTAGACCATATGTGGGCTGCTGTGTGGCTGCCTCTGTGGCTGCTAACATTCAATTCCAGCTGGACATGTCGGTTTCTTTCTTGTAAGCATGCTGTCAATGTAAATTGACAGGAATCCCCAGGATTTGAGACTAAGAATGTATTTCTTTATGCAACACTAATTGTTCACACCAGGACAGATACCAAAGGAGAGGATATTTGACTAATTGCATACCAAATTGCACCCAAGCCAAAAACCAGGCACAGAAGAGGCAGTGTGCAATTTCAGATAGGGTGAATACATGTGAATACATGAACTCAACCACTTAGGTTCTGCTTAAATTTTCACTGTAAATATTCAGCAGAATTTGCAAGGCCAGAAGCCTGTGCTCTGTGTGAATGTAAATTGTATCTGTAGCATGTATGGACTGTACCTTGTATAATTCATGAGAGTCATACCAAAGATTTATTTAGCTCAGCATCTTGCCTCTGAGTCAGAAAAATGAATGATGCGTAGGAAAAAAAGCATAAGATACAGGATAAGTATAGTATGTTCCTTCCTCTGCTGTACCCTCTAAATACTGGCGGTCACTAGTTCAGTGATTTCTGGAGGCTGTTCCTGTTTCCCAGGGCTTAATGGCCCATGCGAGACCTTTCCTCCCTGATTCTATCTAATTGCTTCTTCAGGCCATTCATACTTGTTATATCCAAAACATCCTGTGGCAAGAAGGTGCACAATTTAATTATGTATTGTGTGCAGATGTTCTTCCTTTCATTTATTGTAATTAATAATTTCATGTACTGCATGCTAATTCCTGTGTTATAAGAAAGAGCAAACAAACTTTCTTTATTCAGTTTTTTAATTTTCACTTCCCCACATGGATTGCTGTATATTATTTGGAGAAAATTAAACTGTGAATGGATTCATCTCAGATATTAAGGTGATAAGAGATCACACCTATTTGTTAACTTCAAGCCATACCATTCTAGGGAGCCTGTCCTGAATTCCAGGTACAAGAAATGGTTTCTTTGTAGTGTTCAGGCTTTGAATACAAATTACAGCATGAACCTGCTTCCAGTATTACTATCCATTGGGTTACTGGGATTTAGATACTACTTGTATCTGGTCTGCTTACTATGACCATTTTCTCAAAATCTATTATTTCTACACTTTGTACCAGATCCGTAAGTTTATACTGTTCTTTGGGTTGCCCTCAAGGGTACTGCTTTTCAATTAAAGTATCTCCATATTCATACACAGAAGTTTCAGCAGATCCTCAGATATGTAGACCAAGAAAAAAGAACCCCCATACCTTGGATCTAACAAGAAGAGAAAAACAAAACCTACCCCCTCTTTGTTCTTGTTGTCGCATGTAATATTGCGCAAAATACTGCTATGAAGGTGTCCCTCTGCAACTGCTTCACCCATCATTGACCTCTCCATCTTATTCAAAGTCTCACATATATCTAGGCTAATTTTACCCCACACACCTATCTCCCACTGTGCCAGATGCATCCTCCTGATTGTTTGCCATGGGCAACGGTCTTTCCTAAGGGAAAGATGTAGTCTTAAGTCAATTCTTCACCTTCATACCAGAGACTCTCTCCCTTGCTTCTTAGTTTCAAAGCCACTCACACAAAATGCACAATGGGTACAAAATGACAGAAAATCAGAGCACCATATTTTGTGTTCACCTGGCACTGGCTTGAGTGGCTGTGCAAAAGCACAAGCCTGGAATTCTGACATCCCCAACTCACAGCACCCTCATAGCTCTGTTTCTGTTACATACTTTTTCCCTCTTGGCATGTCTCAATTTGACTACAAGTTCTCAAAGACAGGAAAGAAGTGACAGTTAACATGTAGAGTGCACCCTTGCAGTGAATCACCTCTGGTGTGGAACATTGCCACTCTACTGCAGGGCTGGGGTGTCCTCTTGGAGGAGCATCAGCAGTTGGCCTGGCCCATCCTGCCCAGGACAGGAGGACCTTTGCCATGCACCATGGATATGGTGTAGCCAGCAACAGTGGAGATGGGTAGTAGTGTGCTGGTTGCAGGACAGCTTTGCTCAGCCAGACACTGTCTCATCTCAGTGCTGCTCCATACCAGAACAGCTCCATCCTGCTGTCTCTGGTGGCTGTTGACTCCAACTGACAAACATTCCAAACCCAATGGAAAGTGGTAGGGGGCATTGGGGCTGGGGTTGTCTCCACTACAGCCATGTCTATCTTGCACTGGGGAGCCCAGAGCAGGACACAGCAGAGGCAAGGACCATCTCCCTCTATCTGCTGGCAATGTCTTTGCCTTGGGGTTCACTGTTGGTTCCTGGCCTACAGCTGAACTTGGTGGCACTGGGTGTTACCCTCTGTGCCTGGCCATCCAGTCAGTTTTCAGTTCACCTCCTTATCTGCTCAGCCTGGTCATGATTTTTCAGCTTCTACATGAAGTTCTTCTGGCATATAACATGGAAAGCCTTCCTGAAGTCTGGGTGGACAATGGCCACTGTAGTCCCCTTGTCTCCCAGACCAGACATTTCACCATAGAAGGTTATCAGGTTGGGCAAGCAAGTTTTTCCTTGCTGAATCCATGATGAGTCCTAGTTCCAATCACCTTTGTGTCCCTCATATTTCCAGACTATGCTGTAACATACCTAGCACCTCCATGAACACGGGATCCCCTTTTCTTGTCAAATATAATAATAAGTCCAGGGTACCTGGTCCTATCTAAAACTGTTGAGGAAATGCTTCTATGCTTGGTCTTAATTTGGGGGCATTATTTTTCAAGCCTTTCCAAGAATATAACTGTGAACACTACAGCAGACGTTTAATAAGATGTGCGGGCTCTGTCCTCATTAGTCTAAGCAAGAGAAGAGAAACAGCAGATGCATGCAGAGTGGGCATTTCTGAACAACATGGGATTAATTTGAGCTTGGATGAAGGGAGCCTTTTACTGGCAGCCAGCCCTACATACTGAAAGGCACTGATGTGCACCAGCACGTGCGAGCCCTCAAACACATTGTGTTGCATATTACCACAGTGTTTTTCATTGAAATCTGATTTTGAAACACCCCAAAAAGCAAAGGGCAATTGGAACAGAAATTTTAGATCAACCTCTTTTTGTATCTGTTTTTAAGCTGAATTCACTTTGCGTTTGAGAATGTATTTCCTTAAGCTATGGTTACACTACCCACTATGATAATTTTGATAATGTTCATCCAGGGCATTTTTTCCTAGCGTATTTGCTGTACTGTCACCCATATTTTACAGAAAGGCAATGGAGATACAGGGGGAGACTTGCTCAAGGTCACAGTAGGTTTGAACAGTGGAAATGGCCAAAGCACAGAACAATCTGGAAAAATCGTGTCTGGTTTAAACAGGAGGGACTTGAATTACAGTGATATTGCAAGTATTTATACAAAGTCTGAAATGCATACACAAGTGTCTCTTTTTTTGTTCTTAATACTGGCAATGATGTGGCTTGAAAACAGAATTACTCTGACCTGAAACGTTGCTGCATAATTCAGATATACTATAGCTGATGTTTTCCTTAGGGATTTAAAACTTAAGATTATTATTCCTTGCACTTTCTCATCTCCTCTCTCTCTATTTCTGAGTTTAACTGCCATTTATTTATGACACTATCCACCTCTGAGCAGCTAGGATGTCTCCTCTGAGCAATACTCCGAAAGTAAATTCCACTGAGGTTTAGGATTGCACCTCTTCCCTAATCTAACCACAACTACCTCTATTACAAGAGGATCCAAATACAGTCTCTATTTTCAGACAAGCTCATGAACCCTAAGAGGTTGTATGTAGTGTTTCATATAAAACCATTAAAATAGACAGCCTTCTCTACCTGTATGTTGTTTACCTTCGGGGTAGGTTGGAGTCAGCCCTGTACACAAGACTCTGCAAAATGACACAGTTCTCTCCAAAATAACAGGACTTCCCAGGGAGTACTCAGGGCTATCTAGCACTGTAGCACCTCATAGTCTGGAACACAGTGTGGAAAGAAAACCCTTTTTTCTGAAAAGAACCAACAGATACAGGCCTCAAGGGTAAGGTTTTTTAAATCCCCCTGAGAGGCACTACGTCACACCGCCGATGGCAGTCCAGTGTCAACAGTGGTGCACATATTACGCTCACTACTTCTCTAAGACCACAGAGACTTGAATATAGGCTCGATATCCAAGCTGAAAGACTGAAACTGCACCTACTTGCTTTGGTAAATGTGTCTCAGCTGAGGATGAAATACCAAAAGTCCCATCTGAAAAACAATAAAAGCACATGAAAACCATGAGGCTTATGGAGGACAAGAATGAGAAAGGCCCTCTGTAATGCTACAGACAAGGCCACTGTGCCTATGTGGAGTGGCTGAGAAAAAAGCATACGTTTTAAGTTAATCCCTTGGCAAATTATAGTTCTTATTCAGTCCCATGGCACAGGACACAGAACATCCGTCTGGACTCTTTGTAAGAGTCATTTGAGGAATGTCCAAAATGCACGTTAGCATCTAGAGAGAAGAAATCAGAGGTTAAGGTCACATTATCTCTCTACTTCATTCTTTTTCCCAATGCAGAAAGACTGTGGGATAACATGAGTTAGAACACAAGTCAAAGCAGCTTCTAGCAATGTTTCAGGATCCAGTTTGGACTGTCCAGGTCTTCCATTAATTCAAAATCAATGTGCTAAAAGTGCTGAAATTCTCTTGAATTGCATACTTTCAGGGGCTTTGGTAAAAGCATACTATTTTGAACATCTTTCCCCAGCCTTGGATTATCAGTGTGGACTTATCTAACCATGCAATGGTTCTGTGGGTGTGTCTTTTAACAAAGGCAATACGCAGAGGTGAAATAAGTGTAAAGTGACTTTGCCTGAAGAAAGTCAGTTTACTAAAAAGAAACACAAAAGCGAAAACTTCCATTGGCCAATATTTGCTTATAAGACACAGAATCATCTTACTGGGGCTAATAAAAATAACCATTTGATTCTGATGGTAAATAATCCTTTTCTCTCCCATAAGCAGTCTTTGGTCTCATCAACTGTTATACATCTCTGTTCACATTAATCATAACCAAATTCCTTTGGGGAGATATTGAAACCTATTTACTTTAACTAGAAACTCAAGTCTATAATTCACTCCTGCTACTATCAAACTTGAGTTCACATCAGACTTCTTTAGAACATCTAATAGCAGTCATCAATTAAATCATTAGGCTCAGTTATTTTAAATAGATAAAAAATTTACTGGGAAAACTATAAACAGCTGTTGAGAGGGGAAATATCCCATGCTAAAAGTGATAAAATATTGCTAATCAGGCAATGTTTCATTTTCCTAGGGTGAAAATATTACTGCTGGGAGGATATAAGCCCTGGAGAACTTGGGTATGATTCCTGCAACTCCTTCTGAACTGCTGTATTTCTTGAGCTTTTCTACTCTCCTCAAAGAAAAACATCTGCAAAAGGAGGCGACATTAGTTAACCTTGTGTTTCCGTTAGAACTCATTAGCAAGTCTGTGTAATGGTCTGAAAGGAGAAAATCCTCCTTAGCATGGACCCAAAGAATGGCTTGAAGGATTGCTGCAATCTAATGTCTCGTATACAGCCTATCATGGCATCTACTTACTCCCATTTGTATTTACAGGTATATCTTCTACACTAGCTTAAAACTGGTCATTTTTTTTTCATTATAACATAGTTCAACACCTCACAGAGCATTTAGGGAATGTCTTTTCTTCATGGTTGCATGCAAGACACACTGCCTTAGAGAACATTATATACTGGGGGGAAAAAATCCTGCATACTCTATTTGTGAGCGGCACTCTGTAAGCCCCCCACAGAAGTTATGTGGTTGTCTAACAGCAGAGGCTTAAAGCATGTTCTTCACCTCCCACCTGACATCTTTTCATTTACCTGCTTTTCACCTTCTCAAATGTGGGTTGACTAAAACTGTAGAGTGAAGTTTGCAGCACACTTAGTAATCCTGGATTCACCCTCTAGGTATCCGTCTCCCCAGGCTCATTCAGAAGCGGCATGCTAAGCTGCTATGTAAGTCCCTGAATACATTTTATTTGACATATTGGCAAATGGTTTCAGCAAAAGTAGGACTTGGTCTCATTGCTATTCCCCTCTTTATCAAATCCTGATGTCTAGGAGCCACCATTTTTTATCAGTCGCTGATGCACCATGACATTACAAAGAATATTGCATAGATGTACTAGGAATGTGGAAACACTCTGTGCCTCTATTCCCCCTTCCTTTCCCTCACCCTGGATGTAGTGTGTCATCCTAGAAAACAGCACAGAGATGGACAAACCTGGAGGAGGTCCCATATCTTTGGCTCAGAAGTCTCTGAAGGCTGAACCTTTCATGGGCTGGGAGGATCAGTGAAGTGAATACACAACTAGATTATTGAAACTAGTTTGAAAATTGAAATTTATGTCCAGATTGTAGCATGACAAGCCATAACTGGTGGGGAAGTTATCGCTACCCCAGAAGAATTACAATTACTTTGAATACCTCTGCTTCTTCTTCGTTCTAAATCAAGGTTTAAAAGCCAAAACTGTAAGGGGGTTTTGATTTAAGATGATACTATAATCATGTCAATGTTTTGACTTCAAACGTTTCTCCTGCAAATTAAAATTTTGAGAAATAATAATTTAACCACTTTATTGATACTCCCATATTACTTCAGCTCTACCCTGAGATTGAAAATGCAATAGACCTGATTTGTTTCAACACAGAGGTACCTTCCTGACAAAAAGAGCATTTTGAAGAAGCATTTCTCAAGTAACTCTTACAGAGGCAGGTGAAGAGCTTTACATTACCTCTGCCCACTCTGCTCCTTGCTCATTACTACTCCTTTCTGCAGCTTGTCCATGCTATTCATATCATCAACAAATCAAAATAAAGGGGCTACTTTATCAAGCATCAGATGCTGGGCTTACCCAAATGGCTGAGGGACTTTCTTTGGAACAGTCCTTTATGCCTTGAGAAAAACTGGCATAGCTGAGGTAACACAAACCTCAGTGGGAAGTGTACGCAGCTGTGGGATGGCAACATGCAGTGCTAAATGAGAACGGAAAAATTCTCTGGATTTCCATGCCCAATGAGTCTTGTTCATTATGACTTCAGGAGGTCACAGAGGTGCAGATAGTTGGTAAGACAGAGACATTCAGCATCAGCTGTTGTGCAAGCACATGCAGCTTTATCTGTAAAATTAATATATTCAATCCTCACAAACTAATCTAAGATAAGTGAGGAGTCAACCAGAGCTGGTCTTATTAGGATGCAATATAATTAATTTAAAATCACTTATTTAGTGAAACTGTGATGAACAGTGCTGTTATCCATCCAGATAACGGGGTTATTAGTGTCAAGTTGTCTGAGGGCAGGAAGTAGGAATGAACTGCAGTTAAATAGCAGATGTGTGCCAGATGTAACGTACAAATACCCCCTTCCCTGTTTTGCCCTGATCCTGCTGCCAGGCCTTGCCTCTTTGGTATTTCAGTTGTTTGATCTCTGACATGTACTAAAAAATCTGCTGACAATCAAAAGTCAGTACAGTCACTTACCATTGGTCAATTAATCAGAATGTCATTTCATCTGCTGCAACACAGTGTGAAATACAAAAACTTTCTTCAAACTACTCCTCAGTTTCTCTATTAACCCACCAGATACCACTAAAATTACCCCAGTAAGTTTTATCTTGTGTTCAGGTCATATACACAAAATGCTTACCAAATAAGCAAAAAATCCCCCCAAAACGCTCAAAACCAAACCAAAATAAAAGCAAAGTAAGAAATTAATATAATACAGATGAGAAATATCAGCCTTGGGGCACTGCAAAGGCATAGAGGGGGATTTAATTCAGCAATAAAAATGAATCCTTTTATTCTTCAAAATGTAAAAGTGTTTTTTATAATGACATTTAGCTGCTTATGAAAAACAATACTACAAATCTAAGAGTTAGCCTGATGATATTCCTTGGTACTTTTTCATTCTGAATTTTAGAATTTCTGGAGGCTTATCTGTCTCCATGCCCTGTGGCACCTTGTCCCATAGGATGGCAGGTCCTTCAAATTCTGCCTCCCTGCCATGGAATGCAGAGCTGGAGAACCAGCCAAAAGACCAGCATTGCCCCCACCACAAGTGAAAAGACATGCAGGCTTAGTCCATGTTTCCTCCCCCTGCATCCATGCACCAGGGCTCACTCAAAACCTGTGCCTGGGAACAGGTTTGTATCAAAGCAGTTGGTATGAGTTGGGATTGAACTGAAGCCTGGGACAAATCCTGTCATGGCACTTTAGCACTGCCTTGAAATATCTATTTCAAACCGTTCCCGTGCGCGGGCATGGGGTCAAGTCACTTGCAGCACAACTGGATTGAATACAAAGTTAGAAACACCCCTTTCTTAGCTGGAAATACAGGATGTAGCCACCTAGAAAGCCAGGGATGATGTTTTAGTCTAGGAAACTTTTTAGATATAATTGATTCCCCTGTCATTTTACGTACTTCTTTTCTAAAGCAAAAAAGAGATATATACATCTCTACTACATTCAAATTTGGTTATCACAAAGTTTGTGGGGGTTTTTTGAAATAGTGCTTGCCAATTTTAGTACATTTTGATGGAAACCCTTTTTAAAACAAATTCACAATGCTCTTTATGTGTGCTCAGAAATTAGCTCTAATTTAAAGTTCATTGCCAACAAAATCAATACCTAGGGCTTCTGCAATCTGTCTGTGTCTGCTTAGAGACAGAAAATATAGCATTCAGGATAGAAATGGACACAACAAATTCCAAAGATACAAAAGAAATATAGATAATTAGAATTTCAGTTACCAAAAGGAGACCACTTCAGAAAGGATAGGTCAGACTGAGCCACTCAGAAGTCTCTCTGGAGAGGCGATATTTGCAACACTTCTCCATCATTTATACATTTCTGGCTCGCTCTGGTCACGTTTCATAAACAGGTACCTCAGCAGAGCACCTTTAAAAATGTGGTGGAGATGCCTAAAGGGTTCTTTCACTGTTCTTCTCCCATGCTACAACTTACTCTAAACTCCAAGGCAGCCCACATCTCTCCAGTGCTGCCAAGCAGCTGGGTCATCATGAACATTCCTAGCCAGCTGAGAGCAGCCAGCAACACATTAGGGCAGAGCTCAAGGTGAACTGAAATGTTCTTTTATTTGTGAGCAACTGAGCAGACAATAAATCTTCAAGAAAAGCTCTGCTTAAAGATATCCAGGCCCTGCGAAAAGGATGTGGCACATTATCTTTTTAAGTCCTACCATGCACTCACTGGGTCTCCACAATTAAACGATTCCAGCCTAGAAATTGCTTTTGAAATAAAATGATACTTTCTCTTTCATCTGAGTATGAACTGGTGATATTCCCTTGCCCCATCCCCACGTAGTAAGTCATGATCCTTGTAGTTCAACTCATGTCCAAAACTGAAATGAATCATGCCATTTTTTTTTTTTAGAACTAGCCACGGGCTCTTGTGTATGTGAATATATTCAACAAGAATGTTTTGAGGATTAAAGCACCCTCGTAAACTGAACTGGAAAGAATGAACTGGTTTATTAGTTGATGTAACATTTGCTTGTATTATAGACAAACATGTGACTTCAGTGATAACTTGTTTTATTGCCATTTATACCCGCTACTCCTATAAAACCTGAAAAGCATGGTCCAGAATTTATTTCCCTTCTATATCACCAGGGAAATGGTGAACTGAGTTCCCAAAACGTTCATACTTTGCGAATTGGCTTAAAGCAAAGATGCCAGTAGAAGTCTAGGCTGAAAAAAGTATCAGGGCCTCTTTTATTTGGTAGAACCTGTATTCATCACGATGGTCTCAAACATCTGCTTCGTTTGATGAGTGTCACTGAGAAAGTTAACAACTCTTATGCTTTGAAACTGAGCATATAAATTCCTATGGATGTCATGAGTGACAGAAGACACAGGTCTCTGCCAGCCTGGGTGCAGAGGGTCTTTCCATTTTCAAAAGAAGACTTGCACATTCGTTATGGTGCTGCATTTCCAATGTAGAAGACTGTTACAGACAGATAGAGACACAACATGATGACTGAATAACGGTGCTAGTGCAGGAATACACTCTGAATAGCAATTTAGGCCTAGTTCACATAGGTGACAGAGCCAAGTTAATGAAGAAAGGATAGCAAATACGGAAAAGAGAGGCCCCAAGAGAAATGAAATTACTTTCTGAAAATCACACAAATCAATCTAAATCTCCCAAGTGCCAGTCTAATAGCACATACATAACCATTCTTTGCTTTCACAACATGCCATCCTCCACTTATACTCTTAGAAAACCACTTGTGCTGCAGTTTGAAGTGCACTGTAGAGGACAAAGAGTAAGACAGATCTTAAAGCTCAGCAACCCTCGCTCCTGTTTTATACTGGTTCTAATCAAGCTATGCTGAAAGGTAGTCTTTGGATCTCATTGTTTGTGCAGCGTTAATGAATGCAGCATCTCATATACATGTCTTCCAATTTGAAAGCAGGTCTGTCTCACAGATTTTGGTCACCGGAATAAATGACAGGGAAAAACTCAATCTCAAGCCATGTGTAGCTGTGAGCATGTTAAAAGGGCTAGATGAAAAGCGAGTGTTATAGTTTGTGTATCATCACCACTAACAAGCAAGTTTGCAGACAGAAATACTAATTCCTTTGGATATTGAGATGCCTCCACTGTGGGGACTGATTTCTATCAGGACACTTATTTAAAATTCTAGCAGGTTTTTATTCAATCCCACAAGTAATTTTCTAGAGCTGTTAGAAAACAGGAATTATGAAAGGATGTTTTCAGGTGATCCAAGGAATATAGTCACCATTATCATCATATCTGGAAATCAGAGCCATGGGTTGTCCCCATGCTGTGCTTCCTGAGGGAGTCCTAGGGACCCAGTGAGGTTTTTCTGTAATTGTCAGAGACCAGAATTAGGTGAAATTAGGCACATCTTAGTGCCCTCAAGTCCACACATTGGAAGTTATTTTCATAGAAAAAGAAAATTACTTTTATAGGTTGCCTTCTGATTTAGAACAATTTTTACTAGTCAAATGTGTTTCAGTCAATTCAGTAATTGTCCAGAAAAGTGCTCTGCAAATACCTTTCCCAGTCTTCATTGCCTTATGAGACTATAAATAAAGAACAAACATATAAATTACCACTCAGTTGTATTTATTTAGGATGCAGTAAAAAGCAGCAAAGCAATGAAGAAGAAAAGTGAAATCTTTCTGAAAGGGCACAAGTTCCTTCCACTCTATGGCATGTTAACTCCTCTTTGCTCAGCTCCAAAAAGTTTTCTGTGGTCCATCCAGAGGACTCAAAGTGCCCAAGAACAAATATTTCAGACTAGGTAAAAAAACAGAGGAATATTTTAAACTTCTCAGCAGATTTCTCTGAATCTCTAATATTAGAGGTCAGCTCAAAGCCTGAAATCATGAGGTTTCATAATTTTCCAAAAGATGTTTAAGCAATAATTATTAGAAAGGTAATTACTCTTTTTATTCACATAGATTTCTGGTCCCTTTTCTCATCTTGCTTAATACTGTAGGCCAACAACACTCAGTGATAATAAGCTCCACATTTTAGCTGGGATTTTGAAAAATATATTTCCTTTGATCAGGTTCCAATGCATTACTTAAATATTATATTGAACATATTCTTCTGGAGTGAAGCAGATGGTTTTTAAGGGGAGCACCTGATAAACCCATTGCCTAGGAAGGCAGGTTCCTCAAAATTTGAAAACAAAGGAGGAAAGAGATATAAATTTACCAAGCAGTATTACAAAATTTTTGGTCAGTTTCAGGAGAATATAAGGCAAAAAGGATACAGACTCCTGTTGCTTCTCGGTAGTGGTAGAAATCCAGATGCACCAACACTGTGTTAAAACACATCAGTATAACTGAAAACTATGGAATGAATTTCAGATATTTAACCTCAGTCACATGTGTAGCCAAGTGAAATAAAGAATGCACTACTGCCTGGCAGATTTATTTGGCAGCACTGGGATTTGTGTTCCTGCAAATTCAGACTCCTCACACTGGGATTTTGGTTCATCTGTCTTTTTAGGGCTTGAGTGTAATTACTTTTGCATGATTTTGTTATGCACTTCTCTATATTGTTGTGAATTCCAGTCACAAAGATGGGATAAATAGAGGCATCTGGGGTTATGCGTTTTTCATTTCTGTCACTGTAATGTGAAAATGGCAAATTTGGGGGCTGTTTCCCTGTTTCAGGAGCATGACATCTATTGATAAGGGCTTTGTGACTCCGCAAATTAACAACACTCAAGAACACTCAATCTAGCTCCCAAGTATTGCAGGACCAATAAAACTGTGGATATGCACTGCAAATGGCTTCCTCTGGCTGTTGTTTATAGGAGTTTTTAACAAAACCCTCACATCAAGCAGTAAGTGTCGCCACAGTAGTACCATTGATTTCAACTGCACTGCTCAAGTAGTAACTCAGTGTGAATAAGGGTATCCATCTGGTCCTTGGAGATGTAGTTGCATCAGTTGAAGGATCTGTTAGGCATTCCCCAAGCTGTCTGTACTTGTAGACATACGGGCTAGCACAAAATTAGGCCAGGGAGTATGCTGATAGAGCAATAGCCAGAATAATCTGAGCAATAAAGACCCTATTACAATCCAAGAGTGGCTCCCCAGTGTGATCAGGAAGTGCACTGTTATGCAACTAAGAAAATTAATTAGAAGTAAATGTTTAGGGAATGCAGGTTGAAGACATGTTGCAGCACAGTATTGTCTAGCTCTGCAGTACTTTTAAGACCTGCTGGTAGTATAATTGGTTTTGTCTCTGAATGAGCTGTATTCCCAGACATCTCTATTGACCACTCCAGCGGCACAGATCATAATTTACTACATACTTCAGCCTACCAAAACCCATATCAAAACTTATTGTTCACTTTTTGCTCAATGCAGGGAACGTCTTTGGTTCAGCCAGGTTCTTTCATCTTCTAACTAAGTTCTGATTTAACTGTATCTACCTATCCACACAATGATCTTGAATTTAGGGATGGAAATATTCTCTCATTGAATATCCTCAAGCCAAATATTACTTTGTTGCCAGCTACTTTTAAAGGAATTAAAGGAGATCTGGCCAGGAGTATTTTACTTCACCTTTTTTTTTCCAGGAATCCCAGAACAGAAGCGTTCATTCAAAGTAAAACAAAGTTAAAAAAAAAAAAACCCTCATACTCCTGGTATTTGAGGAAATTTCATCTGTTCTGTGTGTAAGAATTCATAGGAGCAATACCCTGATTTGGCAACTACCATGATTTTTCAAGACTAGCTCACGTATATACTGTACTCAAAAGATACCTTAGCTTAAAGTACATCTCTATTGACAGTAGAACATCACCATTACACAGTGTTGTAAAACAGATGCAGAGATCAATCTGATCAGTCAGTAAGCACCTTTATTCAGCTTTGCTGTCTTTCTATATACCCCATTCGGTTACATAACTGTGAGCCCACGAGGGTGACTACAGTGTACTATTGGCTAAAGGTAGCTGTCCATAAGGCTATTACCAACATATTATTGGCTAAGCTACCGTGCATGCCAAGAAACCAAGTTATACTAAAGTTAGCTATGTTGACAGTTCATGTCCATTGTTTTCCTTTCAGGTGGTACTCGTTCCCACTGAACTAGCTGCTGGGTTCCTCCAAGCTGGCCTGTGTTTATCTTTCGGCTCTCTGCTTCAAGGTCTCATTAGAGTTGCTCAGTATCAAGCATTCTCACAGCATCCAGGCCTTGTTCTCTGTAAAATCTTCCCACAAAAAAGCTCCATGACATCAAAGACTGGTGATAGGACATCAGATATTGAAGAGAGATATCCTTTAAACTGGAATGATATTGGCAGTCCTATGGGTAAAGCTGGCTCAGGGGTTCTTATGAGGACAGGCAAAATTAAGTCTGTCAATGTCAGAGTCACTAGGATCCCCTGGAATGCAGTCACAGACCTTTACCTATGGGTCATCTGTGGTGACCACTCACCTATAAACAGCAGTTTTTTGGGGGGGTCAGGCCTCAGGCTGCACTCTCCTCACAGTGTTCCATCTTACCCAAGACTTCTGTTTTTATGGCATGTGTATATTTGAATTTATTTTGTATAGTTGCATAACTTTCAGAGGAAGAATGGAGAAGCACCTCCCTTCCAATAGCACCTTGGGCTAGGTGGTAGAACCTCCCCATGAGACAGAAGACACTGACTTGTGCCATCTGAAGAGAAGGGGGGTGGGCTTTGAACAGATCTTCTCACATGCATTCTGGCTAAGTGCTTAAACTACTATACCACCACGTATGGGAGGAGAGTGAAAGTGGCAGGAAAACAACTTCTCCCTAGTGCTATCACTGTGTTTCAAAAAGAACTGGAGGTGCTTTAGGCATCCTCAGAGATCCTCCTTGGACTACATCTCTCAGAGGACTCTTCACTAGAAAAATATCTAGTACTGCAAACTTTGAGTCTGAGCTAGATGCCAAAACCTGAAAACTTAAATATTTCTGCACATTTTGAGAAATACAGCTTTCAGGAACTTCAGCAGCTCCAGTACAAAATCTGCAGCAACTCTGAGCAGTGGTATGTCCCCAGGAAGTTAGGAACTGAGCACAGGGATGTCTGAGCAGTGCAGCTTTGGAGAGAGGGTCTAAATGCACGTAGGGAGCAGTTTAAGTGAACTCCTGAAGGATACCATGGAAGACACCAGTGAAGAGAACTGAACCTCAAGCTCCTAAGTCAGAGCACTACACATAACCTTTCTATGAACTTGACAGAATACACTGGAAATCCCTGGTATGACCCACACCATGTTTAAAGTCATGACTTTTTTTTTTTTTTTGGTTACTCATGTTACTGGTGTCACCATACAATGCAGGGCATGAACTGTGAAATTAATTTTGGTTTCTTTCTCCATCAATCTTGTTCATTGTTTGTGCCCTAGTCAGCTTGGACACTAAAATTTTTTTAGTTCATTTCCCACTCAAGCGTTCATACACCAGATCAACATGTCTGAAATTCAAACGTTATCAGTATGTATAAAAGCACACACTACAAAAAAACTTCCAGCCCAAGACTGAGACAAGTTCAAATTAAATTAACATGTAGAAGGCTGGCACTCTCTGTTGGAATCAGCTTCATTATTATTAAGTTAACAACTGCTGCTTCAGACAGCTCCTTCTCTCAGGATTTTGACTAAAGGTGCTTTACAAACTAGAGGTCAGGTTGGTACTTTATAATTTTCTCATTTTTCCATTCATCTCCTTTCTTCTGTTTAATTAAGTCCATGCTGATTTTTTTCTGAAACTGACAATAGTCTCCTAGTTTTCTGCATTCACAATTATGATCTTCCACAGCAGAAGATGCCACCCAAGGCAGAGGGGAGCATCCTTTGTGTGACGTGACCTGGAGTTTGGAACAGCCCAGAAATGCCACCACCCTTCAGCACAGAGAATTCACAGGATACCCTACTGTCTTCCACAATACAAAAAAAAAAACACCTAGTAATTAATCCTGTGTTTGATGAGCACTGCATTTCCTGAGCTCCAACTCCATGAAATTTAATGAGTAAATATACCAAGCTTTTAAAACACAGCAAAACACAGTTTGCCATAAACCATTTTGGCCGCAAAGCCTGCTTAAAATCCCAAGAGATCCCACCTGCTTAAGAATTTGTGCTGGGTAAATTTACACAGTAGACTAAGAGTGTGATTATAGATTGGAAAAACATACATGGTTTTACAAATGTGTACAATTTTAAGCTAGCTAGCTTAATAATTGTGCCAGATATCTTACTTGTATCAATTACCAAATAAATTTGTTTAAATAAAAGGACAGATTTTATTTTCTGCTTAAGCCTACATGGATGACATTAAAGATGGATGATATTAAAAACTTGGAATCCAGAGACCTGTGTCCAAGAACTAGCCTAGGATTGCTGACCAATTAGGCAATTAAGGTACACAGAGAAAATAAGACATAGATATGAAAAATATCTGGAAGTCTCATATCTCATGCTATCTCTAGCTAAGATGTGGTAAAAGGATTTGATTAAATATTAAAGAGAGCACTGATGGTTTTATAATTAAAACAATGTCACTTTGCCCTGGACTACTCTCTTTTTCCCTCAAAAGCTAAAGCATACGAAGAAGTAGCCTGACACTTTTCAGAGTTCTGAAAGGCAATGAGAGCTATGGGTACCTAGTAATGAATCAATTTATTTGCTTTTGTGTCTAAATGCAGGCCCTCAGTGGTGTGCAAGTTGGTTGCTTATTTTCACTTTATACTCTGTGCTGTCACTGCCAGGGCAGAGGCATTCATGGTGGGAAGCTCAGTAGCATCCCTATGGAGCTACAGGGTTGAGTAAAGACACAGAAGAAACAACCATATACAGTGAAATGTGTTTAATTTACTCATGTGTTCATGACGCAATGAAGACACATCTTTGGAAAGATTTGTGATTCTTTCTACATAGAAAACCTAGCAGTTTTCCTGGGGTATTTGTGCCCCATATACCTTTGTCATGTGAGCTGCTTCAAAGTGGTATGTGACCTCAGCAGATCACCTTGTTGACATTGTTCCCGCATGGATGAAAAGATGATTAATTCAGCTTCTTCCTGGCTGCTGTCTCAGCATTTGTTCAGGTGCTTCTTTAGTCCATTGCTCAGAAACGTTTCTACAGATTATTTTCTGCTTCACACCCCTTCCCTTCCAACATGTGTCTCCCCAAGAACCATACTAGCCAAGCCCTCCTGCCCACGCTGGCAGGTGATACTGTGCTGCTGGTGGGGGACTACACTTCAGGTGAGAGCTACATCAGAGATTTTAAAGAATGAAGAAGGAGTTAATGAGTGGCCAACGGTAACAAGGGAAGTAATTTGCTTTTTTAAAGGAAGAGAGAATTCTATGTTATGCAGAGACAGACACCATGGCAACAAGCTTGTCAGGCAATAGCAGGGCACTACTTTAAGATTAACTACCACTGGGGACATCATTAGCAGTGGAGAAACTTCAAAAGATTTGGAATTTGAGTTCCTTTCACACTCAGAATTTCACTTGCTTTCATGGTGTTATTTGAATCTCTAGTCTATAAACTTAGATTGGGATAACATCAACAGCGGGCTGGGATTTTGGATGTATCCTGAATAAGATGGAAAAGGAAAACGTGCTCACAGTATCTCAGCTCTTTCAGGCCTGCCAAGTTGTTTGAACTGCATGGAAATGACGAACTAAAACATATCATTGAGTCAGGTTCAGTCAAATTGTCTAAGGCAAAGAAAGAAAAGGTGTTTGAAAAGAACTGCTCCCACTGTGCTTATTTGATACACAGTCATGAATCTGATCATTAACCTGCAGTGATGTGAAAGGAAAGATCCCTCTGTAAATCCACCATTCTGGGAGGATTAGCAGGTGATAGACAATTACATGTACGATCTGTTTTTAGGTAGATCCTTGTGACTGTCTTGCACTTCATGCAGATGTTTACCTTAGTGCGAAACTGGTGTTGGATGCTCATTGGTACAATTCATATGCATACAGAAGTTCCTCTATAGGCAACCACAAGACAATTAGTGCATAATGAGGTTAGGACTCTGAACAGTGCCTAATATGAATTACATTTTAGGGGAACAATGGACAGAATTAAAGTTTTCAGTGTACATGTTCGCAGTGCAAGTGAAAACATCTCTTTGGGAAAGTGGAGAGAGAAAGGAAAGATCTGAAGAGCCATTGCAGAGTTTCCATAGGGTTCTTTCTTGGCCCACCTTATTTATAAAGTCCTGAGAATGCCATGCAGCATAGATTTCAGAGACAGGGTGCATATCAAAACTTCACGTAAGTTTGTGACTTGTATGCATTATAATTTCCTGTGACAGAGCTACTCAAATCTAGCAGGAGCTGCAGATTTCACAGCTTTGAAAAGGAAGCACAAACAACATACAAGGTGTAAGAGTCTAGAGTGCAGGTCTGCACGGCCTGTCTCAGGTTTACACATCCCACTGCTTCCACAGAAACTGCTGCAATTGTTTTAGTCAGAAGGCATTTTAGCCCCATCAAAACTAACTAGGAGAGCTGATGAGTGCAGACATTTGTTCACCTTGCATCACAAGGAAGGAAAATAAGGTGGACGTTAATCGTCCTATTGCAGATGCATCAAGCACAAAGGAGGAGTGCATTCGATCCCATGAAAAGGCTTATTTTTGAGCAGTTGCTCTCTGAGACCTGATAGCCAAGTGCTGTGCTCAAAAAAAAATGAAAGAGGAAGTGGCTCCTCTGGAGCTGCCTGCTTCCCAAAGATAAAGGAAGATGGAATGTAGCACTCTGCCTGTCCCATACAGGAGGGTGAAAGTCATTGAGATAACCATGTGAATTATTGTGATGGGGGCATCTTGCTTGACGTAAAGGGATAAGAACTGGAAATGTGCAATGGATTTCTCCATGTATTTGAGTTTTACCAGTACTGTGGAGAGAGTCGTCTCTGATAATAATTGGAATGAACTGTTGAACAGCACATGTGAGCAGAAAGCAAATCTGAAGCTGCATTCAGGTAGCTCACCCTGCTGCATGGTTAGCAAGGAAACATGTTGTGTTCTCAAGATGTTGGGCCAGGAAGGACATTTTCATCTTACTGAATGGGCAGAGCATTCACTAGAAAAATCTCAAGATTTTGGAGACCTCATTTTGCACCAGGTAGCTCGGTCTGCCAGGCAGGTGGAGATATGTAGATCTCTGTTGTTGGTCAGCAGGTAGATACCTATCATGAGAAACTGGTGACAAACTAGAACAGCTGCATGTATGTCACAACCAGTGATACATGTGCAGAGACAGCACACACTCAGACAGAAAATCTAGGGTTCCTCCACTGGCTGTTTTTATCTTGCAGCCTGAACTAAGAAGTATTTTTTTCTCTTTCACTGGGACAAGAACTCTAAATGAGAGCAGCAAATACCATCTATTAGAAAGGCAGAGCCACACACTGAAAGAGATTATACCTCCCTTTTAGTCAGACAGCTGTAGCCAGCACTAAGAAGAAATGCTTGGGGTTTATCACTAGGCATTCTGTGTTTGGAAACAGGAACCAAAAAACAGCTTTCTTCCTGCATAAAGAAACAGCTTGGGAGTAAGCAGGTGCAGAGAAAGACCTTTCTCAAACACTGCACTGAAGAGAGAGGGGGATGGAGCCTTGACCATACATATGCCATGGGAACACAGAGCTCTACCTACACTCCTGCTACTGGGGAGAAGCATTGAAGACAAGACATCTCATCAGCTTGTTACTGTGAGTTACAGAAATATTTTCTGATCACTGAAAACAACTGCTAGATTCCCTTACCTGAATTGCTGTGCTATCACTGACTAAAATGTGAAATTAAATGCAAGATTTTTTTTAAATGAACAAAGGTTGTAGAAGAGGTTAGGAAACCATAATATTGTTAGTCAGTGAATAGTAACTTCAGTTTCTCCTCTAAACTGTGATCCACATTAGAACGTCCCATTCATGCTCAAGCTCCTGGACCACCAACACATGTATTTTATGTTTCTCCCTTAGCACTTGCCTTCATGAGCTTCTGGGCTCCAATCACTCACCTTGTAAAACTGCAAACCCCACATCTGAGTACTGAAGTACACATATTTGTACTGAAGTACAAATATTAAAAGGCTCATATGAAATAACTGCAGCAAGTTGCCTGTGGCTTTCCATCCCTTCTCCTCTTCCTGGAAGACTGAGCCAAGGCTTGTGGAGGAGTGCCATCATTGTTGCCTAATTCCCTGTTCATCCTTGGGCCTGTGTCCTTGCCCAATTCCCCTGTGCTTCCAACAGCTCATCATCTGTCTTTGAGATCCTCACCCCAGCTTCTGCAGGTGCTTGGCATAGCCAACGGGGACAGTTGTCTCAAAAGAGAGGTAGTCAGAGCAGCAACAAAGATTTTGCCTGGACTCTGAGCATGGGTTTCTCTCTGTGGAACACATACTGAACATTGCAGGCAGTGGAGATCCCTTGCAGGATTTTAAACACGGATGAATTTTGATACACAGTCAGAAGTCAAAATAAAGCCGCCTGGGCCCATGTATGTGAGTCAGCATTTGTGACATTTCAACATGAATCACAGCAGGAAAAGTAAAGGTTTGGATTTATTTGTTTGTTTTATTTGTTTGCTTATCTTTTTTGATTCAAGAGTGTATTTATTTTCTAACTGGTAAGAAATTGCTTCATTTTTAGCAGGCTTAAAATAATTTGCCAGTAATAAAAACCAAATTTCTTTCTCTGCTTTCCATAACAAGGAGAAGACGAATGCATCCATGTTCAGATGGGCCTCAGAGGTCTCTGCTGAATTAATTGACTGTGGTTCACACCAGAGTGCAACTCAACCACTGAAGGAAAAAGAGAACAAGGAGTCAGACCATCTGGTCAGTCCACAGGATATCACTGGGACACCCTACCACAGCTCTGGGAGAACAAAAATTTGGTTCTCCATCTTAATCTGTTGTATGCATAAGATCCATCTGCTCTGGAACTTCGGGGAAATATATTACCAGGACTGGCCTCAGAAGTTGCAAGTGCTGTCTCTTCTGAAAGAACAGTTCTCCAGGGCAAGCTGCACGACCTTTGAAAAATTCTAGGCTGGAGTATGCAATATAGAAATTCAGTTAGATTTAACTAACTGTTACTGAAGGCCACAGGGCTTCCTATCCGTCTTCCTCCCTTTCAGCCAGTTTTCAGTTGAGAGGACTATTTGGATGGACCTCTTGGGACCCCTTCTAGTTGTTTCCTGAGATATATTTGTCTTCTACAATGGAAAGGCTCAAGATGATTACTTTTATGACAAGCTTCAACAGAAGAAATTTGCATTAAAAACAATATGGAATAAAAGAAGACCGGGCATCTTTAAAAGTCTCTTCTAATTCTGGCAGGTTGATCAGTACATTCTCTGCCAGACAAGAACACTTTCCTGTTGTGTGTTTTCTAATGAATTGACCATTGCTCCTGAAAAGGAGACAGTGAAACACAATGTGTAAGCATCTTCTCAATCAACATCAGGGGTTTTGAACATATCTTTACTTTTTTGCTCCTATAAGGTTCATTCTATTAACTTGGACAAGCCTTCCAAGCTGAAGAGCCTATTCTCATAGACAAACTTTCCCTTGAAGTTACATTCATTTTACCACTTATAAAAATTATTTTAAATAAATGCCTTTTAGTGTAGTTCATTTATGTAGCTTAACCAGATATTATTTCAACCTGACCAGCCTCACCTCAGCCAGAGAGAGCTGGATGACTCCACTCTTGTCTTTGTCCAGAAGCTGAAACACTTCTGAAAAGTAGAAGAGGAGGGGAAAATATTGGATAAAAATGACAGAGTTTGGCATGTGAAGAATCAGTCTGACAAAATTTAGAAGTATGGCTTTTTGCCATGGTCTACAGGAATTCTAGAATGGCTCAGTAAAAGAATATTACAGCTGTTCTTCTTTCCTCTTACAAGTAACTCCTAACCCTCTTCACAGAGTGGAATCTTCAAATCTACAGCAGCAAACCTAGAGTTGGCAGGAGGACAAGTATAAAATTTGATGCAGCAGCATCTGGTATGTTCCAGGGACAAGCCAGACAAAATCAAGTCTGTTTAGGGAGTGCAAATGATAAATGGTACTATTTAAGGAGATGGGACAACCTGGGGGACACAGCACTGACCATAAAGTGTAGATGACTGTAAAGCAGAAGAGCAGGGGAAGTTATGAAAACATGTCCCCTGTGCTCCACAGTCATTCTGACAGAAAGACTTCTGCTATTTCTCTGCCACTTTTCCCAACAGACAGTTTAACTGGCACTCTCACTATTCCAGGCAATTTTTTTACATATAGAATTAAAAGACACCAAATACTTAATGAAACCCCAAAGTTTTCAGGAACTCCCCTTAGCTGATGAACAGAAGCACTTACTGAATAGGGTCTCCAAGTGAATCATACAGGCCACAAAGCCATCAAAATCAATGGTCAGCTTGCTGCAGGCATAGCGGATGACAATACTGTGCTGCACCTGATTATTGAGTGTAAAACCTGAAGACAGGGGAAGAACATGAATCACTGACACGGCAGGTTAATATGCTGCCTTTGATGTGACTTATCCACGGACTGTTGCAGTTGCAGTCAGCCCTGGATAAAGGACTGAGGACTTGTATTCCCCCAAGAAAGCCTGTTGGATTCCCATAACCCATCTCTGTTGTGGAGCCTTTGCAAAGCCCAGTGCTGGGTGAAGAAATGCATAAAGTTCCTACACTACATTTTGTCAGACTGCATATTTTACAATGTTTCACAGTATAATCAGCCCTATGTTCCCCAGATAAACCCCTAATTAGCAAGTCGTGGCACAGCAGCTGAATGCCAGTGATTGCAGTAGAGCCAATTGCTCCTGTAATACATTGGGTTCAATTCAGGCCCATATTAGAGTTATTTTTGTCTCTGCATCATTCACATAAACTCGACCAAGCATAAGACAAATCAAAAAAACAGTGCTCCCCTAGGTGCCCCTGAGCGAGCAAGCACTGCTCCAAAAGTGAATAGCACAGATCAGAGAGAAGGTTGTTGGGGCACACCTTGATCAGGATTGCACCTTCTCTAGTGTAGTAAATGGTGGTGGGAGGAAATGAAGGAAGAAGATTTGGACAGATCTGAAAGAGGACAATTAGATTAGGGAACAATGAGGCCAAAATTAGAGCAAGTAATAACCAGATGGATAAGCAATAGTCACAGCGTGGACAAAATTATCAGTGGTTCATAACGCAGAACTGAGGACAGGTTGTGATGTATGTATTAGCAAAAGGATGTAGTGGTATGTGACTGTCAGGAAGTGAGAAGGGCACTGGCCACACTGTGCTCTAGGCAACAGGGAGGAAGAAATGCCATTAAAGGTCCCACTGTTCTTCTGTCCTTTGGCGGATGGACTGCAGTGATCCAACAGCATCCCAAGCAGCATACTCACCTGCCTCTCTCAGGGCATTTTGCATCTCATGGGAGTCAATGGTACCAGAGTAATCTCTGTCCACTTTCTTATAGATCTCCTACAGCAGAGGAATGAGGGAATGCAGAAATGGCTTTTCAGTGCCTGTCAGTGCAGAAACGTGGCGGAGAAATACAGGCAGACAGGCATTGGCTTTCTTACCTGAATAACAATGCTAGTGCAGACATAGTAACAAAAGGCTACCCAGGAGGCAGCAGCCAGAATGAACCAGGGATCCTCCAGGGTTCAACCTTGGTTTGCTAGTCCACCCTGCAGCCCACAACCTGCTGTTCTCCCTGTTCCTTGTAGTTAAATCAAAGTCAGGGCATTTGTGCCTACCTCTGCTGTGCATACAGTCTCAATTTCTGGTGGCTGAGACAGGGGCTACCCCTACAAGGCCAAGTTCCTACTCCTTGAAAGACTAATGAGTGAGGGATATGTTTTAAGTAGCTACTGGCAAACAAGGCAGACTGAGAAACGTACTTCCATGGGCTGGCAGCCTGCCTGCATTCATGTTACATGGTGGCAGACAGGCCATTGAGGAAAATATCTTATCATTTGGCAAAACCTGCAAAAAAACCCAAAGTCCATTTTGCTTAATATTTCAGACAAGGTGACAGATGCTTCCTGCTGCCAGCAGGTTTGTTATCCAGAATTAGAAGTCACCCAGACCTACAGCTCAGATCGGCTCTCAGGGCTTGCTCTGTCAACACCAGCCTCTGGACAGAGCCAGTGCCTCTGGCTGAAGGAGAGCTGAAAGTTTCCTCATGAACTTCCATGTCAGATGCTTTGTGTTTACCAGCATCAAGCAAGGTAACAGTAGATTTGTCCAAAAGTGATATTGTAAAGGAAAGCAGGTGCAGATTTGACCTTCCTTTTAACTGCTTGAAGTTGGGTGCATTTCTTGGGATATTAAATCCTCCATCATAAAAATAATTCAGCATTTCTAAAAGATTTTAAAAATACAAAGTCAGTTTTTCGTGGATTGTAAAAATATGTTTCTTGTGTTTGCTGGTGCTCAGCTGGCAATGTATCGTATCACAACAGCAGAGGCACGTTCATATGAGCTTTTAATACATCAGATAGCAGAGAGCTGTCTTTGCCAGCGATGAAGAGAATTAGTCTGTCTTTCCATAAGGTATTGCAAATGTTAATGGTTTAACCCTATGTCAATTCTGGATCTCTATTTCAGAGCTGAGGGGGAAGAAGAGACAGTTAGAAATATTACGTTACCAAATACTTTTGAATCTTCATCCAAAGTATCTTGAATTCTACAAGTCCCAGGGTGCCGCTTGCATTGGTCTGGGGTTGTTAAGGCATAGTTCAAACATCACGATTTCTCCACCCTTAGCAAAACTGGATTGCAACCAGTTCTGATAAAAGCAAATCATCCATCGAAGTGTCATCTTCATGTTATATACATTCTCATTTGTAACACATCTCATACAGACATGCCCACAGCTTTGCATTTGCTTAGCTAAAGGCATGCCAAGAATTTCTAGGCTATCTGCACTCTCAAGGAATGATTTATGGGATTGCTAAATATATAAGCATAATTAGATCCACTCAAATTTTGTACGGTTAACATTAGATTAAAGGCCTTAGGGAAACAAACGGCTGGCCTTGCAGCAGACAAGTGTTAGAAAGCAGAAACTGTAACTGAGAGTGAACAGACAGAGTCAATAGAAGGCTGCACGGTCTTCCCCCATGTCCTTCAGGGCCCTGAACATCCCTTTCTATGGAAAATTATGCAGAAACAAGGACTCGGCCCTCCAATGCCGTACTTGCTGAATTGCTTTTTTGGGTTGGGGAGTTTAGGGCAAAGGCATCGCTTCTAACAGCTGATGATCCACAAGATCCACAGCTAATCCCTGCCACATCATGAGACCTACATTAGTGTAATCCTGGCAGCATGGTTCTTGAGTGTCCCAGTGCACTGGCTATCTTCCCAGCACATCAAAGGAGTACTGGGTAGATGTGCTGACCTCTCTTTTTCCCTTGAATACACAAAGCTTATTAGCTCCCTTGTGCTCTATGAGTTCTGCAGAAGAAAGGGAATTAGATCACATACTTGTAGCCTTCCTTCCTCTAAACAAGCTGTACAGCTTGTCTCTGCTGCTTTGAGCTCTGTGCTATATAAGCATTGTCTGACTAGGAGACAGAAGTTGAGGTTGTGCTTAAAACCTGCCTCCTGCCAAGCATGCTGAGTATGCATCAGGAACTGTGCAGGTGCATCCAGGCAGAAGGTCCTGCATCCCCTCCCTGCTATTTTTAGGGAAAGGTTAAGCAATGAGAGATGCAGAGCAGGTGAGAGAAGCAGTTGATTGTTAAATGGTTCAGGTTACTGCCATGCTGAGCTGATAGAGCTGCTTGGGTTAATTTTATACCTCCAGCCATGCACCTGGACAGTGGAAGTGTCCTTAGCCCTATCTTGCCAGAAAGTTTTGCAGAGGAGATTCAGCAACTTTAAAGGTGATGAAGTGACATTCAAAGGATACATCTAAAAGGCTGATCATCTCTCTGCAAGTGTTAATGTTGAATCCATCACTTTTAATATCCTTTCCTGTACAGAGAGGAAGGAAAAATCCAAATCAGAAATAACTTCCTGACAATTCTTTTCTGCAGGCAACCTTGGAGATAACAGCCACCTTAAAATCTTGTCAGCAAAATAAATGCACTGCCATTTCTTCCACTATTTCCCTTCTCCTGTTTAACATGACTTTTTTGGCACAGGGGCAGGAATTTCTTTTGGTTTTGGAATGGCAAGCCTCTACCTGTTCACAGAAGTTGTACAGCAGCACAATAATATCTTCCCATGATCGCCCCCCCAAGAAGGTATAGGGAATACAGTTCTTCTGCAGGATATCAGCTGGCACCCGTCAGAAGAGGAGCACCAGGTGGTCTCTTTTAGCTTAATATTAGAGGTTCAACAGATCAGGAGTAACTCAACTGGAGATGGACAAAGTCTAGATAACAGAGATGGGTTTTGTCAGCGCAGATCCCATCTGTGTGCTGATGGACCCAGACGCAGACGTTCATTCTGACCAGAGAGTAACTTCATGTCTCACCATATCAGCATGTGTCTCTCAGTTCCATTCAACAGGAACTACATAACATCACTTACTCTTTGCCAGAACCCGGTTTAGGATAGTTCGAAGTTCAGTTGCAGTCACTTCACAGTCCTGGACAGAAAATACATTATAGATGTTAACTCAAAAATTATTTGAAACAAGCTATTAATCTGCTGTCAGACAGCTGAGGACTGTTTTCCTTCCAACCTCATCTGGGGCATGTAAACCTCTCATTTTTTTTTTTATGTTTTACATTTACCATTAGACATCACATGGAGGAGATCCTCAGAAACAATGAATATTTCCTAGACTTTCAAACAGGAAATAAGTGGTATTTTAGATTTTCAGCAGGTTTAACTAGTTGTGTGACTGCCTTCTTTCTCAGTTAAAGGGGTTTGGGAGAGCATGTGAGATTTTTCAGGCCTATGGAAACTACAAACGAACAATGTTAAAATTGCCCTTTCAAAGCTCAAAAATTTCTAAGTTACAAGACGTTCCCCTCTTCAGTGCTAGTGGCCACCTGTTCCTAAAGAGAAAATCTGATGTGACAGCCACAGGTTAACACAGCAGGGCTTGTAGATACTGATGTTGGTCAAATACAATAAATAGAGAGAAAGCTCAGTCAACAGTCTTCCAATTTCTGGGGGTCCTAAACAAAAAGAAAGGAATTGGCCATTTAGGTAGTCGTCAGATTTACACACTAACTCCACAGGTAATTAATTTCACCAGGGGATTATATTTTCACAGTCCTCACTCCCATCACCCCTATTTTCAAAGTTTTTCCATGCTCTGCATTACCAAAGAAGAAATTCACATTTTGCACCAATAAGAGGAAAAATGTTGTAAAAATGCTCTATTAATAAAATAAATTGAAATGAAGCTGTGAGTTAATAAAAGAGAACTGCTTGGGGTTTTGCGAACTAGACAGTAAAAGGGATTGTCAAGTCAAATATTAGCATAATCATAACAGAGAGGTCCTAGTCGCTTTCTTTCACTTTAATCCACTTACCTCTCCAGAGAGTTTTTCAAACAGAGTCTTGAACTCATCATCTATATCTTTGTTATTGACATGAGGCTAGAAGAAAGAAATGACTGAGAGTGTGTTTTACAAGGTGGATATAGAAAGCAAGCTGTGGACATCATAAAGCAGCTTTACAGGGGACTATTTACAGCAATGTAAAAGTATACTTTCTCTGCAGCAGTGGCAAACCAGAAGCTATGACCAGCCAGAAGCTGCTTCATTTGGGAGTAATAAGTTTTTAAGACTGATGAAAAAGTTTCCTTCTGCTACTAAGACAGTTTTATAAAATATGTGCAGTAGAATCATTGCTACACCTTGCCATAGCAATTCAGCAGTTCATTGGAACCAACATTTCTCAAGCTTCAAGAAGACTATTTCTTGCACTGAAAAGGCTTATTCAATGCCCTCCCCACCTTCTCCTACCTGTACTAAATGGAAGAACAATTTAATGTATTCCAACTCAATCTATAAGGGTGCAGTTTCTGTGCCACATGGGCCCAGATACATGAAAATGCATGTGAAACTAAACCATGGCCATAAGTAAAGAATCCCCATAACAAAAAACTATATCTCATCAATAAGTACAAACACATAGTGTGACCCGAGCCCAGGGGAGAAATAGAAATCTCCCCCTTGCTTTGCCCCCACATTATGAAATTCTGCTAGAGAAAAGCCCTATCTGACATTTACCTCATATGGGTTTGCAGCTACCACATCACCAATCATTCTGAGGAAAAAAGAAAAAAAATAAAACTATCATTCAATGGCTACTATAAATTCAACAATTTTTGAAACCACCTTATCACCATACTTTGAAATTTTCCATTCTTTAATTATGGGATCTTCTTCATCATATACCTGAGAGATCTAGTTATCGTTTCGGTGCTTGCTGGAGGCCATCTGAAGAGCCATAACTCTCTAGCATGGATGTGTGTGCATCACATGTAATAGACTACTTAAGAAAATAGGTCCTTGAAATGGGACTATTTTGTCGGTTAGGAGGAAAGATAGAGCATGGGATGTGGGTGCAACACCTGTCCTTTTCCTTGATGTGCCTCACCAGCAGAAGAGGAAGATTCACAGGAGAGATACGCACTGCATTTTAGCCTTTTTCTCAGAAAAAACTCGTAGGCAAAACTCTCCATTTTTGTAAGGCTCAAAAGTGGATGGTACAATGAGGTACTCTCCACAGGGCAACTTCATGCGGCTGGAGACTTCACGCAGGTTGACATAAGGATCAGACCGTGCAGCCGGTTGATTTCTTGCGAAAAAAGCACGGTTCACGTGAATGTCTGTGATATTTTCCAGCTGTAAGAAACATGGATTTGTTAGAAACCATTCAACAATTGAGTGGCAAGCCAACCACCCTACTTCAATTTCAGTGCTTTAAAACGATTTCAGGTTTTCCTTAGCATAAAATAATAAATCCACAAGTAATGGCACAAAAGACAGCTACCAGGCTGGTGTCAGGGGAAACATTGAGGTAGATAATTAGGAGAGGAGAGGAGAGGATCTTCCTCTATAAAGACTATCTTTTCACATGCCTGTGTGATACAAAATGCATAAAAAGATCATGATATAGGCTCACACCTGGTTGAATGAATACCTACTGTACTGAAGCTGTCCATGTACTGAGTGCTTTTTGCCTTCATGTTTGCTTGTGAACAAGTTTAAATTTCAAAAAGTTTTTGATCAATGCATGGTATGGGATAAATCTCCTCATTGCAGAAGAATTGTAGTTCATGATTTCTTTAAGCAGATAGAAAAGAATACTAAATAGGACAAAGCAGTAGCCACAAAGGTGAGACTTTTGGAGTCACATTAGATGATTTAGCACATTTCTATTAACAGTTATAAGGATATTCCTTTAGATTATGTGGAAAATAGTACTTAACTTTTCCTTAATACCAATGTACTCTTACGCAAGCAAAACACTGCATAGCTCATAAGACAGAACGCTGATGTAAGAAGAAACGCTAGGGTAGAAACAATAAGAAACTGTAAGAATAGCATCTCTGCTGCCAACCTCCTACTCACGATTCTTGCTCTGCAGGGACATCTTTCAAAAAGTGTGATTCAATCATTCATAAAAAGTGCTGTGTGGTTGACACAGGGTGGGGAATACTGCATATGGATAAGGTTTCTGGCTGTCTAAGATCAGAGCTTAAAAAGATATTATTAAACATTTTATAATCATGCAGGTTTTCTGTTGTAAACTGTTATAAAAATACAGGGCTTGTTCCTCTTCTGTTCTGAAGATAAGATTGGATCAGGAATTTATTCGATGGTCCCATCCTTTCTACTTAATCAATCTTAAGATAAGTGGGACTGCAAAGATTAAGAAGCCAGATCCATAACTTTTTCAATATATGAAGTTCATTTTCCCTTTGTATCTGCAAGGCTGTTAGAAGAGCACATGGCCACACATTCATTTAGTGAGAGGGAAGAAAAGTGCTGAAGAGCTGAGGAAAAATTAGTGGCACAGGCTGGTGGACTTCACTAATGAGCACATGCTATTTGTACTGCCAGACACCTCTGGGGTCTCTTACTTCAGGAATGAAATCTCTTTACTTAAGTATTGACATCTGGGAGGATTAGTAAAGGTTGAGTAGGGTTTGTTAATTACCACAAGTTCCAATGCAGAACTATAAAAGAAGCAGATCCACAGAGTTTGGTATTTCTTCTAAACAACATTAGCTATACCTTCTCAAATTTAAGGTGCAGTGATCCTGTTCTGCCTTCACCTGTATTAAATAGACAAATTCTGACCTCTGTTATACAATCTTAGTGGAAGCCAAATTTTATCAAGTGTAAATAAAGACAAGATTGGGATTCAGGTGTCTGCAATAAAGCCTTGTACTCTAGTTCCTTGGAAATGGTTATTGAGAACTTGAGATATTGGTCCAGTAATCCAAGAGAAAAGGTCTCCAGAAGAGCTGTTACTAGTAAGAAAAATGTCTTCCTGGTTGCCAAATTCTCCAGAGCAACAGGACATGCCCAGCTGGAGTCTAGAAATTTTCAACAGGGATTACATACCTCTGGAGGAATCTGAAAGGAAAAGAAAGAGACAGTGTTAAAGGGCTGCTACATACCTACGCCCATTATTAGTTTCAAAGCTTCTTTTTAATTTTCATTTACAACCACATAGCTATACACAAATTTCTAGGTCATGCTATAGTTGTTCCAAAGTGAAAACAGGATCTTCACTCAGAGGAATCTATAAATTTAATCACTTGTATCCTGATATGGTGTTGTGAATTATGATATTGGTTGGAAATATTTGGGTAAGCCTTTTAAATGCTCAGTCAGGAAAGTCAACAAGTTAGCCCCACTTAGCTAACCAAAATCAGAGAATTTATTACAGCAGACCTAAGATCTAGTAGTTGACTTTTACTTAAATATAATAAAAATATAAGGCTACTGTCACTAGCAATCTGACCTAAGATGATGAGATCATTGTAAGGCAATTATAAAAAATAACAAATTTCAACACTGAGCTCTTCCTAAATTAACTAAACTGTTATGTTAATTTGTATGTCTTAATATAAGGTAACACTTCCAAAAGCAATTGTATGTCTTGATAGTATGGATTCCAGTGAGAGCTAAAGTGAGTGTCTTTCAGAATCCCAAAACTGTGTTTGAAAATATCACCCGTACGATGATTCTGGGGCCCAAAATGGTCTCTTCAGATCTGGTTCCTTATATTAGAAAGCCAGGAGCATAGTGATGAACACAATTACAGTTTGAGCAGTTTTGTTTTACAAAATCTCTACAGAGCATGCAGACTCCCTTTATGAGACAAGTGGAATTAACAGTCCAACTGAAGTGCATCTACGCCAATGCAAATAACATAGGCAATAAGCAGGAGGAATAGGAAAATATTGTAGGGCAAGGAGACTGTGACATATTTGCCATCATGGAAACATGGTGGGACGACTTGTATAACTGGACTGCAGCTATGGTGGGGTATAAACTCTTCAGGCAGAATAGGAAAGGCAGGAGAGGTGGTGGGGTAGTCCTCTATGTTAGAGAGTGCTTTGATACCCTTGATCTCAATAATGTTCATGGCAGGATTGAGTGCTTAGGGGTAAAAATCAGAGGAGACCACAAGAAGACAGATATTGTGATAGGAGAAAAGAAAAGATCTGATGAGAGAAGGCACCCTCCTGGACCTGCTCTTTGTGAACAGAGAAGGCCTTGTGGGAGATGTGGCAGTTAGAGGACACATGGAACAAAAGCTGGGGGTGTTTATCCTGGAGAAGAGGAGGCTGAAGGGAGACCTCATTGCTCTCTACAACTACCTGAAAGGAGGTTGTAGAGAGTATGGTGCTGGCCTCTTCTCCCAAGTGACAGGTGATAGGATGAGGGGAAATAGCCACAAGCTGCACCACGAGTAGTTCAGACTAGATATAAGGAAGAAATCTTTTACAGAAAGGGTCATCAGGCATTGGTGCCCAGGGAGGTGGTTGATTCACCATCCCTGGAGGTATTTAAAATATAGGTAGATGAGGTGCTCAGGGACATGTTTTAGTGGCAGATGGGAAAGTTTGGACTTGATGATCCAAGAGGTCTTTTCTAACCTGATGAATCTATATTTCTATGGTTCTGTGACTCAAGCATCTTTTCATCTTCTCCTCTACATAGATCTGCTTTAGAACACTATCCATGCTGTCCTAACTGGACCTCTTCAGCCACAGCATCAGATGAAGTGATATAAACCAACAACAGTACATGACCCAAGTAACTTGGATCATAGGTGGATGTCTATCTGAGATGACTTAGCAGTCATGACTTTCTTTTGAAAGTCTTCATATTATTAAAAGTCTCCAAGTCTACCCTGCTATGGAAATGGTCACAGAGGAGGCAAACGAGATCAAATGGATGCCAAGTACAAAATCTCTGCTAACTTCTCCACAGTCATATTCAGAGTTAGGAGCAGACAAAAATCCTTAATGTGCAAATTCAAGATGCTAGTAGGCCAATGTGCTTGGTACCATGCAGGTGGTAATGCAGACATGCACTTGCTAAGAACCATTTGTGTAGCAGACACTTAGGCAGTAGGGAAAACTTTTCCTGATTTGAACCATACTGTACTACATATATTAGCAAAAGTCAGCCATTCTCATCTGTTCCCACCTGTGCTGGTTAATGATCCTGATCCAGTGGAATTCATGCAAGATCTAATTTTTTATCTCCAGGTATGATATTAGGAATGATAATACTGATTGGAAATTTTTGTATTTGCTTCTCTGCCCTCACATCACAGAAATGAGATGTGACAGAAGCAACACTGTGAGAATCAGAAAAAAACCACCAAATTACTGAACAACAGCATGGTTGACAATGAATCAAACCAATTTTCAAGTGCAAAGGAAAAAAAAGACAGTGACTACTGAGCACTAATGATAGGTTGTAATCAGAAGCACTTATCTGGAACTACAAGGCACTCTGAGCCTGCCCCCATTCAGATTTTAAAAAAGAAGGTCCTCAATGAGACTGTAGCTAAATTATTGCCTCTAGTTTTACACTGCTCTCCTGTTAAAGTGAGAAAAAAACTAAGCCTAATTCTATCTGAATCTCCCCTTATTATGTGGGTCAGGAAGAAATGTGAGAGGATCTGAATCATGCAAAATCCAGTTCTTATTGAAGCATAGTGCTGAATGTCAAGATGTAGCACATTGCTGATTTTTTTTTCCAGCATAAAAGAACAGGAAATAAAGCTTTTAACTTGGGAACAAACTTCACCTGATAGAGTGAATAACCAATACTAAGTAAAGCTTCTCCCATTTTCTTCTGTCTCCTGCGGTTCTTCTGCATCAAGCCCACCAGTATAGTGCAGCACGGCTCATTCAAGCTTCCTTCATGGTCATCATCAGGTTCATCCAATCGGATTTTAAACTGGGGATTGGTCCAGTACGTGGCTAAGAATTTACAAGGTGAGACAGAAATAAGGAGATTTTGCTGTCATTTTAGTCAAGACAGTTGTCACTAGAATTACAGAGAATATCAATTTGCAGGACTTTTGACTAGAGTGTTTCTGGTCCTTTCCATTACATTATAGGTTCCTATGTTTTCACAGGTATTCAGTGAATATCAGTTGGAGCCATGGCAAATCAAAGTATCAAGGTATTTCCTGGAGGGTAATGACCAACAGGGAGCAGCTGACACTGTTAATTCCAGTCAGTCATTTTTCTCCAGGAAACATCCTTGGCTGATGCAGTTGTTGTTGCAAGAGGACCAAATGCCCAAGAACCTCTCCAGAGGTCTAACCTGAAAATGATCAGGAAAAAACATTGCCACCAAACTGTGGCACATTTCTGGCCTACTCAACCCTTTGGAGGATTGCTCTAGTCAGTAGCAAAAGCTATGCAAGCAGGAAAAGCAGAAAAATCTACTCTAGCAATGAATTAATTGCTTAGTAGGTTGGTAATCCCTGAGAAAGAAAGAAGTGTGAATTAAATCTTTGTTTAGGCTGCCAGGCTTCTAAACCCTCTGAAAAGAGATACATTTCCAAGCCCTTTCCACTGAAGCTCCCTCTGGTTCACAAGCATTTATTTTGATTTTTGTGTTGGTATTTAACCAAGTGCCACTTGGCTGAGTCCCCACCTTGGTAGTTCTGGCAGCCTCCAGCAGTCGAACCCCGTCTCCACTCTCCATTAAACAGAGTCAGGTCCCATTTATTGACTTCTTTGCTTGTCAATGTGTCAGGAGTCAAGTTGCAGATCTCAAGGCGAGTGAACTGCCTTTGAAAATCCGAAAATGCCATCCTTGTGCACAGAAAGACCAGGGTTAGTCTATCAGCCTGCAACAGTCAATGTGAGTGAAATGGATGTCTCTCCCAATAAGGCTGCAAATGTCAGTCCTACATTGCTGCCCAAAACCCCATTTAACTGATCACTGAATCTTGGAACTGGCTTTTGGGGTAACAAATTTCCCACTCCCTGAATGAGCTGTACCACCTGGAGACAGTTGTTCTCAGCAGCTGGTACACATTATGGACTCAGTCATATCATTTTCTGTCATGCCTAGCTATGTGCAATCTCTCATAGATCATACCTCATAAGTAGATTCACTAAAATTTTGGGGAAGAGGGTTAATGTGCAAGACAACGCCATTTAATAAGTTGACCTTTATGAAAGACTCTGCAGAAAAACAGCCTCAGATTGTGCTTTCCTTTAATACTATCTTTAATGTTTGTTTTTACCTTTCCTAGTTAGTTTGCATGAGTGACAGACCTTGATCACTTCATTCCTCAGTGCTTCATGGCCCATGTAACTTATTGCTCCAAAAGACAATGGGTGTTTATCTTTCCAGTCTAGGAGGAGGTAACATGGATTCAGTACTGATTCATATAAACAGCTAACTGGGGTGGGCTTTCCATTAGGTCTGGGTAAACAGACTCTTCCCAAGCTGGTAAACTAAACTTTTTCACTAGTGTGTCACATTTAGGTAAAAAAAATCAACCAAACCTCAAAATGTAGAGTAGCTAAGGTTCATTCTTGATACCTCATTAATTTCATCACCATCTGGTCTCTATATTTTGGATAAGCACTGAGTTATGCGAACTCTAAGAGAAGGTAATATTTGAATGGAAAGAGAGATGAGCAAAAGCCTAACAACACATATCATTATTAACCCCCTTAGAGCTGGCAGTTTCTCTCCATTCAGTGGAAAGCACTACTTAAAAATCATATGTGCACATAAAATGTCCAAGATATTAAGCTAACTGTATAATTCTCACCAAAACTCTCCATCATCTACTTGCTTATCCAATGCTTGTTTTTGTTTGGGATCAACGTAATTCCATTCAGGAGCACTGTAGACAAAACACAAATGCAAGCTGTTCAGTTCTGTATTTTATTCTACAAGATCAGCAAGTTAGGTTCTGTCTTCAGTTACAGCTGATAAAGGAGCATGTATCTCTTCAACTGCTAGACCTTCTGCCCTTCCCAATGGAAGTACACACTGCAATTTAACTATACAGAGCTGGAGTCAGACTGCAACCATATCTGCAACAAATAAGACTTAAATCAAATCATTGCTGCCAGGTACCAGAATGTACAAATATTGCAGTCTGGCTAGATTAGATAACATGAAGCCTGAAAGTCAGGTAGAGCTTCTCCATTGTAATATCTGTTGGAATGCCTAATAGCCTCCCTAGGGAAACAGTATAAGCTCTGCTGCTGTGATCACCAAAGAAAAACACAGCAAAAAGCTGGGATTAGAAAATGTACTGCAGACAAGTGCTGGATTCTGCTCTGATTTGCTCCCACATGATGGTGTGGGGTTGTCTCATAGTAAAACAAGTGCAAGAAAGTCAAGATATGGCATGCATGTGTGCCTGCAGCACCTTATCTTGGGGCTGAGCAAAGTGGTTCTGACAAATGTAAGAATAATCCTGATCTCTATATGTTTTCTATCCTTAAGTTCTATACAATATCAGCACTGGTATTGCAGTCAGTCAGGACAGGAAACTGAAATATCTAAGTATTACATGATAAAACATCATGGCTCAAATGAAAGTAAAATTTATACCATGATAAATATAAAAATAAAAGAGGTGTTGTCACTGCCATTCTCATGAGATTCCAAGGTAGGTGGAGACTAGAGCATTTCTGATATATTTGCAGACTTCTGGGTCCTTAGATTAGTCAACATCCCCACTTTTTCAAGGTTCTCCAATAAAAAACTAGGTATTGGTCTGATTTAGAGCTCAGCAGCCTCAGAGCTGAAGGAGAGGCACAGTGGTTTAGCCCTGCTGTATCTCCCAGGAATGGGATTAGTTTGCATATCCCTACTAAGGTCCTGGCACCATCAGCCAGATCAATCAGAGAAAAGTCATCTTGCAAAATAATGTGGATAAGGCTTGCTTTGGCCTGATCACCATTAAAATATGGGTTCTTTCTTTCTTATTAGAAAGCTCTGCTTGAGGTAGAGAAGAATGTCCACTGGGCAGAGGTGATTAATATCTAACCTTGCTAATAAATTAATAGTGTTTTATTCCATCTGATTTAGTGTCTCTCCTAAATATGCTTTGTGATTAGATTAACTACATAGTCCAAATTTAATTTTTAAATGATACTAGAATACATTGAAGAGAGGCATGAGTGCATAAAAACTTACTTATCACTCCAAGCTCCAGTCCATTCCACTTCACCCCAGGGATTTCTAAGCCTGACTAGTTTCTCTGGCCGTCCTCGGTAATATACCTAAAAGATCCACAACAAACAGACCCTGAGCATTTCCATCATTCCAGTCTCGGGGCAATTGCTTTTCAGACAGGGTAAAACACAATTTGCACTTGAATGATGCAGTCCATTGCAATTTGCAATAGTTAAAAGACACCTAGATGCCTTCCACCCTTATCTTACATTATCCTGTGACACAAAGTGAGCCATTAGCTACAATACTCACCATTTTATATAATGACAGCAACCTGCAAGGAAAAACACCAGGTACAAAACAGCAGCATATCTACATCCTCAAAAGCAGGAGACATCACACAACACAGCAAGGCTGGAAAGAGTTTATTTGGCAAACATGGATATTTCTGTAATGATTCCAGTTTCAGAGGAGCAGGAGTGTCTAGGGTTCACTGTGAAGGCGAGACTAATGGCTTTTACTCCTTTCCCATTAGCACAGACTGGCAAAGTACATGCTCCAACCTCATGCAGTACTAACAGATCGGGAAACAGCTGTCTCCTGTTTCTGCTTTCTGTCCTCTCCATTTCAGCACCTTTTGTATTTCAGTCTGCTCATGCAATGCAAGTTGCAGACTGCACAGTATGTAATCACCAGTACAGAGCTTCTGACCTGGCAAAGTACTACAAGGGCTTTCTTTTTCTGTAAAAGGGTGCATAAGTTAGCAACACTTTATTCTCCAGTCACAGAAATACATCAGAAAGTTGAAAGCACTGCAATATTGCAACCCCAAGCAGGTTTGTATGATGACCTTGGAGAGGCTGGCTTACCTCTTCTGCTCCAGTGATAGAGTAAGCATGTCCCTTTACCAGCTTCAGACTTGTGATTGCTTCTATGTCAGCTGCAGTAGTTATCTGGGGCAATAAATGTATACTGATTTAGGACTATATATCATGTACAGACACAGATTTCATGAGCCATTTAATATGAGGAAAAATATCCAAAGTGGTATGCACAATGAATATCAATATTCCTGATGTACAGTGTATTAAACAGAGGTGAGATCTACAGCAGAAGTTCACCTCTACAGTTTCATACCCCTAAATGTGCACTCCTAGCACAGCAGAGATTCAGGAATGTACAATGAAATCTAAATCAAATTCCCAGCTCAGGAAAGAGACTCAGTCACCTGCAAAGACACTTTCAAGTGAACTCAGCTCTAGGCTGCCTCAGCTGAGATCTGGCATATCAAAATCTGAATTCTGGTAATCCATGAACCAAATTTCAAACAACATAATGAAACAGCATGTGCAAGGCATGGAGTTTCCAAAACATGTACGAAAACTGTCTGTAACTTGAGTTTGTATTACAGACATCAATAATCTTTAGGACTGAAAACCAAAGGCAGAATCAGACTATTGGCTACAACAAAGTGTCTCAACGAGATCATCTCTGAGAGCTGAGTGTCTGGAGCTGCAATTACATAGAAACTGAATGAGAAAAGATACTCAGCAAATTAATTAACACAGATTTCAGGAAAACCGGTCCCTAGTTCATGGCTCAAATTATCATCACAGGCTGTGTTGCAAAATGGAAAGCATGATGAGAGCTGGTTATTTAAAACCTTATCTGAAGTGTTGATAATTGTAATCAATAGAAGTCTCCCATCAATTATAAGAAGTCTCCCATTAATTCAGACTCTCCTACCTGTGTCTAACACTAGCCCAAGCTTTTGCTGCTGTATGGACCAGAGCCCTGAGAAAAGTGAGAAGAGTAAAGCAGCCACAGTCTCTTACATCAATGGAACAACCAAGGAGTGACCCAGCTCTCAGAGCCTTCTGGATGATCTGGTATAAGTTTGAAGGAGCTCTCCGCAACTCATAAGACTCAGAGATACCTCCAGTAAAATCCTCAAAGCCCTCTATAGTGGACCCTCCTGTGAGAGCTTCGTAAGAGCCATTCAGCCTGTGGGGGAGATGACAAGAATTATAGAAGGGGCAATCTCCACCTGCAAACACTGGCACTGCAGAAAGAAGAATTTATGATTTAGTGTCCCTCCATCTGTGTGATCATCAGTGTGACTTGAGGCACCAGAAGTAAAGCCCCTTGAAACAGAGTTGCCAATGCCCTTTATGGAGCTAGAGAAAACTGTAAAAAATGGATGGAAGGGAGGCTGAATTTCAGTGAAGTGTGTTGCATCTAATAACCTGACCACCCAGGCAGTCAACTTCTGCACATCTAGGTGCACTGCCTTCTGCTCAGCCACCGTACTTGGCATAGGCCTTCTCCAGCAGCGCGCTCCAGAACTCATTGCTTTCCTCTGAATGCACGAAGAGCAGCTTCCCGTTCTTGGTGGGTAGTCTGTCATCCACCACGACGTCCACCCACTCCCCATACTGCCAGAACTGATGAAAAGAAAGGAAAAGATAATGAGGGCTGGTATGCACATAACAGGTCTGCACTATCATCTTCCTATCCCTTCATGTTTCGTCAGTTCCCCCTGGAGATGTCACTGTAAGGTTGCATTTCCATGTTGTATTTCTTTCCCTTATAACAGAGGCAAACTCTTCTCATCCCTGTGAAGCAATGAGCAGGCTTCTCAATGGTGTAATAAAGTTTGCTGATAGCTAATATTAATAGCAACTTCTTGCACATAACGTCTGGAGCACTATCTGTGCTGCATGCAGCACTTACGTGGTGGAGAGTCCAGGTAACTAGGGTATAGACAGGATACTCAGAAGTATTTTCTTGTCCGCTCTTTTAAGGCCCAACCCATTGGGAGGATGGAGGGGGAAAAGACTCTGTAAAAATGCTGCAAGGAGAGGTCACCCACAGAGGAAGTACCGTTTAGTGATAATCCCTTCTGAAAATACTGGGAAATGTGTGAACCATTGTTAACAGGTATTTATTTGGCCTGAGCACTTGAAGTTTAATCTATAATTTGATGCAGTCCTGAATAGAAACAAGATAATTTATGTAATAAACCCTCTGCTGAGATGAGCCAGTGGAAGGGAGAGGTATGTGCTCTATGACTTCTCATCAAAACACTTCCTTTAGCTTTGAAGGGTGAATCCACAGTGCTCACACTTGATCCTAACTCCCAGTCAAAGCAGGCTGGTTCAGTTCTAACACAGTAGGTCTGTAGGAGAGGAATTCAAAGGAAGAAAAGAAGGAAGAATTGCATCAGCCTGAATTCATCCTTGACAGTTGGCAGTGACAGAGCTTGGCTTGACTCATGTGGCATGATTGTTTGGCTCATTTACAAAACCTATATAACTCACCAAAACCCTATCAGCTGTAAAACAGCATAACCTAGCTACTGAGCAGGTGTCATTTAATGTTTTTTCACTCTGTTTCTCTTTTCTTTCCCTCTTCTCTCCCACAAGTTTTCACATGAATACTGTAATTCTTGAGTATTTAGCCAGTGCCAAATGCAAAAAAAATAAAAGAAAAACGCTACTTTTAGCTAAATACTAGCATTTTCCTCTTTCATTCTCAATACCCTGATCATATAAGTACCTGAAAATGAAAGATCCCAGCATAGTCCTTCTGGAAACTCTGAGCTTTGGGAATAACACGGTATAAAACATCTGGATTCAAAGTGAGAGATGCAATGGCAGCTAGGAGCCAGCAATCACCTAAAAACACATACATCACAAGTCAGAAACGTTCATTAATAAATACTGTTTTGCCAAGCTGATCCTTAGTCCATTATGTCATGTTCTCATGAAGACTAGAATACCAGCACTGTGTGCTTTGCAAGGGCCTGCAAGACTCAGTATTGGTTCATAAATCCATCCTTGATTTTTGTGATATTTATCTCCGTTTCTCATTTTCCACTTAGACTGCATAGGTATCTTGAGGCCTCTGAGGCTGATCATGGTGGTAATTCCAATGGTCTTGTTTGAGCTTTTCTGTTTTAATTTTTTAAATGAAGCTGTGAAAGCAGTCTGCTTTATCTAATCTTGTTAATGTTCTCAGGAGATCAGGATCGTAGCCAGAGAGGGAAGGCTTTTGGGGTATGTGGGTTGCAAAGCCTGGCTAGGTAGTAGAGAGCTAATGGCCTGTGATACTTTAACTAGACCTGATCTGCCGTGCGAGGGAGAGACAAAAGCTTGGAAGATGACCAGAAGAGGAAAAAGCTCTAGATTGATATAAGGGTGTTGGGACTTCCGTCCTATATTTTGGAGAAAATTTAGTGGACAGCAAGAACACTTGAATGGCCATTCTTTCTTAGACCTTTCTTTGAAGGTATGAATTTGAAGCAGCACAATACCAGAGGTACTGTCACAGGACTGCCCATGAGTCTAACAGAAGCTGAAGTCTCCTGGGAACTCTGCAAGGAGGTGAGTCTTTTCTCTGGCCCACCCCTTAGCCCAGAAAGGACAGGCATGCCCAGCCCTTACCGTGTCTCCCAGACAGAGCTGTTGGCTGGGCTGGTTATCTGCATGCTGTGAACTGGAGGCTGGGTAAGTGGAAGCCTCTATCACCAAAGGTGGTACCTTTGGGAAACTCAGTGACTCATGGGTTTCTTACAATATTTGCATACTGCAAACAGCAAGAACGTTTGTGATACTGTGTTATTTCTGAGGTGTGTATAAAGTCTAGGAAAACAAAGCTGTTCTGAAAGTACTACCCATTTCCTGGTTCTCTGTGGATTATCTGTGCCAAGGCATAGTTTCTTTAAGTTGACTTGAGCTTTATGTTTTAGTGCCATGATGAATATAATTGCAAAGTTAAAAAATGGGGACTTGACTAATACTGTGTGCTTTCTGATGCCTGTACCTCACTGGGAGGTACCCAGCTGCTTCCTATGAGATGAGCAAGAAACAGCTGCTCCCAGTTAGGCAAACAGTGACTTGAAAAAAACCTGTAAAGAAGTTACCCTGGTGTGATGACCTGTAACCACCTGAGCTCACTGATAGGGTATGGGTGCAAAAGCGTTACCCACCCAGTGTACCTGCTGAGGTATTTCCAATGAGGAAGAAAAACCTTCCTTTAGGATTACTCTGTGTCATCTTGGCTACCATATTCAGGAAACAATATTCAAGCTAGAAGGGGAAGGAAAATGGCTGGATCACCTGCTTCTCCTCATCCACCTATATTTCTTATGAGAAGAGGTTAAAAAAAACCTTGTCCCGCTCATTCTACACAAGTGAAGTTTGAAGAGGAAGCATAAGCTAGGTTAAATGCTACTTTGCAGAAAAGCCGCTTGAGCCTAGAGCTCTTAGGTTGAAAGAAAAGGTTTGCCTTGCAGAAAAGAAGTTAAAGTAAAAGGCTTGTGAGATGCTTAAACTGGAAATAGGAAAAAGCTGCTGTTTTGCATACAGAAGAGAAAGTAAAAAATTCTCAGCCTCTACAACAGCTATGAGCAAAAGCCTTCTCAGGTTCATTGTTTTACAAATTATTTTCCAGTCTAGGAAGTTCCTTCCCAGCCTTAAGTACCTATGTATAAAATAAACAAAATTGGGAGAGCACAAGGTGGGGGAAAAGAGGCTTTAAGAACCTCCTCTCCTAAGAAAATAAAGACATGGGGAAAAAGATGAGACTGAGAACACCCCAATCTGCTTTGTACCTATCTCTTTGAGGCTTTCCTTGGTTTGTGCCTTATGCCATTATAATTTGTATTTCCTTGGAGAGGCAGAAACAACGGTGGTAATTCTGAGGAACAGTTCATCAGGAGAAGATGAAAAGTTTTATAAAGCTGGAACTGAAGCCCTCTTTTTTTTCTGCTATCCCAGGATTTCTTGTTGCCCTGCTTCTGAAAAAGTGGCAGAGTGGGGGTTGTAGTAACCCTGTTGTGTCTCTCTACAACCAGTGAGACCAGAGAAGGTCTGCAACATTAACAAGTTGGTGCTCTCCCAGTGTGCAACACTTTGGAAGTTTTTCCGCTTCTGCTTTTACCTCGTTCCAGCCAGATTTTTACAGCCAGTGAAGGAGAAACTGCTCTGTGCTTTGTTAAGAATGGTGTATGTTTGATGCACAATTAGGCAGAAGAATCAGTGAAATGAGAGGGATTTCCTTAAATACATTATTTACTTCCCTGATTTGGAAATAAACAATTTCAGAATCTCTTCCCCATAAGATGCCAAATGTAGCGTAAAATCCTTCACAGCTGTCTTACGACATGAATTAACTTCTTTGTGTGGAGGAGAGTGAGTGGCATTGCATTGGCACTACTGCCTCTCACAAATGCACCATGCAATCTACCTTCCAGGGGAAGCATTAAGGCAAGCCTGCTTAAGACACATGTGGAATTGAAGGAATTGTAGTGGTGAACTTGGCCTTAAAAAGAGCTATACCTGCAGTAAGCAGTGCAGAGTATTGTCTCTAAACCTTACTTGAGGGCCCAATACCTTTGGCTAAGCTTCTGAACAAATATTAACCTTGCCCTCCAAAAGGCACCAGCTAGAAAATGGCTGCTGTACAATAACTTGATAAAAAGGAATGTTTGCTCGGGGTGCCTAGATACAGATGGTTTGGGGCCACCTTTATGTACAAGAGATGTATTACATTAAGGTTCCTGTGATGCTGGCTTTAACACAGATTAATGAAGATGCAGGAATCTGTACCAAGTTGCTTCCAAGACAGAGCCTAAACTGCACAGGTTGCCTCTTATTTTACTGTTTTGTCAGCAGCAGCACCTTTCAGAGTTTTGCTTTTGAGTGTGCCTACAGTATGGTGTGCCATACAGCACAAGTTTGCTAGAAAGGTAGCTTTTGTAGGACAACTAAAACTTGTCTTGATTCAACTGCAGGCTATAATTCATATTTCAAACTATTTGATTCCCTTCCTAAAGAGTGATTTTTTGGAGGAAGAGGAAATGTGCCCAGCTGGTCAATGAATTAAGTATTTAATTACAATATATTTCTAATACAATTATAGTCCGGAAAAATGACAGTATCTATCAAAAAATACCTTTGCTCGCTACATGCATTTGAAATTGTAACCTTTTAGCTAATAAAAATAAAATTTTAAAGAAGTCTCATCATTAGCCCCTGCAAGGCTAAATCACCTGTAGGCACTTACACTATTTTCTGCTCAGTCTCATATTTCATGAATAAAAGTTTCAGACAAGTGCCAATTACAGTGTTTACTGCTGCTGCTGAACGTGCTGAAAAGAAGCCAGCCTGATTCCTGGATCTGAAGTAATTTGTAATGTTGGAAAAGCCATTGTCCCCCTCCTTGTTTTTTTTTTTTTTAATTGAATTAAGCAATTCTGACCTTTAGTTTGTGGTGGAAAGGGTAGACATGAAACCTGGCTCTGTATGTGTATGTGTAAGCATATACACACATAGGATCTTGGAGAATTACTTCAACTACTAGTATGCTTGAAATAAAGTCACTTGCTGTTCGCAGCTGCACTGAGTTGGCTCATGTTCTCAGTGCTATGCAGGTGCCTCCTGGTATACTCAGACAATGGAATTGAGGCAGAGGATATAGATTATGTGGTGACCTGGGAGCTGAGCAACTCCTCTATATTGATGATGTTTACTCAAGAACACTGTACTCATAGAGGCCATAAAATAAATGAGAAATCTGATTTGTTTCAGTTGCTGCAGAGCAGCACTCAGTTTCTGTTTAGCTACCATTGAAGTGCCTAGGCACAGAGCATCTAAGCTCTTCACAGATCTAGTCATGGTGACTTTAAGCCAAAAGTCCAAGAATCTGTTTCCAAGATCCAACTAGTCCAAGATGTAACCAGTCAATATAGAACCATTTCAGTCCTGACTGTGCTATTTCAGCAATGCCTGGTTTTCAGAAGGGATCCAAATATACTGCTATGGGTCTTTCTTCCCAGTTTGTCAGGCAGATTTGACTCCAAGTTTTAGTGTCTGCTGGAAGCCCTTCTTCAGAGCCTGTAGTACCTGGAGCATCATACCAAACATCAAGAAAGCATTGACCCACCAGCTTTAGAATTTCTGGCAGTGCAGGCTCTTCCTGTGTAGAGATTTCTAAAGAAGGCTTCCTAAGGTTTCTATGGAAATTAATTAAGCTCTACAGCTGTGTACAGAAAGGCAAAAGAGTACCCAGCATAGGAACCAGCTTTCTTTTCTTCAGGTTCTTAGAGCTGTCAGTGAATGTATTTTTGAGATCTACATGATTTGTCTGTTAGAACAAAGATCTTAAATACCCCTAGGCTCATGGGACTGAACATCAGAAGGGCCATGTATTAAGGTCTATAGCAAAATATGTGAACAAACTCATTATTATTATTACGCCTTCTTCTACCTACAGAAGCTCCAAAGGCTCCCTCAACAGGTGTCAGAGTTGTCTCAGAGCTGTCAGGCTTTGGTTTGTTCCCCCAACTACTCATAATCTTATTAAATCTGCCCATTAGACAAGAGACTCACAAAGCCCAGATGGACTGGGCTCTTCTGCTGGTGTGAATTGGTGTTTCTATGTTGGCTTCAGGGGATTTCTCCAGCTGACAGCCCAGGCCATGGAAGCTGGAGTGCCTGGAGTACCCTCTGAGCCTTCTGAACAGAAAGAGCTCCATGAATATAAATGATGCAGATCTGGAAAGCTAATATTAAACTGAGAGGGTTTTAGTATGTTTTATATTCTTTAAATTAAATTTATGCTACTTGCTTCTTAAGGCCTTCTGCAAACAATTCTGGGGTTAACTTATTCAGATAGCTGCAAGGAAACTTCATAAGTCACCTTTAATAACTTTGACTATGTGACTGCACTTCAAGTTGTTACTAGGCTATCAAAAAGATATGGTTCAAAGAACATTTAAAATATTTCAGGTCTTTCAAGTTCCCATCAATTTTCCCAAGCTGATATTAATCTAGTGTATGCTGGAAAAAATAGAAATAAGTTTAATGGAGTGAGACTAACTCTGGGTTTTCTCATTCCTTTTGTTCATGTAAACCCAGACCTGCAGTGTTATTTTGGAAAGAAAAGAAACATGTCAAAGAAGATTATTAAAAATAGGCTCTGTTTCCCTAAAGCACTTGTTAATGGGTCACATACATGGTTTATGTAAATATGTGATCAGGGTCTGTTCCAATAGAAGTGTTTTATATGAAGGTTTTAGTAACAATGACTTTGATATTCAAGGTATTGGATCAAATACTGAAAAAGAATAGTATGCCTCAGTGATGCAAAGCAAACATCCGAAAACAAAAAGGTAAGTCCCATGCATGTTTTCTGAAGTTTATTCTTGTGAAAGGTCAGTATGTGTAGAAGAGTAGAAGTGACTGTAAGCTGCCTTGCAGAAACAAATTTGATTATCTGATTATCTTTGATTGTTTAATCTTTTTTTTTTTCTTTTTGAGAGAGGGAGAGAAAAGGAAGCTCCTGACAAAAAACAGCATCACATTATGGGGATTTTTTTTCTAGGGGAAGGGGCAGCTTTCAGGACCAGCAGATGGGGGACTGCCCACCACAGGCTGGTTTAGGAAAGCCCAGAATGCAGGCACCACCCCCAGATGCACAATAGGGGTTGTGGCTCCATTCTGTTACCACTATGTAATGGATCTTGGTACTGCTCTTTAATGAAAGTCCATTTAGCACAAGGGACTGGGACTCTGGAGAGACATTCAGGTGTTGACAAAAATAAAAATGGACTCAAGGTATTTGCATTCAGTTTCTGGACTTAACACAAATAATGCATGGACCTCTTCTAGTTTAAAAGCATGTAATATTCTTCACTCCTTTAACATGTAAACTGTCAAGGAGAACAAGCTTTTACCTCATGTAAATGCTCTTTATTTTTTTTATGCTATTATAGAAACTCCCCAAATTGGAGGTGACAAGAAGTGTCACTCCTATTATTTATCTGAACCATTCACCTAAAATACAGTAAGTGATTTCCCCATATTCTCTTCCAGTATCCATCGAATAAATATCCTGGAGCAAATATATGATTAGGCATCTTATTTTTAGCATTTGGAGCACAGGCCCACACACCAGGGAATTTTTTAGCAATTGCTTTAATGGTGCTGTGTTTACAGGGTGAGCATTGGTATTTGTTATTGTCAATGACTTGCAGAAATTGTTTGAATCTCATTTGCACAATGGATGGGCTAGAAGACCAGTAAGGTCAGAAGTACTGCGGTAAACAGAGCAAGAGGGAGAAAGGCTGATTTTTGTGTGTCTAATCTATCAAATTCTCATTACAAGACTTTCAGCCTTCTTGCCTCTCTATGTAGTCAGGAGAGGTTGCTGCTGCTGTCATCTGTAGCTGAATCCTCCTGGCGAGGCAGGCAGGGGAGAAGGCTGCTTTTGCAGCTCTTAGAATGAAGAGCAGAGTCCCCTTACAGCTTCCAGCTAGATGCTGTGATATATCTCCAGGAGAGTACAAGTGCTGAGAGACATCTCATCAGTGTCAGACCCTAATTAGGGGCACTGAGCAACACTCTGGTTTTTGGCTGTGTTTACACAGTGTGACCAGTGCCTAGTCACTCCTACTCCTGCTTGCAGCTCTACATCAAATGCCATACAAGCAGAAGAAGTGTTGGGCATGAGGGGCTTGGAACAATTTGCTTGTTGTGGATAGTATTACGCTCTGTTCATTCTCTCATGATGTGGTCCTTGTTTCTAACTCACATCTGCAAGCAGTGAAATGGCACCTCATACCCCCAGCCCCTGTACTAAACCAGTTCCTGCTCTTGCCAGTTCCTTGGTTACTCTGCATGTTTTGTGTGAAACTGAGGCTGGCACTTGCTCGGCCTCTCAGATAAAAATATCCAATGACCAGGCTACAGGGCAAAGCTTCCCTGGTGTCCCTTGTTCCCTGTTCTGTTCTTACTATGGTGGGCACAAAGCCCAGACACTTGCTCTAGGGCAAGTGCTTTCATGGTTAAGTTGATGTCCAGCTCTGTCTCAAGAAGTGAAAAGCAAGCTAGTCTTTTGCTCCAGAAAGAGATAGTTAACTTCCTACCTCCAGAATACAGTTTGGTGTCTCCCAGGTTTGACATAGCTCTTACAAGCCCATATATATCCTGTCTCAGATAGCAATGCTGGTGTATGATTTCTCTTCTTGCCTCTCTCCACACTATGTCTGGGAGACAGTCCATCTAAAAAAACGGTCCATCTAAAAGGAATTTTTAAATAAAGCTTCAATTCTTTTCTTCTTAAAAAACAAAATTCAGAAGTTCTGTACATACCCAGCTCTCCTTGGCAGACATCTGTTCTAGTAGCTCCTCCAACTATAAACTGAGGGTTGGCACACAGCTCCTGAAAAGGCACATTTTCAAAGTATGTATCACCCTTCCTTGTCTGAAAAGTCCTCATTTCTCATTCCTTGTTTCAATGTTCAAAAAATAACTAAGACTTTCAACATTTCTTAAAGAAATACATCCTTTGTCCTCTGATTAATGTTGTGTCAGAACAGTATTGCCTTATTGAAGTGAAAATTGTATGTATATTTGGAGAAAAATCATGAAGCCCTTTGCTACTCGGGATTGCCAGTGACAGTGGTGAGAATTTGTGCTTCTATGAGAACAACAGTGAAAATTTGACCTTGGCATTTACATCTTAATTTATCTTGCTGTGGTTTTGACTGGAGCAATCCAAATGAATTTGTGACCTTCACTGCTGGCCCTGGACCTCTGCTGAGTTTCCACTTCCACATGAAAGAGAATCCCCCACCCTAACTTTGCTTCCTGGAAGGCCAGCCATGCAAGCACTTTTATTAGTGACAGACAGACAAACAAAAACCCACACACACCCACACAACCAACCCTTTCTTCCTGACCCTTTGGGGCCAGCCAAGTAGTTTATGGCAATGATGGTACCCCCTATACCAATTCTGAGCCTTCCAACAACTCATGCCCTATACTGGGAAGTAAATACTGTCTCGCTAGAGACAAAATCCTTCCCTCTCTCCTGAGCATTTTCCATGAGCTTCTGGAAGGCAACAAGGGGTGTTTTATAGGAAGCCTAACTCAGTCACTGGTGTTGAGGAAGGCTTAGGCAGTTGCCAGCTCTCCCAGGGAGCAGTGATTGTCAGCTTTAAGCTTGCCCATGTCACTGAGCCATGGAGGCATGGACAACCCAGTTCTTCTTGTGCGTTTGTGGTGAAGAGTCAGTTTGTGAAACTCCTCTCATAATAGGGGTGATCGCAACTACATGCTTTTTATTTCTGTGGTTATCCAGCTGGTCAGCTGCCTCAGACTTGTCTCAGTAGATAGGAGTCAGGAGTAGGTTACTTACCACAGAGAAAAGGTTTTCTGTTGGGTTTTCTCTCCTCCCTCCAAAGTAGTTGCAGTCAACTGTATATGCCTTATTATTTACCTAGACATTGCCCTTTCTGAGCCACTGCCAAGTGCCATCTACACTCTTCTCACTACTGCATTTTCACCTTCTCTCTGTCTACAAACCCACTGTTGAGGTCAGAAGATAAGTCTTTGATGGTAGGGTGTCTAAGATTCACTGTCAGCAAACCTGCAGTCACAAACTCTAGGGGAGATGACCTTAGCAGTAGATATTTATTTTCCAGGGACATTTCTCAAGCAGGTTTTTCCCAGACCGCCCACTGGGTCCTGCTGCCAGATATAGGCAGGTAAGTAAAAGGAGATCCCATCAGCCTGCAATTGTGGACAGAATTTGCAGATGGAAACCTGTTGGTTAGTTGAAAAAGTCCAAATAATGAGCAGGGCTGTGACCTCTAACTGGAGTCTGCTCACTCATAAAAATAAGTCAGATCCAGGTTCCTCCGAAGGAGATCAAAGCAGAGTTTTTCTCCAGTACATTTGCTTGTGTTGCCTCACAGTGGAGTTGGGTTTTACCCCATGTATAGGCATAAGCCAGTGGGTCCTGTCCCTTGTGCCTTGAGTATCCATAAGCTTGTGGGATGTTGTGCTGGGAAGGCAGAGGAGTTCCACGCAGGCAGACCTCTGGCAGGCTGGGACATTTAGCCCTGCTAGGTTTCAGCCTTTTGTTATTCCTGACCACACTATGCTTGTGACTGTGCTTCAACCTGTGGTGGCGGCAATGTTGATCTTGCATAAGGAGCCAAAGTATAATTTAATAAGTTTTCTAAGGCTGCTATTCTCTCAGGGTAAACAAAGCCAAGAATTACATTCACAGTACTTATTGCTGAACCATTCAGGGGCCAGGATGAGGTGCTGGTGAACAAACATTGTTACCAGGGTAGAAACTTGGAGTTATTAAACCTGCAAGTTTCCATTTCTCACTTTTCAGGTGAAAAAATAATAAAAATCAAAGCCTTGTAATTTTGCCTTCTCTCTTTACCCACTCAGAGGAAGGGAAGTTATTTGGAATTTCTTCTGTCCTTCTTTTTTCAGTTTTTCTTGACATTGCAAGGAGGGGAAAGATTACAAAGGAGGAGCAAAGTAAGGACAGAAAAAAAATTACTGAAAAATGCAAGTGTGGAAAAATCTCTGAAGCTCAGATTTTGTGCTTTTAAAGAAGTTCAGCAAATAATGTCTTCTGAAGAAAATGACCATTTTAAAATGAAAGGCCATTTATAGGAGACACGTATTTTGTCAATGACAGCTCCAGCCAATTGCTCTTTAACTTTACAGCTGGCTTGAAGCAAGGCAGAGGATTTTATTTAAGTATTAGTCTGATTTCTTTAAATGCAGTGGCAGAACTATGACATGAGTACTGTTGCAATTGACGGTCCTGTAGTCCCTTGCACTCTGGATACAACATAGGGCAGTTGCACCCATCCCTGGATTGTACCTTGGCCTTGTAGCTCTGTGAAGCTGGGGTGGACAGAAAGGAAGCAGTTTCCCATGAGGTAAGCATAGAATTCCTTGCTTTATAAAGGGCTTGGAAGATTTCTTTGTTTCCACCCATTTTCAACCTTGCTTCTGCTAACCATGGAGTTAAACCAAGGTAGAGGGAAAATCCAAAACATAGAGGAAAAGTGGATATTCAGGTTCACCACCATTTTACACTGGATGTTCAGGTGTGCATAGATTAGATCTGGACACAGTAAAACAGGCAGTTATGAAGCACTCTTACCGTGGGGCGCTTCCAGATTATCCCCTGGGTTTTGAAGGAGTATGGTCCCAGGTCCCGGTAGCCCAGCGCAGAAGGACAGGCTGGGAACTCCTCATCCTTGAACAAGGTGCCAGACTGCAGGCACTGCTGCTTCAGGGCTTCGTAGTCCTGCTTCAAATACTTGATGGCATTCCTGTTGGATCCAAGCCCGTCCGCGGCCGCTCTTTCTTGGCACAGCCTTACTGCGACCCTAGACATGCCTATCCACCAGCCTGCCCACCCAGCCTGCAGCACAGCTCTGTCCTTGCCTCCTGGGCAAGAGGAGGTGAATACGGACAGGTAGCAGGCTTGGGTGGAGCCAGACGTTGCCCTAGACAGTCCAATAGCCCTGGAGAGAGGAGGAACCAGAAGCATCAATATGTACCTGAGATGCACCTGAGAGACATGAGGCAGAGAGCTGGCAGGAGCCAGAGCCAGGACTGTGGGTACTGCCTTGTGCTACTCCCCCATTATTTGCTTAAAAGCTTGTGAATTTCCTGCCCCTTTTAAAAACACATTTTTAACAAGGAGCAAGGGAAACTGGTATTTTCGCGGACACACCTATTTACACTTAGAAAGTGATTATGTGCATTCAGTGTGCTGAAAGTCAGGTTTGAGGATCAGTGTTTTAAAAATCCAGATGAAGATCATTTAAAACTCCTTCCCTTCCTTCTGACACCAGACTCTATATTGTTGGAGGGTAAAACAGTCACAAAACCTAGTGCCAGGTATCTACTGCTACAGCTTACATGGCTATGGGGATGTCAGTGAGTTTTAAAGCCAGGAGAATATTGAAAAGTTGAAATCACTTGCAGCATAAATGATTTTTTCTTTTTTCTTTTTTTTTAAAAAAAAGTACTCTCAAAGAAGCGTGATTTTTACCAATTAGCTAATAAGTAGTAAAAGATGTGAACTTGACAGAGGTAGAGATGGCTACTTGGCCATACGACCTATGGAAAGCAAGTGTACAATCCAGGAGCATGACCCAAACCAAAAGTGGAAAATAATATCAACAAATAGGAGGCAAGCTTGTAACTGCTGCTCCCCATCTCTGGTGTGACCTTCAGCAAATGTCACCATACCTCTCCTGTCTATAAAAATGAGGTCTTATCACAGCAAGCGAGAAGTTAGTATTTACAGTCTTTTGCTGGCGAAAAATAGAAAGACGTGGGTGTAGAGGTCATTTTAGACCTTTAAAAAAGTCATGCCTGTTTTCATAGTCAAAATACACCTCAAATTGCTACTCTTTTTTGTACTAACATAGGTGTGCACATCTCCGTGGCAAGAAGGATGCAGATGTCTATAGATTCAGGAACTGAAGCAGGAGCAGCTTTCCATGGAACAAAGCTACTCTCTGCTGTCTTCCTACTTAATGTCCAGGTTTCCCTGGCAAAGTTCATTGTGTGTCCAGCTGAGAGCTAGGTAAACAGCTAAGTATGTTTGCCAGAGAACATATTTGCCATATTTGATGACCACCCCTTGGAAAGTTTAGACAGGAGGTGTGGGGAAGGGAAGGGAGAATTTTTAAGGATGGAAAGTTGTTGACATAAGAAGTCCAAACAGAGGCTAGCCGGGTTGCTTGTCTGCAAATATTTGAAGAGTATAAAAAAAAAAGGAGGAAACAAATTTACTTGCTCAGCTTCAGGAAGGCATAGGTAGAGAAGGCTGGACTCTGAGAATTATGATATCAGTTATCTCAAGATTAAATTAATACTGTTGAAATTGAATAAAGGAGAAGAGTGGCCAGAATTTTGTCTCTGTTACATTTCAGTACTTCTAGGTGGGTCTCTGCACTGAGTCAAAGTCAAGAGTGGAATAATAAAGCATTGAGAGGGGGTGTTGTTTTTAAGATCAGGGTTTTTTTAACTGACAAATAGATTTATCTAGAGGTACCCACTTTCTCAGCTCATGAGGCAGAATACTGGTTCCTTTTCCTCCCTGCTGAAATTTCCCGTTTCTGTGGCCCAGAGACATGCTCCTATCTTGCTGCGATTACTGTAGACTGCAAGCTTTATCAGCGTTGTTCAGTGAAAATCATGGTGCTCTAGCATTTGGAAAATGCCATTGTGATGAGGAATCTATTGTATCCCATGCACTTTTTCATACATACACTTGATACACTGTGTGCTGTGTAACTCCAGTTGCCACCAGACACGAGTGGGCACAGAAGGGGTGAACGTTTGGGCATCACCAGCATGTTAAGGTGTGATACAGAGGAAATGCAATCAGATTTCAATCTTCATAAATTCCAGTAAAGCGTGCCATAGGACTTTCTCTGTCCTGTATCTCACACTTGAGTAAAGGCTGAGGACAACCATTTTCACTGACAGAGGCTTGAACCGGGTAACCACCCAGTGTGTCCACAACCTCTGCTCCTAGTGATCTGTATAGTACAGTACTTCAACTCCATTACTAAACTAGGTTAGCAGCAGCACTATTTATTTTGTGTCTAAAGTGATACACAGGCACCATCTAGAGGCTAGAAAGGAAAGGAAAAGGCGATGACTGTATTGACTACAGTAACAGCTGTTACTTTGAGGGCGGGATGTTTTCAGGTCCCCCATGACTCTCAAAAACTGTTGCTAAAGTGGCATTAACTCCTAGGCAAACAACAACTAAAAAAAAAAAAAAAAAAAAAAAAAAAAAAATGTAAATTATTCTGATTACCGTTCCTTCTGGAATTTGCATATTTTTGTCTGGCTCTTCTTACTTTCCCTCCCCCTTCTCCCATTCTTGATGATGGATGGAGGGTAAGAGAAATGAGGAAGAATGAAATAAATCAGGAAACCACATCATCTTGGTTTCAAAGAAGAATCCAATGAAATCGAATTCCATGAAAGGAAAGCTGTTAGTTACCTAACAGTTTTAATTACTTTTTTTTTGCTGTAGTGTATTACAAGGAAATTAAATGGCTCTCCTGTACTGCAGCACTTCACTAATGAGAAGTAAAGCTGCTTAGTTGTATTGCAGACCCTACAGTGTGAAAAGGGATTAGCTTGCTTTAGAGAACTTGTCTTTTCCTATTCTAGGTGTATGGGCTCCTACCCACCCTGTTACTGCGAAAATGGAGTGACTATTAATAGGCAGACCTCTGCAGGAGATCAAAGGTCCTAAATGTTTGTCTACAAGACTATTATTTTAGAGGTTGCAATATTTCACATAAATGTTTGTGGAAGGAGGTGTTGCTAACAAGCCACACCCTAGTAGGATCTCTATAGGGAAACATATCTGACATTAGCAGAGATCTTGCTCATTTGTTTCATAAAAGCCAAGAAATTGTGAGTGCCTTAGGAAGAGAAGAAAGAAGATGATGTCCTGCAGCGGTATTGATGTGAAGTGAAGCTCTGTGACACAACTGAGCTGATTCAGGTGTGGTATTTCAACACTGTAAGGAGCAAAAAAAAGGCTGTAGCATTTCACAAGATGACCCAGGCCTTACTGTTGCCTCTCACTGCACTGGCTGGGGCTGCAGCCAGTCTTGCATTAATGAAAAAAACTCACTCCCTCTTCATATCCCAGCTCCAGAGGGGAAAGCAATTTCCTTCATTGTGAAACATTACCATTGCTGCCGCAAGGCTCCTTTTCTAGGAAACCACACTCATCCTGGTGAGGACAGGGCAACTCCTAGGGAGACAAGCAAGAACCCAGCAGATGTGTGACCTCATTTTTTCAGGCCTGTCAGTCCGGAAAAGTCATGGAACAGGTGATCTTGAGTGCTATCATACAGCACATGCAAGAGAACTGAGTGATCAGGCCCAGTCAACATGGGTCCGTGAAAGGCTGATCCTGCCAATCTAACCTAATCGCCTTTTATGATCCCCTTACTGGATATGGGAAAGGCTGTGGATGTGGTCTACTTGGACTTCAGTAAAGCCTTTGACACAGTTTCTCACAGCATTCTGCTCAGGAAACTGGCTGTCACTGGCCCGGACAGGTGCACTCTCATGGTGGAAAACTAGTTTGATGGCTGAGCCCAGAGAGTGGTGCCAAATGGAGTTAACTCCAGCTGGAGGCCAGTTACAAGTGGAGATCCCCAGGGCTCAGAGCTGGGTCCATTCCTGTTCTATATCTTTATCCATGGCCTGGATGAAGGCATCGAGTGCACCCTTAGCCAGCTGGACAAAGTGTTGATCTGCTTGAGGGTAGGGAGGATCTCCAAAGGGATCTGAACAGGCAAGACCAATGGGTTGAGACCAATGGCATGAGGTTTAACAAGGCCAAATACCAAGTCCTGCACTTGGGGCACAACAATCCTATGCAGTGCTACAGACTAGGGGAAGAGTGGCTAGAAAGCTGCCTGGAGCAGAAGGACCTGGGGTTGTTGGTTGACAGTTGTGTGAAAATGATCCAGCAGTGTGCCCAGGTGGCCAAGAAAGTCAATGGCATCTTGGCTTGGATCAGAAACAGCATGACCAGGAGGTCCAAGAAGGTATTCTGCCCCTGTACTTGGCACTGGTGAGACCAGTCTTTGAATACTGTGTTAAGTTTTGAGCCTCTCACTACAAGAAGGATGTTGAGGCTCTGGAGTGCGTCCAGGGAAGAGTGACGAAGCTGGTGAAGGGGTTGGAGAACAAGTCTTACAAGGAGCAACTGAGGGAGCTGGGGTTGTTTATCCTGGAGAAGAGGAGGCTGAGGGGAGACCTCATTGCTCTCTACAACTACCTGAAGGGAGGTTGTAGAGAGTATGGTGCTGGCCTCTTCTCCCAAGTGACAGGTGATAGGATGAGGGGGAATGGCCTCAAGCTGCACCAAGGGAAGTTCAGACTGGATATAAGGAAGAAATTTTTCATGGAAAAGGTCATCAGGCACTGGCAGAGGCTGACCAGGGAGGTGGTTGATTCACCATCCCTGGAGGTATTCAAAATATGGGTACATGAGGTGCTCAGGGTGATGTTTTAGTGGCAGATGGGAATGGTTGGACTTGATGATCCAAGAGGTCTTTTCCAACCTAGTGATTCTATTATTCTATTATTTCCCCCTTACCCTTACTGGGTAAGTGGGAAACAACTGGAGCCAGTTGCTCCTCCTATTGCTTCCTCAGTATCTATGTATAGTGGAGGGCAGATGAGCAAGAGAGAGGAGGGATGCTGTGAGGCAGAGAAACACTGAGCTGCCCACAACTGTTGAGTGTGGACATGGGGAAGGAGCACATCCTATCTGGGGCTCCAGATTGTGAGTGGCAGCTGGATGCTCCTTATCTGCATCCAGCATGAGCTGCTGCAGCAACAGCTCAAGCCACTTGATTTGGGAAATGTGGGAGTTAGTGACTTTTTTTTAAGAGCTGCAGGTATGCAGAGAGCTTAAGTAAAAGTCATATTTCTTTTCCTTTCTAAAATTTCCTAGTTTTAGGGGGTAACTATTCTTGGGGCAGCTATTTTACCTAGGAGCATTACACTGGTCTCACAATGAGGTGGAAATCACCTCTTTCTTTAAAAAGAACAGGCACATGGAGTGAGTATGTAGAAGATGAAGGGACTGGCTTATGTAGTGCTCAAAAGAACTTCCTTCCCTCTAAATGCAGACTCATCTACACCTGCTGCTGGTCTAGAAGTTGGGAAGTTACTTGCCAGCTTACCTGGCAGTAAAGGATTTTGCAGGTTGGCTGTTTAGATAGCTGCCAGAACGGTCCAACTTCCCGTTTAAGTGAATTCCTGTATTATACCAACAGATTCTTGTCCATCATCAAAACACCTGAAACAGTACAATTCAGGTATGTTTGGGACCAGTCTAACAAGCCATGGTGGCAAACATACTTCTTCTCTGCATTACACCAGGTACCTCTCCCACCACCTACTTGAATCCTGGCTGGCTCGACTTCCTTCTGGTTTTGCTTCTTTCTGTCCTCTCCTTTTCGGTTTGGCTCTCTCAACCCTTGTCCCACCACAGAGACTCCAAGAAAATCTTGGTAACTCTGCACAGTGCAGCCATGTACCTCAATCTTCTTGTCTAAACAGAGGCTCTCAGCACTCTGCCAGTAGACCCTAGAGTGGTTTGTGGATATCATCTACAGGACATGGGTCAGATGACTAAAAAAAGTAAAGAGATTATACAACAAACTTTAATCCATCTTAAACTTCTGCATGCACTGCAAGGTGGCTAGAAGAGTTCACAAGCCAAAACTGGTTTTGGGAACCAGTGAAAAACTACTACTTTAAACTGACACTGATTTCCTTTTACTGTGACCTGAAAAATCAGAGGTCTGATCTGTGGCAGCTATACAGATTTGAACCACTGTGTGGAGCCAAACAAACACTTTTGAGCATCTCTACGGCTCCTGGATCTGCCATATTAGGAAGCAGCTTAGCTTGTTGTGAGTTAAATTCCCATGTGGTGAGGTGCAGTTGTCTCTCAGTCTCCTGCTTCAGTAAATGGCCTTCTTGTATGCAAGATAATCCAGCTGTGCTTCATAAATAGAAATAGTTGAGCAAATCCGTCCTCTGGTGATATTCTGTGTCCTGCTAGAGCTTCATCACAGCCATGCTGGAAACTTTTTCTTCCTTGATTTCCCATAAACCTCAATATTCTACTAAAAATATCATTATTCTCCCTATTGAGAGACCCTCTTTGGCCCATAAAGAAGAGACACCTTCAAAGCAGAGTGAAACTGGCCTGCACCTGGCCAGGTTCGGACACCCTTACAGGTGACATCAGGACTGCTCCCTTGCACAGCCATAAAATACATGGATGTTGCTGGGTGGTGCAGCTCATGCCACTCTCATATCTAACTTCAGAAAGACTTGGGGTGGCTTCTCTGCTATGTTGTGAATTGAATGGGCAAGGTTTATCTTGTTTTCCTATTTAACAGCTATGGCATCCCGCATGATCATGTAAGTAGAACCTGTGCTGAGTATGGGCAGAGGAATCATGACTGAAGTCCAAAACTGCCAACAAAATGGACAGCGTTTCCCAGTGCATCAAGGCACCATGGATCAGCAATGAAAAAAAACTTCTGATTTGTAATATTCAAGGAAATCTTCCCTCAGCAAAAGGTACAGCCAAGTATTTTATGGTTTTTTAAGACATTTTTCAAACAATAATGTTCATTTTAGACAGATAAGATGGGTCCAAACAATTGTTTAGTGTATCCAGGGCTTTGGAATCAGCACACAAAAGGAGGTGCCTCTCCCTCCAAGGCAGCTGGGCTGCCAGTGCAGCATTAAGGGCTATCAGCCACTGCCTGGAACCCAGTGTGTCCTGAGTCAGACCAAAAATATGAAACAAATGGTTTGCATTCTCCCTTGGAGGATTGCTGTTCTATGCAATGCCAGCACCATCATGTCAGCAATCCTTGGCAGCAGCACATCACTGAAATGGGGACACTCCTTTTCCTGCACTGCACAGAAGAGGTACATGTTTAGGGGAAGTTCACTGGATGTGGTTTGGGCTATGCAGGGGTCAGTGGATGGATTCAGGCAGGCGGTGACAGCAACATATGCTTTGATTACCATCATCAAATCAAGCTGTAAAGCAGCATTCAGAATTCTAACAGGATGACAATACAGGGTACATATAGAATTATAGAATCATAGAATAGTTTGAGTTGGAAGGGATTTTAAAGATCATCTAGTTCCAACCCCTCTGAGATGGGCAGGGACACCTCCCACTATATCAGGCTGCCCAAGGCCCCATCCTATCTGGCCTTCAACACTTCCAGGAATGGGGCATCCACAACTTCCCTAGGCAACATGTTTCAGTGCCTGACCACTTTCATCGTCTTCCTCATATCCACTCTAAATGTACTCTCCCTTAGTGTAATGCCATTACCTCTTGTCCCGTCCCTGCACATCCTGATGAGGGGCACCTCTTCGTCTTTCCTGTAGGCCCCCCATTAGGTACTGGAAGTTGCTACAAGGTCTCCCCCTGAGCCTTCTCTTCTCCAAGCTGAATGTAGCATACTAGGTTGGGGGTTTTTTTCCTTTCTTTTTTTTCTAAAACTGACAGATTTGGACACGGATAATTCTGGGGGTTACACAGGAAATATCGATTTTCTTAACTGATGGCTACAAGCGGTAGGGTGGGCAGCAGGGGTGCGCGGCTGGTGATGCGAACCCTGCTTAGGAGCCGCGCTGCCCCCCGGCGACGGACGCTGAGGGGGCGGGGGCTGGTCCACGGGCAACAAGAGGCGGACACCGGGGCGGGGATGCTGTTCCGTGCCCCCCCGTGCTGACGGGCTCGGGAAGCGGCGGGGCGCGGCGATGGCGGGGATGGCGGCGGCGCTGCTGAGGGAGAGGGCGGCGGTGGCGGGCGAGGGGAGGCACGACCGGGCCGTCCCCTACCTGGGGCAGGATTTCGGGGCGCTGCGGCAGCGGTGCCTGCAGGAGGGGCGGCTCTTCCAGGACCCCTCCTTCCCCGCCGGCCCCTCCGCCCTCGGCTACCGAGAGCTGGGACCCAGCTCCTATAAGACGCAAGGCATCGTCTGGCGCAGACCCACGGTAACGGGGGGATCCCGGGGAGGGGAGATCTCGGTCCCAGCAGCAGCATCCTTCCACGTCACGGGATCCTAGGGAAGGGATGGATCCCAGGGACCGGATAAATCCCGGGGAAGGGATGGATGTCGGTCCCAGCAGCAGCGTCCTTCCCTGGCACGGGATCCCGGGCGGGAGGCGGGGGATTCCGGGGAGGAGGAATCCTGGTCCCAGCCCGAGGAGCAGCATTCTTGTCCTTTCTCGACACTACCGCACCTTTAACCCGAATTTTCTTGCCACTCCCCACCCCCCCGCCAACCCCCCAAAAAACCAAAACAAACCAATCAGATATGATTTAAATCTGCATGAAAGACGCAGGGTGTGGGGGAGGGGACCAAAGATATTTCACCTTTTGTAATAATAACTACTTGTATCAAATTGGTGACTCTGCATTTTAGTTATCAGCTGGGTGACACGCTCCGTCTGTAAAAGAAAACAACCAAAAAGACGTTCCCTTCTCCAGCTTGAGCTGGAGGGATAAACCCCTTGTTTTGTCTCATGCTCGGGGCCGTCGTTTTGGATAACTCTTTTCCCTTAGCAGAGAGATGAGCTGGCCATGATGTGGAGGCTTCCTTTGTGAACCCTCGCTCAGCCTGTGCCTTTGGCTACCCCAGCAGCCCTGTCTGGCCACAGGAGCCAGCGGGTCAGAGGGACTCCAGGGTGCCTATGCATTGCTGAAAGACCCTGATGAAGTCAGCGGCAGGGAGGTAATAGCAGAGGAATCTGTGCATGTGTGAAAAAATGCAGTGGACCTCCTGGCGCATATTGTGAAGTGAGATGGCTGCCTGCAAACTTTGGTCACCAGCCCCCTTTCTCACCCCACTTAGCGTGTCTGGTGCCCCACACTCATTCCTGACGTGCTCCATCTTTGTGGTGTTGTCCTGCTGTGGTCAATTGCTTGTTTAAATTTGCTGCGAGCAAGGCCTTGTTCCTTCCCTTACCTGTGGATATATGTAAAGAAAGGCTTTCTTCTTTCCCAGGAGCTGTGTTCCAGCCCCCAGTTCATAGCCAGTGGAGCCACTCGCACAGACATCTGCCAAGGGGCCTTAGGTAAGGTGGAGGCAGAAAGCTGAATTTTCCATACAGGTGTTGCTCCACAGCACCACTGTTTATACTAGGCTATAACTCTGCAGCTACATCCTTTTGCATCCTACCACCTCTTTTCATAGCAAAATGCATTTTTCTTGCCTTTCCTTGGCAGGTGCAGGTAGGGACTATGTGTGTTTGGCCACTGAACACAGCCTTGCCAAGCAGGGATAATACAGACTGGCTTCCTGATAGCTTTTCTAATCACTACCTGGTCCTGTTGAGTCCATATCCATAAGCCTGAGAGCAGCCTGGCTAACTTCTGCCTCTAACAGTCTGCATGCGTAGTGGGGTATTTCTTTCCTCAGTGAGAGAGTGCTGCTGAGCAGGAAGTACCCCCTGAAACTTGGAAACAAATTATATGGAGAGATTCTTTACTGCTCTCCGGCTTTTCAAGAAAACAAAACTGGGATATCTCAGGAGGCATGGGACGACCTGTGAGCCCTGAGTTTGTGCAATGGCATCCCCTGGGTCAACCACTCTGGAGGAGCCCTGGCAGCTGCAGGGAAACCCCAGGGGACAGCGGGAAGTGGGTGGCTTATGGCTGTGCACACATGCCTAGCCCTATCTTGAAGCCTCCCTTCTGCCTTGCCTACCAGGAGGGGTTTTAGGTGAGTGCCTCCATGCCTCTTCTCCCAGAAGACAACGTGGAGGCTCTCAAGGAGACATCTGTGGGGATATGAGGGGAAATAAGCTGGAGGGGAAATAGCAGTGAGGCTTCTATTTATTCCACAACTATAGAAAGAGGGCTTTAGATTAGATTGACAACACGGTTGAAGGAAAGCTCTCAGCATAGGGAAACATGACTAATAGGCACTGTGTCAAGCTTTCATGGCAGCATTGGCAAAGGACTGAAGTTCTGTTTGTTTGCTTTTCATCAGCATAATATTGCCATGTTGGGTCTTCATAGTTTCTAGTCCTGCTGCTGGTATTTCTGTTTTCATTTCCAAAAATATAACAGATGGGGAACCTTATTTCACATAATTTGTGCTTATGTTTTCTTTCAGAAGTTATTTAAGTTAGTGCTTGAACAGCTAGATAAAATTTGTGCGAGAAGCCCTGACAATAATGGAATCTGTGATTCTATGATTCATAAATTTGTTTCTCCTTGTTTCTCCTCGAAAAAATACCTAGACAGTGAATTAGTTCTCCTCATGCCCCAGAGCAATCTGTGGCAGAGACTGGTGAATTTCTTCGAATGTGGTCAGCCTCCTTCGCGTTTTCTCACTCTGCTCGATGTTGTGTCTTCCACCATGACTGTTTTGGCATAAAGCATGTTCCAGTGCTTACCATGCATGCCAGACATCTGTCCTCTTTTTTTTTTTTTATTGTGAAACTTCAGAGCTAAATTGCTGTTCAGTGTGAATAGAGTTTATTGTAATGCCTTTTCAACATCTGGCATTTTGTAGAAATGCTTGTTTCTGAAAACTCATAGTTGCTTTCTGCCTTCTGCAGGATTTCAGCTTTTCTATGAAAATGTTGTGGCAGCAAGAGCACTGGAATGAAAGATTTGGAACTTCATTTTCAAGTTGGGGAGTTGCAGTTGCTAGTACAAAGCCTTGTTTTAAATTGATGAAAGAATTTGTTGCCTCAATGGTCTCTGGACCAGTGAGATATTCTCATGAGGCTGTTTGGTACCACCAAAGGATACAAACTGATTCACAGTTGGTATTATTTTACCTCCTGAAACAGTGTTTGAATGGAGGTTGTTAGTGTTCTTGGCTGTATTACTCTTTTCACCATGACTAAGTACTATGATGAATTGCCCTACTGTTTTCTTACGTGTTTGGGCAGGATTTTGGTATTTTTTGACAGTTCAGTGGTTGGTTCGCTTAAAATTAGCTGCTATTATTCTTTTCTATGTATAGTGATTGAGTTACTGAGAGCCTGTATTGATTCTCTACTTTTTCATGCAATGAGGCTAGCAGATATGCTGTACGAATGCTTTTTTTTTTTTTTTTTTTTTTTTTTTGCAGCTACTACCTCATCTGACACCAGTATTTGTATCCATGGATTTGCTTAAACTTCTATTTACTTGAACTTTGCATGCTGACACTGATGTCCCATCACATTTTAGACTGTTACAGGGAAGAATGCACTGGAAGACTTGCTCTTTGAAGCCCTTACTTTTTATTGTGTTGCTTTTTTCCATAGGAAGCTTTTGTAGTCTTAGGTATTCTAAAAACAGGGATAAACACTCCATGTGGAGTTTCATTACTGTTGCTAAGCAATTCAACTTGGAGTACTGCAGGGACAGTTGGAGCATCCAATGCCCACCTGCTTCTTGGCAGGGGGTGCACAACCAAACAGTTGAGCTAATGCACAGTAGTACAGATGTTCCTTTTTGTACAAGAGTCTTTGGTCTGTTGACCAGGTGTAGCCTATAAATTTGTTTCATTGTTTTTGACTTGATCTATATGGTACTCTGATGCATAGAAGACATAGCTAGCTAGCTGATCATCAGCACAGAAAAGGTTATCTCCTCACCAAGGTGGCAGTTGATTAGGTTCTCCAGACATGAATGTTCTGTCCCTTGGGCTTTGGTTTATCCTTTATTCTAGTTTTGTTGCTTTTTAGAAGAAACTTTTAAAGGTGAGTATTTGGAGTTAGTTTTGCAGCATCAGAACTGAAGTAATTGGTGGTATTTGGCTAAGAACGGCAGCACATGGGATGTTGTGACTCATTACAGTGACCAAAGTTGCTGTGGAAAGGAAGCTTACTCACCCTTAACTGCCTTGTTTGAAGGGGATGTCACCATGGTATCACAATACTGGGGTGTACACAGTGCAGTATCTCTCATCCGCTGCGTAGACACAGGTGTCTTCTCCTCACATAAAAATGTGTGGAAAAAATAACGAGTTTAGTAGATTAATTTAGAAAATTACATGCATGGATTTCCCCTGCAAGCAACCACTCTAAGTGGGTTGCCACAGCCTCATATTTCTAACCAGAAAACTTCCTGGAGTCCATGGTATTAGTATATATATGTTTAGTAGTTGTTAGTCTATAGCTATGAGTGTTTTAAAAAAAGCCTTGTCTGTGGTTGCCTGAATGCACATTTTTCCTTTGACCACATACTCTTACATGGACAGTACAATGACCGGAGGAGCTGCCTTTTGCTTACAGCCCTCCAGGTACTTCATGAGGATGCTTTGCTTGTGGTTGCGGTCCAGAATGGCCAGTTTTAAGCCTTTATGGCTATTTATGCTTATCTTGCAGTTACACTTCTTGTAATGTTCTTTTTTATAGCTGGAGATTAGGTAAATGCAGAGATGGATGTATAGAAATAAGAAATAAAATATTGTTGGCAGTGAAAAGGAAGCATGACAAGAAAAAGTAGTACTTCTTTTTAAGATAAATAAACTCTCAGCCTGATATCCCCTTTTTTTATAACATCATTCTGCCTATTGTATTATTTACAAAAATTCTCCATTATTAACTTAGCCTTGTTAACACTCCTTTCAAATTCTTCACATAACCTGTTTGTTAGACACCTCTTGGACTTCCCTTCTCTGTCAAAGGAAAGTCACTGTCAAGAGCCTTACAAAGGTACCACTTCTTAGAGTTAAGACTATCTGGTGAAGACCCTGCTCAGGCTTACTTAGTTCAGGCTAAAACTCCAGGTCTTATCACAAGATCTGTTCTCATCCAGGCTTTAAGTTATCAGGTCTGCTTATAGTGATGACTATTCAGAAAAGGAGAGATGATATCTGATCTGTTGAGAACTTTCAAATGTGGAAACCATTGCATGTCTCCCATATGTACCGCATTTGTCCATTAACCTCAAGAAGACCTTGCTGAAAGCTGTCTGACTTTAGATCTATTTGTCTGATTCCAAATTCTCCTTAGAAACCAGTATAGAGTTCAACAGAGAGGCTTTCCAACTAGTTCTGCTCACTCTTTCTCTTCATGCCTCCCTTAATGAGACAGCTAGAAAGTAAAGGAAATCCTTTATAAACTGAGCTTATGGGCTTAGAGGTCCTCTGGGGGCAGTTTCTCCTCCTTGAACTTCAGTGCTTCTTATCTAAAGGGGGAAATCTGACTCAAAGATGTATTATAGCATTAAAGGGTGTATGGTCTTAATCTAGATGCTTGAAGAGCTTCTTGACCAAGGCTACCTGAGCTACTGTGGTTATGTTGAGTTGTTCATTTATTCTTTCTGTGCTGCTGTCTGCCTGCCTGTCCCCTGCCTTATTTATGGCATAGAAATGCTAATGTTTCTTAGTGGAACAAGCTGCCTTCTGAGCCAGACATTGGTACTAATTTAAATCAGCACAGTTTTGCTGTGATTTGTAACATGAATATCAGATGCTCTGATGTTCTCTTGGAGCAGTCAAGTTTGCCTGATTGAGTAAGGCTGTGCAACTGGTTTATGCTGTAGGTTGAGCAGTTGTGAGGAAAAACGCCTCCACAGCTGACTGTGAACAAGGGGTGTAGGACATTCCTTGAGCTGTTTCCACCCACTGGATAGAGCTTGCATGAAGTCCCTTCAGCTCTGCTTGCAGCTTTGTTGTAGAGGCCAAGAACTGTATGGTTTTACCCAGCTGTGCCTTAGGACTGGCAGAGCTGTGCTAAGCAGGCTGAGTTGTTCTCTCTCTGGGTTTAACTAATTTAGTCTTAATGATAGCATGGATCTGCCTAACCACATGAAGATGTCCTAGTAGTGTAGGTAAGCATACCTCTACTGCCTTAAATCTAGATACTGTAGGTCTGAGATGCCAGAGACTCACTTCACCTCTGGGTTGTGTGTCAGTCTGTAAAAGCCTCACAGGGCACAGGATATGTGCTGGAGTTGTTTTGGTGCCTGGACAGGTACCTGTCTGCAGATTATCAGTTATTTGGCCTCTGTGCTGAGATGAGACTGGTTAACCTATCAATTTGTATATTTGTGACTTCTCTCATGCCTGTTGCCAGTGTAAATGATGCTTTGAGACTGCCATTTGTTAGAAGTCAAAAGTCTCAGTAGGGCTTGTTAACTTTTCCTGGGTGTGAATGTTTATTCTTCCTGGAGCAGGAACACAGTGGCACAGTTGGGACAATGAAGTTCCCTTCTTTTTATCTCTTAGGATTTTGTTGGTCTTAAACACTCAGCGACTTCTGGATGCTTCTTGCTTCTAGCATCCAGAATATTTGTTGGGAAGCCACAGGTTATCTACCTGTGTGCTATGCTGGGCTGTTGATTGGAAGTGCTCAGTTTACCTGAAGTGTATGCTGGTCCAGTGTTCATGTATGTTTACATCCATCCTCTTCTCCCACAATGTCTCTGCCACGCAATATTTCTACTGCCAAATACATAATAATCCACAGCTCTCTTGATCCAGCAGAGTCCTGTCATGAGCAGTGACTGCATTTAACTCAGTAAGGTGACAAAAGGACTTTTTTGTCTGGGATAGTTGACTTGCTTTGTGATGAGAGCCAGTGAGAGAAAAACAAGTTAAGGAGGATGGAGTGGAGACAATGAGACATTAATTCAAAGGTAGTACAATACTAATTCAGACTGACCCCTCAAGAGCCTCAAGGTGCCTGGGCTGTCCTCTAGCTGGGAGTTGTCGCTTGGGCTTGAAGGACCCCAGCTCTTATTCAGAAACTACCTGTTTCAGAGGCTTAATGAAAACAGGGATCCTTGGTGCAGAAGGGATCTCTGGGCCCTCTCCCCAAAGTCATTACCATGTTGCTGGGTTTGTCTGAAGACTCCTTTGGTCAAAAAAAAACAACAAAAAAAAAACCAAACGAAAAAACCCCCAAGCTTTGTATGAGCAGGCTGTGCAGGGGAGAAATGGGAGAATACAGATCTAAGCTGAACTGAGGCTTAAGTCCTTCTGTTACCTTTTGACCAAAGAATTTGTTTGCAGAGCCCTTTAACATCCTCGTTTGTAAGCATAATTGCCATGAAGGGTAACTGCTAAAGACTTTGCAGCTTGGGGACAGAGGATCATACTGCTAATTGTAGATTAGCCCATCTTAAAGTACTTCTTGATATCTTCTGATCCCAACCTGTTTCCCAACAAGCACATTTACTGTGCTTAGCCGTGCCTCTGAGTGCACCATGTCACCAAAGGGTGCACCGATCCCGGGGAAGTGTATCTCAGTGCTGCAAAGGAAGCTATAAGCAGAGTTGCCATTTTGCAGGGGCAGATGAATGTGCTGTCAGAAAGGAGCGAGGGGAACATCCTTCTTGCTTCAGAATCTGTCATAGGAGAATGGCAAAGTGACTTTACTGTTTTACTCTATTTCTCTGACATGATGATTTCTCCATTGCAGTACTAGCAGCCAGAGGCAGGGCTGAAGGGAAAGTTTTATGTTTGGCTCTTCCCCTATATGTTATGAAATAGTAAAACATTTCAGGTTTTGAAATTATTCTGCAATTTCATGTCTTCCAGCTTTTGTGAGATGCAAAAAGGGGGCCATGGGACAAATGTCATTCATAGACCTGCTGCTGAGGATCACCTGTGAAAAGTGATGAGCAGCCTGAAGGGCATTGCAGGTTGCCCGAGTTCTTCCTAGTGCTGTCTGAATGGTGCTGGGTTTGAGCCTGAGGGTGACCAAGACCTGCTTTACTCTGAGACTTTCTCCCAGCCCGGCTTCTCACCTGTGAGCTTTTGGCCCTTTTCCTCCAGGAGAGAGCTGGCTGTGTAGAGACTGCTGCTCGGTAGGCCTCTTGACTTGCTAGTGGTTGTGGCCGCTTCATACTTCTGCAATCCTACATATGCTGCAGGATGACTGTGTGATCTAATGTGTAATACCAACTTTCCTATGTTCACAAAGCAGGGCAACAGCAGATGTTTATTGTTGGGTTGTGGGAGTCAGGGGATCACCTGGTTCTATAAATTTCTGTCACCATGCTAGTGAGCTACAGGAGGCCCAAGGCTGAGTAGCAGGGTAACCACTCCGTTATGCCGGTTTCTGAAAATAATGTAAAAAATAGAGATAATATTTATATAGTTGTGGTATCCTCTTCTCTCTGCTTGGTAGGCGATGGTGTGGAAAAATACTATCCTGACAGCCCAGACCATGAGACTCTGGCATGCGAGCTTAGTGTATGTTGGCTCCATCCCAGAAAAAGTGACAAGGTGTGTGGGACTGGGGAACAGTGCCTGCCTTCAGACCTTCCCCGAGTCTCTGGTGACTGGATTTGGGACTGAACAGAAAGACCATTAGCAATAACCTTCAGAGTTATATAAGATGAAAGGAGCTCTTGTTTGGTAGGAGTCTGGCAAGAGACTTTAAAGGGAACTCATCCCTAGGATAGATCTCTGGATGGCAAGTTAACAGGCGTTTATTAAACGTGGTGGAGGGAAAGGATAACAGTCTGTGCTTGAGAAAACACTGGCCTTTTGAGGAGAAACTACACCCTGAGTACCTGTGTGTGCCTGCAGGTCCCGCTCTTTGCCTTTTCCCTGTGCTGCTTCCTAGCCTGTACACACTCAGTTGGAGGTCGCAGTTTCTTTGAAATAGTCCCACCAGGGGTGATAACTGTGGTGGCAGATCATAAAAAGCTGCTTTTCCTTCTTTTTAATACTTCGATCTTGAGGAAGTGCAACACTTGACTAGAAATGATGGGTATTTATGAGCATACATTCGATCTGCCTTAGAGGTACAGTGATGAGAGGGATCGTATCATAGCAGAGGTGATTATCTGTTATAATGCACAATCCATATGCAGTACAAAAACATAAAGAATAAACTTTGTATAATGAACAGTGTCCATTTTTTTTGTCTTTTTTTTACAGGAGACTGTTGGCTCTTGGCTGCTATTGCCTCTCTTACCCTAAATGAAGAAATTCTGGCCCGTGTCGTTCCCAAAGACCAGAGCTTCCAGGATAAATATGCAGGGATTTTCCATTTCCAGGTAGGTGGAAATGTGGCTCTTGCCTTCCCCCCAGTGCTCTTGGCCAGAAGGTGGTGTGGCTGGCCATGTCTACCCACGTGGTATTTCCTGGAGCACTTTGAAGGACATCAAATAGCCTGGGGTTGGGGGGAAAGAAGGTAATCCCTAACTGAAGACCTAGAAGCAGGGGCTGTCTTTGTGGTCCTTCCTCCATCAGCAGATCCAGCAGTGCGTGTGCATCCCTGAACAAGGTTGGCAAAGACGACAGCAACAGGACTGGTGTTAGGAATTAAAGTCTTGGTGACCTGAGCACACAGCATGGTGCAGTGATGAGGATTTTGTACTCTCTTTCCAGTTCTGGCAGTATGGAGAGTGGGTGGATGTTGTGGTGGACGACAGGCTGCCCACCAAGAATGGAGAACTGCTCTTTGTACACTCGGCGGAGGGTAGTGAGTTCTGGAGTGCACTGCTGGAGAAGGGATATGCCAAGTGAGTCAAAGCCGGGGGGGTTCTGCGAGGGTTCGGGAGACTGCTTTCACCCCATTCAAATCCCTTATGCCTCTGCTTCCCTGTAGCATCCTCAGCTGTGATGATACAATGCATTTTAAATGCCAGCCTACTTATTAGCCTTTGAAAATTCTAGGCTATGGCTGTTTCTTGACTGTTTCTGTGGCAGCTGTAATAAAGGTTTGCTGTCAGGTGCTTGAGATAGGTACATGAAAGTATTGGGTTTGCTGCTAGCCAGGAAAAATAGCTCTTGCATCACAGGGCAAGGCTGTTCCTAGAGTGCTGTCTCCTGTCACTGGGGCCTGGGAAGCTCTGTTTCAGGTGTTCTATACATCTGTGAGGGCTTGCAGCTGCAGCATTTCAGCATGCAGAGCATTTCAGTCCATGTGCCTGGGTCTCTGTTCAAGATGAAGATGCTTCTATCTGATTTTCCGGTTTTGGGATGGTCAGTGAGGAATTCTGCCATCTAACATTACTGTTTCCAATTGACTGAAAATGAGCTGATTTCAGAGCTGAAAATTAGACCCATAACTTTTAAAGACTCTGTGGAACTAGACAGGCAAATTGTTAGGTCTTAATTTTTCTAATATTATATTTTCTTCAAATGGTATCCATGACTCTTTTGTCATTGATATGTTTGAACCTACAATCTGTCTACATGATTGTATAAGACTTTATGCTGGCCTGCGCAAGTGCAGAAGTCTAAGAAGCAAAGCTGAACAGGAGATGCTGTGGTGCTCTTGAAAGCAGAAAGACTGTGGCAGTTGGCACAACTGAATCCCTCTCTCCAAGAGAAAAGGAGAATAGGGAACCTGATGGTTGTGTGTTTCCACCTTCATGCAGGCTGAATGGTTCGTATGAGTCTCTCTCTGGTGGCACCACCACTGAAGGCTTTGAGGACTTCACTGGTGGAATTGCAGAATGGTATGAACTGCAGAAGGCACCACCCAACCTCTTCAAAATCATTCAGAAGGCACTTCAGAAAGGCGCTCTCCTTGGCTGCTCCATTGACGTAAGTTATGGGCTTATTGCTGGACAGTCTGCTCTTGCTGTGTATGCAGGCAGCTGGGTGGTGGACCTGTGCTCCATCTACAGGAGGTGCACAATGGATGCTGGCCCCCACTGCCTCTGGTTCTCTTCTCTCCCATTTTCCCAAAAGCGTGACCTGTGCTTTTCCAGGGTGTTACTTCTCAAAATAGGTTGAAATCAAATAGGTTGACTTCATACAAAAAAGCTCAGTACCTCCTATGGTTTTTTTCCTTGAGACTTAAAGCTTTTGCTATTTCATAGGCACATCATAACAAACCGTACAGGGAGCTCATTGGGAATCCTGGTATATATGTTAAGTGGTGTTCCCCAGGACTCAGTGTCTAGCCCTGTTCAATGTCTTTATCAATGACCTTGATGAAGGCATTGAGTGTACCCTTAGGAAGTTTGCGGATGACACTAAGCTGGGTGGAAGCATGGATCTGATGAAGGGTAGGGAGGCTCTGCAAAGGGATCTGAACAGGTTGGACTACTGGGCTGAGTCCAACAGCAGGAGGCTTAACAAGGTCAAATGCCAGGTCTGCACTTGGGGCACAACAACCCCATGCAATGCTACAGACTGGGAGAAGTCTATGTAAAGAAAGTCTTTGTAAAGAAAGCTGTTCCCTCTGTGTAGATACCCCGGAAACAGAGGAGCGATACGAGGCTCCCACAGTCCAAGAGGAGGTGGTCAGAGCCCTGCTTGGCCGGCTGGACACCCACAAGTCTCTGGGGCCAGATGGGATTCATCCTAGGGTATTGAAGGAGCTGGCGGACGTATTGGCCAAACCCCTTTCCATCATCTTCCAGCAGTCCTGGAAGACTGGGGAGGTACCTCTGGACTGGAGGCTGGCTGATGTAGTTCCCATTTACAAGAAGGGTAGCAGGGAGGATCCCGGGAACTACAGGCCAGTCAGTCTGACCTCAGTGCCAGGGAAAGTCATGGAACAGGTGATCTTGAGTGCTATCATGAAGCACATGCAAGAGAACCAGGTGATCAGGCCCAGTCAACATGGGTTTACCAAAGGCAGGTCCTGCCAAACCAACCTGATCGCCTTCTATGACAAAGCCACTCGGCTGCTAGATGAGGGAAAGGCTGTGGATGTGGTCTTTCTGGACTTCAGTAAAGCCTTTGACACAGTTTCTCACAGTATTCTGCTATGGAAACTGTCAGCCTCTGGCCTGGGCAGACGCACACTCTCCTGGGTAGAAAACTGGCTGGATGGCCGGGCCCAGAGAGTGGTGGTAAATGGTGTTAAGTTCCGGTGGAGGCCAGTGACAAGTGGTGTCCCCCAGGGCTCAGTGCTAGGTCCAGTCCTGTTCAATGTCTTCATCAATGACCTGGATGAGGGCATTGAGGGTACCCTTAGCAAGTCTGCAGATGACACAAAGCTGTGTGCAAGTGTTGATCTGCTGGAGGGTGGGGAGGCTCTGCAAAGGGACCTAAACAGGCTGGACCGCTGGGCAGTGTCCAACGGCATGAAGTTTAACACGGCCAAATGCCAGGTCCTGCACTTGGGGCACAACAACCCTATGCAGAACTACAGACTGGGAGAAGCCTGGCAGGAAAACTGCCAGGAGGAGAGGGACCTGGGGGTGTTGGTCGACAGCGGACTGAAGATGATCCAGCAGTGTGCCCAGGTGGCCAAGAAGGCCAATGGCATCCTGGCTTGTATCAGAAATGGTGTGACCAGCAGGTCCAGGGAGGTGATTCTCCCTCTGTACTCAGTACTGGTGAGGCTGCTCCCTGAATACTGTGTCCAGTTCTGGGCCCCTCACCACAAGAAGGATGTTGAGGCTCTGGAGCGAGTCCAGAGAAGAGCGACGAGGCTGGTGAAGGGGCTGGAGAACAGACCCTATGAGGAGCGGCTGAGAGAGCCGGGGTTGTTTAGCCTGGAGAAGAGGAGGCTGAGAGGAGACCTCATTACTCTCTACAACTACCTGAAAGGAGGTTGTAGAGAGGAGGGAGCTGGCCTCTTCTCCCAAGTGACAGGGTACAGGACGAGAGGGCATGGCCTCAAGCTCCGCCAGGGGAGATTTAGGCTGGAGATTAGGAGGAGGTTTTTCACTCAAAGGGTCATTGGGCATTGGAATAGGCTGCCCAGGGAGGTGGTTGAGTCACCTTCCCTGGAGGTGTTTAAGGCACGGGTGGATGAGGTATTGAGGGACTTGGTTTAGTGTTAGATAGGAATGGTTGGACTAGAAGATCCGATGGGTCCCTTCCAACCTGGTTGTTCTGTGATTCTGTGATTCTGTGAAGTCTGTCTAGAAAGCTGCCTGGAGGAGAGGGACTTGGGGTTGTTGGTTGACAGTTGTATGAAAATGATCCAGCAGTGTGCCTAGGTGGCCAAGAAGGTCAATGGCATCCTGGCTTGTATCAGAAACGGTGTGACCAGCAGGGCCAGGGAGGTGATTCTCCCTCTGTACTCCGCACTGGTGAGACCACTCCTTGAATCCTATGTTCATTTCTGGGCCCCTCACCACAAGAAGGATGTTGAGGCTCTGGAGTGAGTCCAGAGAAGAGCAACAAAGCTGGTGAGGGGGCTGGAGAACAAACCTTATGAGGAATGGCTGAGAGAGCTGGGGTTGTTTATCCTGGAGAAGAGGAGGCACTGAATGATACATATCTTGTTGAGGGTGGCAGGAAGTAAACATATTCATTTGGTTTTAAGTGCTGACACTTTCTATATTATAAACTAATGATGAGTGAGTTTAGCCTTTGAAAAATCCTGTAAAATCTTTTCTTCCCTTCTATCAGCATTATATGGGGAATGTGCTGCAGGCAATAAGTAGGGCATGAATTGACAGCAGGTATCCTGCCTGCTTGATCCCACCCTCTGCTTTTGTTAAGCTTCAGATTCGCTTGTTTAAAGATCTCACACTTTCTGAAATGGTGGGAAGGCAATGGCAAATATGTTTCATGAAGTTTTAAGTATCTTCAGAGAAAGATGTTGAACAGTCACTTTCTAGCAAGAAGTAGTTTTTACCTGTAGTCTTTATAGACCCGGCTGCCTGAGTATTGTAGCCCTGAAACAGTGACACAGTGTATGCCCTCATGTATGAATGTCATACAAAATGCAGCCTTTTCCCTTGCTCCTTACATGGCCAGGCCTAGGGTGGTGATGCTGGAAAAAGGAAGGGAAACTTCCTACCATACTGTAGAGCCAAAGAGAGTGTTTTGACCTAAAAGCAAAGCACTGGGGTTTCCTGGATCTGGGTGTGATCCCCAGTGATGCCTCAGGATAATCATTCCTTGTGTTCCTCCTGGTCTCTTGAGAACAAAGAGTTCATCGTGTGTATTGCTTTTGTACAGCATTTGGATATACATGAGACAGGGTGCACCATACTAAGTGTTTCAGAGCCAGGAGGGACCTTTTCAGTGCAGGGCTTCTGGTGTGCACCCCATGCAACAAACATGGACCCTGGGGACTTCCGCACTGCCACATATGCTGCTGTTCCCACTTCCGACTCTGTCACACAGATCCTTTTCATTGCTTGTGTGCTAAACCACGCCTGCAGCTTCTCAGAGAGACTAAAGCTCCATTGGAGGGGGAAGCTTTGCTCCATTTGATCCCCGTCTGCTTGGGAAGCCACACTCAAACTTCTTCACTCCTCCAGATCACCAGTGCAGCGGAGACAGAGGCAGTCACCTCCCAGAAGCTGGTGAAGGGACACGCGTACTCAGTCACTGGGGCAGAGGAGGTAGGTGCAGTCCTATGAAGGAGTGAGATGCAGTGAGCTTTGTGCATATCCCTCCCTGTGCCACTGCAGCCACAAATTCAACTTCAGCTTGGCAAATTCTTCAGTTTCCATCTGTTTCATCAAATCAGGTTTTGAGTCCCATCTTTCTGAACTAGTTGGTATGTTTTGGATTAGCACTAACTTGACTTCTTGAGAGTCTGACCAATCCATCCCCTGCCTTTTTTTTCCATAAGCACTGCTGTTTTCTAGTGAGCAGGAGCAATGGAAATTTCTATGTGGAGGGCACACCCTCTGCTGGTGACATGTTTCTGTAGAGCAGGCAGCACTGCACCTTAAACACACAGCAAGATATGTGTGCAAAGCAGAAAAAAACCCAAAGTATTGTCCCTTAAATGACTCTAAACAGCATCTTTCAGCAGGGCACAGTGTTCATACACAAGGTACCTGTCTGACAGCAGGTGAGTGGCAAAGGTAAGACAAGTGAAAACAAACGAAGCAGATCATGGCATCCTTCCAAGGTGTGTAATGGACTTTTGGTCACTTCATCAGTAATTGTTTCTGAAATAGTTTCTGAAACTTTGGAGTGAGGTGTGGAGACCTGCTGATGTGTTGTGTTGAGGTGGGCAATGTATTTATGTGCATGTATTTGGTCCTTCTCTCACAGCAAAAGCAATTAAGAGGGAGTTTACTGACCTTATTTCACAAATGGGCATGACTTGGCCAGGCTTTTGGGGAGATCTGTGCAGACTTTTTAGGGATAGTTCATCTCGCACACCAGAGCATCATCTCTGGACTCTGCACTGCTGCTGCTCTGTACAGTTTTCCCAGCTTTGCATTCTAGAAATATACCAGCTCTTTCCTCAAATTAGTACTGCGTGTTCTCCATAAATACTGGATATTCCCAGTGAAACTCGTACAGATTTGCTTGGCCTGGTTTCTTTGTGCACAGATTTCAGCACATAACAAGCCTGAGCCTCGGCACAGTGTGAGGAGAGGCCAACACTGCTACACTGCAGGCATGCATGTGGTCAAAGGGGTTGTGGCCAAACTGAGTATCCCAGCTTTTGTAATAGGCTCATCTTCTGTGTAGGGAGGGTGGGAAAATGCATTTGAATGTGAATAATCAGTTTGTACATAGGTGATATCCCCTTCTACCTGGTTTTTGGCAGTACTGTACCAGTTTTACGTTCCCTTTGCTTGAAATCCTATCAGAGGTAATTTTTTTAGTGTCATACACCAGACATTTTTATCATGAGCTTTGATTTGTGCATGCTGTAAACCTTGTCAGGACAAACCTGGGTGCATGGAGCTCATTCCAAATGAGTTTGAATTCCTGGCTTTTGGACCACATGAGTGCATTTGTGTTTACACACTTTAGTGTTTGTGTAGCACTGAGATACTTACTCTGTCAGGTCCTTTAATTCCCATAGAAGAGGTAGAAGAGAGCACAGTGCTGAGTACCTGGGTAACTTCCATATGCTTCTGATGCCATCAGGTGAACTTCCGAGGAACACTGCAGAAGCTGATCAGAATCAGAAATCCCTGGGGGGAAGTGGAGTGGACTGGAAAATGGAATGACAAGTGAGTCAATGGCTTATGCATTGCCCATAGGCTTTTACTGGAGGGGTATAATCATGCTGTCGCCTGTCATCTCTCTACCTCAAATTCCTTTTTAAGTCACATTTGGGTGTAATATTAGATCTGAGCATCCTACCACTGACTGATATCTCCCACATCAGTAGCACAGCATGTGTTGCCCCTTATAGAAACACCTGATGTCATGTATGTGACAGTGAATTGCTTTGCAGTTCCTACAAGTCTCTCTGCATTTTCTCCTTCTTTGACAGCCTAGATTTAGTGGTGAGCTTCTGAAAACTTATATTCTAAAAAGGCTTTAAAAATCCATTTCTGGTAGCAATGAAAATTGGAGTATACTTCTGAGTTTGGGCAGTATTTATTCTGAATGTTTCTTTTTTTTTTTTCTAAAATAAAGCTCTGTCTTAGTCAAGGCATTAGCACTTTCTGCAAATAAAACTGTTTCTATCCTTGTTTTGGATATTTAAGAAGTGAGGTACTGAATATCCCAGGTCTCCTTATTTGAATATTGCTGTGGTTTGAAAGTTCTGGAGCTGCTATCACTGAGATGTAACTGCAGTCACTTGGAGCTGTAAGGAAGGAAATCATTGTGCCAGAACAGCTGCATTAGGGTTTAAACTTTACTGTACCCTGTCATTGATGCGGGGCTGTCTTTCAGCTGCCCAAACTGGAATAGCGTTGACCCTGAGGTGCGGGAGCAGCTGATGAGGAGACATGAAGATGGGGAATTTTGGTAAGTAGCACTGGGTTTTCATTCAGATTGAAAGGAACGTCTTCTATGCTTTTTTTTAATTAAAGTAACCTCTCCCAGTACATTCTCCAAGATGAGTGAGTGAATTCATCCAAATTCTAGAGCTAAATTACACTGGGAGAGAAGTAGGATAGACAAGGTGGTTGTCTGTCCTAAGGAGATGTTGCTTGTGGCATTGCCTCCCACAGGATGACATTCAATGACTTCTTGAGACATTATTCCCGCCTAGAGATCTGCAACTTGACTCCAGACACCCTGGCAAGTGACAGGTACAAGAAGTGGAGCCTGCTGAAGCTGGATGGGAACTGGAGGCGAGGAGCCACTGCAGGGGGCTGCAGGAATTACCCGAGTAAGAGCATACAGTCAGCAGTCAGATGGAAAAATCCTTTACATTTGTCCACTTTTACTTTCTTTGGGAGCTTCCTCTGTTGGAGCTGGTCTGTGGTGGCCTATGGAGGCAGATGTACCTGGGACATTCAGGACTGAGGTCCAAAAAGTGCAAGAGTTTGGTAAATGTGTCTCCCTGAGTGTCTAGTTGTGGTTGTTAAATTGGAGGGAAGGGGGGCATGTATATATCAGCACATTTGCTTTCAAACAGACCTTGAGTGGTTTGCATAAATTCACTTTCCAGACACTTTCTGGACAAACCCACAATACTTAATTAAGCTGGAAGAAGAAGATGAGGATCCTGATGATCCTGAGAGGGGCTGCACTTTCATTGTTGGCCTGATTCAGAAGCACCGTCGGAAGCAGAGAAAGATGGGGGAAGACATGCATACTATTGGCTTTGCGATTTATGAGGCAAGTAAGGCAGTATAAGTGCGTGGGAGAAAAAGGAGAACTTACACTATAAATAGTGTAGTGCAGTTCTCAGACTGGACTTTCTATCAAAGCTCAGCCAGGTTGAGCTGAACACCAACTGCAGTATGGAAAATTCTCCTTACATGTTCAGAAAACTATCCAGCAGTCAGGCACAGGGACGTGTACCCAGAGAGATGAAGAAATCTGTGTTCCTGGAGATATTGAAATCTAGACTGGACAAGGTCCTAAGTAGTGTTACTAACTTTGGTATTGGCCTCCCTTTGAATAGGAGGTGGGTCTAGATGAAATACAGAGGCCCCTCCCCAATTCTTACTGTGCTTCTAAATGGATGAACAGAAAAACTATTTAAAAAAATAAAAATTAAAAGTGCCAAAATCCAGTTTCCCCTTCAGTTGTCAGGCTGTGGTGGGGTTGTCATGCTAGCTGAAACATTTGCACTAGCTTGGGGAGTGTGAACCCAGCAGCAGAACCAGCATAAACACCTGACCCTTCTGCTGAATGAAGGGTCAGAGATGAGTCTAAGGTAACTCCTGTAGGACATTATGTACAGAGCTGCAGAGTAGCAGTATTTAACTGGCAGTGAAAATAAGAATAATAGTCTCACCTGCAGGTTGCTCTGTGACTGAAGGCAAAATGTACAACTGCTTGCTTTCTCAATAACTGGGCTTTGGAAAAGCTTGTCAAATTATCTGATACCCATAGGCAAATAAGGTTTAAAGCAAAGCTAGATCCCCTGAGCCCATAAGGAAACAGAAAACTGCATTATTGCCATGCTCAGGTCCTGCCTCCTCTCTCGGTGGTGGAGAGGTCACAAGGAGCAGGAGGATGAAAGAGAAGGTGGGAAGAAATAGTAAAGAAATTGAATATGCAAAAAGCATCACTGACTGTTCCCAGGCCAGCCCAAAGCGCTGTGTGAGTGTCTCATAGTGTGCAATGGAGTAGAGGATTGGCAGGAAAACACAACCAATCTGGCTGCTTCTGTGCCCATACTACCCAGGTGAACCCTACCTGCCTCCAGGATAGATTTGGGAGCTCGGTGGTCATGAGACATGAGCTCAGGAGACATGGGCTCGGCTCCCACCTTCCCGCCTGGGCTGGCTTTTTTCCAAGCGTGTGGATGTGCCCGTTAACCAGCAATGAAAAGGAGTAGCCCTGGAGCTGCCATTCAACAAGCAAATAATTCTCTCCTTTTCTCCTTGCAGGTGCCTCCAGAGGTATGTAGAGGATATGTTCTGGTCAAGGTGCAGAGTTGGGGCTGAATGGCTTGTGGGAAGAAACAGTTCAGAGGATCCTCCTTCAGTGCAGGACAATATTGACTGTGTGGAGTGTAAAGATAGAGGCCATTTATTCTGGAAGGGAGCTTAAGCCCATGATACATTTTCAGTGTCTCAGGTTGGGGTAAGAGCTCACTGTATTGCAAAAACCTACCAAAGCTGCATTTCCACTGGTCTTCTCCCAGCCTAGATCCACACCTGCTACCCCAGAGCATAGCTGCTCCTCTCAGGTTTGCACAGAGTTCATTTTTGACATATTCCAAGGAGGTGTTTATTTTCACTGCCCTAAGCACTGTCTTTTGTTGTTTCTCTGTTTCTACCTCCAGGTAGCAAACATCATGCCCCTGGGATGAGAGATGGGTGTGCCTATGTAAGAGTGATGCCTATGCAACAGGAGGCAGGGCTGCAGACACCTCTGAGTTATTGCTCCTCAGAGGAATAAGTACAGTTGAGAAAAATGGGGGGGACCCTCATGCGGGGGAGCGTGTGAAGCAGCTGAGGCACCTTAAAATTCCCAAGGCTGTGCTCAAACCAGCTGCTGTAGAATGTGGTTTCTTCAGGAAATGGTGCTACCAGTAAACTCAATTCTTTATGTACCTTTTGAATACTTTATCAGTACTGTTTCAGCCACTCAGCATTTGCCCTAGTGGTCCAAAAACCTGATTTCCATAAAAAAGAGCTGGTAGCTACAGTCTTGTGACTTCTTTTACCCTCAAAAGTGGAATTTTATCTCCCACAGCAGGTCTGACAGGTTTTGCATTCTTAAAAATCTGGGATGACAGGAAGGGGGAGTTTTCAGAACAATGCACATTCCTGATATTTGCTTATAGATCTAAGATAGCTCACCTGTAAGACCTTGCCAAGAAGGGTTTGTTCTGGAAGATGTTGCACTCCCAGTACGCTTTTATAAGATGTGATGTTTGTTTTATGCTTGGAGGCCTCCTTAAGCAGCCTCCGTGTCTTAGAACAGCCTGACTTCAGAGGCAGAACTGAGCTGCAGTCTCCTGGTGGCACCAGCTCTGGGGAACACAGGGACATGGCTCGTAAAGCTTTAAAGAAAAATGGATGGTGGCAGAATTTACCAGATGTCTTTTTAAACTGTTCATCATCTGCAAAACATAAGCTTGACCCAAATGATTTCTGGAGGTGATTTGCAAAATACATTTGCACCAACACCTCAGGAGTGATGTGGTTGGATGCATCTGCCCCTCTCTCTTATCTCTTTTGGTTCTGTTGAACAGACATCTTTTTTTTTTCATACATAACTAATTGTTATAGCTATTATATTTTTAATTTATAAACACAAATACATGCAAACTGTTGGGGTTTTTTACTACTTTCTTTGTTTTTCATAAGTTTTCTGGCCAGACGAATGTACACCTGAGCAAAAACTTTTTCCTGACCAACAAAGCAAGGGAAAGATCGAACACCTTCATCAACCTCCGAGAAGTGCTGAACCGGTTTAAGCTTCCTGCAGGAGAATATATCATTGTGCCTTCTACCTTCGAACCCAACAAGAATGGGGATTTCTGTCTGCGAGTCTTCTCTGAAAAGAATGCAAACTCCACGTATGTAGGTGTTTTGTAGCCTTTTAAGAGTCAGGTGCATGGGGGTTCTCTGGTCCTACTCACAGGCATGGAAGGATGGAGAAACACATGGCTGGGGTGCATCAGCTTCCTGGATGGAATGAGAAGGGGGGGATGTGCAACTGCATGGACAAAGTACCAGTGGTTCTTGTTTTTCCCCAGTTTCCCCATGTGCAAGTGAGGAAAGTTTGAGTAAACATAGCAGGAAGGAATGGTGATATAATTATCATCACCACCACCATCATGCCAGTCCTACCTGGGCAGACATTTTTAGTTATTCAGCTCTGGGTGCCACAGCACAGGTTGGTCTGTGGAGGTGCTGAAAGCCCCACAGAGCAGCAAGCTGGATTCTTCACTTGGGAAACAGAAATGCACGTGTCTAGGAATACACTGATTACAACAATTGATCTTGCACCTTTGAGATCAGGCTGGGAAAAAATTCAAAATACTTCTTCAACCAAATGATACTTGGGTTTTAATGGAGATGACTCAAACCACAGTGTTAGCAGTGAAACCATGAAAAAAAATTAAAGATATCGCATATAAAAGAGCTGCTGGACTAAGGCTTTGGGAAAGGGTGTGGGAACTTTTGTATTGAGTTCCCTAATTCAAAGCAAACAAAATCATTTCATAGTGATAGGACTAGGGAGGAATGGCTATAAATTGGAGAGGGGAAGATTTAAACTAAACATAAGGAAGAAATTCTTCACTGTGAGGGCGGTGAGGCACTGGCACAGGTAGCCCAGGGAAGCTGTGGATGTCACATCCCTGGAGGTGTTCAAGCCAGGTTGGATGGGGCCTTGGGCAGCCTGATCTAGTGGGAGGTGTCCCTGCCCATCTCAGAGGGGTTGGAACTAGATGATCTTTAGGGTCCCTTCCAACTCAGACCATTCTATGATTCTGTAATCTTTTGTTTCATGTTTCTGTAATGGTGAGAGTATTAAGATGTTGGTTAAGCAAAGGCGCATTCAGCTTTTCATGGACCCTTAGCAGTGCTTATGCACTGTCTGTAATGTGTTTTGAAACTCTTGTTGCCATAAGCTGGCAAAATACTGCTTTCACCAGTGAGATGCAGTGTCTGTGGCTGATTAATCCAGTAAGTTTTGAACACTCATTATTTCTATAACTTAAAGAATCTCTAACTGAAACTTGAAGGAAAGGCATCAGAAAAGTGACTTGCTTTGGTTTTAATATTGATTTCTTTATCTTTCTAGGGTAATAGATGATGAAATTGAGGCCAATTTTGAAGAGGTATATCTTAATTTAGTTTTAAGTGGAGATAATTTTGTTGTAAACAAATGGGGTTGGAGTGCCTGTACCTTGCGCCGAGCAGTGTATTTCTATAGGCATTATCAAGAGCTGTTGTCCCACTTCAGAAACAGATCTTTCAATATCCATAGTTGGACATCCACCAAATGGAGACATCAAAAGCAATAAATGAAAAGTGTGTTGTTCTTTGTCCAGAATGGTGAGCTTGAGCTTCCCAGGTAGAGGAGATCAGTTATTCTTTGCAGTTACGTGGAGTCATGGAAAATTCTTTTTGCTCTCCAGGAATCCAGGAGTGCAGCTCTTTAGCCATAGGAGTGGAATGAATACATAGCTGTTTGCCATATGTTTAGTCTTGCTGGAGGTGTTTCATCTGCCAGTGCATCTACCACTCTGTATGATTTCTTCTTTTCCTTTTTCTTTTTTTTTCTTTTCCCAAGGTGAGAACTTACCTTTTGCTTTATTGTCTTTAAATGAAGACAGCTAGTCCAACACTGGTAGCATCAGCAACAGTGAAGTTCTGAGCTTGACAGTGATTTTTTTTTTGTTAATAAAACAAAGACTCGTAAAAAGTTTTTGGTAGTAAAAGCCATTGTGAAGGTTCTTAATTCCTGCAGTGTTTACAACAACAGCATTTTAAGGTACCCCTGAAAATAAAACTTATTAAAATAAAAGTAAAAGCACTCTATATACTCTTCAACTTTGACATTTAACCTGTGTTTTACTAGGGGCAAGGAAATGCATTATGTCCTTCTTGGGCAGAAACATTCTTCCTTTCCATATTCTCTATTTTTCTCTTCTAGACCGAGATCAGTGAAGATGATATCGATCCAAGCTTTAAAAAGCTTTTTGGACAGCTAGCAGGAAGTGTGAGTATTGTTTTTTTAAGGACTTAATGTAATATGGGTGAGTGGGTAAGACAGGCACCTACCCCAGGATATAGTTTAATTCCTGTGCAGAGTCAGGTCTTGGGCATGGGTGTAATTGTCCATGCAAAAATCTGTGTAGTTACCTTTCTGCTTACACAATGGATTTGTGAGCATTCCTGGCCAAAAAAAAATATCTCTGCTCTCCTTGAATTACAGGCTTGTCTTTTATTTCTCCAGGTCCCTAATTCTGTCCTTCAGGCACAGCATTTGGTGCAGGTGTATGGGTCTTTCTGGGAGATGATGAGAGCTGGTCTGTGCCTTCTCTCCAGGCTGCTCTCGCCTGCCTGAGGGCTCAGTCAGACACCACATCCTGGGCTGCTAACACACACACAGAAGGGCTGTGCTGCTGGGAGTGGATAGTGGGGCGAGCTTACCGCTTACATTTCTATCCAAGGGAAATTTGAACTTGAAGGATGTTTAAAATTGGCCAACTCACTCAAAGGAGCAGGAGTCTGCTTATGAGATGGTGTCTGCAGCTCGCAGTGAAAAACTTATTTTCTTTTCTGCAGGATGCAGAGATCTCTGTCTTTGAACTGCGCAACATCTTGAATAAAGTCCTGGCTAAACGTAAGTACCTTCCTCCAAGTGCATCATCTGTTGGCCACCATCATGTTTCCAGCATGGCCATAGGAGAACAGAGTGCACCACTGACCTTGGCAGAGTCAAACTCCTGGGCTCTGCCTCAGACCTGCACCTTGGCTCTCTGTATGGACATGCAATCTTTGCTCCTTCTGGGAGCTGCAAAAATGCTGAGGCTGTGCCTGCACTGAAAGAATGTTTCACAGTGTGTGTGCTTTAGTGTGGTATGTATGGGTGCCTTTTATCCTAGCATCTGCTGTCAGAAAGATGGATGAATTTGATTATAATGCTTGATGATAATCAAGAGAAGGTATTGCTGCTTCTTCAGTATTGAACCACTCAGGATTCAAACAGCAGGAAGAGAAACTTTATAATTCTGGGCAGCTTCAGACAGTCCTGAAGGGCAGGTGGGTCCAGGAAGGCTGGATGTTCTTCAAGAAGGAAGTCTTAAAGGTGCAGGTGTAGCCTGATCCTGTGTATTCTGACAAACTGATGGAGAAGATGACTGGCTTGGCTCAATAGAGAGCTTTTGCTGGGACTTAGGAAAAGAAGAAGCATTCACCACTTTGGAAGAAGGGGCAAGAAACTCAAGGAGAGTACAGAATCTTGTGAGGTTATCAGAGAGAGAATGAGAAAGACGAAAGCCCAGGTAGAATTCAATCTGGCCACTATTGTAAGGATAACAACAAATATTTTTATTAATATATTAACAACAAAAGGAGAGCCAAGGATAATCTTCATCCTTTATGGGGTGTGGGGGGTGGAGGGCTACATTGCTACCAAGAATGAGGAAAAGGCTAATGTACTTAATGCCTTCTTTGCCTCAGTCTAAACAATCAGACCAGTCATCCCCAGCATATTCTGCCCTCTGAGCTGGAAGGTGGGGATGGAGAGCAGAATAAACGCCCCATAATCTAGGAGGAAGCAGTTAATGACCTGCTACACCACTTGGACACTCACAAGTCTATAGAACTGGATGGTATCTACCCAAGAGTACCAAGGGAGCTGGTGGAGGACCTTGCCAAGCCACTCCCCATCATTTATCAGCAGTCCTGGTTAACAGGGGAGGTGCCAGATGACCGGAGGCCTTCCAGTGTGATGCCCATGTACAAGAGGGGCCAGAGGGAGGATCCAGGGAACTACACACCTGTCAGCCTGACCTTGATACCAGGAAAGATTTATAGAGTGATTCATCTTGGGTGTGCTCACCAGCCATATGCAGGAGATCAGGCCCAGCCACTATGGGTTCATGAAGGGCAGATTGTGCTTGACCTGCCTGATCTCCTTCTGTGACCAGGTGACTCACCTAGAGGATGAGGGAAAGCCTATGGATGTTGTCTACCTCGACTTTAGTAAGGCTTTGGACACTGTCTCCCACAGAATTTTCTTAGAGAAGCTGACAGCTCATGGCTTAGACAGGTGTACTGTTCGCCATGTAAAAAAACTGGCTGGTTGGGCCCAGAGAGCTGTGGTGAACAGAGTTAAATCCAGTTGGTGGCCAGTCACAAGTGGTGTTTCTCAGGGCTTGCTGTTGGAGCTGGTCTTGTTTAATATTTTCATCAATTATTTGGATGAAGGGATTGAGTGTTCCCTCAGTAAATTCACAGATGATACCAGATTGAGTGGGAGTGTCAATCAGGTCAAGGGCAGGAATACTCTGCAGAGAGATCAGGACAGGCTGGATCAATGGGCCAAAGTCAACTGCATGGGGTTGAACAAGGCCAAGTGCCAGGTCCTGCACTTGGCTCACAACAAGCCCATGCAACAACATTACAGACTTGGGGAAGAGCGGCTGGAAAGCTACCTGGTGGAAAAAGACCTGGGGGTGTTGATTAACAGCAAGCTCAATGTCAGCCAGCAGCATGCCCAGGGGGCCAAGAAGACCAATGGCATCTTGGATTGTATCAGAAATGGTGTGGCCAGCAAGAGTAGGGAAGTGATGGTGCCCCTGTACTTGGCACTGGTGAGGCCGCACCTCAAATCCTATGTTCCGTTTTGGGTCCCTCACTTCAAGAAAGACTTTGAGGTCTTGGAGTGTGTCTAAAGAAGGGCAACAAAGCTGGTGAAGAGGCTGGAGCACAGGTCTTGTGAGGAGCGGCTGAGGGACCTGGGGCCGTTTAGTCCGGAAAAAGGGAGGCTGAGGGGAGACCCTATCACTGTCTACAACTGCCTGAAAGGAGGTTGCAGAGAGGTGGGTGTCGGTCTCTTCTCCCCGGTGACAGAGAATTGGACAACAGGAAATGGCCTCAGGTTGTATCAGAGGATGTTTAGGTTGGATATTAGGAAAAAATAAATCTCTTTACTAAAAGAGCGGTGAAGCATTGGCACAGGCTGCCTAGGGAAATGGTGGAGTCTCATTCCGTGAAGGTGTTCAAAAAATGTGCAGACATAGCACTTAGGTATGTGCTTTAGTAGGCACAGTGGTGTTAGGCTGAAGGCTGGACTTGATGATTTTAGAGATCTTTTCCAAACTTAATGATTGTATGAATGGCATGGAAGCAAATAAGGGCTGATGTATATATACTAGTTACAGAGCTCATGAGCTATTTAGGAAGGTTGTGTGGTACAGCACACAGTGGTAACTTTTGTCTTTTGCTCTTTCTTTACAGGCCAAGACATTAAATCTGATGGTTTTAGTATTGAGACATGCAAAATAATGGTCGACCTGTTAGACGTATCTTTTAAGGCTGTTCCTGGACAATACTCTTCTGCCTATGCTGGAGTAGGTGAGCCGCTGCCTTTGCAGTGGCAGGTCCACACTAATGTACTAGTGACCCCTGAGGTGGAGAAGCTGTTTTTACCGTGATTTCCATAATTAAAAATGGTAACATGGACCATGACACATGCATTCTCCCAGGAAAGTCTATCTTCATACAGGACAATATGCTTTGAAGACTTCCCAGCTGCTGCTTGTCTTGGTTTAGCTGGGAAAAAAAGCACCTGGCTCTCAGCATGATGTGGATTGCCTTGACTGCAGAGTTTACATTGCGTTTCATTGCTTTGTTATCTGGCTGGAGTTGGTACGGGCATCCTAAAGCCATGAGGATTTAGCAAATTAAAAATGAGGGAAAGAAATACAGGAGCCAGAGAGTATGCTGGCTTTTATAAGCTTTTGCTCTTAAGAGTAAGGGCAAAGGCATGGGGTGAAGGATTCAAGTCTAAAAGTAGTTGTGTTCCACTTCTCTGTGCAGTGGGAGTTGAATTGCATAGTCAGAAAAAGGGAACGTTACCAAAACAGCATGGTGCTCCGCTATAATTTGGTGTAAAATATGGCAGTCTGTGGGGCTCCTTAGGGGGCTTTGGGATCAATGCAATGACCAGTTTCTTTTGTTAGCTGTTTGTGAAAGAACTGAAGTTCTCCAAATAGCAGCCTTGGCTGTGCCTTTTCCTGTTTATAATCCAGACTTAGGACTCATGCTCTTGTAACTGCAGGTGTTGAAACAACAATGCAGAACAAAATGGCATCATTGCAGCTGTTTTATACGTGTTTTGAAAAGATACAGAGCTACCAGAGGAGAAGCAGAAAGGGCTTGTGAACTGATAATAATTTAAATTAAAGGGCTTGTGAGCTGATGATAATTTAAATTAATCAATCCCCTTACTGATTTAGAAAGACATCTTGGACACCAATTGTCTATTCAACAGGATGAGTCCTTTAGCAAATTTCAAGTCACAACTGCCCGTGAAAGTAAACCCAGCACAGGGAAGGCAAAACTGTTTCCTCCCTCCCAAATTGCTTACCTTAACTCAAACAAGAATGATGGGAGTGGTAAACTAGGACTGAAGGAATTCCACACCCTCTGGACAAAGATTCAGAAATACCAGGTAAGACACAGCCTTTTTGGTAGAATTTGCCTCATGCAATACATACAATCACACTTCACAAAGAAGTGACTCTTGCTTCAGCTCAGGATGCATTCATGTCCTCAGTGCCCCCAGGTTTTTCCTGGGGTGCTACAGTTTCAGCCCCAGGACAAGGGCTGAAGGACAGGCTGCCTCTCTTTCTTGCTGACTCTCTAAGCAACTGTTGTTTTAACTCACCCCTGCTTAACAGCACAAGTTTGGTATCCCTCTTGCTGCTTTGTTAGTGATAGAGCCATTTTGCATGGGCTTTCAAGGAATGCACTGGAGTCTTTATCCACTCTGACTGCTGTGTTAAAAAAGATTTACTTCACAAAGCTGCTTTTAGACAAACTAGAGGGTAAGTGCCTAGTCCTTCAAACCAATGTTGCAAATGCTCCCAGGTACCATTTCAAATTGTTTGTCTTCTAACGAAAGCCAAAACATGCTCTGAATTATTGACAAGTTTTGACTTCGGGTTTTGTGTTCTGCAGAAAATTTACAGGGAACTTGATGTGGATCGATCTGGTACCATGAATTCATATGAGATGAGGAAAGCACTGGAAACAGCAGGTATTTATACTGGTCTATCTCTTCCTAGGATTATATGGATTTCAAGCTGGGTTGGTAGATGCTCAGTAGTCTGTATATAACTTGTAAGCTGAAAAATCCCATGCTCCCAGAGGCATCCTGGCAAGGACCATGAGCTGGAACAACTGGCCATGTTCCCTGGGAAATGGGAGTACGAGTGTGAGAGCACACACAGGAGGAACAACACACAAACTAGTCACAACTTAAAATTACTCCCAAATACTGAAAGGGTGATTGGGAGTTTCCAAAATGGAGTAAATACTCTTAAAATTTCACAATTTAACTCAAACTAACTGAATTTCTAGCAGCCTGTAAGGTTGGTGGGGGGTTTCGGGGTTTTTTTGCTGGTTGGAGCTTTATTTTTCTTCCTTATTGTGTTTTGCTTCTAGGGTTCAAATTGAACTGTCAGTTACATCAAGTCATTGTGGCTCGTTTTGCTGATGAAGACCTCACCCTTGACTTTGATAATTTTGTCCGGTGTCTGATACGGCTGGAAACCTTGTTCAGTGAGTAGATACTTAATAACCAGACAGACTCCATTGCTTTGTGTTCTCAAGTCTAGTCAAGGATAAGTTGCTCAGAAACCTTTCTACTAGAACTAAAGCAACTTCAAAGCAGAGCTATAAATCTGGCAATCTGGTTTGCAGGCTGCTGAACTGGAACCACAGTCTTCGATGCAAACAACTAAATATTGATATTGTTTTTTCTTAAAAAACAATCTGAACACTTGTAGATTGACAAATTGTCTTAATATTACAGACTGAAACATTAAAAATATTCAGTCTCGGTCTTGCACACAAGTATGCAATGAATTTAAAGTGTCCCCTTCTGGTTTAGACTGCTGTCAAATTTTAGATCCTCAAGTACAGAGAAGGAAAAGGCTTTCCATTTAGTTCTTACATTTATATTCTTGCTCTCATTTCTCTCTACCACAGAAATGTTTAGAAAACTGGATACTGAAAACACTGGAACAATAGAATTGAATCTTGTTAATGTAAGTTCATTAGTTCGAAAAGATTTTTTTTTTGCAGGGGGCGAGAAGGGCTTAACAGTACAGACCATCCTGCTGATGGTATTTATATGTATTTATAGAGTTTGTGTATTTTATAAGCAGTCTTATGAAGGTTACCCATTTTCTTAAAAAAATGTACCTGCAGCACATTGTGTTCCCTAATGAACAGGCCAGGTTACTTTAACCTGATGCCACTTACTGGTTACATGCATTAAGTTTGGCTGATATGCATGCAGGCTTTTTCCCTGCCTTTTCTGTCAACAGCAGGGTAACAGGTAGGTGCAGTAGTGACTCATAGCACTGTCTGTCTTTCTGCACTGTGTGCACCCTGTAGTAAGGACTAAGTTAGGGAGAAACTGTCTTCCTACATACATTTGGACCTGCTTATTACCTGATCTTATTTCTGGACCTAAATGTGGAATGCACAAACCATCTCAAAAGTCTTCTGATGTAAGGGAGATATAAAATGAAACAATTCAAGAAAGATCCTAAAATTACTTCTCTAACAACAGACTATCATTCTCATGCTAGAAATGGGAACATGCATATTTGCTACAGGTATTTTTACTAAACTTAACCTTGGGCGATTTTCCTTTCTCTCTCGTTATAGTGGCTATGCTTTACTGTCATTTGAGCAACTGACATCAGCTCAAGCCACCTCAAAAAGAGTGAGATCAGGTGACCAAGCAAACAGAGCAGTCATATCCCAACATGAATGTGCCTTAACTTATGCATGACAAATTTTGCCTGCAGCTATAAGGAGAAAAGCATCGTACTTCAACAACAGAAGACTCTGCAACCTCACTTTATTGATCTGACTTTCCCTATCTAATACTATATATACTTAATTAAAGCTTTTGTAGAAGGGGTAACTTCTGAAAATACTGCTTTACTAATATCTTTGTATTCAAGGCAGCTTAGATGACTTCTGGAAGAAAGCTCAGTACAGCTTCACAGTCTGGTTTAATAAGTGTGTTTTGAGTAACAGCTCCACTCCATCCTGTCAATCCAGAACTAGAAAGGGAATGGTGTTGCATATTTCTGAATACAGGTGTTTTGGTAAGATGGGGTGCCTTGTGCTTTCCCTTCAAGACCCACTACTACTTTGGACAGGAGGAAAAATTTATTCATCAAAAGGGTTCTCAGGCACCACCAGGGAGAGGTGGTTGAGGCTCCATCTCTGGAGGTCTTTAAAAGACAGCTGTATGAAGTGCTTAGGGATATGATTGAGTAGCAGACAGGTATGGTTGGGCTTGATGGCCTCAAAGGTCTTTTCCAGCCTAGGGCTTTTATGATGTGCCTGTAGCAGGAGGCTTTTAGCAACCAGACTCTTCCAAGAAAAAGCCCCTGCTCACAGGTCAAATCTTGAGTTCCTGTTAATCTTATTTATCTTCCTTTGAAACACAAGAATGTATTTTAATAAAAGCAGTAGAAAAAAAAAAGTTTCCAAGACTGTTATTTGCACAAAGAATAAGTGCATAATTTCTTAGAGACAGGTCACCTTAGAGAAAGCAGCATAGCTTGTTTCTGACAGCAAAAACTCTGCCTGGTGCCTTTTAAAGAGGAAAAATGGCATTCTGGAGCTGAGCAGTCCTTGACACATGTTGGCTATGTCTCACTTAATGAAATGCTAGATAGCTTGATACTTTATCTGACACTTGAAATAATTAATACTTGAAAAACTAAATGTTTCCAAGAAAGGTTATTGATACTGTATACCCTATATCCAACCTATTAAAATTATGAGGCTGTGTACATGAGCAGATCCCTGCTACCAGGAGTTCTCATTACTGCTGACTTAAGTTTACCCACCTGAGAAATTGTGTCCCTCTTCCTATGAACTGCTTCTTGTGTTTATGGACACTCTTCAAAAAACAGTAAGAACTTCCGTAGTAGGAAATCATAAGACAGAAGCAGAAGAGTTGATCCTCTCTGTTAGCGTTCATTATCAAATGAATATTCCAAAACAGGTAGATATAAAACATAGTTCCATGGGAAAGGCTTTATTTGGAAAATATTTGGTACAAGTTTTCTTTCTGAAGTATATCTCTTAGCTTTTAAGGTTCACAAAGGTTAGAGGCAACTAACAGATTCAGCTTAATATTAAGGGCAAGAATACTGTCTTGAACCAACTGAGAAGGAGAGGATTATTTTTTAATACAAAATGTAGCTGAATGTTAATATTATGTAGAACAACTGTCTTACTGTTAACAGTTTCAGATGGTCTAATAAAAACTTGACACTAAAATACCCAGTTAAAGATTAAGAGGAGGCAAAAAGTTTAATGGTATCACAGTCAAGTAAAAACAAGTAAGTTGTCAAAGACTACAGAAAGTTTCTACACTTAGTTTTCAAAGTACAAAATACAATAAATACACGAGGCTCTTTGTAAAAAGAAGAATCTAAAACTACATTGTCAGTTACAGCACATATTTGGAATACGTGGAATCCTAAGATGCTACAACATTTTTTAAAGTTATTGCTTAATGGTTTGGTCACATGGTTGTCACCCTTCAGACATGCTTCAAATTAGCTTCTTCAAATGTTCTGTTTCCAGCAATTAGCATTTGGGTGCTGTGCGCATACATTTTTTAATTTCTCCCATCTGGAAAAAGACTTTGTCCAAGGATAAACTTGGACAAAGTCAAATTGTTCATGATGATTCTTTCAATAGTAACTTGAAAAGGTCCTTGTACGTTAATGCAGAAAAAACTGAAATTTTTCTGCCATGTTTGAAGAAATCAGAGTTGGTACTTGAACATATCTTGTTTAGACCAAACAGCAGAATTTCATTTGCTTTAAGCATTATTTCATCTAGCAGAATGCCCTCATCCATTTGCTAATGCATCAATCCTTCATTTGTTTTCAAAGCACATTCTTCATAGCTTTCAAATTACATTGTCATTGAAATAAGTCTTATGATATTGGAACCAACATAAAATGATTTTTTTTTGTAAGTCATCCATGATTAGTACTTCAAGAATCTGGCTTCTGTATTATTTCATGCCAAGCTTCTTTGTCTAGGTTTAATCCTTGGATACAGCTGAAGGTAAAATAGAAATGAGATTGAAAATTTTAGTGCTTCAAAAGGTTGATTTTTTTAAAGCAGGAAGTGGGGGAAGAGAGGGAAAAAGCCTCTCTCTGGTGCTACTATTCTAATGTAATAGTAGTAAAAGCATGATTATAAAACACCCAGAGCAGTAACAAATATGATTAGCCTCCTTAGGCAAGCTTAGAAAATACTAACAATTTCAGTACAAAAGGAAGGCATTGGAAAGCACATAATTCAGTACCTTCAGCTCCACCCAGATGGGTGGGCTAGGAAAAGCACATGGCTTTAAGTCGAGACCTTTGTGTTCATAAAACAAGGAAAAAAAAAATCCCATAGTTCAATTAAGGCAATAGAGAGGTATTAAAGTCCATTTTGTTTTCTCTCCCAATACCTATCAGCCTTTATACATCTATAGCATCAGGCAAGCTGGAAACACTCGGCTGCATAAGAATCATGTAGCTGTGCTTTAGTTTTAGTTAGTTGATAGTGGGTGGCCACTTAACTGTCTGGCAATTCTCCCTCAAGATACCCTCCTCTCTTCAGCCAGACTCTGGTTTTCTTTTTCATGGTCAGGTAACGATTAAGACAATGTTCAAAAGATTTTGTTTGGTATTAAGTCCGTATTTTTTACCACCATCTTATTTGCATTCAGTTTTAGAGCACTCGCACAGATTAAAGAACTAGTGAGTCACTAAGAAGGGTAGAGTACTGATGCAGGTAGCGTCATCCTTCTTTTTATAACAGTGCACCTAACTGCAAAAGGATAAAGCTGCTGTGATAAAAACAATCTAATATAAGAATATATCAAACTACCAAACATTTACCTCTGTGCTGCATGTGGCATGTTTTAGCCTAGATTTCAGCAGCTATATTAGAAACCTGGTAACTGCTTTTGTGAATAAGCACAGAATACTTTGGTAGTAACAGTAGTACATCTGAACAGACGAAAGAGCTTCATGGTTAACACCAGGCTTGGGTAGCTTTCCCCAAAGGCTGTTCAGATTGTGTTGTGCTTCGAAGGATGAGTTATGATTCCCAGACTAAGTTGTCTTGCCTTGTGATTTTTATTACAAAAGAACAGGCGCTACTTGTGTTCTTACACACCTGTGCTCAGGCTGAGTGCGCAAGCTTATGCTTGTGCACAACTGACACTCAGGTGGGAGGAAAAAAAAGCCCTTGTTCTGCAGGACTGAGGATTGCACTCAATTTAAAAACAACCACATTTGAAAAGGAAAAAACTGAGCAGAAGTAGTGTTAGGGACATTTTTACAGTACACTGTGGGTAGACCTGACCTGAAAGTGATCCAGAAATGAAAATTATTGCATTAGATAGAGCTGCTCTGCAACACCCACCCAGTTTAAGATTAAGGATCATCTGCATGACGAATAAGGTTCAGCCTCTTTCAAGCATCATATATCAATCAGATAAAATTCACAGCAGTTAATCTTCAGCACTGGCAGAACCTCTTATCTCCAGCAGCAGGGCAACTGGAGATGTAGAAAAAGCCTAACAGAATCTGTCCATCTGCTGTAGTTTTCTAGCAACTCAGTCATGCAAAGTAGTACAGGGACATAACTGAAAATATTTCTTTGTAAACAGTCACTTCATTAAAAGAGGTAGTATAGAAGGTGATGGAGAGGAGAGGCTAAATTTAAGGCCTTTGACATAGGGTTAAATATTACTAAAAGAACATCGGAGAAAAAGATCTGTCTTTATGTGATGATCCCTTTTTCTACACTAGATAGTGTAGAAATAAAGAATTTTGCAGTGTTTGTCATAAAACTCTCTGTAAAACCATCTTGCATCACAAGGTGCACTGTGTACACCCAGACAAGCGAAGGACTAGTGACTAATTCTGCATATAAGTTTCAGCTCTTAAGGCCCTTTGTGTCATCGTGTCACTTTCCAGAGGAAAGGAAACCCAGTTCTGTTCACATGCTCAACAAAAGCTTACGCACACATTGTATTCGGATAAAAGTCTTTTTTTCCTAAGATGGTGAGACAAGGTTAGTATTAGAATCTACTATTTATAGCAGGGTGGTGATCTTTTATGCATCCATCAATATAACCTGTGTTTGGTAACTAAACAGTGTGTTTAGTCATTCTGCCAAGGTATTCAACTCTGCAAATGAATACAAGCAAAATATCAACTCCTCCTTCACTTTTGAAATTGTAACTAACCAAAGTGCATGAGAATACTGCTGTGGATACTCCACAGAGTGCAGTGAGGATTTTTGACTCTGGAAATACCAAAGACTTACCCCTAGCAGGTTGCGTGGAACATAGCCTTCCTTGTCATTCAAACGTGCCCACCACCACTCAATTTCATCTTCATCTTCCCGGCGCAGGATTGTCATGCAGTCTCCCTCTTTCATTGAGAGCTCATCATCATTCTGAGCCTCATAATCCCAGAGTCCATATATCACTCCTTTGTTCATTATCCCCATTTTCTCCTGGACTCCTGCAACATTTAAAACACAGATCAGCTAAGTAAAAAGACAAAAAAAAAAGGCAAAGTTGGAAAGACTGCTGCACTCCTATTGGAGAGTAGTCCAGGGAAATGAAAAAAAAAAACCCACCCAAATCAACACACCTCAGTTCCTATCACACCAAGCACCTTGTTGTCATCAGCCTACTGAAAGTCAGTCCTGCACACAGCAGACATTCCTTCCATATATGTGTTGCAAAAGATACAAGGTAAATGGGGAAAGGAGCACCAATTGATCAAAATTTATATTCTTAGGCCAGTATATCCAGGCCTCACACTTCCTGCAATTGTGATGAGCAAGATGCACTTGTTTCTACTCTTAGTTCACTGGAAATCTCGTTTTGTCAAAAGGAGATAGCAATACCCACTTATGTTGATCACCACTGTCATTTTGATGATTGAGGTGTCATTTTGCCATCCACACCACTGTATTTCAAAACTTTAAACCACATTGCTTCTCAGACCTATACCTGAAAGATTTGTCTGCTACCCATTGGCTGCCTTCAGTTAACTCAAGCCCTCATCTCAGCAGTTCTTAATTTCTGCCACTACAATCTTTTTTTTTAAGCACTGACTTGAGAAACGTAATTCTGTCACATTGCTTCTGGACCAAAGTGTTTTGAAGTACATGCTTCTGCCTTGCAGATGTTATTTTGAACTTACTCATTTCACAGCTGTAGCCAAAGATGAAATGCTGTTTTTTCTGGTACACAGCCCTCAGCTTCCAAGTAGCAAACTGGATCCACACTTTCTTTTAGGTAATTACTCCATTTTAAAATACTGAATCCTAGTGGGGGTTTTGTTTGGTTTTGGTGTTGCCAGGAGCAAATTGTTTACTGAACATCATATTGCAAAACTTGCAATTTCCATCTCCTACCTATTACCACCTACTGTATAGGATTCTTACCTATGTCATTAAAGGAAGATCTGCTCAAATCAAGCTCTATTTCTGCATACCAGCTCATCATGAACAATTAAATTACTTCCACTGCATGCTTAGTTCTCCTCAGAGAAACCTTGCTTTGCATTTGGCATGATTAAAAGGTTAGGCAAAAGCTGTGCTCTGCACCCATGTGGACTGAGCACTGAACATCAAGGTAGACAAAGGAGATTCAAACAATGGATCTGGTCTTCTAAAAGTATTAACAGTCACATCAGGGCAACAGCGCAAACATGCTCTTAAGAGACAGTACAGCGATTAAAAGTGAAAAATAACCTGCATATTAAATGACAAGCCTGCTGCTGCCTAATTGGTAAAGGACTAGCAGTTTTATTTAAAACTACCTGAACTTGTTGATGGGATTCAATATTGTGCCAACCTTTACAGCAAAAAAAAAAAACACGGATTAGTTGAAGCAATTGAGTACACCAAGGTTCTCACCTTACAGACAAGGATAGAGGGCCAGGTTGTAATGCAGTTCTGTTCTGGAAACAGACACACATTCCAAGTTTTTTATAGCAAGAAAAAAATAGTCAGTGAATTCGTTTCCTGCTGTAACTACAGGAAACTAGAAAGTCTTAGCTACAGGATTAGCCTAGTGAACAATGTGAAAATTCAATAGCTGAAGAGCCAATGTATCAAGAGATACCTTAGTTTCAGTGTTTTCAATTTGGAAAAGCTGGCAGTAAGGCAAAGACTTACAGTCCTTTCAGTACCTACTGAAAAGTATCTCATAACACAAATACAAAAAAAAGTCCAAGCCCCACAATATCAAGTGAGATCACCAGATGGTGCGCCCAAAAAGCTACACAAACAAAAAGAATGTGTTCATTAGTGCTGGCTCTCCTCCCCACAGGATCTTGTGGACTGCCTACCTAAATTTGAAGAATTACATAAATTCCTGAAAGAAATATCTCAGGACCTATTCAATACAAAGATATGATCTTTGATTCAACTCAAGAGTTGAAACCAGGAAGATAATTTGGACAAGTATTATTAGTTTTGATCTTGGGCATTTGCAGTTGAGTCTCGATAGAAAACTAAATGGAATTCTGGTTAGCCCACAGATTTTGACACAAGTTAAACAGTTGACCCTCTAAAGGGAGAAGCCTGTATACTTGGTACCAAGAGTTTTCAAGCTTAGTGAGGACAGTTGGAAAGACTATTTTGAAATATGCTGGCTGAGCAGCTTAGAGACTTAGATCTCTAGTGTTCAACAAAGACGGCACTAAAATTTTTTGTGCAATACATTTTTACACTGCATTACGCTGTTACTCCATATTCTTGTAGACAGCTGACACTCCAGCTGGTAGATGTCACAAGGACAAAAACCACATACAAAACATACAGAAAAGAAATTTAAAGCCTCCCTACATACCAAATATACAGTAAATAATTTTAAAACTCATTAATGCTCATCATACCCTATGGGGAATTCATTCTCTGTTAAAAGATAGTTTCCCTGTAGTCTTACAGGGAATAAGAATAAGGCCAGAAAGAAAAATAAAACTCAGTGCTTACTAATCTCCTTTAAGGCAGAAACTTGGCAATACCTTTCTTGGCTCCAAAGTACACATCAGGAAAAAATCCTCATTTAAAGAAACCAGGTAGTAGATATGAACTGCCTACTGAAATATCCATACCACTTTTGGGTTTATGTAAAAATACTTACATGCTAAGTTTCACCTAATCGTTGCCTCACACTAACGTGTTTGTCAATGCACATGGCTTAACTAATTTCAAGGTCTTTAGTGTAGGAAAAACTTTTCCTGTGCAGATCTTGTCTACAAGTTGAATATTAATGAAGCTAGTCTTGACAGACATCATTATGTCACAAGAAGCTGGCTAAAACCTCTTTCCAAGAGAAACTCAAGGCATAGGCACACAACCTGGTGTGCAACTTACCATTCTGCATCCAAAAACATACCACAAGTGCCAGGTGAGCTCCTAGCACACTCTAGAAATCATTCATCACCTACCATATAAGAACTGAGAGCACTGTGTGTAGCCTTCCTCCATTTCCTCACACTTGTCAGCAGCCGTCTGCATGTCACTGTAGGTCATCGCAAATACAGCTGCACCTGACTCCACCAGGAACTTGCATACCTGCACGTTATTGCAAGATGCTGCACAGTGTAATGGGGTCCTGGAAGCCAAGAAAAAGATGATGCATTACTTATACTTGATATGTTCATATCAATGCCACAGGAGAAAACTTCCATGAGTGACCTCCGGCAATCAGTACTGCATTGCAAAGGGCTTCCTACCAGAGGCACTCAGTCTAGGATGTCAAGTTCAATTGTTTTTCACAGACAACAGGAGTTACCAATAGCTGCTTAAGCCCCAAAGCTATGTTTCCATGTGCATCTCTAGCTATGCTTCCTCTTTATAATCCATTAACATTTTAAGAACTTTAATTACGTAATTTTATTTTAAAATAAATCAATACTAAAAAAACATACTCAGAAATCCTCCTGACACAACGCCTCTTACAATTTAGAGAATTACTTCAAGACTTTGACTTGATGACAAGTGCAGGTAATTGGGGTACCTACTTCAGCTGGGTGATCAAAAGCACCTTTACTCAGTCTCAAGCCTCAGATACTTCTGTTACAGGCAGAAATAATAGTAAAATCACTGCCTCCCATACCAGCTTTTTGTAAATAAGCTCCCTAGCTACCTACAATAAGGATTTGTAACTTATTATCAATTTGCAAGCCTAGTTTGTACATTGAATGTTTCTGCTTTGTTTTAAGTTGCTGGAGTATTGGATGAAGAACTGAGAGCATGCAGGGCTAGATACTGCCCATAGCATGTGTAAACTATAGGTTGTCTCAACAAGAGGATATCAGGAATTTCAGCAAATGTCTCATTATAGCAAACTGTCTTCAATATCTCATAGAGCGATTTTCTGACAACTGTATCCACCCTACTGGGGTCTCAGACATACAGTTTTTTCATGCAGGGAATATTAGTATAATTTGCCTATTTCCTCCTCTGTGCATTCCCATATGATGCCCCTGATAACTGCTGTTTCTCTACTGTGCAAAAGTTGTTGCCAGCTCTAAAAGTGAGGGACTTTGAGGGATCTGTAGAAGTTCCTAGGACATAACTGTTATGGACAGTATCTGTAAGTACCACTTAAAGAAAGTCTTACCATCCATCGCTATCTGCAGCATTCACGTTCACACCAAACTGCACCAAGAACTTTACAATTTCAGTGTGCCCAGCACACACGGCGTTGTGCAGTGCAGTGATCCCTTCATCGTTGGGCATGCTAGGATCTTCAACCTATTCAACCAAATAAAGGAGCCATTCACATTCTGGTGTAACTCTCCACAATAAACATCTCTTCACATACAAAGTTGTCTTATTCTGAAATAAGATTTTGAGCCACGTTTTTGTGAAGGACATGAGCAACAGACAGAAAAAAGACAAGAGTAACAAACCCCATAAGAAGAATCAAATAAGCTGGCAGCCTCCTGTTAATAGTGAGGACCCAAAATCCTTCAGAGAAATAGTATCTTGATAACTTAGTTAAAGCATTTATAACATTTCTGACATTTGCCCATTTAACTAAGTAAAGTTCATATGGATTTTGCTTAACAAAATATCCGATAGCATGTCAGATAGGAATGAAATACTACGTGAGAAATGAGAAAAAGTTGTCCTGCAAATGTACAGACTTGTTGTTACAGTCAGTGTGGATTTAACATTATTAAAATCAGCCTCTAAGTAACCATGTTCTGTTAGAATTTATCTCCTGAAGGGCAATTTCTAGGTTTGCACTATTATTTTTGCTTTCCCAGTCCAGAAAAGGTGCAACTTCCCAGTTTGAGCCAGGATTGTTATTCCTTCTCTTAAAAGTTAGCATTTCTACCTCATAAATTATTCTCTGCACAAGGTCAAACTCTCCCTCCAAAGATGAATCCAGAAGCAATGCAAGGGGATTGAATTTCACTCTCATTCCATGCCCAATTCTCTCAGAGCCAGTTTTACGCAAGTTTGTCCTCTTTCCCTGTGAAAAGTAACAAGTTTCAGGCATTTTTTCCACCAAGAACAAGTATGCAGAATGGCTTGTTTGGAAGTGACAGCAGAAATGACCAATTAAGGCATATTTAATATGAAACGTAGACTATTTTCTACCAATTCCCCAACACATTACTAATACAGTAGGTAAGTTACGAAAGATCTTTGTCTTTCTCTTTAGACAAGGACACTATTTAACCCAAATACAGAAGTCACCTTGATCAAACACATCAACAAAATAAAGCCCCCAAATCCCTGAAGAACAGGAAAAGAAAAATGCCTATTTTTTTAAATGCAGACCATTTTAGTATTAGCTGTCAAAGCCGTTACATAAACCACATAGTACACCTCAAAGTACACTAAGCACCAACATAAAGTTCCTAACACTTTCCTAAGCTTAGCAGAGGTTAGCAGAACATAAACAGCTGAGGAAAATGGTTTTGAAAATAGAGAACCAAGAGTTGAAATGCTTTAGACACTTCTTGTGATACTGGAAGCCAAGTATTTCTATAACTGAGTTTGTACTCTTTCCCTTAGAGAATATGCATACATTAGCTCAGCGCTCTCCCCAGCTGGCTGTGCAGCAGCAATAAACACTATTCATAAGGGTATGTAAACTTCTGGCAGATGTCCAAGCAAAGATGAATAGAAATTACTCATGTGAAGATAAGACATAAGAAGAGATTCCCAGAAAATACTTTTGCCTGTTGGTTTATACAAAAAATCAAGTGCACGCTTTTTGAAGAAAGAGCGTGTCAGCACAATCCAAATATTTAAATATGCAATCAGGAAGCTAGACAGGTTTCTTCTCAGCATTGCAGAATTATTCCAAGACCAACCAAAAATGAGTTCTTACAATTTAGGAAGTCCTGCCCCTGAAGGATACTTGTAAAAGGGAGCAAGGACAAAGTCTTTAAAGCATGAAAGCATGCAATGACTATTTCATGCAAAAATTACAAGGTTAAAAAGCATATTTAAATCTTTTAACCCCTCTGCACTGAAGTAGTGGAGGAAACAACTTCATGTATCAAGTTGTTAAAATTCTGTTCATGATAGTTTTTAAAGAAACTTTAAGGAACTGAGAGAAGTAAGCATTTCTGTTCTACAACAGTGAGATAACACCATTCCACAAACACAGATACAAACTTCAAAAACAAACAAGATGGTAAAATGTTGCCTAACATTAGTCTAAAAGGAGTCCATTCTGATACAACTTGAGAACTGACTGATGTTAAATCAGGTTCCAAAGGAAAACCTCAAAAATATTTTAGCTGAATTAGTACAAGCAGTTCATCTTTACAAATGAGTTTTTAAAGCAGAAACTAAAGAAGTTTGTTTTCAAAAAGTTTCTTGCACTTTGAGGTAAATAAATGCAATTGAGATTAAGATGAGTTTCCATCTCATATTAGCAATAGTGGAAAATGCTTGTGAAATCTGTATCTGTGCCTCTAAAAAAACCCCAAAGAACTGATTTCTTTTAAGGAGAAAGTACAGTTTGGATGTAATAGGCAAACTTCTATAAGGAATGTTCTTTACAGCCCAGAAAAGTTTTACTGTAAGTATCAAAGAGGCTTTTCATTACTGTCATTCACTCTAAAGACAAGAGCATCACACAAACGGGACAGATAACCACAGAGGTACTTCTAGCCCATTTGTGCTCTACAACACAACACAGAATTTATGGTAGAGCTTGGGATGACTTACTGGAAGAGCAACCAAGTTTGCAGGCTAACTAATACTTACAGGAGGCAAGGAAAACTGTCCAGTAACTTCAGGAGGCCTCATATTAAATGAGTCCTCCCCCAAACTCTCCGGTTCCCCTGACGGATAGGGAGGTGGTGGGTATGGAGGATATTCTTCCATATATACTTCTAGTGGTAGTGAAGCTTCTAGGCTTGGTTCTTCCATTTTTGGCTGCATGAGTTCATCACCATCTGACACTCCTTCAGGTACAGTGTCCAAAGTTATGGAGGGAAGAACAGCTTCGTTCTGATCTGCTGGTGTGTTTTCTGCTTCCTCAGCAATGGCCAGTTCTGGCATAGAAGCAGCTGTTTCTTTTTCAGATTCTGTATTTAGATAAGGATTTGGGATTTCTGCTGGACTTTCAGGACTGGCAGCTGATGCTGTCTGTTTGGAGGGATGAGATGGAGCAGAGATAGTCTCCATTGCAGCTAGAGTGGTCCTCTGATACAACAGCTTCTGAATATTGGGGCCATTAGGCCCTTCTGGTTCTGTAATGGAGCTACGTTTCTTCAGTGGTCTGGGTGCATTGGACAGTTTTTTGCGTAGTGCTTCTAGATCAGCATCACTCTGGTTGCGGTACGGATTTGATAAGAAAGGCAGCAATTTGGTCGGGCTAAGGGGACGGGGTATTCGCTCTGTTTCATGGTTCTCATGAGCAGAGGATGCTGTTTCCATCTCGGGCTCCGGACTGCCTGGCTTTCCTTGGAGGTTTGAGTAGACATTCTCCATCTGCGGCACCTGATTTTGTACACCAGCTCCTGTCATCACAGGCTTGCCATACACTGCGGAGCATTTCAGAGAGGTGGGGGAAAAAAATGTGAATATTCTATCAGCAAACCTTAAAAAAAGAACATGCAACCTCATAGAATTAATAACATTAATCTAGTAACCAGATTTACTATTAGTTACCTTGACACATTCTTCACTTTTTGTTAACATTGATGTATAGTGTGTAAGATCCACTTAAGATTCTTACAGCTACACTAGCCTGCTTAATTCTCCTGAGGAAGAGCTTTATGCCCATGGATCAGGTGGAAAGTACATCTATCTGAGGCTTACAAAGACAGAAGAGAGGTAGAGAGCCACATGCTTACTGCTTGGGAAGTGTGGTCCTCTGGTCTGTGCCCTCGTCAACACACTCTGCACTGCCTGCTGAAAGTTCTTCCCAGGAGTCTGTTGTTGGGTATACATGCTGTAGATTGAACTTGCAGCCACAGTTTGAGGCTTTCGAAAAGGTGGGAGTGAGGTCTCTTTGGACAGCTGAGGGGTAAAAGGCCTCACAGCTGCCGCTGGGGGACTCTCCTGCTTGGAGGAGGGAAGAATTTGGTCCTGGGTAGATGAAGAACCTGCATGAGGTACAGAAATTCTTTGCTGTATCTGCTGAGAAGGATGGGAAGGCTGCTGTGCCACTGGGTTTTGTTTGTTCCCCATAGTTACAACAGCCAAAGGCAGCTTCTGCAGGTTTCCATCCAGCTTAGTATCACAAGGTTGCAGATGACTGGCTTGACCAAAGTAAGGCAAATTTATCTGTTTTGGCTTAGTGGGGACAGGTGGTGGCACCTTTGTTACATTTTTATTGACTGTCTGAAAGACAAAAAAGTTAATTAAAATTAAACAGCAAGACATAGTTTAGGATCTCTATTGTGAAGGACCGAAGATCCTCAAATAACAACAGTATCTAGTATTTCTACTGCTGCTGTGATACTGTTTACAACATCACTAGAAAGAGGAAGAGACTCTGAAGCATTTTATCATCATAGTTGTCTATATTTTGACCCCATTCTCTTTAATTCTTTCTGTAGCAGCTGTTTAAAATATCAAGCAATAGGAGGGCACAGTAATTTCTCTAGAGATACCAGAGACACTTAGTATCTGTAGGCAAGAAGCTTATTTTCCAGTGAAGCACTTGTCATCCCCAGTTCTGCCATGTCACTTCACCCCTACTTGATCAAATCATGCCCTCTTTCCAAGATTTAGGTGGGAAGTCTTGCTGCAATCAAACATCTGAAGGACGAAGCAGCATTAAACAGTGAAACAAGTGTGTAAATGATTTTAAAAACCTCATGCAAATGTGTCTGTGCATACAATCTCAGGGGAAAATTATGTATTTAGTCAAAACATGGATTTTCATCATAGTGATTGCAGAGAATGATTTTAAGTAACTAAAAGCCTAAATACAGTAATTAAAAACCTAAAAGACATTTTTCCTCAGAAGTCTTTTAAAAGACAACCTAAGCACTTTTCAAGGAATTTCCCGACAACAGTATTTGAAAGGCTATGTATTAATCCCTGTCAGATGGAATGCAATGGTTTGAGCTTCCTGCATACCTGTGCTTCTCGAAGGAGATCTTCGCTGCTCTGATTCTTTCTAAGTGTGCCAAGCCCAGCAGACTGGTCCACAGAATCAAACATTGAAAATGGACGCACCTTCTTCTCTTTGTCTCGTAAAAAAGTTTCTCCTTCAGCTGTTGTTAGGGAGAGAAGTCTTTTAAAATGGACAACAACTGCAGGAATAAGAATCCTGTTCTGTGCAATATTCAAGACAGTGTATGCAAGGAATGCTTTTTGTATCTATCCTACCCCTGTGCTAAGGGTCCAAGGGTCTGCCAAATACTGTATCTTGCAAATCGAACAGGAGCATGTATGAAGGCATTAGGATCTGCTTCACTACCTGAAATGAGTTACTATAAAAAAAAGAAAAAACAACAACACCCTAAAGCACATGTGGTGATGATCTTTGATTTATTTTTTGTGCTCTCAGATGAATTCTACATGTTCACTGAAGCATTTAGAAGAGAGATTTCATTAAGTAGATCCTCCATATTTTAAGATTAGCCAAGAGCATACCTTGTCCTTCACTGGTCACAATTCCTTTTCCTGAAGTCAAGGCTGATACTTGACTAATGTGATTGTCTGGATTTGAACCACTCCAATCAGTGGCAGATGAGGAAGATTTTGCACTGGGAATGACAGAACCTAGGAGACATAGTAAAACATGATTAAACTAAAATAATCTTTTTATTGACTGACTTTTATAAAAAACCTACCTTTGATAAGTCTAGAAAATGTACAAGTATATCCAGGTTAAAGTAATACCTATCACTTTATAAAACAAGCAAATCAACAAAAAAAAACTAATGAGAACACAAAATCAAGCTCAGAAACAACTACCAAAGCAATAGGAAAGCAATTTTGCCCAAATGCTAAAAAGTAAGGAGCGATGTTTTAGTTCAAACAGTGCACCACCACACATTCCTATAGCAAACACTCAAATTCTGTACAGAATAGAGATAAAATTCCATTCCAGTAGAACTAAATAAAATTGTTGCAATTAAATGCAATTTAATGCAATTGTTGCAATTAAATGTAACAGTCACCCATTCTACAGTTCAGCAAGAGACACCTGAACTGTTTTCATGCCATGGCTACTTTATTAGTATCTGCCCGAACTGGAGATGGAGGGAGGGAGATAAAAAACAAATAGAAATCGTACAAGCTCAGCCTCCTTTTTTCTTTCGGGAAGAGCAGTGTTTCTCTTGTCTCCCAGATGAAAAGCAAGTCTTCTCCCAAAACAGCACAAGAGAGATTTGCAGCTCTCCAGTTTCTCTAGACTATGCTCTCACAGAGCTGAACAGGAGAAAGTCACAGCGAGAAGCCACACAAATCTTCATTAACACTCCAAGGAGGAGAGGCCAAGCTTCCTATCAGGTGTTGGACTTGTGTCTCCTACAGCACCAAAATGTCAGCAAGTTTATTGCTGTTTCTGAGCTAGCATCAACCACCTTTTTATAACATCTCTTGTAATTTAAGTTAATCCTTTCCATGCATCATTTCCAAAATGCACTATCAGAAAACTTGGTTTTGCTAGTTCATATGTTCATGCACCAGTTTGTTAGCACGTATATCCTAAATCTGCCTTTAGAAACTGAAACACTGTTGTTCAGTTTTTAGTACTATTTAAAATAAATAAATAGCTAGCTTATAGAAAAATCCTCCTACATTCTATGCTGTGTAACAACTCAAACTGCTCACAGAGGCCTAATTTTTAACACATTGAATTTCATAACCTCAGCGCTTATGGAATATATTAACACAGTCAGGAAGACTGGAAGTAGTAAAGACTGACATCTCAAATTGCACTGTGCTTTACAAAAAATAATTAAAAAATAAATTCAGAGATAGTAGATAAGAAAAACATTTCTAGAGAAGAAATATTCACTGTAAGCTATTACCTGCAGGAGTTTTAGTTTGTGAACTGCTGCCAGCTCTCATGTTGGGCAGAGTTTGTGTTTTAAGTGGACCATCAGGTACCTGCAAAGCTTGTGTCCCATCTGAAAATGCTGGTTTCACCAAAAGTTCAGGTCTAGAAGCAATACGTGGCATAGTAGAGGACTGGATATAAGGACCTACTGCTGCCACCCGACTTGGAGCAGAAGCCACTGGCTGTGGTAAATTCCCATCTGAAGAAACCTTGGGGGGTGGGGAGAAATATAAAGAATGTTATGTTTCAATATCTAACCATCAGAGTTTGAAACTGAAGTAAGAAATATGATTAAACAAACAAAGTGATACTCCAGTATTTAAGTGATGTAAACACGAGCTAGTAACAGCAAAAATATTATCTGAAAAAATATCTAAAAAAAAATTCATGAGGCGTTCTTGTCCATAAAGAGCAAGTAGGTTAACAACCATATACCATGAAAAGTACTTTAATAACTTAAGAATTCCACCATGGATGGATAAATACAACACCTAGCATCTGAGTAACCCTCCCCACAAGCAAGTTCTTACTTCAGACTGTATGGAGCACCATAAAAAAATATTACTTTCGTTGCTAAATAACCCACACTTACTGGTACATTCTCTTTCTGTTGCAGAGCTGCCTTTTTCTTCCACAGGCGCTCTCGCAGCTCATTAACACGCTTATCCATGACTGCCACCTCTGAGTTGCGCTTGTTCAAACACTCTCTCTGTTGCTGCAGCTTGGCATTCTGCTCCTGGTTCAGTTTGTTCCTCAACTGAATAAATCCACGAAGCAAAGCGGGGGGAGGAGGGAAAAACAAAAATCAAAACAAATTGACTTTAAGACAGGAAACAGTTACAAAGAGGAATGCCTTCTAAAAAGTCAAGTCATGCTGGTAAACTCAGAGTTTCTCCACAGAAAATGTTAGTCTTCAAATTTTGCACAAAGGAAAGAAACACTGGGTGCCCCTTCCCCTTTTTGCTTTGAACCCAGTACAACTAACCCTCCATCCTCAGCATGCAGGCAGCCACACAGGTCTGTCAGGGTCAGGAGCAATGGGATTTCTTTCCAACAAGGCAAGAAACAACCCAACTAACTTTTAGCCCTTAGAGTTGTGGTTCATTAGTCATTTTTGCATTACCTGCAGCTCCTTGTACAAGCGGTCAAGCTCAGCTACAGCTGACTGGTTGTCATGGTAACCATCGATTCGGCCGTTCTTCAGCATCTCCAGTTGCCTGGTGAGTTCTTCTACCTTTGACACAGCCAGCACCAGCTCACGCTGCTTTTGCTGGAACAAGCTGTTCATCTGTTCAATCTCCTCCACTGGAGAGGACAAGAGAGCACAATAGCTGCCCTGAGAAACAGCTGAGCGTAGGCTGCTACCAAGGCAGTGGTTAAGGGGACAGAATCGCCCTGCCAGCCTCTGGAGCAATGCCACACAGAAGCTGTAGCCTGCTGCCGCAAACTCACAATCCCCGTCAAGCCAGCTCTTCCTTGAAACACTTATAAAAGCAAACACTAGCAAAATTACATGAGTTTGGTCTACTTAGAGCACTAATGCGGAGGGGAGGGGGGAAGAAAAAAACCAACATTTTTTACTTTCCAAGTATGGAAATAAAACCACATTACCAGGCTGAATTTCATCTGTAGAAGCCTAAATTCACTTAATGCTGAATTGCACAGAAAGGCAATCAGTCACAAGGCATATTAATAGTATTAAAATTCTGGATTTAGGTCATAGAAATTCAACGACAAAACACAGACTTAGAGAGCTTTTTAGCATTTACTACAAACAGCTGTCATCAGCTGTTCCCACTGCCAAAACTATTGCATTATAGAACAAAATCTAAGGCACCAGTAAGAGTTCAATCAAGTACCAGGACCAGACCTGCTGGGGAGGGTGCAGGGAAACAAACATGCTCCAAGTTCTTGTATTACTCTATCATCCTTCCATTCCTCTAAGCTGATGGCTTTGTGCAACAGAACCTGAACAGAAAATGTACTCTCCCCAGAGAAAAATACTTTTGCTTTATCTTTAAAGCACCATGCTTCCTAATAAAACACTATTTGTCTTAATAAATCAATATATTTTGAGTCCAGCTGGAAATGAAAAGTTCTGAACACTATGTATAGAGGTAGGATGAAAAAGCAAGCAGAAGAATGTGTGTTAATATGTTGCAACAACATCCTGAACTGCAGGCATCCAACTAGTACTATAGCAAGCCACATACTAGATGGATTTTGGTAATTAATAATCGGCCAGTTTGGTCATTAAGATACCTCTTGCATAACAGGCAATGTGGGTATCAGGCCAAGCTTTGTTACAGGCCAAGAAATCCACTCTAAACTTGTAAGGTAATGATATCAAGGATGGGAAAATTTACTGTCACACACAAAGTTATTCAGGTAAGGAAAAAATACACTAAATTAAAGAGCAGATATGCTAGGCTCAAAATTCAGACTGCCCTTATAGGATATGTCTTAAAGTATAGTAAGAAAATATACTCTGTTCTAGGTAATTCAGGAGTTCTTGATAAACACAAGATGTGAAATTGTCAAGATTAACTAGAACACTACAAATGACTCCTCTGAATCACTGAAATCCTGGAAACTAATTTAAAGTTCCAAGAACATCCCTTCATAAAAAAAAATCATAGGCTACTTTCTCCAAGTAGCAGCTCACCTAATTTCCCATTGCTGAGCCTTTTTTGTTCCACATGACCTTTCAGTGCTCTCACTTTCTTAAGTTTGGCTTCCTGATTCTCAGCAATTTCCTTTAATCGCTTCAGTTTTTCCTGTTCAGCAGCTTGCTGTTGCTGTCGCTGATCCTGCTGTTTCAGGAACTTCAAACGTTGTTCCTGTAGTCAAGACAAGCATATTTTTTAATAGACTTATAAAATACCAACAGAACAGTCTCTAAACTTAAAAACAATCACCACAGCAGCTCAGATCGGATTTAGGCCACTATCCTGACTTCCCAGAGTGTCAAGGGAAGCCTGAAAGAACAGAACAAATGCATCCATTCTGTCCCAATGCAGTCCTCTAAGTACAACCATTCTATAGTACAAGAACCTACTGAATCAGAGGCGGTATCCATGTCAAATAGCCCTTGGTAAACATTTCTTTCATGAAATTGCTCAAAACTCTTTGAAACCTAAGAAAAAAATTTAGCATCCATGTTCCACAGTTGCCAAGTACATTCAATTGCAACTTAGTTCTTCAGACGCCAGAGTTAATCATTATTTCCTCTCTACCTTCCCCATGCTGTTGGTACTTTACAGAACTCTATCATACACCACATTTCAAACAACTCTAAGTAATGCTGGAGAGTATTAAACATTCTTTCTTTACATAGTATTCCACTGATTGTTTTCATTCCTCTTTGCACTTTTAATAGATCTACTAGAACCCCATTGACGTGGGGGATTACCGCACACCAAAGCTCTGAAAATTTACCACTTCTTGGTAGCAATGACTGCTATCACAACACAGTATGATTCAAGACACAGTAACCTTCACAGTAAACTGTCCCCCATTTATAAAACAGACATCTCAGTGGAGAGGACACTTTTGCCTCTCCAAGAGTGTAAACCAGTGCACTACCAGTTTCTATATACAGTCGTCTAGAGCTAAAAGAAATCATTAAATCACCTAACCTATGAAAACAATTACATGTGGCTTCCAGTTCTCAAGATGATAGGTTATTCCAGTGGTAGGAGAACTACTAATACTTTCACAAGCACCTACAGCCAAGATTATAATTAGAACTCAACACTTCTTCAAAAAAAATTACCAGTTATATTTAGAAACAGTGACTTACGCACTTTGAATAAAAATAAATTTAAAAAAATACAGCAAAAAACAAGTTTGCCTTTCAGAGAACACCCAGCACCTACAGTTTATGTGCTAGGTTAGAGCCAATCCCACACAGGAAAAAAACAAAAAATAGATACTATAGCTCACATCTAAAAAGAAAGTGCCATTTACCCCCTCAGAATCTGTTTTTAATATTGCATCTGATTTCAGAAAGCAGGAAAGAGACAATGGAAAGCCTCTCATTGGAAGGACACCTAGGCAAGCAGGTTTGTTACAGAGAGGCATATTAAATGCAAAACTCTGCCAATGGGACACTCACAAGGCTATCCTTCAAACCACAGACGGCAGACATCTACCTGATGGGTTGTTATTCAGACTCAAATTTTTTTTTAATCTATAAAAAAAATCTCGTATGGCTCCCATTCCAGTAAATATGTTCATATTTCTGGTTTCATATATATAGTGACTATAGCGTTATTTATAAGATCAAGCTCTATTACCATCACCCATGAGGGACACAGACAAAAGTGATGAAAGCTTAGGCTGCTGCTTTATACTCAACACATCTCACCTGGAACTAAGAAGATAACATTATGCCTTAGCACATTAATCAAGATAGAACAGGTATTAACTGTGCTCCTAGACTTCAAGTGAAAACTTTAATCACTTGGTTGATTAATCAGTTTCTTACATTTATAGTTGCACCTTCTTCATACCAGTTCTTACCATAAAACAGAAATAAAGTTTTATTGTCTATTCTGACAGGCCATAGTACCACTTTGCAGGTGCTGCAGAACCATTAGCAAGACATGCTTTGAAGCACTTCCCTGAAATACAATTACTGAAAGCCAAGGGAATAAGATGCTAAACACAATGGGTGGGAGAAACCCATCTTATCTCAAAAGCAGAGAGACAGGGCTGCTGACAGAGGAAGAGTAGCAACGCAAAAGCCCAGCCTTTCTTCCTTGGTAGAGAGCATTGTGGAAGGCAGGAGAACTCATCCATCCACACAGCCAAGCACTCTTCAGGATAGGCTCACACTTAATGATTCTCTGCCAAAAGCAGCATTTTCCATGGTATTTTCAAGAGCAGTGTGTACCAACAACATTTAAGTCAAATATGAAATTAATGCCACCATTCTGCAGACAAATTCAGAGTATTTTTTAGCTCTGAACAATTCAGGAGCACTCTGAATTAGCTTTTCTGTTATCATTCAGTGAGCATTTTATAAATCACCCTCCTAGTTACATTTATCACATACATGCCATCTTTTCCAGACAGCTGCCCTGGGAAACCACGCACATTGAACTCTATCAGGAGAAAGCACAATATCATTAGAGGGCAGCATTATATCCAGAGACAAAAGCATTGTACAGTGATCAAACCCACAAATGGCCGCTCACCAAATGGAGCACAAATAGCACTGGCAAAGCCACCAAGCCAAATGACAATAGATTCATGTTACATGCTCTATCCTTTTAGTAAGCTATATGTTCACTTCTATCACTGGCATTATCTTAATCGTCTTTACTACTGGATATCTGCATAGGAGACTTAAAGATTTAAGAACAGTGAGTCAGATATCGAGCCAAAAAAGCCAACCCCCAACCGTCCCCCCATCTCATGTGACTTACTATCTTTGTTTCTGGCTGTAAATGGTCTCATTCCAAACTCACCTTGTTAGTCAGCATTTGCTGCTGAGCCTCAATTTGTTGCTGCTGCCGTGATGCCATTTCCTGAAGTTCAGCTAGTGTCATATCCATCCTTGGAGCACTGACCTGTCAAAGAAAATCCAAAGCATGTCAAGTTTAGAACTTATAATTTGACTGTCCAAATTCAACAGAGCTACTGCAGTAAAGCCTGCTAAAGGTCTTAAAAAAAAAAAAATAAAGACCGAGTATCCAATAAAATAATTAGAAAGAAACAGCATATTTCCATGGTATAAAAAATAGTTGTAAGCTCATACACACACAAAGTCCAATCTAATAACACACAAACTGACATCTCTTGAAACAGTATTTCTACCAAAACAACAGCAGCATTTTAAAAAGGCATTTCAGAGCCCTTTTTAATTAAAAGCTCAACATCAATCATGAGCCCAGAATGCTCAGCACACAGCAGGATGGATCTGTGGTCATAGGTGCATTATTGCAATTCAAAGCACTTCAACATAAGTTGAAGAAAATAGAAAATTTAAATATAGACAGGGAACAAAAAAAACCTCACATCGCCCTCAAGGGTAGCACTATTATATTAATTATCTGTTCACATGTTTCCTGAATCTAGATTCAATTTTATATCCATAATTATATTGTTTGGAGTAAGAATAAATGACAGAAAATGAATTCAATACTGCAACACTAACTGGCCTCAACTTAAAATCTGGAACTAGGGGATCTTTAACACAAAAAATGTGAACATGAAAATAATCAGTGAACTGAAGGAAAACAAGAGAGTTTTCAATGGGAGTACAAAAAGTAAAGTATGCCAAATTGGTATGGATAACCTGAGAGCAAACACAGATATGGCAGCCAATGGATCTGAGACATCTTACAAGCTGAAATCAAGGGCAATAATTGTTAGAGGCTTTGTGTTTGTTTTAGAGCAGTCATTAGAAATCTCTCCAATATAGTCTCCTAGTTTTCAGAGTAGGATTTGCATTGGTATTTTAAAGGAAGGGAAGCCTCAATTTTCACTACATAGGCCATTGCATCAAGCACTTACTCCATTCTCTATTCTTCGATCACCAGGCACTTTCACTCCATTTCTTTTCAAGGCTGACTCTTGAGACCTTTGTCCAGTCCCTAGAAAGAAAAACACAGGAGAGTCAAGTATGACAAGGTATTTTAGGATTTTTTTATCCCTTTAGACATAGCATTCAATACAAAAGGAGAAAGAGCATAATCACTTTGGTTTAGCATTGAACACCTATGCTTTACAAATAAGGTAAACCTAACTGATGACAAGATATTTTATCAAGAGGTTGTTGTTAAATGTTAACATTTATTTTAAGATACAAGACTGTTTGAAAACAGACAAATGAAAAAGGTTTAAACAACAATAAGCTATTTCAGTTTTTCTCCCAGGGTCAACAGGCCTGTAAATCTATTACAGCTGAAAAATTACAAACACATGTTCCCCATGCAAATGACAAGAGAATACTGGTTATTTCAGAAAGGCATTTGGACCAAAACATCTTAAAACTAACACCTAGACAACATTCCGGTGTGCCTTTGTCAACTGTGTCACAGAGAATATGAATAACAATAGTTAAAGGTTAGTGACCTATTATGAGAGATGTACACTTTAACCTAGAGCTGATTATTTGCACAACAAGGTTTAAAGGCATAGTCTTTTTCCTGACACAGTAAAGATGCTACATAACTAGAGCTCTACTTTAATGCTTCCATTCAATTATGTACAAAAGATGCTCAGAGGCCAAATACCAAGCGCTCACTCATTTTCCTATAGGACATACACACACCACAGGATGAAGCCATCTGCATTAGATTCTTGCCCACTTTAAATCCATTTCAAAATACTGTTCCTGCAAGAGTAACTGCAGAGCTTCTCGCATTCATTTGCTCTTCCTCAAACATATTGTTTAGCAATGCTGTGGCAAATAAAATGCCAGTAATACACTACTAGCATCCTAGATTTGAAAAATTACATCCCGAGAAGTAAACTGCACCGCAAGATCCATATTAGACAGATGGCACAACTTTAACTTTTCAAGTACTCATTCATTACATATTCCAAACATCAAGTTACATTTAACCATTTAACATACGCTGGGTACAATGCCACTTAATGCAAATGCAATATCCCCAGTACTGAGGAAGATGACCAAGGATAAAAAGAGAAAATGGGGAGGAAGAAGAATCCCATGGACTGATTTAAAGGGAGAAGTCTTAAGGATTCTACTAAAGAGATCAGTATGCGATGCCCAGAAAAAAAACTTGAAAAGCAACAGGTTATTTTCTTTACAGGTTTCATATTTAGATTTACAATGCATAGATATTAAGTTCTTGGAGAATTTGTCTAAAAAAGTTCATTTAATTCTACTCCTAAAAATAAATGTGTAGATTGTAGAAGAAACAAAGTAATCTATCTTTTGCCAAGTATGCAAAGTTTATCACCCTGGTAAAACATCATTCAGGTGAAATATCCTAAGTCTAAATAATAAATTACATTACTGAACAACAGTTTTGTTACTAGATTCAAAAGAGGCTGTCACATATCTCTAGATGTTTAGTTTTGGCTAATATATTTAACACAGGACATCCTCAGATGCTGTGGTGATGATCAGCTTCAGCAAAACTGTGAAAGTTCAAGTCTGGATTTAATGCCCCCAGATCTGGCAAGAAAGGATGAAGTCTTTACAAAAACAAAGAAGTTTTCTTACTAGCATACTCTGTCCATAAAAGAGAATAATGGTCAAGACCAAAAAGGGCTGCAATACCATACTGACTACCAACATTAATAACTAACATACACAAGCAGTTTCTTTAACTTTGAGGACTGAAATGAAATTTAAGACAAATGAAGCAGCAGAGATCAATACTTACCTGCTTCCCGGAAGGGAGAGTGTTCATGACGAAGAAAGAAACGAACCTCACCTCTCTGCATTCTAAAGCGCTGCAAAATATCCAGTATCCGTTCATTATCAGCTATGGGACGTTCTGAAAAGATAAAGAGCCAGTTGATCATTGCATTCCTACATAGCTTAGGCACCAAAACAAAACAATCTGTCCTTCATCTTTCACTTGAGCACCTGTTCTGACTCAGGTGCTCTGTGCACACTTAACCTTGCCCTCACCCATGGCACTTTTACCTTGCCCTTAGGAAGGCGCTGTACCAGAGCTTTCTTCTGAAATTAAACCAACAGCAGACATAGTCCTTTGGAAGTCCACACCAATGGGAAAAGAAGAGGTACCTTTGCAGCCCAAGGGGAAGCAAACATGGAATTTAGAACTTATGGCTCTAGTGCCTTAGTTTTGTATTTGTAAATTATCCTACCCGTTCACAATCACAGGAAATGCCCTGACATACCTTTTGCTCCACTTCCATGGTACCTCAGAGAAACTTATTTCTCAGTCTTTTCTAACTACCTCAAGGGCTCCTGTGCCCCAAATCCTATAGAGACTCAATTGTCATTGGAATAGGAAGCAAGGAAGATGCAAAGAAACTCTAGAGAAGAGGAATTCCCTCCACGCATCTCAAGGATTGCGATCAAATGCCAGATTGAAGCCCTTGTGTTCAAGGTCAGGCAGAAGCACTGAATACCCTGAAGAGGTTCCTAGGCAGCACCCAATAGATCTGACCCTTAGCAAGCCATCACAGCTTCTGTCACTTCAAGTGCTGTCCCTATAGCTCCTGTCAGCCATAGGACCACCTCACTCTCTCAGAAGAAGTCTAGATTATAAAGCATTTCAAAAGCCACGCTTCTGACAAATCCAAAGAAGATGAACTATTTTGGATTCATGGCTCAAATGAAAGAAACATCAGTGAAAAGCAATTCCAACAATAACTGGCTATACTTTTCAGCATTAAGATGAAGTTTCTTTAAAAAGTAAAGTTCACAAGTTCCACTGACTTTATTTTCCTGCTCTTGTTCTCATGTTCAGGATTTAGTCACGTCTGTTGTTTTTAAGCCTTTTGATATTACAAAATTGCAGTGGGAGTCCATATTATCACCATTATTTCCCAGCACTCCTCCCTCTCTGAATTACTTTTCTTCCAAATTTTACACACTTCATAGCTGAGCATTCACAGAGAGGACAATTAGAATTATTTACCTGCCTCAAATCTTTATAAGAAAGCAACTGCTTTTGTTATTCTAGACATTTTACCATACATTTTTCACTTATGTTAAAAGTCATGGCAAAGATACAGTCCATATATTAGGCAATTTTATGTAGTCAGGATACCATCATAGTATCTTATGACAACATTTGAGATTCATCGTCAACTTAGCCAATTGGTGCTGCATGCAAAACAGCATATATTGTTCCTGGTCTAAGATATAAAATGAGCAGACAAAAAACTGAAATTAAACAGTAACACTTCTGCTCCAGTTTCTTTTCTCCTGGCACTGCTTTTGTTAGTTGTTTCCTTTCATTATTTAAGCAAGTGAAGGGGAAAATAAACAAAAAAAAGAAAAGAAAGAAATCAGATTAGTTCATTCATATTCAATAGAGAGTCTTTCAAAGTCGCTACCTTAGTATGGAAATCACTTCAAGGGGAAAAAAACCTGTTGGTATTAAATATAAATGTTTTCAGTTTCACAAGAGGAGCTACCAAAATGTTTTCAGCATGCAAAAAGCTATTTTCAATATGAAAGTGTTTCTTTAAATGAAAATAGTGCAGCTGTGCTCAAGGAATCTAGGAAGGAAAATTTCTGGAGTCACTGTCAAAAAAGATTAGCTTTACAGAATAAGCAAGTAGGTCACTGTTACAGAAAAAGCAATCTCTTGGCAGTTACTTGTCTAGACAGCCAAAAAAACCTCTTCATCTGCTAAACTTTAATTCAAAGGGGGGGGAAAAAACCCAAACAAAAAAAACCCCAACAGTACCACTATCAAGATTTCCATCTTAAACAATACAGAGCAGGCTTATAAGGCAGATTTCTAGCAGCTCGGTAGTACTTCAACTGAAAGTCTATAACCAGCAGAGATGCCCTTTATACAAGGACTCTGTCAATACCACTCAGTGACTTCAAAGGAAAGTCAAAGATTTTCAAGTACCAAACAAAACTACATTTGGAAAGCTCAAGAAGAAGGGACAAACAGTTAGACTTCACTTTTTTATTCCCTATCTGTCCAAAAAAAAAAATTTTTATACATGTATACGCCTTTTGACTGCCTTCTACAGTCACCAAGGTTTCCTAACAGAATTCTGACACTCATAGAAGACCAAGGAAGTTTGCCCTGATACTCATCAAATTTCAAGCAAAACTGGGAGAACAGAGAGAACAGTAAACTTGCCCCCTTCAGGGAGCAGAGTGCCTCAAGCACACTTGCAGCAATCTTTCAAAGCATGCTTAATAAGGTCTGACAACAGAAGCTAAAATTCCTGAGCGAGTGTCAGAAAGAGACACAAGATCTAAAAAGGATCTCAGTAACTGAAGTCTGAGAAGTCATTTCCAACGCAAATCTTTTGTTTCTACTGCAGGAGGTTGGTTGCTGTGCACCATGCTAGTTTTAAAATAAAATTTAATTTGTTCAATGCAAAAGGCAAACAAAATAGAAGACATGGCATATCTCCGCAAAACAAAATAGCCAACTTTGTTGACATCTAAAATGAGATTAGGTAAAACCAGAAGTATTTCTCTTCCTCTCTGCTGCTCTCCCCTCCCACTCCAAACAAAATGCAAGATATACATGAAAACACATGTTGCAAATGGCTGCTACTGTATGTTACACAGATGCTTAAGGAAGGATATATCTTCTCCAAAAAAGCATGCACCTACTGCACTTTATTCAATATTCAAGTCTTTTAATGTCACATGATTTGAGACTACTGCTTTTTTTTACATATTGAAATTTTTACAGATACACTCAGCATTTGCACACAGAAATAATTAGTAAATATAACAGGATCAGTGAGGGTAACAAGAATAATTTGGTTTCTAAAACACCTGTCAAGGTTCTCCCTGTGTAAATGGTCACTACTTTTTATAGCAGTGCAAGTCAAATTTAGACATCTATTTTCATGGTATGTCATGACACCTTTGCAAAGACTGATCTCAGAAAGAATTCTCCGCTTCATTTTATGTTTCTCACAACTCCTTGAGTACCAGAGAGGCTGACAACTTGATTTTACAAATAAATCTCCATGTATTGCATGATCCCACTCACCCAGCTCTTGTTAAGCTGAAAACTGAGTATTTGGACACCAAGTACCAGCGTACTTCATTTGCCTCTTGGTATAGATGCTCTCCCTTGATTTCAAGACAGTTTCTAGCATACTCAACATCAACATCTCAAAATCCAACCAAGAATCCAGTTTCAGGAAACACAAGCAAAGGACCTGCCCATTCTATCAGGGTTCCAATATGGTAACAGCCAGAAGATGGTCATCACAGCCTGTGCTCTTTAGCAGGGTGTAGGGTTAAGACTAACTATATATTCCTATATATTCAGTAGTTTTACCTAAGCCTTTATTTTACTTGTCTTTCACTGTAGTTTTTGGTATTGTGTTGATTTAGACAGAGTTGGGCAAAGATGTACAATTAAGAAGCTTTCCTAAAAATGTTTCTTTCCATGCTGGATAGGTGATTTTATTTTACTATCATTTATAAAGAAAATATGCTTTCTTTTCTAAGGAGAAGGAAAAAGTCTGTTGCATTTTGTAAACTTGAAAACATCAGAAACATTACATATCTGTCAGCAGGGGCTAAAAGTAAAGACACAACTCGGATATCTCATGCCATTAAACAAAGATCCAGCTCACCAAAGACTTCTTTGAAGCAGTGTGAGCCTGAACAAACACCAGAGAAAGACAGGAACATCAGCCTATAACGCCAGATTCTTCTACGATTTTGCTGAACTATCTCAAAAAAGTTGGATCAAACATAATTATTTCTCATGACTTAATCTTGTTGATTCATCTACCTCACACCTCTGAATGGCCACCCATACCTTATGAGTACCATGGAGACAGGAGATAGTCATGAGACCTTTCCCATTTAAGCAATGAAAAGTTAGCTAGACTTTAGCTTTTGATTTGCTGCTCCAGCTCCAATTGAGCACTGCAAACTAAGATTCAAACATCCAAGACAAATCAGCAGAAACACACAAGTAAAGTCATAACCAAGCACGTACATAAAACCCTCTTCCACAGGCTTAAAAAGGATAGGAAACAGTCAAAAGTAGCTTCTCTATCCTCACAGAGGCCATTGTGGGAAGAGAAGAAAATTACTCCTCTACACCCTTTCAGAAACTCCTGATTCAGAGAAGGGCTGCATATACACAAGAACATCTGCATGCTTGGTTCCCTTTTAATTCACTTGTGCACACGTTAGTCTTTCTGTAGATGCATTTTCATACAGCAGGTCTGAAGAGGACATTTAACAAAGCAATAAGGCAGAAACCCTATGGAACAGCACCACATCTGCCAGGTCTGTGTGTGCTACCCTATTAGGGGAGATGAATGCCCAGTCACTCACAAGGCACAAGCCTAACCTACCTGAGCCACAGCACACCTCAGCCAGGTGGCACTCACTCTCGCCAGGCTCCTTGCACAGCTCCACTACATCTCTGCAGGTGGTTTCAGGGGTGACTGGCACCTCAGTGAAGTGCTGCTCATTGTTACTGAGGTACACTGTCAGAAACATCTGGAAAAGAAAAAGCAACAGTACGTGGTTACTTTATAATACAAAGCCAAACTGCACAGAAACACAACCCGCTCCTTAAATCCATTCTTCTCAACACAACTGTATCATTTCTTATCAAGTATTGTGCATGCAGAATTCTAGGAAAAAAACCCGAAGAAAACTAATTTGTCTTTAAGGTACAAGCATGAGTCACTATGGAGTAATTCTCAGCTCGACTAAAGACCTTACTGGAGGACTGTTTGCTTTTAAATCCAGACCTAATGCTCCCTCCTCTTTTTAAGGTGATGCGTCAGAACTCCTCCCACCTTACTATACATATATACTGCATTCACTTGACACAGCAGAAGAAATTAATCTAGAGTTCAGAAACATTCTTTAAAGGGAAAAACAATAGTAAAAAAGATAATTTGTATTTCCACAATACATTTCACTAAAGGTTTTTCAGAAGCACATGTCTGCTTACTAGACCTTTGGTCTCAGTCTGAATATAGCATCCTCCCTAACACCATTCACAGGAAAGCAAGGATGTTTTACTTGGTTTCCTCTTCAGAGCTGTAGGAGGATCCTTGATCTTGAGTTATTTTTATGTATAAACACCTAGTTTTTATTCTTGTTCATGTCTTCCCTGCCATAACTAGAAAACAAGCACTTTAAATATTAGCTGCCTTATTTGTTATCTGATAGAAAATATTGATGACTGTTGCCTCGCTGTATGCTATTAACATCCTATCAAGAATTAGCTGCTAGCTAAAAATTAATATCCACTCTCTTCCGAGACCTATTCTCAACTTCACTATCTAGTGCTGCTAGTTGCATGACTTCCAGTGACACAAAAATCAGTCAAATGCCTCCAGAAAGCAAATATACTACTAAGTATTTAAAGCAACAGAAACCTTATCAGTAAACTAAACAATTAAGTCTTTTTCATACAGCTGGCAGTTCTTGCAGGCAGATATATAAATCCTTGCCTGTCTTGATTTTCAGTGAGTAGAAGAGTTATACATCTTATGAACAACAGTTTAAAGGTGGGAAAAAAACATCCAAACCGAACAAGGTGAGAGTTATAAATATTCTTCTAAATTTAAAGGGGAAAAAAGAAAACAAACAGTCTCATTACCACAAGCATTACTTCTGTGATTTTGCGTGAATACTCTGGAACAAGTTGGGGTTTTTTTTATGCCATTGCAAATAAAATTTAGGCCCATCTTCTTCAGTTTTAGGAATCACCTCTTGGGGATTCTCCCAGAACAACCACACACACACATTCCCAATGCCTTCAAAGCCTTTACAGGACTCTTTTGAACATCAAGTTCCCCTCCATTCCTATAGAAAGAGTAGCCTTTATTCTTTTAGAAATTTATAAGCAAGCACTCCACACCCATTACACTCTGTTATACAGAGTAGAAGTATTCATCCTTCTTAGAATCCCAGAATCATTAAGGTTGGAAAAGACCTTTAAGATCATTACGTCCAAACATCAACGCAACACCAACATTCTTACTAAACTACATCCCCAAGTGCCACATCTGCACTTTCGATGTGTAGCATAGTGACTCCACCGCTTCCCTGGGCAGCCTGTGCCAATGATTCACCATCAGCAATGAGGTCTCCTCTCAGCCTCCTCTTCTCCAGGCTAAACAACCCCAGCTCTCTCAGCCACTCCTCATAAGGCCTGTCTGTTCTCCAGTTCTTTCACCAGCTTTGTCACTTTTCTCTGGACACACGCCAGAGCCTCAACATCCTTCTTGTGGTGAAGGGCCCAAAACTCAACACAGGATTCAAGGAGCAATCTCACCAGTGCCAAGCACAGAGGGAGAATAACCTCCCTGGACCTGCTGGTCACACCATTTCTGATACAAGCCCGGACACCATTGGCCTTCTTGGTCACCTGGGCACACTGCTGGATCATCTTCAGTCGTCTATTGACCAACACCCCCAGGTCCTTGTCCTTCAGGCAGCTTTCTAGACAGACTTCTCCCAGTCTGTAGCTCTTCATGGGGTTGTTGTGACCCAAGTGCAGGACCCGGCATTTGGCCTTGTTAGACCTCATGCCACTGGACACTGCCCAGCGGTCCAGCCTGTTTAGGTCCCTTTGCAGAGCGCCTCCCTACCCTACAGCAGATTGACACTTCCACCCAGCTTAGTGTCATCTGCAAACTTGCTAAGGGTGCACTCAATGCCTTCATCCAGGTCATTGATGAAGACATTGAACAGGACTGGACCCAGCACTGAGCCCTGGGGAACCCCACTTGTCACTGGCCTCCAGCTGGATTTAACACCATTTACCACCACTCTCTGGGCCCGGCCATCCAACCAGTTTTCTACCCAGGAGAGTGTGCGTCTGTCCAGGCCAGAGGCTGACAGTTTCCATAGCAGAATGCTGTGAGAAACTGTGCCAAAGGCTTTACTGAAGTCCAGAAAGACCGCATCCACAGCCTTTTCCTCATCCAGCAGCCGAGTCACTTTGTCATAGAAGGCGATCAGGTTAGTTTGGCAAGACCTGCCTTTTGTGAACCCGTGTTGACTGGGCCTGATCACCTGGTTCTCTTGAATGTGCTTCATGATGGCACTCAAGATCACCTGTTCCATGACTTTCCCTGGCACTGAGGTCAGACTAACAGGCCTGTAGTTCCCTGGGATCCTCCCTGCCACCCTTCTTGTAGATGGGCACTACATCAGCCAGCCTCCAGTCCAGTGGTACCTCCCAGTTTTCCAGGACTGCTGAAAGATGATGGAAAGGAGTTTGGTCAGCACATCCACCAGCTCATTCAATACCCTAGGATGAATCTCATCCGACCCCATAGACTTGTGAGTGTCTAGTCAGGCTAGCAAGGCTCTAACCACCTCCTCTTGGATCATGAGAGCCTCATTTTGCTCCTCTAGTTCCAAGGTTTGTACACAGGGGGAACAACTTTCTTTACAATTAAAGACTGAGGCAAAGAAGGCATTAAGTACTTCAGCCTTCTCCTCATCCCCCGTCACTGTTGTTCCCTCTGTGTCCAAAAGGGACTGTATGGTCTCCCTAGTTCTCCTTTTATTATTTATAGAAAGATTTTTTGTTATCTTTCACAGACTTTGCCAATCTGATTTCTAGTTGAGCCTTAGCCCCTTCTGAATTTTTCTCTACACAATCCCACTTCCCTTCTGTAGTCCACCCAAGAGGCCTGTCCCCTCTTCCAGAGCCTATAAACATTTATCTTCTTGATATCACTCAAGATCTCTCTGTTCAACTAAGCTGTTTTTACCCCCTGCCAGCTTTTTTTCTGGAACACAGGGATGGCTTTCTCCTGAGCTGCTAGGATTTCCTTTTTGAAGGGCTCCCAGCCCACATGGGCTCCCTTGCCCTCAAGTACTGTCTCCCATGAGAATTTGCCAACCAGCCTTCTAAAGACTTCAAAGTCTACCCTCTGGAAATTTAATGCTACTGTCCTGCTAACCACCCTCTTCACTTCTCCTAGAACAGAAAACCCTATCATCTCATGATCACTTAATCCTAGGTGTCCTCCTACTGCCACACTCCCCGCAAGGCCTTCTCTATTCACAAACAGCAAGTCCAGGAGGGCACCTTCCCTTGTTGGTTCATTCACCAGCAGTGCAAGGAAGTTGTCTTCCACACACTCCAGGAACCTCCTAGACTGCTTCCTTTCTGCTCTATTGTACTCCCAGCAGATATCAGGGAGATTGACGTCTCCTACAAGAACAAGAGGCATTGATCTAGAGATTAACCCCAGCTGTTTATAGAAAGGTTCATTAGCTGCTTCTCCTTGGCTGGGTCACCTGTAACAGACTCCCATCACAAAATCTACCTTCCTATGGGCTGCTCTGATTTTAACCCACAGGCACTCATCACCACAACCCATCTCAATGGTGTCCAAGTCCTCCCTTACAAAGGGGGCTACCCGGCCTCCTCTTCTACCCGTCCTATCCTGCCTGAAAAGTTTGTGCCCCACTCCAGTTATATGAGTCATAGCTGCACTCCAGTTATATGAGTCATCCCACCACGTTTCCATGATGGTAACAACATCATAGCCTCCTTGCCCTACGACAGCTTCCACCTCTTCCTTCTTATTTCCCATGCTGCATGCATTGGTGTAAATGCACATCAGCTGAGCTGCCAAGCCTTCAGGCCTCTTAGAGGGAATAGAGTCTGTTCCAAATTGCCTGGTAACTGGAGTAGCTAGTACCAGAGTGCCTGTATCTCCCTTAGCACCCTCAGGTGTTTTCTCCCCCACTTTGTGTGGTGATGTACTGGTGGTTCTCTCCAGCACACCCTCTCCAAATCACTAGTGCCCCACATCCAGGCTCGCCCCTGTCTAGCCTGGTCTCAACCCCCTCCCCCGCTTCACATCTAGTTTAAAACTCCATTTATGAGCTTAGCTAGGTTTTTAGCAAGGGCTTTAGCCCCCTCTAGGAGACACACATGTCCCAACCTTAGCAATGTCAGGGCATGCATGAGCCACCCCATGATCAAAGAAGCCAAAGCCCCTTTCCTCACACCAGGCTCAGAGCCAGGCATTAATCAAATTCTTCCTGACTTCCAGCTCCTCTCTATTTAGCCTTGGGATGAAACAGAACAACACCTGTGCCTCAGAGCCCTCCATCATTTTCCTAATGGCCCTGAAGTCTTTCTTGATGGCTTCGGTCTTTCTGTTTACTAGATCATCATTACCAGTTTGGACTACTATCAGAGGATAGCAGGCTGTCTCGTGGACCAGGGAAGGAAGTTCTCTAGCTACCTCCATCACTGATGCCCCTGGTAAGCAGGGGACCTCTCTGTGGAGTGGATCAGGTCTGCAAATGGGTCCCTCCAATCCTTTTAGGAGGGAGCCCCTACAACAATCATCCTCCTCTTCTTAATGGAGGATGTTTTTATCTTTTTCTGAGGATGGTGCAGCCTAGGGTAAGATTCTAGGCTGTGGGAGCCATCATCCTCATCCTCAGGGCTGGATTCCACTTGCAGCACATGGCACTTCTTCACCAGGGGGATCTGGGGTTTTGCAGTCTGGTTGAGAAGAGCAGGTTTCTTTGGTCTGGCAAGAACTTGCTGCTATTCCCCATCTGTTGTAACCCCAACCTTGCAGTGTGCAGGTGGATGTTGTTTGGACATACCAGGTCCAGCAGGCTGCTGAGTTAGTGAGAGGACATGGCTCCACTGGTCTATCTCCTTCTCACACTCCCTGATGGTCCTCAGTCTCTTCACCTCCTCCCTTAACTCCTCCACCATACAATAGAGTTCCCCAACTTGAGTGCAGCTTTCACAAGTGGAGCCAGTAAAGGAGGCACAAGCTGGTGTGGGAGGAGGGCACTGCCTGTAGCTCAGGGTCTGGGTAGCTGCATGCACTCACTGTGGCTCCATCTGGGTGGCAGCACACGGAGCAGCTTTAATCTTCTGCTGGGTGGCCACCGTGGTCTTTAGTGTCTTCTGTCTAGTCTCTAGGTCCTCTCTGCTCCTCTATTACTCACACCTCTTCGCAGTGCTCCCAAGGGGACCGTTTAAATCTCCCGGGGTAGCTGCCAGGACTGCCCCCTCCCGTCAGGCACTGTACAGAACCAGCATGTGCCAGTTGTCAGGAGCCCTGCCCCTGCCTGGGGTTTTTCTGAGATTTTCCCAGCTCAGGGAAGCTCCCACCACCTCAAAATGTCCACCCCACCACAGAACTCACCGTCCTGCTGCTGGGTGCTGCCGAAAAAGCCTTGTACTGAGCCGCCTAAAACTGAACACAGTATTCAAGATGCAGCCTCACCAGTCCCACACACTCATTTCCCTAATACCTGTGACAGTACAAACACTTGAAAGTAGGTTTTTTGTGTCTTGGGACTGCACCAGATTCAGCACCAAGAGCATGCAGAACTTCTGATCTCTGTTTCTGCCCAACTCCAAAACATTTTCCAATAAATTCCTAAAGACCTTCTACAAATACAAAGAAGAGACCTGGGGGAAGAAAGCTCAAGCTGTCTGTAATCCTTAGGAAAACATCTAGATCCTATAAGTATTTCCTTGTCACACCATGGTAAAAAGATCCCAAACATTCAGAACTTTCAAGGAGAAGAATAAAGAGGGAGAATATGGAAAATATTCTAAAAATAAATAACAAAGGTGGCAACAAAATTCCAGTTACTGACGGCCAGAAGCTGGTAAATCCCGTGGAGGGCAGATAGGCAGATGAAGTGGCATACCCAGAGTTTGAGGATTCTAGCTTGAGTCCAGGCTGCTATTCACTCCACAGTTCTGGTCTTGAAAGGAAGCATCCTGCCCACCAGCCAGAGTCACAGCTGCACACCCATCAGCAGCAGGGAATTTAACACTGGTATATACCACTCTCTGGTATGCTTTGCACAGGCCAGAGTTGTGTGGCAGGCAGTCAGGTAGGATCACCTTTACCATATATTCTTATTAAACAGTGAAGATGGGCACAACCACTGTGTTTACAGCACAGTGCATTGAAGTACTGACCTAAATTAAGAGATAAAGTTTTCCAAGCAGGAACTCTGACACTTGGGTTAATATTTTATTATCCAAAGTGGTATCTTTCAGATGCAATGTTTCTACAGGAGGCCAACAGTGAGGGATGCCACGTGTAACCACAAAAATACCACTTAATCACAAAAACAGGAGCAGAAAAGTAGAAAATAAGGAGGTTCCTAAAAAGCTCTAGAGCAGGGTTGCATATGTATGTAAAATGCTTCACCACTTCACATTTAATGCTGTATAATTCTGTCTTTAGAAAAACATTGAATCGCACAGGCTGTGTATCTGCAGTAACATTTGTTAGTTTTAAAATATGACCTTATAGATGGAATTAAAAGAAAATTCTAAAAATCATGGTATTATACACAAAGCAGACCTAATCTAACCTTAGCAGGGCTGTTCACTCTTCAACGTGCATGTTTATATCCAATTGTTAATCTTTCAGATTTACCAGAAGGATCACGAGTTGCCCTTTCTATCCACAATGCTCCAGACAATTACTAATACATTAAGCCAAGAGCACTCAAACCTGGTCTGCGGGGGCCATTTCTGAGACTTAATAATGCATGCATTATCTCCATCACACATATTCTAGGAACTGAAGGGGGGAAGCAACCAAACTCTGCAAATTCCCTAAAAAACATACCACAAAGTCTAAAGAGTCTAAAGTAACTAAAAGGCCCCAAAATGGATGTGACCTTCACAGCTACCTTATCCCACTGCCCATCAGATATAAGATAATTCAGAAGTCCTCTAAGTACTTGTGTTCCTCCTCTCCCACCCAAATGGCTTTTACATTTATGGCCCAGCAAGGGAGAGGCAAAGAGCTAGTGTTGTCTGCTCCACCACCTGCATATCTTGTGAGGCCCGGCCACATTAGAGCTCAGGGCAAGCACTGAGCAGAAAGTACCCGTTAGAGAGGTCTGGAAAACATCAAGAAGCAGGCATGAGCCAAAAAGCCCACTACGGCTTTTCAGCACTGCTCATAATACCTTGTGGGTGCTCTGGCTTGCACCAATTGCTGTGATCCTAAGAAATTGTCCTTCCCCTGTGAATGGTTCAAAACCAACATTTATTAACCATTTCACTAGCTAGTTTATACTGCCGTTTGATCACTGTGCAGTAACCAACAAGAGAAGAAATAGGAACACTCTCATAACACCTTGCTTAGAAGTTTGAACCCTGTTGACTGAACCAAGCTAGAGCATATAATGGTCTTTTGCTCCTCCCCCAAACAAACAATATTAAGACAGTTATATATAGGCATCCAGGAATTAAGATATAGTGAAAAAAGAAGTAAAAAGCAACATGCAAAAAAAAATTCGATTTCAAGTTAGGTATATGTGAAAGACTTGATAAAAAAAGCGGGGTGGGGGGGGAAGACAAGTCTTAGACATTGCATATCTAAAGACAGAATCCAGACAAACACTGAAATATCTGGCAATTCCATTTAGCCTTGGGTTAGATTCTTGCCCCCCACCCCCCACAAAAAAAAACCCAAAACAAGAAACATTCAAAGACTAAGTTTTAGGAGCACTCAGTGCTCAGCATGAATACTTTTAAACAGGTGTCAGGTCCCCAAGTTCTAAATTAAGATTTCCCCACCTCTGAGACACACACACTGTTCATAGGTACTGAGAAGCTTCAAAATATACAAGCATTCCAATACTGTGACATACTTGCAAGAAACCAGGAATGTGTTGTGTACCTACTAAAGCAGTTCCTTTTATAAACACATCACAGGTTTCAGCTGACTCTGCTACAGCTTAGACAACAGAAGTTTGCAGCTATGGAGCCACCAAACGATGCACTTCGACTGGATGCACCAAGGGCATCAAAGGGATGACCAAGGACACATGAGCAAAAGATATGTAGCAGTCATTCCTAGCAAACACTATGAATTACAAACAAACAACCAGCAAAACGCTAAACATAAGGGAGAACTGTGTCTCAAAGAAGTCTGCTACATAGATTAAGAAAATCCAGATCAGTAAGAATTGCCATTTTGTGCCGTCTCAGCATGAAATATATTTTGTTCTATTATTTATCCATCACCTTCAACTACCACCACTAAGTTTGGACTGTAACATACCCAGGAACAGGAAGAGAATGTAGCAAGAAAAGCAACTGAACAATAGGACAGAAAGAGGCATCAATTAAAGCAAGTCACACCCCATTCGTAGCCTCCCAGCTCTCTTCTGTATGCCAGCCCCAAACAGCCTTACCTTTGCCCACAAATCTGAGCCATTTGTTGTTAAGCATATCAACAGCTCATCAACATTCCACACAGCTGCACTGGTATTAAACACGGCATAACAGGTCTCAACATCCACAAATATGTTTCCAACTGAAAGTAAGTTGTTTAAGAACTAGCTCTACCAAAGTGCTAGGCTACGTCCACACTACATTTCGGTTCCTGCTGTGTCATATGAATAAAAATCAAAACCAGCACTTCTGAACCTGTTTGGAATATGAACCTGAAGAAACACATGCCATCCAGTGAGAAATTATTTCACTTCAAAAACCTCCTATCAATCTTCTCCTGAGATCAGAAGACCTCAATTATTCATTAAAAGCAGAAACGCAATTTACTTTTCAGCTTGGATGGTGTTTCTGCAAGTATCAGACTTCTACTCGTTATTATAAAACTGCTGTCACACATCTTGGGTTTAAAAGGCTGTCAAATTGGACATTTTCTGATTAGTATACTGATAATACTAAATTATTAAAAATGCAAGTATTCAAGAGAAAACTCCATTATTGTGCAAAATGCAAAGTAAAATACAAGGACATAACTCCTGAAATGATCTGATTTTAAAAGAGGAACATACTTTTCCCACCCCAACAGTTTCTAGTGAAACATCCAATTCATATAAAATTTCAACAACTAACAACAATCTTTCAGGGCAAAACACAGTCTCTTATAAAATATTATAGGCACATCGAGAAAATGCTACTATATTAAAAAAACTAACTCTCTACAAAAAAATAAAACTAATTTAACTGTGGTCTTCACTATTTGCTAAATTCCTAACTGTAAACAGTCCTTCTGCACAGCATGTAAAAAACAATACAAACTGTGGCATCTATTCACAGGGTATTTTTCATCTTTAAAGCACCTTATGACCAGGAAGTCGTGACACAAGCCAGCAGTTTCCAAATTTACAGGCAGGGAAACCGAGGCATACAACAAAGCAACAACAGAGGCCAGAATGTTATTTCGTAGCCAAACAAGTATACTGTATCTGGAAGTCCTTGTTCATTTCATTACTTTGAATTAGAGCTAATAACACAATTCTTTACCACATTTCATCTTCTCCGCATTTCAGACTAAAACTTAATGCCCTTGAATCACACAGTCCTAGCGCTGGGGGCTTTTATACTTGCACAAGACAGCTAAGTAATAGGCTTAGCCTCAATGACAAATTTTCTTAGCTCTCATTTTTAAGGAGGTAGTAAAAGTCACTCTTAAAGTTGACGATGCAATGCTTTGCAGTAATATTCTTTCTATTGATACCCAAGTGATACCTACCATATTATACTGCAAAAGTTTCAACATAGGCAATGTATCTTCCTATGACATGGAAGGCACGCACCCCTGATGTGCTGGATAAACAAGTCTCAAAAAAATCTCAGAATGCCCTTCAATGACTTTCCTACACAATGCGGTTACACAGCAGGAATATATATCAATATAGAAAATATAATTCATGAGAATGTGTAGCAGCTTTTTTAAAAAAAACAAAACTGTTTGGGATGGAAAATAATTACAACAATGTAATTCATATCCTGAGTGAAAATATATTTTTAGAAGTTAATTTTAGCTAGCTGAAAAACTAGCACATAAAATTTTTAGAATGAATACATTAACTATCACATTTCAAGTACAGATGACAGAAACAAGAAATAATTGCTTCCACCCACAAACCTGATATCCACAAATGAGTCCTTCCTGATAAATATATTCCCAAATAAAGAGTTTTAAATATAAATCTTGCATTTTACCTAGTGGGAACATTGATGCTGCACCTTCCCAGGCAGCAAAGAAATCAGCTGCTAAAATAGATATTTTTGCTGACTTAGTGCAACTTTCTAAACAACAGAAGACAGCCTGCACAACAGCACATCTTCCTCTTCCAATAAGCAGCATTCCAAGCTGATGCAGTTATAGCCTTTCATTAACGCACAGTATATCTCAAAATAATTCAGCTATTCTTTTGCATCGAGTTCAGAAAGCAACAAGCTCAAGTATTGTACCCGAAGATTAAGGTAAACAAAAGATTATAATGGACTTACTAGAAAACAGGCACACAGGATGACTACTATTTCCAATTCTTTTCATATTCAGCTGTTCAAGAAAAGTAGGTTCAACATAAAAGCAGAGTAAAATTTAATATTTCCTACAGCCACACTGAAATGCATGGAGTTAAGTTCTTGCTGTTTCACCGACTGCACAAACTACATTTATATTGTACTGGTTTTTGGTCATAAATATGAGAAAGGAAGTTATGATGCAAGGTAGGTGGAGTACAGTACGAAGCACCGTGGGATTGTTCATATTACTCCCAGTCTATATAAAGCACAGCTTTTTCCCTTCCAATTGTATCACAGAAGAAAACAAGACCCAGCCTTTACTCTCAAAGGCATGGTAGTTTCTGCTTGCATATATTATTTTGAAGATAAGTTTATTATGTATTTGTATTTTATATCTTTGGTAGAAATGCCAGCGTTTTCCAGGACTTAAAATAAAATGTACATCCACACACACTTTTAGGGTCATAGATAAAAAGGGGAAGCCTTGTTCTCCCCCTTCCTTTTATTCTCCCTCATATTTTTAATGTAGTGAGAACAAAATGAAAACCATTTACTTTTGGTACATATATATATATAGTACTTAAACTACGCAAACGCTATATCACAGACACCACGTTACATGTCACTATCAGGCATGCATCTGAACTACCATTACGGGAATCCTAAGAGCTGCAGGGAAAGCAAGTTTTTGCCGTTACCATTTCGCACGAATGGATGCAAATTCGCAACCCTTCTACTTTGTGGGCTGTAACCTCAAAGAAAGAACTCAGTGCTTCAGTTCAGACTTACAAACTAAGACAAGATAATTACAGTTTTCCTGCCAAACCTTACAGAAAATCATCTTAGTTTAATCATTCTAGTCTTCTGAAATCTATCAGGCACAGCTCAGGACTGGTTAATGCAGAATTCCTAAGCTACATATCCTCTCTTTCAGCAGGGCATTACACACAGGGTCATTTAGAAAAGATTTTTCCAAACAAAACCTTTTGCTTAGAATCTGTTACATTTTCTGGCTTGACTCTTTTCAGTCATTCTCATGCACAAGAAGAGAACTTAAGTCCTCTTATAAGCCAGACATCAGAAAGGTCTATTCAAAATGAAGCTTACTATTTTGGATGAACACTAAGCACAGAAGTAACACATTCCATGCTCCTTGGTTGAGGTACCACCTGTCATTGAAGGCAAGAATGTCTTAAATCAAGCGTGGCTTTTAAAGCCATTTATACTTTTGTATTTCAAGTATCTATTGCAACATCAGCATTAAGCAGGAGAACGTGTACTAAAATATATGGGTCAGTTTGTTTTTTAAGATACATTACTGAAACCAGTTTAGTTTATAAATGTAGGAAACCACAGCCATTTAGTGAGCACTCCCTGTTTGCCAACACATCATGTACAGTTCATTCTATTCAGACCTGAATTCAAACTTGAATTAGCATCAATTCAGCAAGACAACTGCAGGAATTCATGGTAAACAAATCCTGAAGACATTCTTCATTTTGTACCACATGGCAGTACCTTAGCAGATCTCTTTCCACTGCCATCTGTGCAGTTTCTCTCCTCCACACATTCCACCTCTTCCCCTTTCTGCCCAAAGCCTTCCTCAAGGCACCTTACAGCCACTGTTTTTGCTCTGTTGGATACTTCACCAAAACCCACTGCAAGTTGAATGGCAGAAAAGCAAACTTACACACAGTGTTTCAACTGTACTTTTGGTAACCCCTACTTGGAGCTGGCTACTCCTCCTCCTAGAGTCAAAGGAGAATGTGGTCTTTGGAGGCTTGCACCGTCAGGCAGACTGCCTCATCTTCTGCATTCAGCATTGAGTTATAAACATTTGATATACAAGAAGAAAGCAATTAATATTTTCAGACAGAAAAATGATACCACGTAATGCTTACAATAGGTAGTTTTCTCTACAAAAGGATAACAGCCTAACTCATACACCATAATCACAGAGGTTTACAGCTGTTCCTCCTCCCATTCTTCAGACTGCAACACACATTGCGCCTAACAAGAGCCTAAAGCCAAGGCAACATCCAAGCATAATGAGTAGGGTTATGAACTTGAGGTTAAGTCTGAATCACCTCAATTTTCTATACTTACATCAAACCCAGAGGCAGTCTTTGTACTAAAAAAAAAACCCACACACAACTAAATAAAGGAAAATTAAAAAGAAACTAAGCTGCTCTTGCTACTCTAGAGCTTTGCATCCCCCCATCACTGGGAGTATCAGTTATTCTCTCAGCCTCCTAAATGGCTATGGGCCAATAAAAAGCTATAAGAAGTGCTCCCTGTGGGGACACTTTAGAATTACACCTCTTAAAGCAGTCCTTTAAAAAGCATGGATATTCTTACCATAAAAAAAAAAATCTGGTATTTTTCCTAGTAATCATAAGACTTTATACAAACCAGGACCCTTTACAGAGAAAAGCCAAGTTACATCCATGTCAGGGACGAACACATATTTAACACAACCTACACAAAACAGGTTAGCACAGCAAACTGGCATCTATACCACTCACATCACACCACCCACAGGCCAAAACACAAACTCTTCACCAAATTTAAAAATACTAATTTTCTGCTCTTCCAGCCAATATATAATCATCTCACCAATAAGAAGACTATAAACATTCACACCAGGAAGTGCTTGACCTCAGCCTGTCAGAACACTCAATTCAAAGCCACATTTATCACACAAGAAACACCTGATTCACACATCATGTAATTTATTACTGTCTGTCCTGGCAACAGGAAGTTGTGGTCCTAGGACCACCTGAGGAAAGCACTGAAGTAGAAAGAATAGGGGGGTTTCATGAGTCAATGTCTATCTCAAACATTTAACAGGAAAAAAAAAAAGCAGCATAAAACACTGGCTTATTCTAACCCCAGCAACTTTATAGAGCTCGCTGCCAAACACTTTTGGAAATACTACTCCTCACACCATGTTAATCACTCCTCCAGGAGGATAGCTACCAAAATCTGCTCCCTATACCCAGGAAACAGATTTATGAGAAACCAAACAATCACACACACACAGGTAAAGTCAGGGGACATACCATTTCTGGCACCTGAAACAATGACATGCTTAAGTGCATGGGTGACTCCACTTTGGGAAAAGTCATATTGTCTGGACTTTCAAGCTGACCAGTTTGGTATACTAAAGTGCACTACTGCAATGCAAAGTTCAGGGGCATTTTAGCTCACCGCAGGCAGACATCTCCTTTATGCTGCAACTACAGAACATGCTGTTCAACCATTTAGCTTCAGGACAAGCAAAAAAGAAACAAACCCAACCCAGGAACAGCCCACATAACACAACAGTGTGCATGCTTTACTGCCTTCCAGGTCAGTTCTGGCTTTCCTATATACTTGCCTCTGGGAAGCAGAGGTTACCAGTTATAAGATCTTCTCGGTTTCACCAGAAAAGACATATGTTCTTGTTAGTCCAACTTAAAGCTCACAGAGAGTGAGAATACCCAAAGATATGGAAGAAATACCCCTTGATCACCATCTCTCTAAACAACATGAAGGTTAAGGAAAGCATGAGGTACCATTTGACTGCTACTGCTGAGCTAACCTAAATGGTGAGCTGACAGATGTGAGCCACGGTCTTCTCAAATCCCTTCCCTTCCCATTTTATTATGCAGCCACCTGCCAAATCACTTCTACCATGTAAGACTTATTGTTGCTTTTTGTCTTTAGTGTGGGTAGCATTTCCTCTGAATTGTCACTCAACTCATCATTAAATTCAAGTGGAAGCTACAAAAGACATGTGGCTTTGGGTGGGGATGGAAACCAAAGGAACAAGACCATTCATTTGAGCAGCATCCTACTATTAATTAGATGTAATGTCACACCATATCTTTGCAGAAGTGTGGCCCTTTCCTATTCACCACCAATTCTGGGTGGGAACGTACTCTTGTGATGGAAGAATGATCTTTGTTAGACACAGGTGACTGCCAGTACACCGAGGACAAGCAGTCCATGCACAGCGATGCGGGCAACCAACACAACCACCAGCAATGCCAAAGACAACCAGCACAGAAAGCCTGTGCTTGGTGATCCTATCTGTTTGACAACAGCCGAAATTATTATTCAAAGCCAATTGTCCTACCACTTCTTGTCTGTGAACACATAAGAAGCCATTAGTAACTGAATAGATAGCAAACCCTATTGTACTACAGCAGCACACATTCAACTCGCGCAAAAGATACATTTAGCTTTTGCACCAAAACAGATGGGTGATCTTTTTATTTCACAAGTTTAAAGGGACGAGTAGGGCTATTCTAACACTGGAAATAATGAATGGTCAGATGGCCTTAATCAGCCACATTTTAATGGGATACATACAACTTACAACAGCAGAACTGTGGAGGAGAAATCTTGCTCTTCCATTCAGCCACTTAGCCCTCCACACACCTCACTTGATCTAACCTTTGCTCCTGTAATGTGGAGCTCTACATGCTTTAACTTTCATCAAGAAAAATTCAGCTGCTATAACAGAAGCTGCAGAAGGCTGGGAGATACACAGTTGATCACTGTCTGACAGGTTTTATTTAAGTGCCACTCACTCCTTGGCAATACCAGGCTCTGCATAGACACACCAGCTGACAAGGGAAGGAAGGGAGAGCAGATCATCAGAACAAGGCAGCAGGCTTGCTGAGTGGATCTATATGTTGTCACCAGCAAAGTCATGACAGTGACCTTCACACACAGTCTCGTATGAAACGGTGGTCACTGAGGTGATGCCACAGCTACTTTAAATCAGAGTACAGCTTAATCAAATCAACATTTATATTACACAAGGCTATTTAATAGATTTCTTTTGCCCAAAGAATTCCAGAAACTGTCCCCCGCAGGCTGTTAATATTCTGCTTACCTGAAGGTAGGAAACCTTTTCCTCTAACCCAACCCAACTAACACCTATTTGCAAGAGAAGCACTCTAATGTTTTTGTGCAAAAACTAGGAAACCACACTGCAGAAAGGCTTTGTGAGCAAGACCTACATACAATAGCATAGGAATGACAATACAGAGACAAGAAGCAGGTAGTGTTGTTTCAATAGCTTCCCCATACTAACTCTCACTTGTCGTAAAACTTATTCTCAAAAGACTGGAAGGCACAGCATGGCAGTCACTGATGATGTGTCTACAGGGAAGCACAGTAAGTAGGCAATGTCTTTTAGAAACACAGCTCATACATGACCCACGGCAGAATCACTTAGCGATTTCTGGTATTTCACAGGAGAGCTTTGTGGCATTCTTCAAGAAGTCTAAAGGATTTTTCCTGGCCCCTAAGCACCCTGCCTTTCACAACTCAGTGACACCTCCCTCCCTTTTTTGCAGCAAGAAATCAATCATATCCCCTGCTATGTCAGCTCTTCCTGAACACTTCATGATGTTGAGACACACACACAGTCTTACTACAGCTGAGATCAAAGAACCTCATGTAAATTCAGGGAATCCTACCCTTTGGGCATTCTGGAGTTGGAAAGACCCTCTAAAGATTGCACAAATAGGTTTCACTTTCCTAAAGAAGCCGAGGCAGAAGCCACAGATGCAGGGAAGGTTCTGCATTCAGGGCAGCAAACAGTAGGATACAGGGCAAGGTGGGGGGAAAAAACGCAAACATTTGCACATGTCAAAAGATAAGCTACCACTCTCAAGCAGCAAAGAAATTACTACTGAGTTATAACTCTGCACAGGTATGACAGAAGAAGCTAAATAAAAGCCCCAGCTACGAGAGTAAGAGCCTCCCTGTGTGAATTGCTATCCCAGCCCATTTGCACAACTTCAGCTTTGTTCACCAAAATTAAGGAAAACTGGGATGGGACCCCTGGGTCTCTTGCTAAAGAGGCTTGTGGCTACTGAAAGCCAAGAAGAGAACAGTCACCTTGCAGGCCAAGCTTCCACACATAGAGAATACACGAGGAATGCTCTACACCAGTGCCTGTGTGGTCTTCCAGCACCTTATCTGCACACTGCAAGGCTGAGACATGTTCACAGACCTGCAGGCTATCACTCTACTGGAGTACCAGAGCATATAGGTGGTTTGGATGCAGCATAGAGCTCAAGTGAGATAGCAGTGGCAACATTAAAAAAAGAACCTGCTGGAGAAGATCTAAGCAAATATGAACTTTCCCCTTTTAAAGGGTAGAAGGAAACTGAAGGTAAGGAAAATATGTATCCAAAGACTCTTAACTTTCAATTTAAAGAAACAATGTGATTTAACACTACTGCAATAGAGAAAACTAGTAATCTAATCTTAAACCTTAACTTCTCCTTCAGCAGTTAAGCCTTGCAAAACAAAAAAAAGTATCAAAAAACAAGGAAAATCTCCAAATTCATTTGACAAAAATCAAAACAAAACCCATATGCTGCTTCTTATAACCAAGACATACTTTCAACAGTGTTAACAGGAACAATTACTTTACCCAAATGTAAAGGATTTATGAACAAGCACCTCTTTTGAAGACTGTTCTTAAGCATGGAACAGAAAGAACTACCATCGAGGTCTTCTCCCCATTCATGATTAAGCATACAGAAGTAGGGGTGCAAGCAACATAATTTAACCAAGACCATTAAACACTTGTGTTGGATACGACAGACTTGTATTTCAACTGCACCACAACGTACCAGTTGGTTTGAGACTACAGGTCTCCCAAATCCAAGGCTGAACTCACTGACTGACCTTTAGCAAGTGGTTTAATCTCCCTGCAGCTTCCACTCCTTTTATTAAATGCTCTGATCCGTAGCACTTAGTATTTTACAGACCAGATGTTTGGTATTGAACAACTCAAAATAATGGCAGAGGATTTCAAGTTAGCAATGCAAAAGCGTCTATGTTCTAACTTGGGTTTGGGTACTATAACCCAGGTACTCTGCAGATAAAGTTTTTCCCCAATCTATTTCATAAACAAGAGGACCATGCAGAAACTGCAGTAGATGTTTGATTTTAGAGTGTATATGCTTTACTTTGTTAAAAAATGAAGTAAAGATATAAGAGCAGAATTATAAAATACTTAAGGAAAAGACAAGAATTATTTCCCCAATCCTCCTTTTTAAAACAGATGTCCATAAAAGCTAAGGCACTGCACAGAGACAAGGATCACATCCTACTAAAACCTGGAAGCATCACTGTAGCTCAGAAGATATTGGTACAGAAACTACGTTATCATCTCAGTAATAAAATTCTTGGTATTAACCCCACAACAAAACCTAAAGTGCTCATCCTTTATACACAAGTGGATTCAGCAGTCATGTAATGCCACCGTTATGGCGAAACAACTAGAGAGCACACACGTATGACTAGATACCAGCAGCAAGATTCAGAATATTAATGATTAACAAAAAGCAAATTGCAAAAGCATGTGGAAGACTGGTTTCTGCCCTTTATTATGTTGTGACTGCTTTTCTTCCTCAAATTCTCTTAGTCCCCTCTCCAAAAGTATTTAACCCAAACCATAGCAATAGCTGTCTAACACTATTTTAAATGATGTTTCAGGTCTTTCAGGTCCCACATAAAAGCCTGAAAACTCTAAAACAACTAAGCAATAGTGACTAAGATAACTACCTATACTTCATGTGATCTCCTGGATCTGTAGTGACCTTTATACACAGTATCATCCAACTGTTCGAAAACTGAAGATCAGAGACTTTGCTTGACTCGCTACTAAGCTGAAAGAAACCAGGCCTAAAGATAATAAATCTGAAAGCAAAGAGAAGAGCTTTATCTGCTTGTTGCCTCATGAATTAGAGCACCTTCCAGTTTCCAGAGCATTAAATCAGCTTTTACACTTCATAGGAAGTCAAAAGGCCACAGATTAAAAGGATCTGGGGACTCCCTTTGTTATCAGTGGGCCCATGCAGAAGGAAGGGAGAAGTCCTCCTTCAGCTGTGCCATCAAGCTTAAGACAGTCTCCACAGGGTTATCCAACTCCCACTTCAGACAAACTGTATGGCAGTGAGGCAGAACCATGCCCATAATTAAACAAGCTCAATAACATGCATAGTGGGAGAGAAAAGAGTCCCCGAGGCAGACCACTAACAAGGACAGCAGCTAGACAAATAGAGCATTTTCAAGACTGTTTCTTAATCAATAATTTGAAAGGAATGCTACGCACACCACCATCGCCATTCCACTGAAATAACCTTTATACCTGCTTCTCAAAGTCCAACTGACTTGAATGCAAATTAATCTCCCAAAGCAGACCTGCTCACTAATAAAGTACAGATCCCATCTGACAATCCTAGGACGAAAAAATAAAAATAATGAAAAAATAAATCCTGTGAATTATCTTCCCATCCTGAACTTCATCACTGTATGCTAGCCCTTGACATAGTAAATGCAAGAGCCCCACAAGGCACACACCCCACCTACTTCAGCACACCCCCCTTCTCCCCCCTCTGAATTGTTGCATAGATCAGAAGCAGCATAATTAGCTATTCCCATGGCCTCTACAGTTTGATCTGGTATGAATTTGTAATATTGCCCTTCCCCCATTTCAAATAAAAACCACACAAAGAAATAAAGATATTCAACATAACGCAGCCTAATACAACACAAATTACAGATGGAGGGTTAAGGTATTAAAACAGTCATCAGACGTATTAAATGCACTTAAAACTATTTCTGGAACAATTATTCAAGGGACAGAAAAAAAAGATTGTGTTGTAACAGCATCGTGGGAGGGAGTAATTCGAGAACCTCAACGTGATACTTCCTATTGTGCGTGACAAGTGCAAGTGTTAGAAGTTTAGAGGTAAAAAAGCTCAGCAAAACAATCACCTAAGTTTTATTCAGCATTTTAGACAAAATACTTTCAACGCTGAATGCCACATGTAAATTTTTAATACTATTAAAACTTCAATACATTAAAACTTTTGAACTACTAACACCAAACAGCAACACAGTTAAAAGAACACTCAACAGATACTAAATACTTCAATTGGATGAAGATGAGGCATGTGCTCAGAAGAGCTTACAGTCTGAAGTCCTATTCATGTACTGAAATTCAAGCAGACAGAAGAAAAACTGTTAATGACCAATAAACCTGATCAGAGTTTAAATGACTGAAAGTGTATAAGGAATGGGGCTGAGGTCCTATGGATCACTCACTGGTATCATAAAGTCATTAAATTCTACCAGGGGGTGGAAGGGTGTCAGCTTGCTTATAAACTTATAGCTGCTCATCCTACAAAGTGTGACAGTTTAATTTCTGTTAAAATTTCTTCAGTTAAGCAGCAAGAAGAGTTTCCCAAGAAAACTGCCCAAAATGGGCTACTACTGTTTTCAGTATTTCAGAATTCATATGGCAATTCCAATTAACTGCCTAATGGAACAAGCAAAACATCTTTAATGGTAGGGGTCTGAGGTTAAAACTGTTTAAAACCACACATATCCAAAGTATGAAGCATTCTACAATGAAAACACGTATGTTAAGTCCGGTGTTCGCTGGATGAAAGAGCTCAGGGAAAGCCACTTGGAACAAGGCATTTAACAGACTGTAAAAAGAAAGTGCAACTCCATATGACAAAGTTGCAGGGTTACACTTAATGCATAGTTTAACATGATCAGAAAAGAAAACAAGGTTATTGGGAAACTTCAGATTCAGAAATATAAGTCACTGCTAATGACAGAAGGCAAAACTATGTCAGGAACTTAAGTACTCCCCAGTTTGCCAAATTAGTCCCTAATACTAGTATTGTAATATCTGCATGCCTGGATCCATCCCGATTTCAAGAAGGCTCCCAATAACAGCTGCACAAAAGATAAATTGCAAAACAAACCCTTATCTAGATCATTAAGTGAGTTTGAGCCAGAAACTTCACTGGGCATTAAAGAGTAACTCAAATCTGTGTTACCTGCTACTAGCTTGTAGAAGCTATTTATCCAGTATGCATAGCAACGTAATTGATTTCCTCTATGCATGCTCATCTTTAGAGTAATAATGTAAAATAAGGAAGAGACATCAATTACACTGGAGAAAAATATTCTATTTTTGAAAGTGTTTCCAACTCTTTTTCACTGCTTAACAGTACCAGTCACACTCCCACAAACCTTTGCAGATGAAAGGTAAGACAACTTCACACAGCTTGTCAGCATTAACCCTGTTATTACCTTCATCAGTACAGCAACACACAAATTACTTCTGATTACACCCTCATACAGACTTTTAAAAACATTCTCCTGACATATGGTTACAGCAGCAGTTTAGCTCCTATCTGCCATCACCACAAGGAAAACATTGCCATTGCAGGGTAGTGTCCCAAGAGCCGGAGTAGTCATGCTGCTTACTGCAGTTTCAAGGCTTTTGACTGAGAGCTACTCAGAGGTGAATTCTTGGCTGCACTCATGCTCACTGTATTCCACACTTGGGGTCACAAGCTCTGATCCTGTCTTATTTAATCCCCTGTCCACACCACCTTCTGAAGCACAGGAGCCATGGACTTAAGATCTTATACAATTCTATTTAGAGAGTGAAAAAGAGACACTGTAGGAAATGTTAAGCAAGAAACAAACCATTTGGGGTCCAACCACTTCTCATTCAAACATGAGGATAAAGATACTCAAGATGATGAATACCTCATTAATGTGTAAATAAAAGGAAAACCAGATGTCCTGCTCCCTCCTTCTCTTCTCACCCCAAACTTCTTCAATCTTTTCACAAGAAGAAAGGAGAATTTGTTCAGAGGGAAAAAAAACCCTGAAGTTAAGAAAAAATATGACTACAGACATGAGAAAATCTCTAGAAATACTTTTAAAAAAGATTTACTTCTGGCACTGCATTTTCCACACATTCAGATTCACATTCAGGTGAGTATGTTTGCTATAAAATGTTTGCAAACTGTTTATTTACATTATACAACCAACGGATCACAGCATTTTAACATCATTTTGCAGCATTTAATATAAGCGTTGGACATCTTACCCCTCTGAAGATTAAACTACAACTTAAGACTTCTGGTTTGGGGTTTGTTTTTTTTTTAAGGTGAATCAAAGTTTCAATACTCATAACACTTATTTCTTTTATTCCTGTGGCCACATTCAACTTTTATAAATCTTTCATTATTCACAGTAAGCTAAACATGAAAAGGCTGTATTCCTCCCTTTATTTATGGGGTAAAAGCCAGAATCACTATGCCAAAGAAAAGTCTGAGCCAGGGCAATGCATGCTCTGGAACTTGTCACGTGCAAACACTGATGGGATAAGACTTCTCCTGCTTGTTTTTTTCTTTACCTGAACTCAGTAAACAAGGAACTGGCCAGCATCTCTTAGAGACTTCACTGTTACATGAGGGTGCTTACCTAGCTTGGTTTTGACACACATTGAATTAACATATTATATTTACTGTTTGTTTTCCTTCTTTTTTATAGGTAAACACCACCACAGTTGCAAAAGACATTATCTATTTAATGTCTAGTTGGGCTTCTATTCTGTTCCTCCCTCATTAGTTACAGCAATAGTCACCCAGCTGTCTCTAGTGTCCTATGAGATCAAATTAACATTGCTCATTATTTCCTCCAGAAAATTTGCAGAGGAAGAATTGCAGAGGAAGAACCTCCCGCTGGTAGCAAAATAAGTGCCCCAAAACCACCCATATTCTTCACAATTTCACCTCTTAGTACAGTTCCTTCCTCATCTCACTTCAGCCAACTCCTGCAAGAGTTAAACTAAACACTCTTTAATAGGAGAATGCTGCTTAAAGGTCTATGACTGCCTGCAATGCTGCTCGATATCAAGCATGGCCAAACGGCCCGGGGGAGCATGGCAGAGAAAACATTTTAAAGCACACTCAACTCTGATTAAGTATGTATTAAGCTCGTTGGGATTTTCTGTACGCATTCCAGTCTGTCAGAAAAACAGATCGCAGGTTTCATGGGGCATCCATGCTGGCAGAATCAGGTATTTGGAGGCAGGTGTATGTTTTAAGGAAAATGAAGTACCTTATATCATCACCTGCATGTATTCTGTGCTGAAAACCAAGCAAAGCTGCAGCTCTATGCCTGCATTCAACTTCAGTTAACAAAACCAAAGAATAGTTTTAAAATCCACATTAAAACTCCGGTAGGAGGCGGTCCCCTCTATTCCTTTTAGGAACGCTAAAACATCTCCCAGAGTAGAGCAAGTTTAACGCACCCAGCCGTGAAACAGTTCCCGAAACTCTCCCAGCCGGGGGTGGGAATGCCCTCTCCGAGAGCTCCTAATCCCTTTAAACCACAAACAACATGGACACCACCTTCCTCCCGGAGCCCAGGTACTCGGAAACAAAGCCGCCCCCACCCCCGGGAGTGGCAGAGGCGGCTCAAAGAAACTTTAAAGAACTTCACAAAAAAGAATTTCATAAAAAAAAAAAAATCAAAAACAAACAAAAGAAAAGGAGGATTGGAAGAAGGTGCCCATTTACCTCGCGAGGAAGGGAGCGAGGAGCCCCGTAACCCTCGGGAAGAGGACCCGGCCCCTTGCGCTGGCACCAGCCGGGCCGGCCGGCAGGGGGATCCCGGCGGGGAGGAGGAAGGGCAGGAAAAGCTGAGGAAAAGGGAGGGGGAGGGGAAGCTCCTGCGCGGCGGAGGGAGGGAGGAAAAAAAGAGAGACAGGGCGAGTAGGAGGAAAGGAAGGGGAAAAAAAGAGAGAGACTGAGAGGGAGGAAAAGAAGGAAAAAAAGAGGAAGACCGGGAGGGAGGAAGGGAGAGGAAAAGAGGGAGAGAGGGAAGAGAGAGAAGGAGGGAGGGACACAACGGGACGAGGAAGGGAGTCAGTCGCCCTCCCGCCCGCAGAATCCATTTTCCCTCCCGCTGTCCCTTTCCAACTTTCCGCGTCCCTGGGGCGGCCGCCTCCCGCCGCTCCGCGGCCCTGCCCGCCCGGGACTCACCGGCATCATCTTGGAGCCGAACCGCATGGGGACGGCCGGTGCCGGTCCCGCCGCCCGGAGACCGGCAGTCCGGGCCGCGCTGGGAGGGAGGCGAGCAGACAGGCAGACCCGGACCTGTTGCAGGAGGTCGCCTACCGCTTTGTTCCTACCGGGCGCCGCTCCGAAACTAACCTCGGTCCGGCGAGGAGGAGCCGCCGCGCCCCGCCCGCTGCCCACCCCCGGGGAGGGGCCGGGGAGGGGCCGCCTGGGGCAGCGGGGCCGAGCTTCCCCCCCGCCCCGCCGGGGGCACTCCGGGTTCCTCGTGGTGGGAACCCCCAAGGCCCCGACCCTGCGGCCTCCCAGGGCCCTGCCTGACTACCTCGGGGGTTGTCCGGCCGCTGGCTCATCCCCCGCAGCCGATACAGCGTCACGGCTCGAGGTGTGGTTTGGTTTTCCCGCTGTTTTCGGTCGGACCGGGCAGTCGAGCTGCAGCGGCTGAGTTAAAACGGTACAAGAAGTAGTTACTATTGCAAAAAGCGGAATATTTTTTATTTAGGCTAAAGTAGGGTTACGTTTCATCTAAGTGTGAGAATTAAGTGATAAGTTTTGCTGCAGATGGTTTCCACGTTAAATTATCTTGTCACATACCTGTCATTCAGGGAGGTTATTCTCACTCTGTACTCGGCACTGGTGAGATGGCTTCTGGAACCCTGTGTTCAGTTCTGGGCCCCTCAGCACAAGAAGGATGTTGAGGCTCTGGAGCGAGTCCAGAGAAGAGCAACAAAGCTGGTGAAGGGGCTGGAGAACAGGCCTTAGGAGGAACGGCTGAGGGAGCTGGAGTTGTTTATCCTGGAGAAGAGGAGGCTGAGGGGAGACCTCATTGCTCTCCACAACTACCTGAGAGGAGGTAGTAGAGAGGAGGGAGCTGGCCTCTTCTCCCAAGTGACAGGGGACAGGACAAGAGGGAATGGCCTCAAGCTCCACCAGGGGAGGTTCAGGCTGGACATCAGGGAAAAAAAAAACAAATCACAGAAAGGGTCATTGGGCACTGCAGCAATACTCAGAATAGACCCTAGAAGTGATGCAGAGCAAGAATTTTTAAAGGTGCATTTTGTGATAAAGGCCTGGCCAGATATAAGGAAGTTAGAAAAACTGGAGGGTTGGCATGATTGAGATTTGAATGAATTATTATGGGAGGCTCAGAAGGTATATGTCAGGAGGGATGATGAAAAGCAGAGGCAAAAGCTAAGTTGATGGTTCTGACTGTTGAGGAGGTAATAAAGAGACGTCCTGAAAGGGAGAAAAAGAAGGAAAGGTTATCTGATCAAGGTCGAGTGCCCCATTATAAACCAAGGTATGGGGGGCTCAGGGCCACACCAGCGCAAAGAGAATCATCTCCCAGCTGAGCAGTCGGCCCCAGGCAGTGTTATTACTGTGGGAGGGAAGAGAAAACAGAGCACTCCAAATGATGGAGTGGGATGATAATTTTCAAGACTAGAAGTGTTAGGGGCTCTATTTTCTGGGGTCTAGCTATCATATTGAGCCCTTGATAAATTTAAAATTAGGACCCCAGAAAGAAGAATACGTATTTTTAGTAGACTCAGGAGTGGAAAGGACGAGTGTTATAAAGATCCCACAAGGATGTAAAACAGGAAGACTCACAACTAATATAGTCAGAATAAAAGGGGAAGGATTCCCAGTTCCCATTGTAGAACAAGTAACTGTTCAAGGAAATGACAGAGAAGTTATGGCTGATTTAGTAGTGATACCAGAGGCAGGAGTAAATTTGCTAGGGAGAGACTTGCAAATTTCATTAGGGATCAGGATAGTTCCACAGGATAAGAGAATGGTACTTAAATTGTTTAAATTAACAATTCAAGATGAGGAAGACATAGACCGATAGTTTGGGTTGCAGAGGGAAACACGGGAGGGTTAAATATACCCCCTTTGAAGGTGGAATTAAGGAATGAAAGCCAGCCTGTGTGTGTAAAGCAATACCCTACCTATATCATTAGAAGGGAGAAAGAGACTCCAGCCTGTAATTGAAGGGCTATTGAAGGATGGCCTCTTGGACCCATGTATGTCCTGTTATAATACCCCTATCTTACCAGTCAGAAAGAAAGATGGAAATTAGAGATTAGTACAGGATTTAAGGGAATTAAACGAGATAGTTAAAGATTGTCACCCAGTAGTGCCAAATCCTTACACACTGTTAAGTAAAATTCCCTATGACCATAAATGGTTCGATGTAACAGAGCTTAAAAATGCCTTTTGGATTTGCCCTTTGACATTAGAAAGCTGAGATCTATTTGCTTTTGAATGGGAGGATGCCATGACAGAGAGAAAGCAACAGTTTCACTGGACTAGTCTGCCCAAGGATTCACTGAATCCCCCAACATCTTTGGACAGGTTTTGGAACAAGTCCTTGAGGAAATTACCTTTTCTCCCAGAATTAAACTGCTCCAGTATGTAGATGATCTATTAGCATCAGGGGAAAAGGAAACAGACGTTTGATCTGCTACCATCCAGCTATTAAACTTTCTAGGGGAAAAGGGTCTTCAAGTAACAAAAACTAAGTTACAGATTGTGGAAAGGGAACTGAAATACCTGGGGCATCTGATCAGTGAAGGGAAGGGGAGAATAAATCTGGAACAAATCTCTGGCATTGTAGCACTTACCCTTCCAAAGAGCACAAAGGAGATAAGAGAGTTTTTAGGCTTGCTGAGGTATTGCAGACTATGGATTGAAAATTTTAGTCAACATGTTAAGTTTTCATATGAGAAATTACAAGAAGAGACTGAAAGGTAGGAGTGGACATAGGAGGAGCAACAGCCATTTAAAGAACTCCCAATGAGGAGCCGCCGTCCGCGAGTGACGTCACTTCCGTCTCCGCCCATTGGGTGGATGGGCGAAAACAGCGCCGTCTCCCGGCAACGCTGCCCCGCCCCGTAACCCTTGAAGTGCTGCGGGGCCGCCTCCCTCCCCGGCGCCTCCCCGGCAGGAGCCCGCGGCGGCAGGTGTCCGCGGGGCTGTTTGGTTTAAGCGTACCTGATACAAGATGTAGGCACTGTTATTAAAGAGAGGAATGTTTCTTATTTAACCTACTGTTTCATCGAAGTCGTCGTGTTACTTGAAAGTAAGACAGAATGTCCCTCTGAGAGCATGTTTTGTTTCGAGCTGTGTTCGTCCAGGCACTGCTCGTTCTTCGGAGATGATAGCGCCTCGTGTGTGGTGTGATCTGTGCTGGGCAGCTGTCTCTGCTTCTGCCATCACCTCTGTTTGCAGCCCTTCCCCATCTCAAAGGCAAGGGCAGGCAGAGCTGCAGCCAAAGCTCCAGATCAGCAAGAGCTTTGACTGTTGTGGAGTTCACAATAACATTTTCCTTGGAAAAGAATAGAATATGCATAAAATTTCTGAGAAAGTTTATGCATGGAAGTGGAAGTGGGAAAGATCCTGTCCCAGCTTTTGTCTTGCTGCACACAATGAATGGAGATCAACCCCTCAGGTTGCCCAGCCCTGATAAAGGATGCTTGCATTCCAAAAGCTGAAAGGTAGGAGTTTTGCAGATTTTATTTGCCAGCATTTCAGATCGTGCCCACAGGAGGCCTACAGACCTGGTTTTCATTAGGGAGTTTTTTTAACTCAAACTGAGTTTATTCTACAAGATGAAAATGTTAAAGGGTAAAACATGTGGCCATAAAGGACCAAAATTCCCCTCCATATCATAGAATCATAGTATCATAGAATAATCAGGTTAGAAGAGACCCACTGGATCATTGAGTACAACCGTTCCTATCAAACACTAAACCATGCACCTTAGCACTTCGTCCAACTGTGCCTTAAACACCTCCAGGGAAGGTGACTCAACCACCTCCCTGGGCAGCCTGTTCCAGTGCCCAATGACCCTTTCTGTATCCATGCTGAATTTTTAGGAGCATCTAGCTGTTCAGAAATAAAACAAGGCTATGAGTTTCTAATATGTGCGCCAAATACAGCCACAAATTATTTGCAAGCCTGTAAAATAAAACAAGAAATGTTTAGATAACAGTTGGTAAACAGGTTCCAGATGAGTGTATGTGCATGGTCTCTACGTTTTACTAGTGTGTGCCTCTTGCAGGTCAATCTACAGAAATGCCTGCTGCTACATCTTCCAATTCTTACATATTCAGCACAAAAAAAAACCCCAAACAACTCCATCCCTGCTAAGGAAATGAAGCTTCAAGGTGTGCACCTATTTTTTTTCCAGTTTTTGCCCAGGCTCTGTGATTCATCGCTGAGGTGGAGGCTCTTGGTGCCATCTGGCCTCACAGTTTAGATCATGGCTTCACTCCAACAGAGGACATAACACTTGCCAGGTTTGCAGGTAATGCAGGGTCAAATCCACTCAGACCTGTGCATATCTCAGCAGCATTTCTTACCTTCCGTATGGATTTCTTATTTGCCTTACGACATCCACATTTCTGCCTCTTACAGCAGTTCAGACATGATTTCACTAGATAAGCATGACATGAATTTCCCACAACAGGTGACAGGAAAGATTTTTTGCTTTATGAGCAGTGCATAGAAGGTTTCCCTCCCTCCCTAGCTGGGAGAAAAAGGTGAGTGTTCCTGACCACGGGCTCACTCTCCAGAGCGTCAACAGTTGGCGATAACAGTCACGCACAAGAAAATTGGCAAGGGGCAAGAGTTCTCAGTCCTGTATATACAGGTTTATCACAAACAGGAGCAGAAGATTAGATCTGAAGGATTTGAAGCCAATAGGACAGACAGCTGAAGATCTGCACCTCTTCCCGGGTTCCTGCTACTCTTGGTGGCTTGTCCAGAGCATGCTGCAGTTGACTAAGACCACACACAGTTCTCTAGAAGCCATCACAGCAACGGTCCAGGAGAAGTTAATATTCATGAAATTGCTTGGAGAGCATCTGAGGGAAGGGGAAGAAAACAAAAAAAGCAACACAATAAACCACCAAACAAAAATGTAGCAGAACCATTCCTCTACATGAGAGATCTACTTGATGTGAAACTGCAAAAACTTGTAGTAGCAGAAAGACAATACAGACAGAAGTGGTAATGATACTCAGTAGAATTCAATAGCATCATCTTTTCTTGCAGTTGTTCTTATCTCATACGTGGGACTGGGGAGGGAGAGGCCAGGAACATACTACTGTATTTCTTACCACAACTGTGCTACTTAAAACACTAAAACTTCAATTAATTTCTTTAGTGTAATACCTAATTAGTCTTAACAGCAACTTCTTATCCTCTTCTCTATCAGCCTCCCTGTCTCCAGGGACCAGCCAAGTCTTCTTTTACAGTCCCTGGCACAACTAGGAGGATTATCAGACAGCAGACATCAGGCTACTTCTCTTTTGTAATACCACATAATAATGTTTTTAAAAGCTGTACCTGCCAGCCATTTATATTTTAATAACTCCTTTAATTCTTCTGCAAAAAAGAAAGAGGTGAATCTGATTCTTAGACTGTTTCTGAGACAGTAACGTCAGGGTGTCAGAAATCAGCACAACAGCATCAAAGAAAGAGGAGCAGAAAGCCAGCTGGTTTAGCGTTGCTGCTCACTGCCACCTACTGTTAACGCTCCGCCAAATCAAATTTCTGAGCTCTAGTTTGTGAAGGCAGAAAGGAGTGAAAGCTTTCGAACTGAGATTGCTGGGGAGAAGAAGGGAAAAAAAGGAACATGCCAGGAGAATTGCTTACCTCAACTCAGTGGGCTGAGGCACTGTACAGCAGCTTCACAAGTCTGGAGTCTTTCCAGCAATCCTGAATTTCTGACACCTAATTTATACAGCTGGTCTCCAGCTCAAGATATGGCTTTTCCTGACAGTGATTCAAAGTAAAGGCCTCAGCTAATCAGTGTTGTCAAATTTCCTCACAAAGACAAAAGTAGCCAGAGAAGAGAAAACTGATGTTTTTTTACCTTCAGCACCTTCATACAGGTCCAATTATCCACAAGTGTCCTTCAGTAGTTGTTAGGATTCATTTTCTCTACTTAACGTTGCATTTTTACAATTTAATTTGTTTTAAAAAAATCAGATAACAGACCTTGCTCGAAGTGAAAACAGTTTGGGGAAAAATACGCAGTAATGTCTGAGTTACTCCCAGATGGAAAAAAAGAATTTCACTCATTCCCAAGTCTATAACTGAGATTCATGAAGTCATCAGAGGAATCTGCTAACTACATGAGCTAAGATATCACATAGTACCTCAGTGGCTGCTTCCAAAGCAAAACACTTTGCTCTCTGCCATGTTCAAACCACTACATCAAGAAGCATTCATCAAGTGAAAATTTTAAATTAACTCTCAGTGGTTTGTGACAACATCTGTCAAGTCTAATTCTTTGAATGGAGAGGTTTTCTTTGGCATTGAGGAGTATTTGCTCCTCGTGATAAGCTTGAAAATGTCTGTGTCTGGCAACTGAAATCACTCTCCTCAGCCGTAATCCCCTTCAGGGAGTTTCATCACATCTGTGCATGCCCAGTGAAGAACATCATCAAGCCTCTACTTGAATGGTTTGGGGTTTGTTGAAAGGTATGTTTCGTTGTCAGACAAAGCCCATTTTGGTTAAGAGGTATACTTCGTTATTGACACACTGGTGATATTGATTTAAATTCTACACCCAAAAAAAGAGTGTTCTGTCACATTCCTTAGCTACAATTCAAACAAAAACTAAATTTTCCCAACATGAGGAACAGCTGAGTTACCTTTACCTCACTCAGAGGCACGAGAGTCTGTCTTACTTCTATACAAAGTGAATATAAACATCGTTGGTTACTGTATATATGAACTGGTAACCCATGTATGCAACTATGTGAGACAACAGAGGTTCAGGTAACCTTAAAGTTAATTTAAAAATATTTCTTGCTTAACTTGTATCCTTTCTGTAAATTAGTCCCATTATCTAAGTTGTGAGAGTCACACATGCACCCACTGTACGAAGTATGTATTCAATCACATTACTCAGCGAGCTAGTAATTGTAAGGAACCAGAAACCAGCAGCATGCAGAAATTACTTCAGAAATTTGCGTCAGTTTGGCTGGACCCTATTCAGCTCTTAAAATGATAATCTAACAGCGGTTTCAAAGGATTATTCTATAAAAGTAGAAAGTAACATTAATACTACTGTATGCAAGCATCACTCACAATAAACAAAAGTATTCAATTTATTCCAGCTCAGCCAGGAACTATTTAACTTCAGTAACCTAATCCTTCTCCAACTTGTCAAGTTACTCACTAGAAGCAAATTCTGATGTCCTCGTTCAATATTCTTTTCTATGTAATTTAAATTCAGATTATTTTACACAGATAGTTTAACAACCAACCAGCGAATGTAAGTCTGCACTGTGTCTTAAAGAAAGGAGAAGTAAACTCCCTCTTCCATTAGTCCCCAATATATTTGAATAAAACACAGGCTTGCACAAATTAGTGTTTCATATGCATCATACACAAGTGCTCTTCTTCTCAATAGCTAAATCACATTCACTAGACTCACTCTGGATCTCCATCAATTTACCTCAGGACAGATAGTGGCAGAAGACCCTCTGTAACATCTGCTTAAGGAAGAAGGGAAAGCTTTGGAATTGGGATTGCTGAGGGAGGGAGGGGTGGGAATAAAGAAGGGAACATGCCAAGAGAGTTCCTCCCAGACTCATAAGAGAGCTGATAGGTGAGGAAGAACAGAGAAGGAACTAAAAAACATGCTCATTAAGCACATATATATTAGCTGTTGCAATCAGGAATTCTGTGATCACAATCACATTCCTTACTAGGAACCTTAAGACACTAAAAGGCTGCACAGTGATGCTCAACCTTCATTCCAGTTGGATGATGAGAGAATGTGGACAGTTTAATTAACATTGCCATTTTACTGTTGCCTCATCACTATTTTTCAGCCACTAAGAAGCCAACTTTACCTCATGACATAAACCCCTCTGGAGTCAAGAGAGAATGAAACCAGACAGATTTCAGAAAACTCAAAATTATTTCAAGATCAGGCCTCCCACAATTTCTTTTTGTAAAGTGACTGCAGGACTGAGCACATCACATCTTTGTTGATGCATTCTCCTGGCTGATTTATGTACTTTCTTTGTGCCTTCTCACACATAGCTATAAGTCCCATGCTTCAGCAAGTCAAACGCTGCTTTAGATAGCACTGGCCGACAAATGTATGTAGTCTATAAGCAACAAAAGGCACATTGGGAGCAATTTTTTTTTCTTATACATCAACTTTATTGATACAGTTTGTCGTGTCTGTGAGCTGAACTGATGAGACACAGAGAGATGTTACTGATGTCTTTGCTGAATTTAGTCGTTTAGTGTTTGATAGGAATGGTTGGACTCGATAATCCGACGGGTCTCTTCCAACCTGGTGATTCTATGATTCTATGAATTATGCTCATCATAGTGTACTTATGAGGTCATATACTAAAATCAAACTTACATAAAAACTGACCCCCTTCTAATGGTGGAAACTAATTCTCTGTTCTAGGGCTTGCAAATATCCCACAAGAAAATAACACAGAGAATTAGTAAAAGTTATGTAATCTAATTAAAACCTCCTTTTTGTTTTTCACTGAGTTTATTTATAAGTACACCTGTGTGAGTATACATAACTTGGCCAAGATAACATGCTATCCAGTACCTAATTCTGCAGTCCTCTTTTCAGGGATGGTATTTTGACTCCAAAAGGAAAAAAAAATAGTTATTTGACCCCTTGTCCTTCTATTCCCCAATTATATCACTTTACCTAATTAATATAATCACATACCCCAACCTTCTTGTGGAATCAAAAATACTTTTAATTAAAACTTTTTGACATTTAAAATAGAAAAACAATATTTAATTAAAGCTTGACTGTGCAACATACCTAGCCTACAAAACCCACTGAAGATTAGTCAGGTCCCCACGCATTCAGCTGAGAAAAATCTACAGAGACTTTATTTTCTTTCATCGTATCTCCTATCTGTTTTTCTCTTGCTTCCACCTCTCATTTCCCAGGAAGCATCACATTCTTCTGCCTCTCAGCTTCAGCTTATGATTACTATCAGATGCCTAATATACAGGATTACAAACTAATTATGAGTTAGATATAGATTTTAGAGGAGGTTTCTCAACCAGCTTTTTATGCAACATGTGGTGCTACTGGGCCCCAAACTGGTTAAACTACAAAGTATCCATTTAAATATTTATATTAATTTAATTAAGCTGGGATTACATTCCTATCTGAAGCTGCCTCCATGCAATAATAATTATTATGTTACCTACGAACGGATCAAAAGTCTGAGCAGCAAAACATAATTCTGGCCAAATTTACACCCTAGTCTACATTTGCTAAGGGCATTCTGAAAGGAAATTTTAATATGGCTTTTTTTCCCCATTTCTTTTTCAATGGCTCTCGAAAAAAAAGACACTTAAGCAAGCAAGACTTTACTTTGCCTCAGTACCAACAGACTGCTTGCAAATACAGCTGTGTGAGTATACCACATTTCTTTCAAATTTAGGACCTCTTAAAAATTCCTTAATATCCATAAAGTGAGCAAACTGCTACCATCCTAGAGAAGAAAATATACCGTGTGGTAAGGCATTTTATGTTTTTCTATTGATTACACTAACTTAATAAAACAAATCTGTTCTCCTTCCACCCAACATCTGCTCTCATCCTCAATTTTGAGCACAGTACTCCCTTTTGCTCCTATATTCCTCATTAACATGGCAGTTCTTGACTTAGTTAAACACTTTCCTTTACCTTCAACCCCTGCTGCTAGATTTCTTCCCCATCCATATTTTCCCAGATGTCAGCTTGTTAGTTCCTGCTTCTCAGTCTCTTTTTCTCCCCTTCCCCATATTTCTTCTCCTTTCTCACATCTTACAGTTACAAATTTCTTTGTATTTGAGCCAGGCTCTTTCCTCTTCACCAGGGCTCTTTGCATTGCTTGATTCCACACAAAGCCCAGACAAAGTATTCCACATACCTTCAGTAAAACTTCACAGTCCCTGCTGTCCTCAACACTCAAATTAATTGGGAGCATGGTGTATGTGCAGTCTTATCAGCTTGTAGCAAGCTGAGAGGCTGAATCTGTTCAGTATAGATACATGTTAGAATTTCACTTTACAAATTTTAAGACAAATAATGAGATTTTGTGAAGACTTACAACATTGTTTTTTGCAGGTTACTGCAAAGAAAGCAAACCAGATTCGTAGCCTGAGCAGCCTTCCTTTTAAACCTTGTATTCCTACTTCAAAGGACAGAGATATTTTGTCCCTGAAAAGATAAATTAAAAGATTGTGAAAAATTTTCCTTAAAAGGGTCAAACCAATACATTTCCTGTAACATCCTTCTTTGGAGTCATAAAGACATTTCCAGAAAAATTCAGTCCAAGAATTTTTAACTCTTACAAGCTTTGCATAAATCTAAGTGAGTGGTAATCCAAGAGGCAAATGAGGTATGTATCCTGCATGGACAAAATATTTGCATTTTACTTGACATACAATAGACTTTATTTCTTCCTGTTCAGGAATTATTACCAAGTTGTCTGGCTTTACACTATCCCACAGTAACTGAAAAGCTTATAGAGAGTCTGTGATGGGGATTCTGTGAAAGTGCACATGGTTTGCGTTATTGCAAATTCATGCAAAGTGATGCATGCTCAGAAAAATGCCACAATATATATTGGGGAACGGTATGAAACAGAACCTGTAAGGCAGCAGAATTAGTCTACTTACTAAAGCAGACTTATTAACTACAAAGTTATTTACGTAGTTGTAGTTAATAATATAATGCACATATTATTAATATATTCAACTTACTAAAACAATAAACAGAGAACATACAATTTATATTTATTTAAAAATAAAGCTATATCTTTAAAACTTAAATTGTTCACATTCTATGACAAAACAAAAGTATTCTTGAAACTGTGTTATATATGCTCAGGTAAAATTTAAAAAAACCCTTCCTTTTAAAGTATTAATGGACTGTGAGCCCATACGTCATGTGCCAAGTCACAAGTTTATAAAGAATTCTCCTGAGTATGTTTTAAACTACTGAGCATGCATGTGAAAGGAGATAAGGTCCTAAAATCATGCACAAGAATAAAACTCTTGTTCCAAGATAGCCAGATCATTTTACAGCCACATTGATGAGTTGAGGGGTGGGAGGAACAAAACACTTCCAAATCCGTACAAGGCACACAGTGTTCTACTCCCGAAAAAGGAAATATTAGTTTCAGTGCACATTTTTGGAATGCCATTGGGATGACATACGTAAAGATTTACCCTTGTATTTGTCCTTCTCCTAAGTTAATTCTTTTACAGTTGCAATTTTAAAAAGAAAGAGGTTACAGGTGGGTTTCTGAAGAAGGAAGGAATGGATTTACATGTGCAAAAAGTAGGTTAAGATAAAAGTTCAAAGAAAAGCACAACTGAAAAACATGTACAGGGATGCTGCAGGCAGCTAGTGCTTTAGTCCTCTAATATTTTAATATGTACTACCTTGGTGCAGTTACTGAAACCAATTGTTCAAATTCTCTCCAAACATTTTATGACTTTCTCCCATCCACTTTGCTACTGTCACTTCTGGCAGGCACCTGATTTTCTTTGGCAAGTCAGTCTTCAGCAGGGCCAGATCCCCAGTCAAATGCATGCACAATGCTACTGATGTGAAAAAGCAGCAGCAGCTGAAGGCAGAGAAGAGACTGGCACCATACTTTTCAATGGCAGTGTCAAGTTCTGAAGCTGTATTGGGCTAAAATGGTTGTAAAACTGTGGCATAGGTGTCTGTGACTATGCTCAGAAGCACCAGGAAATGTTCTAGAAACAGCCCTAGATCCCATCCCTTTGCTGCTCCAAATATTACAAACAAGAAACTGCCCTAATACATGGGATTGAAGACAAATAAAAGAGCAGAATTTGTTTGCTTTGCCTCCTCAGTAATGTCTACATACTCTGGGTCCTGCTGCATACCTTGGCCAAGGGGGCTGGACACACAGGCTCAATCATCTTCACACAGGATAGAAAGACCAGGATCAAATTTGTAAGAACTAGGTAGTTGCACCTCAGTTATAAGCTACAAGGGTATCTTTCCATCCTACAGCTGCCTCACTGAAACTCGACTGTATTTTCCTGGGGTTTGCTGTGCCTGTGCAGCCAGTGCTGTTCCTACAAGATGGAGAAAGCACTCCTGTACTCTTGAGCAAAAGCGGTGGTGAGGTTTTTGGAAGTCCTCTTCGTACAGCCTCCTGAGGGGGAATATGGAGAGGGAGGTGCTGATCTCTCCTCTCCATTGTCTGGCCACAGGGCATGAGAGGATGGTGTAAAGCTGCCTCAGGTGAAGTTCAGGTCTAGTACTAGGAAAAAGCTCCTCACAGGGAGGGTGATCTGGCACAGTAATGGCCTCCCCAGGGAAGGTGTTGTAGCTATAAGCCAGTTAACATTCAAGAATTGTTTGTATACATACATATATATATATGGTTTAAGTTTTCAGCTGCTCTGTGTGGAGCAAGGAGTAGTCCTGGATGATCCTTGTGGATTCCTTCCAGCTCAGGATGGCCTACATTTCTGTGAGCTTCTGCAGTCTCCTCAGCTCCATTACTCCCATGTGTCTTCTACCCAGTGGGAAGAATCATAGAATGGTTTGGGTTGGAAGGGACCTTACAGATCATCCTGTTCCAAACTCACAGTAAAAAAAAAATTCTTCCTAACAATTAATCTAAATCTCCCTTCTTTCATCTTAAAACCATTACCCTTCATTCTGTCCCTGCACTCCCTGATAAGGAGCCCCTCTCCAGCTTTCCTGTAGACCGCCTTTAAGTACTGCAAGGCCAGTAGAAGGTCTCCTTGGACCATTCTCTTTTCTAGGCTGAACAACCCCAGGTCTCTCAGCCTGTCCTGGTATGAGAGGTGCTCCAGCCCTCTGATCATCTTTGTGACCTTCTCTGGACTCGCTCCAAAAGATCCATGTCCATCTGTGTAGGACTCCAGAAACGAATGCAGTACTTCAGGTGAGTCTCACTGTTAGGCACCTTGGACCCTAACAACAGCATCTGCAGGATCAACGGTCTGCAGGAGACCCTCAGAACCCAAAGGAGCCCCTTAAGAACTGCAGAAGCCCCCCCCAGAAGCACCCCTTAGTCCCCCCAGCAGCACCCCTTAGTCCCCCCAGCAGAACCCCTCAGCCCCCATGTTAGGGTCATATTTCACCTTGGACCTCAGCAAAAGTAAACAATTAGCCAGTTCAGAGAAACAACTGCAGAGATAAGAAAAGTAGGGAGTTTTGTGGGCATTTGGGGGCTGCTGGGGGAGGATTGTGGGCAATTTGGAACTGTTCAGGATGTTGTAAACCCTCCAGCCTTGAAGACTGCCAAACAAAGACTGTAAGAGTCCAAAAATAATGCTGAGGATGGGACAAGAGTTGCTAGCATGTCTCTGGCAGAGCTGCACGTTCTTTGCAGTGACTCCTAAGCCTTTTTCTTGTAATACCTATAATAGATATCTGGTACCTTGCAGGCAGGCTTCGTGAGTCTTGGCTGCTATCAAGCAAGTCGTCCACATACTGCAGTAGGGTGATGTCTCGGTTTTGAGCTTGGTAGTCTTTTAGAGATTTATGGAGCACTTCATCAAATATGGTAGGTGAATTTTTAAATCCTTGGGGAAGTCTGGTCCATGTCAGCTGTCCTTGGAATCCGTTCTGTGGGTCAGTCCAGTCAAAGGCAAAGTATAGTTGGGACTGCTTTGCCAGTGGAATACAAAAGAAAGCATCTTTCAAGTCAAGAACAGTATAAACAGTCTTTTTGGGCCCCAGGAGGGTGAGCAAGGTGTACGGATTCTTGACGGTAGGGTGAATGTCTTCCACCCATTTGTTCACCTCCCTCAGGGCCTGTACCAGCCGATATTCTACGGTTTCTGCTTTCTTTACGGGCAGTAATGGGATATTCTATGGAGATTGACAAGCCACTAAAATCCCATGCTGCCGAAAGTAGTCTATGTGATTTCAGATCCCTTCTTTGGCATCCCAGGGGATCAGGTACTGATGGACACTTATTGGAGTTGCTTCACTTTTTAAAGTGACTACTATGGGGGCCGATCCTTTGCTAATCCGGGGGCTTCCCCTCGGCCCACACTTCAGGGAAGTCAGCCAGTAAGGTCTCTAGCAGATCTGTGGATGCACCATTATCTCATGGCTGTTTGTAAATCATGCATTCATCTACATCAGCAACCAACATATTTACTGTCAGCGACCCCAGAGTGACAGTTAATTCATTCTCTGAAAATTGAATTCCCTCTCTAAGTTTACGGAACAGGTCTCTCCCCAATAGGTTATAGGGAGCATTGAGTAACAGTAAAAACCGATGTTTTACTATCCCTGTTGCTAAGTTTAAAGTCCTTTCTGTAGTCCAGGGATATTTCTCGGTTCCGTTGGCTCCCTGGACCTGTATTGTTTCTGTGGAGAGTTTTCCCATGGGCTCTTTCAGGGATGAAAATTGAGCCCCAACATCAGCAATAAACTCTATCGGTGTCCCCTCCAGTGTAACCATGACCCAAAGCTCTGGGAGGGGGCCAGAGCCCTGGCCCCATCAGTCTCTAGTGACAGTGACTCGGGTCTTCTTATTGGGACAGTCTTTTATCCAGTGTCCTTTTTCTTTGCAATATGCACACTAGTCAATGTCTATGGGGACAGCCCTTATCAGTAGTTTCCCCAGATGGGCTCCTGAATGTTCAGGTTTCCTTGGGTGATTGTTTAGTCGGTAATTCCAGCTGCCTTGTGGGTTCCCTCATTTCCCGGCATCATGCACAGCCAATATTTTTGCAATTCTTTTAGTCTGTCTATCTTCTTCTTGTAAATTCCTGTTGTTAAAAACTTTCTCTGCTATGTCCACCAGCTCTGTTAAGTTCTTCCCTTCAAAACCCTCTGTTTTCTGTATTTTCCACCTGATACCTGGTGCCGCCTGACTCACAAATGCCATGTTAATTGCTCTCTGGTTTTCTGGAGCGTCAAGGTCAATTGGACTATACATTTTATATGCTTGCATTAATCTTTCTAAGAATGCACCAGGGATTCAGTTTTTCCTTGGATTATGGCACTTATTTTGGACAAGTTAATAGGTTTCCATGCCACTGCCCTCAGCCCCTCCAGTAAAATCTGGCAGCAGAAACATAGACTCTCCCTACCTTCATCCATACTGGGTTTCCAGTTCGGGATTCCTTGGGGCAAACCTCTTCCATTTGGCGGGTGTCCAACTGTTGGCCCATTCTTTCAGTCACCTCCCTATGTGTTTCTCTGAGGATCTGATCCCTTTCCTCAGCAGTAAAGAGAGCCATTAATAATTGTCGAAAATCTACCCAGGTTGGTTGATGTGTTAAATATACAGTTTCTAAAAGCCAGATCAAATCCTGGGGATTTTCAGAAAATTGCTTGTGTTGCCATCAGATGACAAGAAGGGGAATACACTACAGTAGGTGGCCCTCTTCTGTCAGATGGAAGTATTTCTTTCAGGGGCAAAACCGGAGCCGATGGCTCAGGAGCTGCTTCCAATTCTATTACATGACCGGTAGGTTTACATGACACACATTTGGACAGGTTAGGGTACAATTTTTGGAGGGTAGGCAGTCTGGGCATCTCCTTTTTCTCTTCACCCACATTATATACTGACCCAGATCGCGGTTTGTGTGGACTTCATTTATATTTATTTTTATTTATATTTTAAGTCCCTCATTTATATTTTCAGGCTCCAGGTGATCTCTCCGATTTGGATAAGGAGGAGGGGGAAGAGGGTCATCCTCCTCCTGAAGAGGAGACAAGACCAGCTTCAGATCAATCTGGTCCCTATCTGAAATTTTCTGAGCCTGCCATAGTGGCAAAGTTAAAGTCTTATTTTCATAGAATCATAGAACAACCAGGTTGGAAGGGACCCATCGGATCTTCTAGTCCAACCATTCCTATCAAACACTAAACCAAGTCCCTCAGCACCTCGTCCACCCGTCCCTTAAACACCTCCAGGGAAGGTGAATCAACCACCTCCCTGGGCAGCATATTCCAATGCCCAATGACCCTTTCCATGAAAAACTTCCTCCTAATCTCTAGCCTAAATCTCCCCTGGCGGAGCTTGAGGCCATTCCCTCTTGTCCTGTCCCCTGTCACTTGGAAGAAGTGGCCAGCTCCCTCCTCTCTATAACCTCCCTTCAGGTAGTTGTGGAGAGTAATGAGGTCTCCTCTCAGCCTCCTCTTCTCCAGGCTAAACAACCCCAGCTCTCTCAGCCGCTCCTCATAGGTTCTGTTCTCCAGCCCCTTCACCAGCCTCGTCACTCTTGTCTGGACTTGCTCCAGAGCCTCAACATCCTTCTTGTGGTGAGGGGTCCAGAACTGAACACAATATTCAAGGAGCGGCCTCACCAGTGCTGAATACAGAGGGAGAATCACCTCCCTGGACCTGCTGGTCACACCATTTCTGATACAAGCCAGGATGCCATTGGCCTTCTTGGCCACCTGGGCACACTGCTGGCTCATCTTCAGTCCGCTGTCGACCAACACCCCCAGGTCCCTCTCCTCCTGGCAGTTTTCCAGCCAGGCTTCTCTCAATCTGTAGCTCTGCATAGGGTTGTTGTGCCCCAAGTGCAGGACCCGGCATTTGGCCATGTTAAACCTCATGTCGCTGGACATTGCCCAGCGGTCCAGCCTGTCCAGGTGCCCCTGCAAAGCCTCCCTACCCTCCAGCAGATCGACACTTGCACACAGCTTTGTGTCATCTGCAAACTTGCTAAGGGTGCACTCAATGCCCTCATCCAGGTCATTGATGAAGACATTGAACAGGACTGGACCCAGCACTGAGCCCTGGGGAACAACACTTGTCACTGACCTCCAGCTGGACTTAGCACCATTTACCACCACTCTCTGGGCCCGGCCATCCAACCAGTTTTCTACCCAGGATAGTGTGCGTCTGTCCAGGCCAGAGGCTGACAGTTTCCGTAGCAGAATGCTGTGAGAAACTGTGTCAAAGGCTTTACTGAAGTCCAGAAAGACCACATCCACAGTCTTTCCCTCATCTAGCAGCCGAGTGACTTTGTCATAGAAGGCGATCAGGTTGGTTTGGCAGGACCTGCCTCTGGTAAACCCATGTTGACTGGGCCTGATCACCCGGTTCTCTTGTAAGTGCTTCATGATAGCACTCAAGATCACCTGTTCCATGACTTTCCCTGGCACTGAGGTCAGAATGACTGGCCTGTAGTTCCCCAGATCCTCCCTGCGACCCTTCTTGTAAGTGGGCACTACATCAGCCAGCCTCCAGTCCAGAGGTACCTCCCCAGTCTTCCAGGACTGCTGGAAGATGATGGAAAGGGGTTTGGCCAATACATCCGCCAGCTCCTTCAATACCCTAGGATGAATCCCATCTGGACCCATAGACTTGTGGGTGTCCAGTTGGCCAAGTAGAGCTCAGACCACCTCCTCTTGGACCATGGGAGCCTCGTATTGCTCCTCTGTTTCTGGGGTTTCTACAAATAGGGAACAGCTTTCTTTACAATTAAAGACGGAAGCAAAGAAGTCATTGAGTACCTCAGCCTTCTCCTCATCCCCTGTCACCATTGTTCCCTCTGTGTCCAAAAGGGACTGTATGGTCTCCCTTGTCCTCCTTTTATTGTTTATATATTTATAGAAAGATTTTTTGTTGTCTTTTACAGACTTAGCCAATCTGATCTCTAGTTGAGCCTTGGCCCCTCTGATTTTTTCCCTACACAGCCTCACTTCCCTCCTGTAGTCCACCCAAGAGGCCTGTCCCCTCTTCCAGAACCTATAAATATTCCTTTTCTTCCTAATGTCACTCAAGATTTCTCTACTCAACCAAGCTGGTTTTTTTTCCCCTGCTGGCCTTTTTTCCAGAACACGGGGATGGCTTTCTCCTGAGCTGCTAGGATCTCCTTTTTGAAGAGCTCCCAGCCCTCATGGGCTCCCTTGCCCTCAAGTGCTGTCTCCCAGGAGACTTTGCCAACAAGCCTTCTAAAGAGTTCAAAGTCTGCCCTCTGGAAATTTAGTTCTACTGTCCTGCTTAGCATCCTCTTCACTTCACCTAGAACAGAAAACCCTGTCATCTCATGATCACAAGGTGGCACTCATGGTTTGAGCCAAGAAGGTGGCTCCTCTACTAAGTAACACCATGCCACAGTATACAGGATCTGATTTGGGTGATTGTCTATTACAATTGATTGGACTGAATAAATTGCCTGAAGGGCAAACGTTCCTTCGGGTGGACAGCCCACTTGGAACGTTGGTCATTCGAGCTGGCAAAACATTTTTAATTTCCCCACATGAATTGCATCTCCTGAGGAGGCAGCTCTATTTTAGAATCATAGAATCATAGAATCACCAGGTTGGAAGAGACCCATCAAATCATCCAGTCCAACCATTCCCCTCAGTACAAACCATTCCTCTCAGTACAAAGATTTGATACAAAGTATCAAAGATTTGATAATCTTTGAAATGCCAAATTACCAATTCAAGTGGACTGCCGTCTGTTTTACTTTTACTTTGTCCTGTTTTGTATTTCAAGAACACACTAAACAGAACAATAAGCACAATTACTATTACAACACCACATGTCCAGCGTGCCCATCGTGAATAACAAAAATAAGTGTCTAGATTTGATACTGATAAAAACCAGGACAGACTCAGAGCGAGGGGGGGGATGAGCATCAGTCAACCCTCTTGGAGTGAGGGAAAGTTGGGGACTGACAGCCCCCAGCAACCCTTTCACGAAGCAGTGGGGCATCCTCGCACCAGCTCCGGCTTGGGGAAGCAGTACTGCTTCCAATTTCTTCCCTATTGAGCCTACAGATTGGAGCTCCACAAGAATAAAAATCAGATATCGGGGTTTTTTTACTCACCTTCCTCGAGGAAGGTTGCTTTTCAGAATCTGAAATCAGATCTCTTGTCTCATTGTCAGCAAAACCCTGGGCAAGCCCCCAGATGTTAGGGTCCAAAAATAATGGTGAGGACAGGACAAGAGTTGCTAGCAACGTAAATGTTTATTAAAAGATTAAATGTGCATGGGAAATCAGGTAACCTGTCGACCGGGCCGCTCCAAACAAAGGAGGAACAACCCCAAGCTGGTGTTCTTAAGAAATATTTATACTCACAGAGGCACATGCAATTACCATACAAACTTTAACAAGCTAGATAGTAAATTAACATAATTGTCTTAGTTCAGTCATTTACAAGGCCGGAAGATTTACAAATATCCTGGACAGAGATAAATTGCTTGAAGTCCTCCCTACTAGAAATCCTCCTTGCCTTGTCTTGGTGCCTGGTTTCTGGAGCTAATTGCCTTCAAGATGATAGTGGGGCCGCTAGAAAGGAAACCTTTACATTTCAAAAAGGGGTCCCTTCAGGGGTTTTCCTGGGCACATAACAAAGACAACCCTGCAAACTTAACTGATTTATTATCTGGCTTGTAAAAGTCTGTATGGTAATTGCATGTGTCTGTGTGATTATAAATACCCCTCAGAACACCGACTCTGGGTCGTCCTCCTTTGACTGTGGGGCCCCTGGCTGGCCAGTTATCTGATTTCTATGTGCATTTAATAAACATTTATGTTACTAGCACCTCTGTCTTGCATCTTAGTATCCTGGACTCTAACATCACCAGAGTACAGTAGAGGGGTGGGAAAAAAAGCCCTGTAGCTCTGCAGAGACCTGTGTAAGACCAAGATGTGAAACCCCAGCTGCGCGGGGTCAGATTGCAGGTATGCGGAGCCCAGCATGCCATTTCCAGAGGCAGCCACCTGCGGTTCCTCTCATAAAAGAAGTAGTTACACAAAGTGGAATATTTTTTTATTTCAGCTAGAGTTCAGTTACATCTAAGTCCTTGTGTTCTTTGAAAGTCAGACAGAATGAGAGCATGATTTCTTCCAGACAGCGTTTTTCCATACCCTGTTTGTTCTTCAGAGATGATAACGCCTCGTGTGCAGAGTGATCTGTGCTGGGCAGCTGTCTCTGCTTCTGCCGTCATCTCTGTTTGCAGCCCTTCCCCATCTCAAAGGCAAGGTCGGGAGAGCTGGAGCCAAAAGTCCAAATCAGCTTTGACTGTTGTGGAGCTCGTAAAAACATTAAAATGAGTCCTGGGAAAGGAACAGAATATGCATAAGATTTCTGGGAGGTTTATCCATGTGCACGGGAGTGGGGAATGCACCCTGTCGCGGGGTGTCTGGCTGCAGACTGTGGGTGGGGATCGCTGCCCAGCCCCGGTAAAGGCCGCTGGCTTTCCAGACCTCCCAAC